>CM059579.1:73830312-75030312 GCA_030386875.1 Morinoia aosen
CACATTATATTTACATTATACGCAAGTACCGACCAGTATAACACATTATATTTACATTATACGCAAGTACCGACCAGTATAACACATTATATTTACATTATACGCAAGTACCGACCAGTATAACACATTATATTTACATTATACGCAAGTACCGACCAGTATAACACATTATATTTACATTATACGCAAGTACCGACCAGTATAACACATTATATTTACATTATACGCAAGTACCGACCAGTATAACACATTATATTTACATTATACGCAAGTACCGACCAGTATAACACATTATATTTACATTATACGCAAGTACCGACCAGTATAACACATTATATTTACATTATACGCAAGTACTGACCAGTATAACACATTATATTTACATTATACGCAAGTACCGACCAGTATAAACACATTATATTTACATTATACGCAAGTACCGACCAGTATAACACATTATATTTACATTATACGCAAGTACCGACCAGTATAACACATTATATTTACATTATACGCAAGTACCGACCAGTATAACACATTATATTTACATTATACGCAAGTACCGACCAGTATAACACATTAAATTTACATTATACGCAAGTACCGACCAGTATAACACATTATATTTACATTATACGCAAGTACCCGACCAGTATAACACATTATATTTACATTATACGCAAGTACCGACCAGTATAACACATTATATTTACATTATACGCAAGTACCGACCAGTATAACACATTATATTTACATTATTCGCAAGTACCGACCAGTATAACACATTATATTTACATTATACGCAAGTACCGACCAGTATAACACATTAAATTTACATTATACGCAAGTACTGACCAGTATAAACACATTATGTTTATATTATACGCAAGTACCGACCAGTATAACACATTATATTTACATTATACGCCAGTACCGACCAGTATAACACATTATATTTACATTATACGCAAGTACCGACCAGTATAACACATTATATTTACATTATACGCAAGTACCGACCAGTATAACACATTAGATTTACATTATACGCAAGTACCGACCAGTATAACACATTATGTTTATATCATACGCAAGTACCGACCAGTATAACACATCATATTTACATTATACGCAAGTACCGACCAGTATAACACATTATATTTAAATTATACGCAAGTACCGACCAGTATAACACATTATATTTACATTATACGCAAGTACCGACCAGTAAAACACATTATATTTATCTTATACGCAAGTACGGACGTGTATAATCTACTATATTATATTTTTATTATACGCAGAGACAGACCAGTAAAACACTTTATATTCATATTATACGCAAGTACCGACCAATATAACATTAAATATTCATACAGCGTGCAACCATCTAAAAGTCACCGCAATTCGACTAGGGATTTGAGGACCAAAAAAGGAGGCCATAGCGAAGTCTCGCAGAAAAGGCGATTTCGTTGCCTTGAAATAGATTCAACTACTTCTTCGCGTGCTGAATTATAAAGGAAATCACTGACCATCTTTTTACTGAGCCACTGTCAATTGTTAAAGTTCCATGCTTTTGTAATTTATAAAACGCAACGTTTCGATGTAACTGTTGGCGATCGGAAATTTTGATGACCTAGATAAAATGGAACAGGTAAGGAATTTTCGCAATTGACTGTGGTTCGGTAAAAAATGTCGAGTGATTTCCTTGTTATTCTCAACACGCGAAGAACTCGGACTGGGTCATAGAGTTGAGAAGTGAGAAAATATTTAACCCGTTGACTACGTTTGCTCGGTTGGTACGGGTGGTTTGGTTGGTTTGTTAGACTATCAAGTTCATAAGTTAGTGTAAGCCTTACTAACCGCTACAAAAAAAAACGCATCGGAGAGAGGAAGGAGGAAGGCACCATTAGGTATGGAGGTTAGGGAATGTGGAATCTATGCAGAATAGAAACAGTTAAGTAGAGAAAGAAGTTCATGAAACAAGATGAAAGTTGAAGAAGAAAGTAGCCTCCTGAGAGCGCTAATTCCCATAGATACAATAGTTATATCCCCTTAAGGGATACAACTATAGCAATCAAATTGAACAACCAACATTTCTGCTCGAACACATTTCCAACCTCTCTTAGAAACGTGTGAGAAATATAATTGCATGCTAAAAATGTTGACTATTACCTTAAAATCCCATTTTTAAAAAGATAGTGAAATAACCAAAAGGTTATTCGGTTATGACGAAACGTAAATGAGCAATTTACGTGGTGGTATAAATCACGGTAGAAGAAACAAGGTAGGGTCAAACCAGTCTTTTTTCGTCGACCGTGTGGCAATGATGACGTCATGGCAACCAACGGCACTGTTCAAATAACATCTGGCAACACTGCCAGCCCGAAATCTCGCACCACTATTGGCCTAACCACGCGTCGCAATGGTGACGTCATCCATTGTGTTTAAAATGCCTTTTTATTTGCTAGCCGAACAAAAGAAGGTGTATTTTCCCCATTGAAATGACCTTAATTGTGCCATATACAGTGTTACACATGTGTGCCACTGTGTAGTCAAGGCGTTAAGGATTATGAGGTGTAGGGAGAGAGCTACACGTGTTCATGTCGTGACATTTTCCAGTGCAAGATATGCCGTCTCAACGGGATGCATGACGTAAGTATTGTACAGGAAACTCCTGCCATAATGGTGCTGAATTTGTTGCTTGTGTATATGTTTGTCGCTTGCTTGTTTGTTAATTTGTTCGTTAATTTGAGGTATGCCGACGCCTACCTTGTAATCTGGATACCTCAGCACTACGCAAAAGCCGCGAATTTCTGTCTAGTAATTCATTTTATTCTAGTGGTCACGGTCCGTCAAACTTAACGGGATTCGATATTTTAATTGAATAAATTTACCATACGTGGATAACAAACAAATATATCCATTCTAACAGCACCTGCGACCAAAATATTCTTGTACTTGTGCACTGGTGATACCATGAATACTAAAATTGAAAACCTTCAAAATGATAGCACAACTTTCCTGTTGGACTAGATTATAAGTTAGTTTTAACCTCTCCAGCCACAGTAGAGGTGTTTCCCAGAGAGGAAGGAGGATGCCACCATTTAGTATGGAATTAAGAAAGCAGGGAATTCATGCATAAGGCGTGTTCTTGTAGCCTGCGCAAAGAAATAGCGAGATTCAAAGAAGTTCACGCAACGAAGCAGAGTTGAACAAAGTAGTAGGCGTTATAAAAAAAGATAGAAGTGATCCAAAAAAGATAGTCCGTAACAACACAAAAACTACTCTATTTCAACAAAAAGGCCTGCCTAACCTTTAGCTCGGGATCTCTCATCTTCCCCTGGGTATTGAACTCCCAAAAACCTAAAACTGTCGCAGTGTGTGCGTGTGTGTGTGTGTCTGTGCGTGTGTGTGGACGTATGTCTGTACGTATGTGCGCGTGTAACGCATCCCCTCACACCCAGATCACCAGGAGTGAGCGGGAGCGGGTCGTGTGCGTGGGAGGGAGATAATGAAACAAGCACACGCACATGCACACTGTAGATGTAGAAGGCTTACACGCGTGCAGGCACTCATACGCTGATGTACACACACCTTTGCACACACACACACACACACACACACACACACACACACACACACAAGCACGCACACAAGTCTGTACAGAGCTGCATTCACATACTCACATTTAGACGTACACATAGAGCCACACTCACGCACACACAGATGTACGTACGCGTATATGAACACGCATAAGTACACACCCATACATATGCACGTATACGTACTCCGCTGCACGCACACAACTCCACGCACACAGGCGCACGCACACAGGCGCGCGCACAGACACACGCACATGCACGCACCAGAACACGTGAGAGCGGCGTGCTGCTACGCGTCACCGCGGGACGAGTTCGGGCGGTCCGACTGTGCTCCAGACTCCGACTCCACGACACACACACTCCAAACTCCGATTTTATTCCGACTCTGCTAGATATTTATCATAGTAAAACAACAGATAGCTGAAAATTTAAGTGTTCTAAATTAATGTGGTTTTCTAGCCCTCGTTTGATTATTGAAAGCGTAATGTAATTATCAGGTGAAATCTAAAACGTTGTTCTGAATTTTTCGGACGATTTTAAAATACGCTTGTATGATTTCAGGCTGATCTATAATTGCCATTATTCCTATCATTATTTAATCCATTTGCTTTGTATCCATTACTGGTAACATTATTTACTCCATTTGCATTCCATCCGTCATTACTATCCATATAGATTCATTTGCATCATATCCATTGTTACAGTCATTATTCAATTCATTTGCATTGTATCCATTATTACTATCATAACAGATTCCTTTTATATCATATCCATTATTACTATCATTACAGATTCATTTGCATAATACCTTTCATTATAGATTTCATTTGCACCATATACACTTGCCATGCACCACGCAGAACCGACGTGGCCGAGAAAGCGGACGACTCTTGCAGTGACATAGCAGACGATTGTCAAGGTCAAGGCGACGCTTCTAAATGAAACTGGGGCCATTATCCTCCTCCCAAGTCCTACATTGAAAGGACCGCTTTTGTATTCTCCAGTCGCAATTGTTTCGCTGGGGCAGTCCACAGGATGTTTTGTAACTGCAGGATGTTAGAAAGACAGGATGCGATGTGCGTGCGATGTTTGTCTTCGCTTGGCAACGGACTTTTTTTTCAAGAGTTCTGCATTCGTCAAGAATTTCTGTGCTTGAGGCGGCTTTGAAATTCTGTAGTGCGGCTGCAGATTCTGGGGCGAATGTCTTTGACACTGACACGTTCACGTCAGTTTTATTTTTGTAGATAGATGCGGTGCCCAAATTTGGTTTTGCAGTAACTTGATAAAAGTTCAGCTTGAATTCAAAGATCAAATATAAATTCAATGGACGTAAAATTTAAATATCACAAAGAACTGACAAGGTGAGACTACCAAGGTAACAGAAAAAAGAACCGGGGAATACATTTTTGATTGCTTTTAGTCGGCAGTGAAGCTCATGAATAATGTATTTACATAAATTAAATCAAACAGCCTCCAGAAATTTCACAGGGATTATTCTACGAAACATATAACTTCCAAACAACATAGGCCTAAGTTAATCCCAAAAAAACGACTTCAGGAGTTGGCAATTTTTTAAATTTTTCTAAGTACTTTAATAACTTATGAATTGAAGATGAATTATATGAAGAGGTAATTACTACCTACACTTGACTGACATTAGATTAGATTATTAGTTGGTTGGAGCCTCCTTATCCGCAACAAATGCGATCCAAAGAGAGGAAGAAGGAAGGTACCATTTAGTATGGAGGCAAGGGTGCGCAGAATCTATGCAGAAAGGGCATAGAAACAGTAAGTTGAGAAAAAGCTCGTGAAACAAGATAGAAGTTGACGAAGAAAGTAGCAGGACAGCAGTGAACTGAAAAAAGGTGGTCTTCAGCCTAACAAAAAACATTTCATTTCAACAAAAAGAAGGCCTACCTAACGCTCAGCTCGGGCCCTCACATTTTCCCCCTGGGAGTGCTAATTACCATAGATACATTAGTTGTACCCCCCTGAGGGGACTTTTCTGACATTCAATGCATATATATTGTATAATAACACATGACGTACTGATAAACCTACCACAACATTAACATATAGCTTTCTTGTATAATTAGTCTAAATTATACATAGTATACTAATAAACATATATTGTGATATAAGACATGGCGTACTAATAAACCTACCACATCATGACACATGTAGCTTTCTTGTCTAATTAGTCTCAATTAGACACAGTGTACTAATAAACAGCTTTAATGTATAGTAAGACAGTGCAATAACAATACAACAATATGAACGTACAGCTCCACTTGCGCATCACGCAAAAAGTTGAGCAGAACACGCAGCTCACCAAACGAGGAAGTACTTGCCAGCGCTGCCGCTAGCCTAAAGTGGCGCTAGTGTGTGCTACGCTGCAGCCAGCACAGTGTAGCCCGTGTGAAGACATTGGTGTTATTTGCTTAGGGCAATTTTGAGTGCCAAGCTCAAGGAATTTGCATGGAAAGAGTGGGGATGCTGAAGGAATACTAAGTAAGAAAATGAATGGAACACTCAATGAAAAGTGAATAAACTCTCAAGGCTCTCAGAAATTAGTTTATATTACATGCAGTTGGTATGTATTACATGCGGAAAGTAGTACGTAGTGAAGATATCAAAACATTAAGTAAATGGAAATGTGATATACAGGAAACTGTGAAAATAGATTTATAAGATCTAGATAGTAAATAGGTTGATATGTTGAAACATATCGTAAATAATTCATAAATAACCGTTCTTTCGTTGGGAAATTTAATGAAAGGAATTGCAGCTCAGACGCGGGTTACTGCAACCCAGACGCGGGTTACTGCAACCCAGACGTGGGTTACTGCAACCCAGACGCGAGTTACTGCAATTAAATTAGGTTAAATAAGTTATTTTAATCATTGAACTTCCGAACTTTGTACTTATATTATACCGTTATCACAACCACCATCATTAACTCTTTAACTTGCGCATATTGTATTCATATAACCGTTATCACAACCACCATCATTAACCCTTTAACTTGCGCATATTGTATTCATATAACCGTTATCACAACCAATATCATTAACCCTTTAACCACCACAACCACCATCATAAACTGGTACCGACATCACAACGAGGAAGTGACTACCACTCGACAATGAACATCAAAGAACACATTAGGGCACAAATTTCACAAGGAATAAAATATATTAGAGCTGTTTGGGAAAGTGGATTTTGAAATCTACTTTGACGGTTAAGGGCTGAGCATCCTAACCACAACAAAGGTGCTCCAAAGAGAGAAAGAAGGTAGGCACCATTGAGTATAGAATTAAGTGAAGAAGTCAATAAAGAAGATGTTTTCCTCCACAATAAATGTTGAGGAAATTGTATAGTATAGTAAGAAAAACAATGTATAGTAATGTATCAATGTATAGTAAGAAAAACTGCAAGTCGAGAAGGAAGTTTATGAGACAAATTAAAAGTTGAAGAAGAAGTAATAGAAGCTGAAAAATGAGAATTAAAAAAATTTGATCCGTTACACAACGAAAACCTATTTTGTTTGAAAAAAGGCCGACCTTAGTTTCAATCTGGGGACTTCACATGTTCCACTGGGGGTGTGAGTTCCCATGGATACAATATTGTATCCCCGTTCCGCCATCACCACGTTACAACACCAACAATATGCGAAGGCAACTGCAAAAAAGGCAATAGCCGCAACACTTCCAAGTCTGCCAAACCAGTTATTTAGACCTCCGTTGGGGAGTCTTCACAAATCAAGTGTGCAAATTTACATTTTACTGGAAGTTTTTTAAAAGAATTTTTGCTCTTTATGGATGGGTTCTCAGTCGTACATGATTGAGGGGAATAGCGCAAGTTTTAGTAAAGAAAATGAGAATTCTTTTGAAAATTTTTTTTTTAAGAATCTTCGCTCTTCTTGGGTGGGATCTCAATTGTGCATGATTGAGGTGAGTAGAGCGAGTTTAACTCAAGAAAATTAACTTTTTTTGAAAATGCTGAGTTTTTTTTTGTCAACATGCGCGCACCTGACCTACAAGTTTGATAACTCACAAGTTACGCTGTCTCACACAAATACATTTGATTTAAAAAACGTGTAGTTGGTGAGAATTTTTAGTTTCAAGATAGGTATAAAAGATTTTTGTTTAAATAATAGTCTAAGCAATAGTTAACTCCGACAATTTTTGACGTTTTGTCTCGAGAATTCCAAAACCGTACAATAGAACAGTGTTGCCAGAATTAGAACATATATATACTTACAAAAGTTAGTTGTCTACGCAATCAATATTGGTAAATCACATATCATTTATAAAATATACATATAAAAATCAGTATAGCAAGTACATAGAAAATATTTCATTTATTTGTAATCAATGCTTGCGAGGTGTCAAACTTTACTGAATACCTGGAAAATAGCGAAAAATATAAATAAGCATAACAGAGTATAAATCAACTCTTTACTCTTTGCTAACGGACTTAATCATGCGCTTGTGTTGATAAAAACTAAAACCAAGAGAACTTGGCTTCAAAGTTGTACTTTGACCTCCTACGTTGAAATGCAAAGTAAACTTCCTGTCATTGGGAATGGTATATATATATATATATGTATGTATATATATATATATAGATATATATTATATATATATATAAATAAATAAGTTGAACTATTTTAAAACTCTTTTATGAACACTTGAACGAGTTGAACTCCTTTGTTAACTCTTTTATAAATATAAAATTGTCTACTTATTACGCAACCATTATTGTTTAATTGCGAAGCATATATAAAAAACGTAGAAAACACAGGGGGACTATCAGACATAAATGGGTTACCTTCAAATATAAAAGGGTTGACTGGTTATGCATGCAATCGGTGATGGTTAAATTGCACAATATAGAGTTCGTAAGTGGGCATACGATACTAACGCATTACCGCGGTTGTTAACAGTTTGTTTGGTTAGGCTGTAAGTAACAGAATTAGGAAATCGACTTTACTGCTGGAACACATTATTTTTACTCTTCCTAATAAATTTGAAAATGCAATTGCACGATAACAAACAGTTATCTTTTTAAATATCGCTAAACAGATTAAATGTCATTCATTTATGCCGGTGCGAGAATGAGCAGCATACCGACTGGAACACGTATGGCCCAATACGCGGGGAGGTGTAGATTAGATTAGATTAGATTATTAGTTAGTTTAAGCCTCCCTATCCGCAACAAAGGCTATCCAAAGAGAGGAAGGAAGAAGGCACCATTTAGTATGGAGTTAAGGGAACGCGGAATCTATGCAGAAAGAGCACAGAAACAGAAAGCTAAGAAAGAAGTTCATGAAACAAGAAAAAGTTGAAGAACGAAGTATAGTAGGTGATGAAAAACAGGACAGCAGTGAACCGAAAAAAGATGGTCCGTAACAAAACAAAAACCTATTCTATTTTAACAAAAAGAAAGCCTACCTACCCTTTAGCTCGGGCCCTCACATGGTCCCCCTGGGAGCGGGGAAGTGTAGATGATGCTTGTTTTTCAAGCTAAAAACCATCCAATTTGCAAAACTTAACTTCCGAAGTTTTTCTGTTAACTTGCACTGTCCTCGGTCATAAATTTTTTCTCTTAAAATTTTCGAGCGAGAAAACAGGTTTATATGTTGAACATTCAAATCAAGTTTATACATATTTTCAACATTTTTCTAAAATTTGAAAGTCGAATTAAAAATCCAGATGATATAAATTTATTAGAGTCATGACAATCAACGTTTAAATCAAACTGACATATATTTTACCTTGCGATAAAATTGCAGCATTACATATTCACCACAGGCGTTCAAATACATCATAGTTAATGACGAGAGACGCATACACCTCGGTCGAACGAGAATCGAGGAATCTATGCATCATCATTGACAACCGGAACCGGTTTATGTACGAATTTAAATCAACTATGGAATTTTGGACAACTTTCGTCAGAAAATAAGACTATTAATACCGTTTTCAGCATATTCCAACATTCCCGGCGACACGAAGTTTTTCCTCTTCATTTCCGCGTAGCTACGGGGTCAAAGTGTAACATCAAAAGTCGAGTTATCCTGATCTGAGTTTTTATCAACAGAAGCGCATGATTAGCTCAAAGGTCCAACGTCTCACTCTAGTTTGACTACTGTTCCGAAACTTGTAGTAGGTGAAAATGCGTAAGTAGATGCATGCAAGCATTTCGTTTAGAGCATACCTTTGTGTTGTACGGAATTTAACCCAGGATGATTTATTAAATGATTCTCCGCTTTTCCTCGATGGTTTATAGAGAGCTGTCATAAAACAGTATAAATCGTAAATACAATATAATTATATAATATTATAAATGTAATACATGCATCAACAAATATAATATAATTTTAAATATAATATATGCATCAATAAATATGGTATTACTATAAATATAATACGAGTTATATAATATTATAAACATAATATATGCATCAATAAATATAATATAAATAGAATAAAATTATTGGGTTGTGTATCCAATGTAACTGTGCTACCAATATTGGTAAATTGATAAACTTATGCAAAATATATGCAAAAATCAGCATACATAGTATATTGTAATTTTCTACTGATTGTGCAATTCATATTCGAAAATTGCATAACTCGTGAAATATACAAAAAATACCAATGGAATTAAACATGAAAAATGTAATAGATTATGCAACCAATACTTATAAATTGTATAAATAACCTAAATACATCCGTACATAGAGTTACTAGTAAATATAATGTATTTAACTGGTCGTGCACCAAATATATGTAAATCGTATACCTTGTCGGAAATATACACAAAATATAAATATATTATAAGTTGGGATTTTTTGACAACTTTCGTTAGAAAGTAAGACTTAATATCGTTTTCAGTACATTCTGAAAAATAAATATATAAATCTACACAAAATACAGTGTCGCTAGTAAACGTAAGAGATAACTGGTTATGCAACCAATAATGGTAAATTGTACGACTTATTGGATCCGTGAGGTGCAAAGCAACAATAGCACGTTAACTGCGATGGGTTCCACTGAAGTTCAATATTCAATACAAATTTAAAGTCAATTGTGGTAATCAAGTTTGAAAAAAGCAAACATTAACTGAATCGGGCGTTTATTTAGCTTTCATTAAGTATTCATAAAAAATGAGTTAGTGACTGCAGGTGGATCAGCAGCGCTATGAAAATCACCTAAGTGACCACCGGTGGGTCCCTGAGCAGGAAATGTGTTGAGCGGCCCATAGGCGATCAATTTAATTATCAATATCATTGACTCAATATATTGATGAAATTTATTTTTGCCCGCTAAGTCAATTAATTGACGGTCGTCAATCAAGCCCACAGACGATTAATTAAATTGTCAATATTCATCATTGTCAATTATATTGACAATAAAATTGATCGTCTATGACCCGCTTCAAGGACGCTGATGTTTTAAGCCATTAACCTCTACTTAAAAGAACCTCCTATTTAACATCTCATATTATATAGTATGATGTTAGTAGTATGATGTTATTGAAACTACACCGCCCAAAATATTTTTTTATTTTTTATTTTTTTATCGAGTGGAACTATCAATAGTCGGGATTTTTTATTCTTAACTTCTTAACTTTTTGATTAAAAAAAATCGTAAATTACGTTACGTTGGAAACACATGTTCTATATGTCAATCAAGTTCACACCAAACAATTTCAATAGCTTTACGAAGTTTCAAAATGATATTTAAAATCCCATGAATACTGATTCATGAGAACATTCCAATCAATTTTAGATATTTATTACATAACACACATTCCAATATACTTATTGGTTTGTTACATAATATACATTACACTGAAATGAATTACTTAATGATTAATGACGATGTACGTACCTGTTGAATGAAGTGACGATTTGCAGACGACTTCCCCTGGAAAACAACGCCGTCATTACGGTCAGCATTATATTCCAACATTCCCAGCGATAACGAGGTTTATCTCTTAATTTTTTGTGCAGCTTTTAGGTTAAAATACAACACCAAAACTACAAGATATCTCGTACGGCAAGATTGGGAGACTAATTTTGCCTGGGAGCGGTTGTGAGTGGTTGGCAAAGGCACAACCGGCAATCAGACCACAAGTGGAGCCACTGCACGTCACGCGTCGCCTCCGCCAATCACAGGACAGAACGAGCTCGACTTGCGGGCTAACACTTTGTTGAGTATATTTTATCTGCAGGGCGATAATCCTGTGCTATCTTGACAATATATAATTATTATCTGGACAACATATGCATGATCATGATCCAGCTGCAGTCACGTAAGGTTCTCATGTCAAGAGGCTTATTTTTGTCTCATGATCGGAAGCTTGTATGCAAAATTAGGAGTAAACAAGTCTTATCGAGTGTCTTTTTCGAGTAGATCTGCTTGTGTGCGTCGGACGGTCGCCTTTCGTGTGAAAGAATTGACGGATTTTATAGTTTATTTGCTGTATATTAAAAGGTATTATTCATTATTATTACGCTGATTAGTTATCACTACCAGGTATTTTTAGAAATACTTTACATAATGATAGGATTAGGAATTCAATGGAAATAGAGTTCAATAAGTTTATGAAAATAAAGTTCCATATGTGTTCACAACGGGGATAATGATTTTTTTGTAGTTGTTTCTGATGCTTAGTTATATTTTTTTGGGTTTAGTTCGCTTAAAATAGGATAGAATATAATGCAACAACACAGCAACAATAATACAACACAACAACCAGAATACAACAACACAGCAACCAGAATACAACACAACAACTAGAATACAGGTAGAATACAAACAAAACACAGGTAGAATACAAACAAAACACAGGTAGAATACAAACAAAACACAGGTAGAATACAAACAAAACACAGGTAGAATACAAACAAAACACAGGTAGAATACAAACAAAACACAGGTAGAATACAAACAAAACACAGGTAGAATACAAACAAACCACTGGTAGAATACAAACAAAACACTGGTAGAATACAAACAAAATACAGGTAGAATACAAACAAAACACTGGTAGAATACAAACAAAACACTGGTAGAATACAAACAAAACACTGGTAGAATACAAACAAAACACAGGTAGAATACAAACAAAACACTGGTAGAATACAAACAAAATACAGGTAGAATACAAACAAAACACAGGTAGAATACAAACAAAACACTGGTAGAATACAAACAAAACACAGGTAGAATACAAACAAAACACTGGTAGAATACAAACAAAACACAGGTAGAATACAAACAAAACACTGGTAGAATACAAACAAAACACAGGTAGAATACAAACAAAACACTGGTACAATACAAACAAAACACAGGTAGAATACAAACAAAACACTGGTAGAATACAAACAAAACACAGGTAGAATGCAAACAAAACACTGGTAGAATACAAACAAAACACAGGTAGAATACAAACAAAACACAGGTAGAATACAAACAAAACACAGGTAGAATACAAACAAAACACAGGTAGAATACAAACAAAACACAGGTAGAATACAAACAAACCACTGGTAGAATACAAACAAAACACTGGTAGAATACAAACAAAACACAGGTAGAATACAAAAAAAACACTGGTAGAATACAAACAAAATACAGGTAGAATACAAACAAAACACTGGTAGAATACAAACAAAACACAGGTAGAATACAAACAAAACACTGGTAGAATGCAAACAAAACACTGGTAGAATACAAACAAAACACTGGTAGAATGCAAACAAAACACAGGTAGAATACAAACAAAATACAGGTAGAATACACACAAAAATGTACTGATTAGATTAGATGTTAGTTTTAGCCTTCCCCTGCAACAAATGGATTCCAAAAAGAGGCAGGATGAAGGCTCCATTTAGCATGGACTTGAGGGAACACGGAATCTATGCATGAAAACATTAAGTTAGGAAGAAGCTCATGAAACAAGATGAAAGTTGAAGAACAAAGTAGGCGCTGGAAAACAGGACAGCAGTGAACCATAAAAAGATGGTTCTTAAGAAAACGATCTCAATTCAACGAAAAGAAGGCCTGCCTAACTCTCAGCTCAAGACCTCACATATGCCCCCCGGGAGGGCTAATACTCGTAGATACAATAGTTGTGTCCCCCTGTGGCGCAGCGCAAAACCCTTTGACCGTCCATCCGTCTGCAGTAGTTCCTGAGGTCTCGGCCGTCCCGACTACCTCGGACTCCTTATTTGAGTCCCAGTACCTGGCGTAGCGAGACTGGTGTGCCATGTGTGCGTTTTTTAAAATAAATTTTAACACAGTAGGTTAAAATTATTATAGTGCAGACACGTTATTCACGCTTCTTAGAAAGGCTAGACTGTATTCGATCTGTCGAGTCGGATTTTCAATTCGGCCACTTACAACCCAAAGAAACCAACCGTAGCAAGCGCGCAAACGTAGTAAAGGGTTAACACTTTGACTCCGAAATGGTACATATGTGTACCACCAGGTAAATTGTTGATTTACGTACTGGAATATACAAATAACATTTCAACTATTTGGCTACCTTTTATGAAATAAATCTTAGAGGTAGCATATGATGGTTCAATCGTATTCTTTATGCTTTTTAAAAAAGGTGAAAAATGCATTAGAGCACAAAAGCCGGTTTTTCAAAACGACCTCTTCTAGCCTAAAGAAACCAACCGCAGCAAACGCATAAACGTAGTCAAAGAGATAAAAGAAGCAGCAAGTAGACGGTGCCTGCTTATTTCCGTGTCGTGCGTCGGCATGAGCCGCTGCTTGGTTGCAGCAACTGAAAGTGCTCCTCTGTCCTGGTAAAAAATATTCTCCTTGCAGGTTATGGAACATCAGGTCGGTGTTTGTGGTGTGGGGTTTGTTGTGCTGTGTGGTTTGTTGTGCTGTGTGTGGTTTGTTGTGGTGTGTGTGGTTTGTTGTGGTGTGTGTGGTTTGTTGTGGTGTGTGTGGTTTGTTGTGCTGTGTGGTTTGTTGTGCTGTGTGGTTTGTTGTGCTGTGTGTGGTTTGTTGTGGTGTGTGTGGTTTGTTGTGGTGTGTGTGGTTTGTTGTGGTGTGTGTGGTTTGTTGTGCTGTGTGGTTTGTTGTGCTGTGTGGTTTGTTGTGTTGTGTGTGGTTTGTTGTGGTGTGTGTGGTTTGTTGTGGTGTGTGTGGTTTGTTGTGGTGTGTGTGGTTTGTTGTGGTGTGTGTGGTTTGTTGCGGTGTATGTGGTTTGTTGTGCTGTGTGGTTTGTTGTGGTGTGTGTGGTTTGTTGTGCTGTGTGGTTTGTTGTGGTGTGTGTGGTTTATTGTGCTGTGTCGTTTGTTGTGCTGTGTGAATTGTTGTGGTGTGTGTGGTTTGCTGTGGTGTGTTTCGTTTGTTGTGGTGTGTGTCGTTTGTTGTGGTTTGTGTCGTTTGTTGTGGTGTGTGTCGTTTGTTGTGGTGTGTGTCGTTTGTTGTGGTGTGTGTCGTTTGTTGTGGTGTGTTACGTTTGTTGTGGTGTGTGCCGTTTGTTGTGGTGTGTGTCGTTTGTTGTGGTGTGTGTCGTTTGTTGTGGTGTGTGTCGTTTGTTGTGGTGTGTGTCGTTTGTTGTGGTTTGTGTCGTTTGTTGTGGTGTGTGTCGTTTGTTGTGGTTTGTGTCGTTTGTTGTGGTGTGTGTCGTTTGTTGTGGTGTGTGTCGTTTGTTGTGGTGTGTGTCGTTTGTTGTGGTGTGTGTCGTTTGTTGTGGTGTGTTTCGTTTGTTGTGGTGTGTGTCGTTTGTTGTGGTGTGTGTCGTTTGTTGTGGTGTGTGTCGTTTGTTGTGGTGTGTGTCGTTTGTTGTGCTGTGTGTCGTTTGTTGTGGTTTGTGTCGTTTGTTGTGGTGTGTTTCGTTTGTTGTGGTGTGTGTCGTTTGTTGTGCTGTGTGTCGTTTGTTGTGGTGTGTGTCGTTTGTTGTGCTGTGTGTCGTTTGTTGTGGTGTGTGTCGTTTGTTGTGGTGTGTGTCGTTTGTTGTGGTGTGTGTCGTTTGTTGTGGTGTGTGTCGTTTGTTGTGGTGTGTGTCGTTTGTTGTGGTGTGCGTCGTTTGTTGTGGTGTGTGTCGTTTGTTGTGGTGTGCGTCGTTTGTTGTGGTGTGTGTCGTTTGTTGTGGTGTGTGTCGTTTGTTGTGCTGTGTGTCGTTTGTTGTGGTGTGTGTCGTTTGTTGTGGTGTGTGTCGTTTGTTGTGCTGTGTGTCGTTTGTTGTGCTGTGTGTCGTTTGTTGTGGTGTGTGTCGTTTGTTGTGCTGTGTGTCGTTTGTTGTGGTGTGTGTCGTTTGTTGTGGTGTGTGTCGTTTGTTGTGGTGTGTGTCGTTTGTTGTGGTGTGTGTCGTTTGTTGTGGTGTGTGTCGTTTGTTGTGGTGTGTGTCGTTTGTTGTGGTGTGTGTCGTTTGTTGTGGTGTGTGTCGTTTGTTGTGGTGTGTGTCGTTTGTTGTGGTGTGTGTCGTTTGTTGTGCTGTGTGTCGTTTGTTGTGGTGTGTGTCGTTTGTTGTGGTGTGTGTCGTTTGTTGTGGTGTGTGTCTTTTGTTGTGGTGTGTGTCGTTTGTTGTGGTGTGTGTCGTTTGTTGTGCTGTGTGTCGTTTGTTGTGCTGTGTGTCGTTTGTTGTGGTGTGTGTCGTTTGTTGTGGTGTGTGTCGTTTGTTGTGGTGTGTGTCGTTTGTTGTGGTGTGTGTCGTTTGTTGTGGTGTGTGTCGTTTGTTGTGCTGTGTGTCGTTTGTTGTGGTGTGTGTCGTTTGTTGTGGTGTGTGTCGTTTGTTGTGCTGTGTGTCGTTTGTTGTGGTGTGTGTCGTTTGTTGTGGTGTGTGTCGTTTGTTGTGGTGTGTGTCGTTTGTTGTGCTGTGTGTCGTTTGTTGTGGTGTGTGTCGTTTGTTGTGCTGTGTGTCGTTTGTTGTGGTGTGTGTCGTTTGTTGTGGTGTGTGTCGTTTGTTGTGGTGTGTGTCGTTTGTTGTGGTGTGTGTCGTTTGTTGTGGTGTGTGTCGTTTGTTGTGGTGTGTGTCGTTTGTTGTGGTGTGTGTCGTTTGTTGTGGTGTGTGTCGTTTGTTGTGGTGTGTGTCGTTTGTTGTGGTGTGTGTCGTTTGTTGTGGTGTGTGTCGTTTGTTGTGGTGTGTGTCGTTTGTTGTGGTGTGTGTCGTTTGTTGTGGTGTGTGTCGTTTGTTGTGGTGTGTGTCGTTTGTTGTGGTGTGTGTCGTTTGTTGTGGTGTGTGTCGTTTGTTGTGCTGTGTGTCGTTTGTTGTGCTGTGTGTCGTTTGTTGTGGTGTGTGTCGTTTGTTGTGGTGTGTGTCGTTTGTTGTGGTGTGCGTCGTTTGTTGTGGTGTGTGTCGTTTGTTGTGGTGTGTGTCGTTTGTTGTGGTGTGTGTCGTTTGTTGTGCTGTGTGTCGTTTGTTGTGGTGTGTGTCGTTTGTTGTGGTGTGTGTCGTTTGTTGTGGTGTGTGTCGTTTGTTGTGGTGTGTGTCGTTTGTTGTGCTGTGTGTCGTTTGTTGTGGTGTGCGTCGTTTGTTGTGGTGTGTGTCGTTTGTTGTGGTGTGCGTCGTTTGTTGTGCTGTGTGTCGTTTTTTGTGCTGTGTGTCGTTTGTTGTGGTGTGTGTCGTTTGTTGTGCTGTGTGTCGTTTGTTGTGGTGTGCGTCGTTTGTTGTGGTTTGTGGGGGTGGTTGGGAAGTTTTGCACATCGCCATTCTTCCCGAAACCATTACTGGACGCCCCTATTCTTTTGTTACCTGACTTTCCCTAGCTCCGCTAACTGAAGGAGATTTCGACTCCGATCATGGAGATTAGATTTAATGTTCGCTTAGGCTGGCTTAACCCCAACAAAAATTTTCCAAAAAGAGGAAGGAGGGAGGGACCACTTAATATGGACTTACGGAAACGAGGGATATGTACACTATGTGCATAGAAACAGTAAGTTGAGAAAGAAGTTCATGAAACAAGATAAAAGTTGAAGAACGAAGTAGTAGGTGTTAGAAAAAGCACAGTAGTAAACCGAAAAGAGATGGTCATTTCAAAATAATAAAAATTCCATTTTAACACAAAGATGGCGTTTTTAATTCGCAGGGGGACCTCACATTTTCCTCCTGGGAGTGCTAATACCTATTGATACAATAGTTATATCCTCTTGAAATGAGCAAGAAGAAAGACTAATTATTAGTAATTTCGACGAAGAAATGGGTGCACCATTTCTACGAAAAAATGACCGCACTATTTCGACAGAGAAATGGGGAATTCTAATCTCTACAATCACCATCTCTCTCCCATTTCCCCACGCTCCCCACATCTCATATCTACCGCGATCAAAGCTGTTGTGACAACGCCGCTGATAAGCAACAGCCACCCACTCGGAGCTATCTGTTTCTATGAAGAGCTTCAAGCTGAAGATTTTTTTTGCAGCTTTAGTAGGTCCCCAAACACAAAGATTATTGTTTTATAGCCTTAGGAAGTCCCCAAACAAAGGTTACTTTTCTCCAGCCTTAGGGAGTCCCCAAATAAAGACTATTGTTTTATAGCCTTAAGGAGTCCCCAAACGAAGATTATTTTTCTACAGCCTTAGGAAGTCCCCAAACACAAATTGCAGCGCTGATTATTTTAAAAGGTTATTTAACATAGTTAATTGATCACTCTATCGTTAACACCTCCTACGTATTTTACAGTGTTAGATGTGAGATATGTAACGGAGGTGTTGTGCAGTGAGTCGTACCTTGGTGTGCGTTACGTAAGATATGATGGTTGTGATGTACGATATGCAAAACCTAATAAAAGTATTAGAGTTAGTTACATAAAGTATGATGGTTTTGAATTATGATATACAAAATCTATTAAAAATTTGACACTACGAATTTTACGAAATATGATGGTGAGCGTAACGCCAATAACGCCCCCCTCTTCAAACCCCCCCCCCCCCCAGCAGTACGAAGTTTACAAATAGACAAACCATACGAAGTTTACAAATAGACAAACCATACGAGGTATACTAATAGACAAACCATACGAAGTTTACAAATAGACAAACCATACGAAGTGTACAAATAGACAAACCATACGAGGTTTACAAATAGACAAACCATACGAGGTATACTAATAGACAAACCATACAAGGTATACTAATAGACAAACCATACGAAGTTTACAAATAGACAAACCATACGAGGTATACTAATAGACAAACCATACAAGGTATACTAATAGACAAACCATACGAAGTTTACAAATAGACAAACCATACGAGGTATACTAATAGACAAACCATACGAAGTTTACAAATAGACAAACCATACGAGGTATACTAATAGACAAACCATACGAAGTTTACAAATAGACAAACCATACGAGGTATACTAATAGACAAACCATACGAAGTTTACAAATAGACAAACCATACGAGGTATACTAATAGACAAACCATACAAGGTATACTAATAGACAAACCATACGAAGTTTACAAATAGACAAACCATACGAGGTATACTAATAGACAAACCATACGAAGTTTACAAATAGACAAACCATACGAGGTTTACAAATAGACAAACCATACGAGGTATACTAATAGACAAACCATACAAGGTATACTAATAGACAAACCATACGAAGTTTACAAATAGACAAACCATACGAGGTATACTAATAGACAAACCATACGAAGTTTACAAATAGACAAACCATACGAGGTATACTAATAGACAAACCATACAAGGTATACTAATAGACAAACCATACGAAGTTTACAAATAGACAAACCATACGAGGTATACTAATAGACAAACCATACGAAGTTTACAAATAGACAAACCATACGAGGTATACTAATAGACAAACCATACAAGGTATACTAATAGACAAACCATACGAAGTTTACAAATAGACAAACCATACGAGGTATACTAATAGACAAACCATACGAAGTTTACAAATAGACAAACCATACGAGGTATACTAATAGACAAACCATACAAGGTATACTAATAGACAAACCATACGAAGTTTACAAATAGACAAACCATACGAAGTTTACAAATAGACAAACCATACAAGGTATACTAATAGACAAACCATACGAAGTTTACAAATAGACAAACCATACGAGGTTTACAAATAGACAAACCATACGAGGTATACTAATAGACAAACCATACGAAGTTTACAAATAGACAAACCATACGAGGTATACTAATAGACAAACCATACGAAGTTTACAAATAGACAAACCATACGAAGTTTACAAATAGACAAACCATACGAGGTATACTAATAGACAAACCATACGACGCGCTCTAATGGACTAACCATGTCGAAGGCTAATTGGCGTGCCAGAGGCAAATTATGTCATTCAGAGAGACAAGAAGAACATCTTCTCTTGGATATTTTATACATCGATAAAACGGGTTTACCAACACCGGAGGAGATCCTTTCCGTGACCACCGGTGGGACACAAAGCAACCCAGTCTAACTTTTTCGTCGCCTGCATGAATGTTTTCCGCTGCCCAAGTAATTAAATCGCTCGGACGGCAAAAACATGCATGCACCGGCGAAAAAGTTAAACTGGGAAGTAAAATGTTGAGTAATTCTAAGACTTTTTCCTCCTACCCCATGAAAGTGTGTGTGTGTGGGGGGGTTCACAGGGATGAGGGGGGGCGGGCAGTGGGGAAGGGAGGGGGGAGCACGTTGTGGTGAAAGGGAGCGCTACAAAAACTAACCCGGACTTGGGGAAGAGGGGATTAGCTCCCCTTAAGCGGCACGTGCCCCCCCTTTCTACGGGGAGGGGGTGGGGTATGATACGGTATGCTCATCCCCCAACCCGTCCCCGTCCCCGCACATCCCCTCCCCCCCCCCCCGCCATTCTCCCGCAACTTTCTAATGCCAAGCTTCCGCTCGTATGCTGCATTTCTTCTTGGCGTGGCGGGATATGAACTCTAAAACTTTATGGGAACTTCGGGTTTTGTCGAGTGAACTTGAATTTCTGTGTGCAAGTAAGTTCAAGTTTGATTCAGAATTTACGCATTGTGTTGCGTCACATAATTAAATTTTGTAGTGTCACATTATAACCAAATTGTATAGCGTCACAATTAGTGAATTGTGTCACACAATCAACGAATTGTGTAGCGTTATATATTATACGGCGTGATTTTCAATTTTTTTTGGTTTGAACACATATCGGCACATATTTGATTATTTTCAACTCTATATAGCTGAACACGTTTCCTGCGAAGGGATTCACCGGAGGTCACTGAGGGGATTTCCATAATGCTGCTGACCGACCTGCAGGGGGGTGAGGGAAGAAGACGGTCCCCAAGGAGCGGTTCAAATAACTTGCAAATAATCTTCCACACGAGTTTTTTACGCCCGGTAAGTATGAGCTTTTACACCAAACTTCGAGTTAGCACTTCACTAAACTATTTTCGTATTAATGAGCCTCATCTTGCGATGCAGCGGTTGGTAGGTGTAGATGGGTCTTTGTAGCTTAATACATTTAAATATTTTATTATTTATGTTAAATTATTTGGTATATGTGAAGCGTTTGCTAGTAATCGATTTTCGAATTTTCGGTGCTTATACATAGTTAATTAGATCAAAATAAACAAGTTTTCTTCTACGCACTTTCCGTCGTAAATTAGTATTTTACGAGTTATAGCGGTGAATTAGTTACTGCAACTCAAGTGCTTGAAGCGGGAAGTAATTCATCGATGGCAATACTGCAATGGAGTCTCGCTTCCGGCGTCGTCGTCGTCGTCTAAGACGAAACTAAACCTACCGCTATAACTGGTAAAATACTCATTTGCCACGGAAAGTGCATAGAAGAAAACTTGTTTATTTTACCCTAATTAAGTATATTAACGCCTCGAAAATTTAAAAATCGATTATTACCAAACGCTACACATTCACCCATTTTAAGACGTTTTACACGGACATTGTGCTCGCAAATGCCTAGTTTTCGAGACATAGCATAAATAAGGTTCAGGTGAGAATAGCATTAACGGCAGTTACGATATGGCTCTTCCGGCGCTTCGCGGACGCGGACCACGCCAAGTTTCTTGGCGGAAGACATCAGCCTCTGTATGGTTGAGTTAAATTAAGTTATTTTAGGTTTACTTAGGATAGTTTAGGTTAGTTTACTTAATTAACCTAACTTTGCCTAACCTA
Organism: Morinoia aosen; assembly: GCA_030386875.1. Lineage (NCBI taxonomy): Eukaryota > Metazoa > Arthropoda > Malacostraca > Amphipoda > Talitridae > Morinoia > Morinoia aosen. The sequence goes on from CM059579.1 coordinate 73,852,069, forward strand.
ACTTCACCTATCGTTACGTCAAAACCGCAATTTCTGCTTATTTACGTGTCCGTTCGTTTAATTTTACACACGACGTTCCTATAACTTCAAAGTTAAATATCTCGAAAACTAAGCATTTGCGAGCACAATGTCATTTGCGTGAAACGTCTTGAAATGTACCATATTACTTAAAGGGGGCAACGAAATTTTCAAATTTGTTGACAACAGTAAAGTCAATATTGACCAAACTGAGTTCATGACTGCAGGTCGGTCAGCAGCATAATAAAAATTCTCTCTGTGGACTACCGGTGGCTCACGTCGCGACTAACGTGCCTAGCAGCTCAAGGTATTGATTCTAAAAAATTCTCCTGCATGTCATTCTCTGTCTAAAATTGAAACGAATTAAAAAAAAACAAATTTGAATTTGATTGAATAAATTTTCCAGTATATATACTAAATTTAAGTATTAAATTAAAAATTTTAAATTCAACTAAATAAATAGTAAATGTGAAGTGTTTGCCAGTAATCGATTATAGGTTTTCGATGCCTAAACACAGTTAATTAGTTCGAAATAAACACGTTTTCTTCTATGCACTTTCCGTCGCAAATGAGTATTTAACGAATTATAGCGGTAGGTTTAGTTTCGTCTTTGATGACGAATGCGCTCGAATAAACAGCTGCTCATAGATTTTCGAATTTTCGTTGCTTGAATCATGGTTATAACATCGGAATAAACAACTTTTCGGTAAATGTGAAGGATATGACAGTTATCGATTTTCCACTTTTTGGTGCCTGAACCTAATTAATTAAATCAAAATAAGGTAAATCTGAAGGACATGACAGTTGTCGATTTTGCAAATTGTAATGCCTAAACATGGTTAATGGCACCAAAATAAACAAGTTTTCTACTGTGCACTTTTCGTCTCAAGTGAGTATTTTATTAGTTATAGCGGTAAATGACTTACCGCAACTCCAGTCTTTGAAGCGGAAAGAAATTCTTGGATCGAGCTGTATGGCAATACTGCAATGGCGTCTCGCTTCCAGCGCTCTGTCTTGAAAGACGAAACCAAACCTACCGCTATACCTCGTTAAATACTCATTTGACGAAAAAAGTGTATAGAATAAAAGTTGTTTATTTCGATGTTATTACCATGTTTCAAGCAACAAAAATTCGAAAATCGATGAGTAGCTGTTTATTCGAGCGCATTCGTCATCAATGACGAAACTAAACTTACCGCTATAAATCGTAAAATACTCATTTGAGACGAAAAAAGAATAGAAGAAAACTTGTTTATTTTGATTCAATTAATTAGGTTCAGGCACCAAAAAGTGGAAAATCGACAATTGTCATCTCCTTCAGATTTACCCAAAATAATAAAGTTTTCTTCTATGCACTTTCCGTCTCAAATGAGTATTTTACGATTTATAGCGGTATGTTTAGTTTTGTCTTTGATCACGAGTGCGCTCGAATAAACAGCTACTCATCGATTTTCGAATTTTTTTGCTTGAATCATGGTAATAACATCGAAATAAACAACTTTTCTTCTATACACTTTTTTCGTCAAATGAGTATTTAACGAGGTATAGCGGTAGGTTTGGTTTCGTCTTTGATGAAGAGCGTCTCGACGCGAGACTCTGCCATTTCGCGCGATCGATAAATTTCTTTCCGCTTCAAATACTGGAGTTGCGGTAAGTCTTTTACCGCTATAAATAATAAAATACTCATTTCAGACGGAAAGTGAATAGAAAAAAACTTGTTTATTTCGATTAAGTTAACTATGTTTAGGCATTGAAATTTACGAAATCGATTACTGTCATATCCTTCAGATTTACCGATCATTTCTATCTAATCACCATAATTCAAGCAGCAAAAATTGGAAAATCGATTATTGCCCTGGCCTTCACATTTACCCACGTTCACGGTTAGGTTCAGGGCCTCGGGCTGGTAGGGTTAAAAAAATCACACAACTGAAACACCTGTAAAAATACCGTAACACCTGTAAACCCCAACACCTGTCGAAACACCTGTAAACTGTAGCAAATATTAAAGCACCGTAACACCTACTAACCGTAACACCTGTCGAAACACCAAACACCTGTAAACTGTGACACTTGTTACAGCACCGTAACACTTGTTACAGCATCGCAACACCCGTTACAGCAGCGCAACCCCCGTTACAGCAGCGCAACACCCGTTACAGCAGCGCAACACCCGTAACGGCAGCGCAACACCCGTAACGGCAGCGCAACACCCGTTACAGCAGCGCAACACCCGTTACAGCAGCGTAACACCCGTAACGGCACCGAAACACCCTTAACGGCAGCGCAACACCCGTAACGGCAGCGCAACACCCGTAACGGCAGCGCAACACCCGTAACGGCAGCGCAACACCCGTAACGGCAGCGCAACACCCGTAACGGCAGCGCAACACCCGTTACAGCAGCGCAACGCCCGTAACGGCCGCTAAACACACCGTGACGCAACACCAACACCAACAATAGCACCTCACAGAGAGACCAGGGAAGGTCCCTTTATCTCCATAGTCCTCGCCAGCGCTGCGGAGCATAAGTGAAAGAAACTCGCCGTGGTGTTCCGAAGGTCGAAACATCACATATGTAACATGTATAACACCGGGTATACATATGTAACATGTATAACATTGGGTATACATATACAACATATGTATACCCAATTTTCAGGAATCAGTGCTGTATACAGTATGTCCCTCAAAACCCGAACCGAGTATTTATTTTTCCGTACCGGTGTACCATCATATGAATATCACAAGCATTTAGTATCAAATCAAGCAAAATTATGATGGTGTTAATGATACGGATATTCTCATGATGGTATCACTGATACGGGTAATCTTATGATGGTATCACTGATACGGGTAATCTTATGATGGTATCACTGATACGGGTAATCTTATGATGGTATCACTGATACGGGTATTCTTATGATGGTATTACTGATACGGGTATTCTTATGATGGTATTACTGATACGGGTATTCTTATGATGGTATTACTGATACGGGTATTCTTATGATGGTATTACTGATACGGGTATTCTTATGATGGTATTACTGATACGGGTATTCGTATGATGGTATTACTGATACGGGTAATCTTATGATGGTATTACTGATACGGGTATTCTTATGATGGTATTACTGATACGGGTATTCTTATGATGGTATTACTGATACGGGTATTCTTATGATGGTATTACTGATACGGGTAATCTTATGATGGTATTACTGATACGGGTATTCTTATGATGGTATTACTGATACGGGTATTCTTATGATGGTATTACTGATACGGGTATTCTTATGATGGTATTACTGATACGGGTAATCTTATGATGGTATTACTGATACGGGTATTCTTATGATGGTATTACTGATTCGGATATTCTTATGATGGTATTACTGATACGGGTAATCTTATGATGGTATTACTGATACGGGTATTCTTATGATGGTATTACTGATACGGGTATTCTTATGATGGTATTACTGATACGGGTAATCTTATGATGGTATTACTGATACGGGTATTCTTATGATGGTATTACTGATACGGGTATTCTTATGATGGTATTACTGATACGGGTATTCTTATGATGGTATTACTGATACGGGTAATCTTATGATGGTATTACTGATACGGGTATTCTTATGATGGTATTACTGATTCGGATATTCTTATGATGGTATTACTGATACGGGTATTCTTATGATGGTATTACTGGTACGGAAAATAAATACTCGGTTCGGGATTTTGTGAGACAAACTGTATAATAAAACTCCAAATGTCTCTTTAAAAATGAATAAATAAATATATAGGTGAATAAATAAATAAATAAATCCTTTTATAATAAATTTCTAGGAGTAACCTTAAATAAATAAATTCTTATATGTTTTTGTGCGTAATTTCTTCTATGTTGTTACAATGGGAACCTCACTGAACTCATTAAATCGGTCGGTGCGTCTCTCTGTGACGCTCACAAGGACGCTCAATGCCCGTATCTGGGATACGAGTTTCACCAGTGCACAAGTACAAGAATGTTACAATCGCGAGTACTATTGGGATGGGTATACTTGTTTGTGATCCATATCTTGAGACTTATTCAAGGAAACTATCGAATCCCGTTATTTTAGAGGAGTCGTGCACACTGTGTAGTCACACATAATGTAGCACGTATGCATACTTTCAATTAACCCTATCGTATCAGAGCTTGCCTTGAAAAACATATAAATTAAATTTAAAATGAAAACAGACACGAGTCCGGCAGTCCATTCTCGGGTTGTTCCCGTACCGTCAGACGCGTCACGTACAGGCTCCGACGGAACACATTCCAAATCCCTGCTTCCTGCCTATGTATATAAATATACGTATATATATCTGTATATACAGTATATATATATACACGAATATACAAATGTACAAATAAATGAATACATATATACATATATATATAAAATATAATAATACAATAATATATAAATACATATATGTGTACACATTGTATAACATATGTATAGAGTATTTATAATATATATATGTTATATGCTATATATTTTTCATATACATATATATTTCAAGAAGAGTACGCTGCATGAGGTTGATATCAAACATCCCGACCAGGCTGGCGCACGCACCGCAACTGGAAGTACCGCTGTGGTGCTGTGACTGTACATAGAGATGATTACAGGCTCTTTGTTATACAGACCAGGGTTGTGTGCAACGCACGCACAGACACACCCACGCACACACGCGCACACGTACACACACGTTCACACACGCCCTATTCAAACTAAACTCAACTTCATTAAAACAAACAAAATAACACTATGAACACACCTTCATTGCATTACCCTCAGTCACACACAAAAATTCCCTCAGTGGCCACCGGTGGGTCACGTAGCAACAAGCGCATTAATCCACCCAATTTTCTTTAGTCTACTTTCAAACTTCGATTTAAAATTTAAATATAGAAATGAATAGAATTTTGATGAATTTTACGCTTCTTTATAAAATAAATTTCAGACTCCGAAGCTTGCTGGCAGAGTTGAAGTTTGGGTACATCAGGCAGCGTAACTTCTGAGTAAACTTGGCTACGTCACGTGATGTTCTCTCAGGTGTGTGAAAGAACCGTGACTGTCACGTGATCTGGTGACTCTTACCTGTACGGTGCTGCATACAGGTGTGTTGGCTCCCCCTCCTCCCCCTGCCTCCCTCTGCCTCCCTCTGCCTCCCCCTGCCTCCCCCTGCCTCCCCCTGCCTCCCCCTGCCTCCTCCTCCTGCCTCCCCCTGCCTCCTCCCCCTGCCTCCCTCTGCCTCCCCCTGCCTCCCCCTGCCTCCCTCTGCCTCCCCCTGCCTCCCCCTGCCTCCCCCTGCCTCCCCCTGCCTCCCCCTACCTCCTCCCCCTGCCTCCCTCTGCCTCCCCCTGCCTCCCCCTGCCTCCCCCTGCCTCCCCCCGCCTCCCCCTGCCTCCGAGGCGCCCTGCCCTTTCCGGCCTCCGTGGGCCTCACTTTCTCTACCGCCTTCCCGCTATCCTGCCGCCATTACTCCTCCTATGACCTCCATTACCATCTCTGTGGCCTCCATTACCATCTCTGTGGCCTCCATTACCATCTCTGTGGCCTCCATTACCCTCTTTTGCCGCCTATATTGCCAATTCCCTCGATTACCGTCTTTCTATTACCTTCATGGCCCTTTTTCCCTACCTCCATTACCCACTCTTACTACCTCCATTACCCTCTCTTACTACCTCCATTACCCTCTCTTAATACCTCCATTACCCTCTCTCACTACCTCCATTACCCTCTCTCACTACCTCCATTACCCTCTCTCACTACATCCATAACCCTCTCTCACTACCTCCATTACCCTCTCTCACTACCTCCATTACCCTCTCTTACTACCTCCATTACCCTCTCTTAATACCTCCATTACCCTCTCTCACTACCTCCATTACCCTCTCTCACTACCTCCATTACCCTCTCTCACTACATCCATAACCCTCTCTCACTACCTCCATTACCCTCTCTCACTACCTCCATTACCCTCTCTCACTACCTCCATTACCCTCTCTCACTACCTCCATCACTCTCTCTCACTACCTCCATTCCCCTCTCTCACTACCTCCATTACCCTCTCTCACTACCTCCATTCCCCTCTCTCACTACCTCCATTACCCTCTCTCACTACCTCCGTTACCCTCTCTCACTACCTCCATTACCCTCTCTCACTACCTCCATTACCCTCTCTCACTACCTCCATTACCCTCTCTCACTACCTCCATTGCCCTCTCTCACTACATCCATTACCCTCTCTCACTACCTCCATTACCCTCTCTCACTACCTCCATTACCCTCTCTCACTACCTCCATTACCCTCTCTCACTACCTCCATCACTCTCTCTCACTACCTCCATTTCCCTCTCTCACTACCTCCATTACCCTCTCTCACTACCTCCATTCCCCTCTCTCACTACCTCCATTACCCTCTCTCACTACCTCCATTACCCTCTCTCACTACCTCCATTACCCTCTCTCACTACCTCCATTACCCTTTCTCACTACCTCCGTTACCCTCTCTCACTACCTCCATTACCCTCTTTCACTACATCCATTACCCTCTCTCACTACCTCCATCACCCTCTCTCACTACCTCCATTACCCTCTCTCACTACCTCCATTACCCTCTCTCACTACCTCCATCACTCTCTCTCACTACCTCCATTCCCCTCTCTCACTACCTCCATTACCCTCTCTCACTACCTCCATTCCCCTCTCTCACTACCTCCATTACCCTCTCTCACTACCTCCATTACCCTCTCTCACTACCTCCATTACCCTCTCTCACTACCTCCATTACCCTCTCTCACTACCTCCATTACCCTCTCTCACTACCTCCATTACCCTCTCTCACTACCTCCATTACCCTCTCTCACTACCTCCATTACCCTTTCTCACTACCTCCATTACCCTCTCTCACTACCTCCATTACCCTCTCTCACTACCTCCATTACCCTCTCTCACTACCTCCATTACCCTCTCTCACTACCTCCATTACCCTCTCTCACTACCTCCATTACCCTCTCTCACTACCTCCATTACCCTCTCTCACTACCTCCATTACCCTCTCTCACTACTTCCATTACCCTCTCTCACTAACTCCATTACCCTCTCTCACTACCTCCATTACCCTCTCTCACTACCTCCATTACCCTCTCTCACTACCTCCATTACCCTCTCTCACTACCTCCATTACCCTCTCTCACTACCTCCATTACCCTCTCTCACTACCTCCATTACCTTCTCTCACTACCTCCATTACCCTCTCTCACTACCTCCATTACCCTCTCTCACTACCTCCATTACCCTCTCTCACTAACTCCATTACCCTCTCTCACTACCTCCATTACCCTCTCTTACTACCTCCATTACCTCCAATATACACTGTGAAGCCTGTGGTAAACTTCATGTGTGAGAGCTGTGTATTTTGTATGGACAGGTTAAGTTTTAACTACACAAGGAGTATAAACTGTGTAGATAGACCACACAAGGTGTACAAACTACGTAGGCTAATCACTCAGGATCAATTTTTTGTGTAAAAAACACAGAATGTATATAGTGTGCGTAGACAATCCACACAGGGCGTATAAACTGTGTAGCCACAGCCTGTACAGACAGGCGCACACACACAGACCACACAGGGTGCACACAGCCAGTGCTGTGTGCTGCACGCACTGCCTGCCAGTCGCCGCCTGCACGCACGCGAATGAAAGTGACCAGCTCGCGCTTCCGGTGCGCGTGCGTCGCGACGTGACCTGCATGCACGTGCAGGACCTGTGCACTACAAGCACACACACACGCCTGTGTGTGCAAGTTAGTGTTATGTCCCTAGTACGAACCGTTAAGTTTTCGCCACAAAAAAGAGTAAAGGGCGGTTGGACGTGAGAGCTTACACCGAACTCTGCTATCAAGAAATCTCAATGCTCAGCAGTATACAACGCGCCAGATGTCGATGTGTACCCAGCGAGGGCTCGACCGTTACAAAAAAGAGGCAACACCGGCTCCCAGGGGCAGCGTGGCAGGACGGCAACAGCGGATGGCAACAGCGTGGCACCAGCATGGCACCAACATGGCATCAGCGTGGCACCAGTGTGGCAGCGGACGGCAACAGCAGATAGCAACGGCTGGCGCTGCTACCCGAAGGCGCGTCTGGGCCTAAGCGACGAGACTGGGGGCGTCAACTTCAACGGCTATGATCAGCCGCGGTAACTCCTGCAGCACGACAGCTACTTAAAGGGTTCGACGAGGGTTAGGGCATCATCATTATAGAGCGTAACTCCGACGTTAGAAGGTCTCATCGTGCCACTTCATTAGATGTGTTGAATTTGCATACGGCGAGGCACTCCGTATATGACCCTGATTCTGTGTTAACGTCACGTAATTATTTAACGTACAATTCGAGACCTTAATATTACCCTCCGTCATCGCTGCATATCCAAAGTTGCGTGAGACCCTCGTAACAATTGTTCCTATATATATTTGCTAGTCTCATCTACCCCATTGTCATATTTTGTGTACACCTTTCATCATAACAAGTAAAAATGACGTGGCCACGTTGAAAGAATCGTGTTTCCTTTCGGAAAATAACTCCTTTGATTTTTAGACTTGAAAAGACGGAAAATAAAATTGAAAAACCTTGAACTTGGATTCTAAAAGAAAAGAGGCTATAACAATTGGTGGACAGCGAACGTGGGATCATAACCCAATAACGCTCAACGTCTCCGCAAGGGACCTAAAGCCACGCTACCTATTCAAAAAAATTTTTTTGTAACGTAAATTAAATGGCCCGAGTAATTATTTAAATTCATTCATCTCATTTATAATTTGTAATATTTCCCTAGAAATGTGTATGTCCTCATGTCACTTTATTTGCGTATTGATTTATTTCTTTACTGTGTGTATTAATTCATTTAATTCGTTTTATTAACTTAGCCCTATTGATTTATTTCCTTATGACATGTATTAATCCATGCAAAACCGCTTCCGTAATAAGATTATTGTGCTCTTTATTTTGATGCCATTGTATCCATGTGTGTTGCTTTATTCATTGATTTAACCCGTTTTATTAACTGATTTAACCCGTTTTCCTATTGATTTGATCCGTTTTATAAGATTATTGCGTATTCTATTTTTGATATTTCGTGTCTATGTGCATTGCTTTTGTTGGATCTATCCAATTATTTCTGTGCATTTGGAAACTTATTGTGCGAAAAAAACTCAATTATGTCTGTGTATTTGGAAACATATTGTACGAAATATTGCATTTAAACTTCTAATTTGAAACTCTAAGATTGCTATCAGTATTCATTGTGAATCTATTTCGCTTCGCCAATTTTGCCCTAATTATCAGTTGAAACCATGGCTGGGGACGATAATGAAAGTAATCAAAGTAACAATGGGGAGAACAATCAAAGTAGCTTTGTCACTTTAAATCATGCAATTGAACTGCCTAAATTTAATGGTGAAGGCTGTGTAACTTCATTTTTAAAACACTTTCAGACCAGAGTTGACATCTATACGAATGACGTCGATTTGCAATGTCGTTATTTGAAAAATGCTCTTACCGGGAAGGCTTGGGATTCTTATGTCCTCAAGTCCGACCAATTAGTCACACTGGAAGATGTCAAGACTTGGCTTATTTCTGTGTACAAGGGGGCCGTGAATTATAGAAAAACCGTTCATAAGATCCTATTTAGTCTGCGTCAAGAGAATGATGAGAGTGTCAATGCATTTGCAACTCGCGTTCTAGCTAGCTGGAAAGACGTGTTCGGCCAAGAATGGCACTACGAGGATGCCAATGCACAAAAAATTCTAATCCCGACTATCATTAAAAATATGAACCCCAAGATCAGTGAAAAATTATCTCATGATTTCGACCCTGAGAGTGTGACAAAACTCCTAGACAAAGCGAGGTCAATTGAGGAATCTTTGATCGAAGAAAGATCTTTGTTGAACCGCAAAAGGCGAGCCCATGAGAGTGATGTAGTGGTGGAGAAATGTCAATACAATTCACCACAAAAGCGAACGTTCCAGCCTAAGAATCCATTTAAATGGCAGAGTGCTTCACACCAAAAGACACGCCCCTTTAATAATTATCAACGTAAATTCAACGGCCATCCGAGTCAGAATGGTGACATCGCCGCAGTAAAGTCAAAAAACTACTACAGCAACCGAAAAGCTTTTCCCCCGTGATTTTGCTAAATGTTGAACAGAAAAAATGCTCCACATTCGTTGATTCAGGCTCTTCCGTGACTCTTGTGAAATCTTGTGTAATTAACAAATTATTCAAAACTCTTCCCCGAATTAAACGATGCACTAAAGTTCTTTGTTCTGTAAATGGAGATAATCTCCACACTCGAGGCACGATTGACCTGAAATTTAAACTAGGTGATGTTGAGTATTGCCATTCCGCTGTCATTGTGGAAGATTCTTACTTCCCTGGAGCTGTCTTGATAGGCCGAGATTTCCTTAAGAGGTTCGGCGTTGAAATAAAATACAGTCAGAATGAGAAAGGTCACGTGAGAATTAACAATAAAGTTTACCCATTTCAATCAGTTGCTGCTTCTAATTCAGTAAATTTTGTGAAACAATCTGAGGATGCATCATTCAGTGTCGCAAGAATGTCACATGATCTGACTGTTGAAGGAGGCACGTTATGTCATTCCTTTTTGAGAGTTCCCAAGCACATGAATGGAAAGACAGTCGTTCTAAAGCAGAGCGTTACATGCAAAGGAATAGCAGTGCCTCGCACGTTAGCTACAGTCCGTGACGGCACCGTGCCTGTAGTTTTTGTAAATTATAATGATAAGAATGTTCTTGTGCCTAGAAATAAAATTTGTGCTAGTTTAGATGTTGCCATTGAGGACCCAGAGCCTGGCTCAAACGAAAGCGAAAGTGATGCTCGAGCTCAGGCACAGCGCAAGGCCTATGATGCCGTGGCGACAGTGCATGACGCCAGACGAGCTCCCGCTCTGACTGAAAGCCCCTTGAATCAGTGCAACCCTGAGTTACTGCCTAACAGTGAACTGTTGCCAGTCGCAGAGAAACGAAATGAACCTGAATTCAACCGGATGATTGACGATGTTGACTTATCCCATTTGAACTTAGATCAGAGAACGACCCTTGTAAATTTGATCAACAATCATAGGAATGCGTTCGCGGTTGGAGACGAGATTGGTCATGCGCGAAATGCTGTACATAGATTAGACATTCAGGGTCATGAGCCAATCAATACGCCCCAATATCGAGTTCCTCACGCTACAAAACAATTAGTTGAAGAGCATGTCCAAGAGATGCTGAAACAGAAAGTTATAGAGCCAGCTTACTCCCCATGGTCGTCACCTATTTTGACAGTCAGAAAAAACGATGGAACTCATAGGATAGTTGTCGATTTTCGTCTTATCAACAAAATAGTTAAGAAAGACACTTTCCCTATCCCGCATATGACTGACACCCTCGAAAGTTTAAAGGACTCAAATTTATTCACGACCCTTGATATGAGAAGCTCCTATCATCAGATCGAATTGTCCCCAGAGAGCAGAGACATTACCGCTTTCAGAACGCCTACAGGTAGTTACAGGTATTGCCGGTCACCCCAAGGTCTTATCACATCCGCAGCTGCACTTCAAAGAGCAGTTAATATGGCTTTTTCCCCATTCATTTCAAAATTTCTGTTCTGTTACGTTGACGACATCATCATCTATTCAAAAAATTTCGAGACTCATGTCGAACATTTGGATAAGGCGTTGCTTCAAACAGCTGCTTCAGGCTTCAAATTAAGCCTTAAGAAATGCCAATTTGCGGCGAGCAGCGTGACTTTCCTTGGTATCAAAGTCAGTTCAGAGGGACTAACTCCCAGACCTGACAAAGTGCGAGCTTTAGCGGATGCTTTGAGACCTAGGAGTATTAAAGAGGTGAAGAGATTCTTAGGCTCTACCGGGTTCTTTAGAAAGTTCATTAAAAATTATGCTCATATCGCGGCACCTCTAACCGAGCTTACAAAAAAGACGAACTTATTTAAATGGACGGACGTCCATCAGCGAGCTTTCGATGACTTGAAAGATAAACTTGTGTCTGCGCCTATACTTAAATTTCCTGACTTTCAGAGAGAGTTTGTGTTGCACACTGATGCCTCGGGCATTGCAATTGGAGGAGCATTACTTCAGACGCATGACGGCATTGAGTTACCTGTAGCATACTATAGTCGAAAATTAAAAGGAAATGAACTTAAATATTCTGCAACAGAACTCGAAGCTCTTGCTATCCATGATTCAATCAAACATTATGATGCGTACCTGTACTTAAATGAGTTCGTCGTGGTAACTGATCACCGTCCCTTAACGTTCATTTTTGCTAATAAAACAGGTAATCACCGTATTTCAAGATGGGCTCTGCTTCTTCAGGAGTATAATTTCTCTGTTCGGTACAAGCCGGGAGCACTACACCATTTGCCCGACTATTTGTCTAGATCTGAAAGAATCGTCAATGCTGTCGTAGACACTGCTGAGTCAAACTGTAGTAATAAGAATGATCCTAAAATTAATGCTGATGTTCCTTCTAGAATTAAGCCTTGTTCTAATAATAATGCGACAGATGCTCCCGTCGACGACGTGTGCCCTCCACCCGTGTACAGTGAACGTGATAACAGTGTTGCCGTCGAGGCAAAGCAATTGAGCCTGGATGATGTTGTTTCAGAGCAAGAAAGGGACTCACTTTGGTCTGGTGTAAGAAACTTGTTAACTGGCAATGACTTGGGTGATACTAAGATTTCAAACATTGACGAATATTTTATTGATGAGAACAATGTCCTGTGTAGATTGTCGAGGAAGAAACGCAGAAACGGTAGAAGTAATGTACAAATAGTCATTCCTAAGTCTTTAGTTAAGGTAGCTTTAAAGTTGAGCCATGACAACGATTTGTCCGCTCATATGGGTTTCCTAAGAACTCTTGAACGTGCCAGAGATAAATTCTTCTGGATTAATCAAATTCGTGACGTCAAAGACTATGTAAAGAAATGTCTAGCTTGCCAACGAACAAAATGGCAGGGTCAATTTAAAGTTCCCTTGGGAAAATTCCCTGAAATTTCATATCCCCTTGAAAGAGTTGCAGTTGACCTTGTTGAGCTTCCTGTTAGTTACGCAGGCAACAAATACCTTCTAACGATAGTTGATCATTTTACTAGGTATGTTGATGCTTATCCCCTTACAGATAAGTCTGCGGATACTGTCACCAGAGCTTTTGTCCAATACGTAGGAAAATTCTCTGCCCCGAATACGATCGTCAGTGACAGAGGCAGCGAATTTACCAATAGGTTATTCCAGGACGTCTGCAAAAATCTCAAAGCGAGATCACAAACGACGACTGCTTACCACGCGATGGCGAACGGTTGCTGCGAGAGAATGAACGGTATCTTAAAGACTGCAATCTCTCACTTAGCGGCTGAAGATAAGTTCACTTGGGACGAGAGCGTTCCCTTTGCGACTCTCGCGGTGAATACTTCCTATCAGACTGCGATTAAGGACACGCCGTTCTTTCTGTTCTACGGCCGAGACGCAAACCTTCCCTTCCACGACATCTTCAAGGAGCAGCCTATAAACTACGCATGTGACAAAGAGTATTCAACTGAAGTCTCGCTCCGACTGTCCAAAGCATTTGCTGCCGTTAGAAAAAACTCTGAGGCGGCCAGGCAAGCTGCGGCGAAGATCTACAATCGAACGGCCAAAGAATGTGATGTCCAAGCTGGGGACCTTATTATGTTGAGGAATGAAGGAGTGCGTGTCGAGGACAGAGCCTTTCCATCGAGATTCAGAGGCCCCTACAGAATTACCTCCAGACGTGGAAATAACATCACTATCAGAGGTCTATATTCAGACCGAAAGGAGCAGACCGTGCACCTGAACCGTGTGAAACGTGCTTATCTTGACGACGCCATGGCCTTCCCTTTCAACAACGACGAAGGAAAGGACGAACTGCAAGGGGCAGAGACGAACGACATTCCTGCAGTGCCGAGCACAAGCCAGAGAAATGAAGAAATGATTCCTAGATATTCTCTGAGAAATCGGACGAGACGTCCAAACTATGTATGATCATTTGTGTCTCGCAAGGACGTCCCAAAACTTCAATAATGATTATCTCATTTCACTCCCAAATGTTCTATGTTTAATATTCAGAATGTTTTCTAATCATTTCCCTTGTGTTTAACATTTCTTTTATATTTCAATTTTAGGATAAGTGCTTCGACTTAAATTTAAATGATTTCTCCAGCGAAATGCAGATAGGATGTATTACATGATTAATGTCGATTTATGAATCAAATTTTGTATTTACCTTGATGATGCTCATTAACCAGTTAGAAATTTTACTCGATATCAAATTTGTAACCCGTTCGTATGTCTTTTATAGCTCTTCTCCAGGAATGCGTGCTAATACGTAGGAACTTTCCTTTGCAGCCCACTAATTATCCGAGATATTGAATGTCATATTATGTATTTCTCATTAACTTCATTTACCGTGCATTAATTTCATTTGTGTTCTCTAACGGATTTCTTTGAGCTTATTGCGTTAGATTACTTTGATCTCTCATCAATTTAATTTACCTTTCATTTATTTCATTTGTGTTAGTTATAATGTTCTCTAAAGGATTTCTTTGAGCTTATTGCTTTAGATTACTTGATCTAGTTAAAACACTATCGAAGGGTGATACACCGGGCTGTAAATGGCATGGGGGAGATGTGATGAGTAGATGGACACAATTGATTACGATAAGTCAAAAGAAATCCGAGAGAAAAATCTTACCAAGCGCTGAAATTAATGTAGAACGGTTGTTACAGCACCTCAGTGTCAACTGAGGCAGGCAGACGAACGACCGACTACGGCACGCTGGGCAAGCGAGCGACAGGCGGAGGCCTGAACAGCACTCACACACCGCTCGCCAGTGCACCAGCGCAGCGGCCGAGAGGCAGAGTGTGAGAGCACTGTGTGCCATCGACGCCTGGGCTGCAGCACCGTGGTCTGCCAGTCGTCACAATACGCTTCTGCTGCGCGCCGACCACAAACGACCTTGCGAGTAAAGGGCCACTCAGCTGTCCGAGCCCGCCGCTACCACAGCTGCGCGTGACGCAATAGGCGGACCCAGCTTCCCATCTGCAGCAACAGTACACCCACTCGTATAAAGGACGGGACTTTCCCCTGAACATCTATATTTTCGCCAGACACGGATTCAACAACGGCGAAGAAAAAATAAAGAAGATACCGTTGGACAGCAATACGTCCATAGTAACTACACGCAGGAGGTCGAGTATAGACTGATCGATTGCATATTCGATATTTTATTAGGATGGTTTTTACCCCTTTGAACGTCTTCAGAAGGCCTCTGATAGAACGTCATTAGCCAAGAGAGAAGGTCTTCGATAGAGAATTGGAAAAGGACGTCCCGACGACCACAATAAACTATCGCTTGTTCAGGATCTTCGATTCAGAAGTGCGTCAGAAGCACAAATCTCAAGGCTTGTCTAATTTCGCCCCTGCAATGAAGTACGAATCTCAGATGCGTGACTTCAGTAGACGGAAACTTCCATTTTTACATCCAGGAGGATGTTGATTAATATAGGTTGGGGGGATTCTGTTATGTCCCTAGTACGAACCGTTAAGTTTTCGCCACAAAAAAGAGTAAAGGGCGGTTGGACGTGAGAGCTTACACCGAACTCTGCTATCAAGAAATCTCAATGCTCAGCAGTATACAACGCGCCAGATGTCGATGTGTACCCAGCGAGGGCTCGACCGTTACAAAAAAGAGGCAACACCGGCTCCCAGGGGCAGCGTGGCAGGACGGCAACAGCGGATGGCAACAGCGTGGCACCAGCATGGCACCAACATGGCATCAGCGTGGCACCAGTGTGGCAGCGGACGGCAACAGCAGATAGCAACGGCTGGCGCTGCTACCCGAAGGCGCGTCTGGGCCTAAGCGACGAGACTGGGGGCGTCAACTTCAACGGCTATGATCAGCCGCGGTAACTCCTGCAGCACGACAGCTACTTAAAGGGTTCGACGAGGGTTAGGGCATCATCATTATAGAGCGTAACTCCGACGTTAGAAGGTCTCATCGTGCCACTTCATTAGATGTGTTGAATTTGCATACGGCGAGGCACTCCGTATTTGACCCTGATTCTGTGTTAACGTCACGTAATTATTTAACGTACAATTCGAGACCTTAATATTACCCTCCGTCATCGCTGCATATCCAAAGTTGCGTGAGACCCTCGTAACAATTGTTCCTATATATATTTGCTAGTCTCATCTACCCCATTGTCATATTTTGTGTACACCTTTCATCATAACAAGTAAAAATGACGTGGCCACGTTGAAAGAATCGTGTTTCCTTTCGGAAAATAACTCCTTTGATTTTTAGACTTGAAAAGACGGAAAATAAAATTGAAAAACCTTGAACTTGGATTCTAAAAGAAAAGAGGCTATAACATTAGTGCACCCACGCACATACTGCTTTGCGCACATGTTTCTACGCACACAGGTTGTGACGCACACAGCTCAGGACCTTCTGTAAATTTAGATGTCCTGCAATTTAGAATATTTTACATACTGCCATGTCAATATTTTACATACTACCATGTCCCACAACATACCATTTCATTGTCAGTGGAATAGCAATCATGATTCAATAATCAGACCGCTATCATTAACCATAAATCACGGCTGAAGCACACGCCCGCCATGTCGATAACGCTGCACATGTGCGTATCACGTGCTCGCATTGATCACGCACACATGTGTACGTTTTGGCTGCATGCACACATGTGTACGTGGCGACTACACGCACACGTACGTACGTTTGGATATTACCTCTCACTACACACATTCAATGCACACACACACACGCACAACACAAACACACGCACAACACAAACACACACACACAACACAAACATACATCCGCACAACAAAAACACACACACACAACATAAACACACGCACAAACACACAACACAAACACACGCACAACACAAACACACGCACAACACAAACATACGCACACCACAAACACACACACACAACACAAACACGCACACACACACAACAATAGCCAGAAACAAAGAACACCAAATTGTTGCTGCAAAAGAAGGGTTTGTGTGCGTATGTGTTGTGTAGTTTTGTGTGAGTGTGGTGTGTATTTATATGTGTGTATGTGCGTGTGTGTGTGTGTGCGCGTTGCATATCTGTGTTATGTGCGTTGTATTTGTGTGTCGTGTGCGTGTGTGTATATGCGTGTGTGTTGCGAGTGTTTTGTGAGTGCGTTTTGTGTGCATGTGTGTGTGGTTGTGCACGTGTGTGTATGTGCGTGTGTGTGTATGCTTGTGTGCGTGTGTGTACACCAGACAACACCTTCCATAAACGCACACAACGCGGCAAATAATATGGGCACTCAGCAACCACTTATGGCACACCAGCAACAAGGGCACACACGGATCACGTGCGCCCCGCCATATATGCACAAGAACATTCAGCCTAAAACGTCCCATTAAAAATTTCTAAACAAAAAAAAAACAAAAAAAAAGTAAATAACGCAGTCACGCACGCGCGTTGCCTGGAAGGCCAGCTGAAAATATTAAAGTTTCTAATTAAATTTATTTTTTTATTTATTTGTTTTTTCCCTGAGCCTTGAATGAGAGGAGATTGTGGATTGGTTTTGTGACTGGGGGAGAATTTCATGAATTATTATTAATTTTTTGCATTGGGCGGGACATTCGGGAGGGGCTGAAGGTTTTGTTAGACAAAAGGAGAACAAAAGTAGGGATAAGTGGAAAAAAATTATAGCAAAAGTAGGATAAGTCGCATCAAAGAGGTCGCATCAAAGAGGTCGTACCAAAGAGGTCGCATCAAAGAGGTCGCATCAAAGAGGTCGTACCAAAGAGGTCGCATCAAAGAGGTCGCACCAAAGAGGTCGTTCCAAAGAGGTCGCACCAAAGAGGTCGCATCAAAGAGGTCGCATCAAAGAGGTCGTACCAAAGAGGTCGCATCAAAGAGGTCGTTCCAAAGAGGTCGCACCAAAGAGGTCGCATTAAAGAGGTCGCACCAAAGAGGTCGCATTAAAGAGGTCGCACCAAAGAGGTCGCACCAAAGAGGTCGCACCAAAGAGGTCGTACCAAAGAGGTCGCATCAAAGAGGTCGCATCAAAGAGGTCGCATCAAAGAGGTCGTACCAAAGAGGTCGCATCAAAGAGGTCGTTCCAAAGAGGTCGCACCAAAGAGGTCGCATTAAAGAGGTCGCACCAAAGAGGTCGCATTAAAGAGGTCGCACCAAAGAGGTCGCACCAAAGAGGTCGCACCAAAGAGGTCGTACCAAAGAGGTCGCATCAAAGAGGTCGCATCAAAGAGGTCGCATCAAAGAGGTCGTACCAAAGAGGTCGCATCAAAGAGGTCGCATCAAAGAGGTCGTACCAAAGAGGTCGCATCAAAGAGGTCGTTCCAAAGAGGTCGCACCAAAGAGGTCGCATTAAAGAGGTCGCACCAAAGAGGTCGCATTAAAGAGGTCGCACCAAAGAGGTCGCACCAAAGAGGTCGCACCAAAGAGGTCGTACCAAAGAGGTCGCATCAAAGAGGTCGTTCCAAAGAGGTCGCACCAAAGAGGTCGCATTAAAAAGGTCGCACCAAAGAGGTCGCACCAAAGAGGTCGTACCAAAGAGGTCGCATCAAAGAGGTCGTACCAAAGAGGTCGCACCAAAGAGGTCGCATTAAAGAGGTCGCACCAAAGAGGTCGCATTAAAGAGGTCGCATCAAAGAGGTCGTATCAAAGAGGTCGTACCAAAGAGGTCGCACCAAAGAGGTCGTACCAAAGAGGTCGCATCAAAGAGATCGTTCCAAAGAGGTCACATTAAAGAGGTCGCATCAAAGAGGTCGCATTAAAGAGGTCGCATCAAAGAGGTCGTACCAAAGAGGTCGCACCAAAGAGGTCGCATTAAAGAGGTCGCACCAAAGAGGTCGCATTAAAGAGGTCGCATCAAAGAGGTCGCATCAAAGAGGTCGTACCAAAGAGGTCGCATCAAAGAGGTCGTTCCAAAGAGGTCGCACCAAAGAGGTTGCATTAAAGAGGTCGCACCAAAGAGGTCGCACCAAAGAGGTCGTACCAAGGAGGTCGCATCAAAAAGGTCGTACCACAGAGGTCGCACCAAAGAGGTCGCATTAAAGAGGTCGCACCAAAGAGGTCGCAGTAAAGAGGTCGCACCAAAGAGGTCGTATCAAAGAGGTCGTACCAAAGAGGTCGCACCAAAGAGGTCGGACCAAAGAGGTCGCATCAAAGAGATCGTTCCAAAGAGGTCGCATCAAAGAGGTCGTACCAAAGAGGTCGCGTTAAAGAGGTCGTTCCAAAGAGGTCGCATCAAAGAGGTCGCATTAAAGAGGTCGCACCAAAGAGGTCGTATCAAAGGGGTCGAACCAAAGAGGTCGCATCAAAGAGATCGTTCCAAAGAGGTCGCATCAAAGAGGTCGTACCAAAGAGGTCGCACCAAAGAGGTCGTGCTAAAGAGTTTGCATCAAAGAGATCGTTCCAAAGAAGTCGCATCAAAGAGGTCGTACCAAAGAGGTCGCACCAAAGAGGTCGCATTAAAGAGGTCGCACCAAAGAGGTCGTATCAAAGAGGTCGTACCAAAGAGGTCGCATCAAAGAGATCGTTCCAAAGAGGTCGCATCAAAGAGGTCGTACCAAAGAGGTCGCACCAAAGAGGTCGCATTAAAGAGGTCGCACCAAAGAGGTCGTATCAAAGAGGTCGTACCAAAGAGGTCGCATCAAAGAGATCGTTCCAAAGAGGTCGCATCAAAGAGGTCGTACCAAAGAGGTCGCACCAAAGAGGTCGCATTAAAGAGGTCGCACCAAAGAGGTCGTATCAAAGAGGTCGTACCAAAGAGGTCGCACCAAAGAGGTCGCATTAAAGAGGTCGCACCAAAGAGGTCGTATCAAAGAGGTCGTACCAAAGAGGTCGCACCAAAGAGGTCGTACCAAAGAGGTCGCACCAAAGAGGTAGCGCCAAAGAGGTCACAGCACCACAGCGCGTCACATTGGCCGACCACTTATCCAGCTCATCCATTAACCAGAGCGCAGCGTGTGTGTGTGCAGGCAGACACCGGTTCATGCGGTGTGTGTTGGTTATGTGTGGGTCACTGGGGCAGGTGTGTATGCGCTGATCTGCGCCGGTCTGCGCTGGTCTGCGCCGGTCTGCGCCGGTCTGCGCCGGTCTGCGCTGGTCTGCGCCGGTCTGCGCCGGTCTGCGCTGGTCTGGGTTGGCCTGCGCTGGCCTGGGTTGATCTGCGCTGATCTGCGCCGGTCTGCGCTGGTCTGCGCCGGTCTGCGCCGGTCTGTGCTGGTCTGCGCCGGTCTGCGCCAGTCTGCTCCGGTCTTCGCTGGTCTGGGTTGGTCTGCGCTGGTCTGCGCTGGTCTGCAAATCGGTGGAAGAAACGGTTGGTCTTCTACGAAGTCGGTTGTAGAAACGGTGATTCTTCCATCAAATCGGTTGAAGAAACAGCTGTTCTTTCACCAAGTTGGTGAAAGAAACGGTGTTTTTTCCACGAAGTCGATGAAAGTAACGGTGTTTCTTTCCACCAAATCGGTTGAAGAATCGGTGGCTCTTCCACCAAGTCGGTCTTTGTAGCAATGTCCGTTGTTGAACTTTAAACGTCCGTCAATGTACAATCGATGGCGGATTTCTAGGTTACGCGATCGTTACTCTGCATCCAAGTCTTCTTTGTTCCGGAGTCTGGCGAGCGATTTGTGTGTGCGTCTTGTCACTAACTTCACTAACTAACACTAATACTAACTTCACTAACTTCACTAACTTCACTAACTTCACTAACTTCACTAACTTCACTAACTTCACTAACACTAACTTCACTAACTTCACTAACTTCACTAACTTCACTAACACTAACTTCACTAACTTCACTAACTTCACTAACTTCACTAACTTCACTAACTTCACTAACTTCACTAACACTAACTTCACTAACTTCACTAACTTCACTAACTTCACTAACTTCACTAACTTCACTAACTTCACTAACTTCACTAACACTAACTTCACTAACTTCATTAACTTCACTAACTTCACTAACTTCACTAACTTCACTAACTTCACTAACTTCACTAACTTCACTAACTTCACTAACTTCACTAACTTCACTAACTTCACTAACTTCACTAACATCACTAACTTCACTAACACTAACTTCACTAACTTCACTAACTTCACTAACTTCACTAACTTCACTAACACTAACTTCACTAACTTCACTAACTTCACTAACTTCACTAACTTCACTAACTTCACTAACACTAACTTCACTAACTTCACTAACTTCACTAACTTCACTAACTTCACTAACTTCACTAACTTCACTAACTTCACTAACTTCACTAACTTCACTAACTTCATTAACTTCACTAACTTCACTAACTTCACTAACTTCACTAACTTCACTAACTTCACTAACTTCACTAACTTCACTAACTTCACTAACTTCACTAACTTCACTAACTTCACTAACTTCACTAACTTCACTAACTTCACTAACACTAACTTCACTAACTTCACTAACTTCACTAACTTCACTAACTTCACTAACTTCACTAACTTCACTAACTTCACTAACTTCACTAACTTCACTAACTTCACTAACACTAACTTCACTAACACTAACTTCACTAACTTCACTAACTTCACTAACTTCACTAACTTCACTAACTTCACTAACTTCACTAACTTCACTAACTTCACTAACTTCACTAACTTCACTAACACTAACTTCACTAACTTCACTAACACTAACTTCACTAACTTCACTAACTTCACTAACTTCACTAACTTCACTAACTTCACTAACTTCACTAACTTCACTAATACTAACTTCACCAACTTCACTAACTTCACTAACTTCACTAACTTCACTAACTTCACTAACTTCACTAACTTCACTAACACTAACTTCACTAACTTCACTAACACTAACTTCACTAACTTCACTAACTTCACTAACTTCACTAACTTCACTAACACCAACTTCACCAACTTCACCAACTTCACCAACTTCACTAACTTCACCAACTTCACCAACTTCACTAACTTCACCAACTTCACTAACTTCACTAACTTCACTAACTTCACCAACTTCACTAACTTCACTAACTTCACTAACTTCACCAACTTCACCAACTTCACCAACTTCACCAACTTCACTAACTTCACCAACTTCACCAACTTCACCAACTTCACCAACTTCACTAACTTCACCAACTTCACCAACTTCACTAACTTCACTAACTTCACTAACTTCACTAACTTCACCAACTTCACCAACTTCACCAACTTCACTAACTTCACCAACTTCACTAACTTCACTAACTTCACTAACTTCACCAACTTCACCAACTTCACTAACTTCACTAACTTCACCAACTTCACTAACTTCACTAACTTCACTAACTTCACCAACTTCACCAACTTCACCAACTTCACCAACTTCACTAACTTCACCAACTTCACCAACTTCACTAACTTCACTAACTTCACTAACTTCACTAACTAACAGTAACTTCCGGTCTGTCAAACAGCAGTCATTTTATGGTTCATGCAGTAGAATTCTTCCCGAGAAATTTTTTCCTCACTTTGAAATTGAAGCATAGAGTGTAGTTTTCAAGCCGCGGTCGTGTATCAAAAAAGAATAAATTTTTTCTTCTTCTGTTTAGAAGTAAATAAATACTTTATATTAGTTCAGATAAGCACAGTCAAAACACAAACAGATTGATACAGTAAGTTTAATTTTTACACTGATTCTCATGAGTAATTTATTAGTTAAATTCAAGGTAACCTCTTGGTTCCAATAATATCAAGCCTGATGCTTTTGGTCGTTTTCAGTAGCTAATCTGTTGTGGGTCTCGCTAACAGACGGTTTACCGTACGCGGAAAGTTTAAGTCCCAACCATGGGGGCTGGATTACTTTTTTTCTGTCCAGAATCCCCAAGCTTGATTTTTTCGTCGAAAAATAATCCTTAACATGTATACGGTCACAGATGGAAAATACGTTTCCTCCTTAGAAAAAATTCCAAGCAATTCTCACAACTTCGACGACAACAAATGTAAAACTTTGCGCTTTTTTACTTTTTTTCTCAGAAAAAATCCCACACAACTTTGACGACAATAATCGTAACACTTTATTTCACTCATTAAAAATTCCAAGATTGAGGATTCTGACGGCAAGAAAGGCCAATTCAGCTGATAGGTCGATTTTTCGGAAATCTTATTTTCAAAATGAAAAGGAAAACCAAGGCGTATATAAACATTTTTACTTGTAAACGTTTCGGAAAATCTGGTTTCCATCATCAATATTGAAAAATGAAGTAACAGATAAAAAATGAAATTAGATGTCTACTACCATCTTCAAGAAAGGCCAATCTCACAACTCTGATCACAATTCTACAACACCGTGTTTTGTCCAGCGCCATACATGTCTATTGTAAATTGCCCATCGACCGAAACTTCCGAGGGTTAATGTGACGGAAATGAGAACTGTCTTGAGCCAGCTGTGTGAGAACCATCTAACTGGTATTATTATTATTATTATTATTATTATCATTATTATTATTATTATTATTATATTATTATTATTATTATTATTATTATTATTATACAAGAAAGTTTGAGCCTCCCTTAACCACGACAAAGATGTTCTAAGAGAGTAAAGAGGAAGGCACCATTTAGTATGGAGTTGAGGGAACGCGGAATCTATGCACAAGGTGCACGGAAACAGTGAGATGAGAAAGAAGTTCATGAAACAAGAAAAAAGTTGAAGAAGAAAGTAGTAGGTGCTGAAAAACAGGACAGCAGTGAACCGAAAAAAGATGGTCCGTAACAAAACAAAAACCTATTTTATAACAAAAAGGAAGCCTACCTAACCTCTAGCTCGGGCCCTCACATGGGACCATCTGACTAGTAGAGATGAGAACCATCTGACTAGTAGAGATGAGAACCATCTGACTAGCAGGGATGAGAACCATCTGACTAGTAGAGATGAGAACCATCTGACTAGTAAAGATGAGAACCAACTGACTAGTAGAGATGAGAACCATCTGACTAGTAAAGATGAGAACCATCTGACTAGTAGAAATGAGAACCATCTGACTAGTAAAGATGAGAACCATCTGACTAGTAGAGACGAGAACCATCTGACTAGTAGAGATGAGAACCATCTGACTAGTAGAGATGAGAACCATCTGACTAGTAGAGATGAGAACCATCTGACTAGTAAAGATGAGAACCAACTGACTAGTAGAGATGAGAACCATCTGACTAGTAAAGATGAGAACCATCTGACTAGTAGAAATGAGAACCATCTGACTAGTAAAGATGAGAACCATCTGACTAGTAGAGACGAGAACCATCTGACTAGTAGAGATGAGAACCATCTGACTAGTAGGGATGAGAACCATCTGACTAGTAGAGACGAAAACCATCTGACTAGTAGAGACGAGAACCATCTGACTAGTAGAGATGAGAACCATCTGACTAGTAGGGATGAGAACCATCTGACTAGTAGAGACGAAAACCATCTGACTAGTAGAGATGAGAACCATCTGACTAGTAGAGATGAGAACCATCTGACTAGTAGGGATGAGAACCAACTGACTAGTAGAGATGAGAACCATCTGACTAGTAAAGATGAGAACCATCTGACTAGTAGAAATGAGAACCATCTGACTAGTAGAGACGAGAACCATCTGACTAGTAGAGATGAGAACCATCTGACTAGCAGGGATGAGAACCATCTGACTAGTAGAGACGAAAACCATCTGACTAGTAGAGACGAGAACCATCTGACTAGTAGAGATGAGAACCATCTGACTAGTAGGGATGAGAACCATCTGACTAGTAGAGACGAAAACCATCTGACTAGTAAAGATGAGAACCAACTGACTAGTAGAGATGAGAACCATCTGACTAGTAAAGATGAGAACCATCTGACTAGTAGAAATGAGAACCATCTGACTAGTAAAGATGAGAACCATCTGACTAGTAGAGACGAGAACCATCTGACTAGTAGAGATGAGAACCATCTGACTAGTAGAGATGAGAACCATCTGACTAGTAGAGATGAGAACCATCTGACTAGTAAAGATGAGAACCAACTGACTAGTAGAGATGAGAACCATCTGACTAGTAAAGATGAGAACCATCTGACTAGTAGAAATGAGAACCATCTGACTAGTAAAGATGAGAACCATCTGACTAGTAGAGACGAGAACCATCTGACTAGTAGAGATGAGAACCATCTGACTAGTAGGGATGAGAACCATCTGACTAGTAGAGACGAAAACCATCTGACTAGTAGAGACGAGAACCATCTGACTAGTAGAGATGAGAACCATCTGACTAGTAGGGATGAGAACCATCTGACTAGTAGAGACGAAAACCATCTGACTAGTAGAGATGAGAACCATCTGACTAGTAGAGATGAGAACCATCTGACTAGTAGGGATGAGAACCAACTGACTAGTAGAGATGAGAACCATCTGACTAGTAAAGATGAGAACCATCTGACTAGTAGAAATGAGAACCATCTGACTAGTAGAGACGAGAACCATCTGACTAGTAGAGATGAGAACCATCTGACTAGTAGAGATGAGAACCATCTGACTAGTAGGGATGAGAACCAACTGACTAGTAGAGATGAGAACCATCTGACTAGTAAAGATGAGAACCATCTGACTAGTAGAAATGAGAACCATCTGACTAGTAGAGATGAGAACCATCTGACTAGTAGAGATGAGAACCATCTGACTAGTAGAGATGAGAACCATCTGACTAGTAGAGATGAGAACCATCTGACTAGTAGAGATGAGAACCATCTGACTAGTAGAGACGAGAACCATCTGACTAGTAGAGATGAGAACCATCTGACTAGTAGAGACGAGAACCATCTGACTAGTAGAGATGAGAACCATCTGACTAGTAGAGACGAGAACCATCTGACTAGTAGAGATGAGAACCATCTGACTAGTAGAGATGAGAACCATCTGACTAGTAGGGATGAGAACCAACTGACTAGTAGAGATGAGAACCATCTGACTAGTAAAGATGAGAACCATCTGACTAGTAGAAATGAGAACCATCTGACTAGTAGAGATGAGAACCATCTGACTAGTAGAGATGAGAACCATCTGACTAGTAGAGATGAGAACCATCTGACTAGTAGGGATGAGAACCATCTGACTAGTAGAGATGAGAACCATCTGACTAGTAGAGATGAGAACCATCTTACTAGTGCAAATGAGAACCATCTGACTAGTAGAGACGAGAACCATCTGACTAGTAGAGATGAGAACCAACTGACTAGTAGAGACGAGAACCATCTGACTAGTAGAGATGAGAACCATCTGACTAGTAGAGATGAGAACCATCTGACTAGTAGAGATGAGAACCATCTGACTAGTAGAGACGAGAACCATCTGACTAGTAGAGATGAGAACCATCTGACTAGTAGAGACGAGAACCATCTGACTAGTAGAGATGAGAACCATCTGACTAGTAGAGACGAGAACCATCTGACTAGTAGGGATGAGAACCATCTGACTAGTAGAGATGAGAACCATCTGACTAGTAGGGATGAGAACCATCTGCCTAGTAGAGACGAGAACCATCTGACTAGTAGAGATGAGAACCATCTGACTAGTAGAGATGAGAACCATCTGACTAGTAGGGATGAGAACCATCTGACTAG
The DNA here is from genome assembly GCA_030386875.1 of Morinoia aosen. NCBI lineage: Eukaryota > Metazoa > Arthropoda > Malacostraca > Amphipoda > Talitridae > Morinoia > Morinoia aosen. The sequence continues at coordinate 73,878,909 of CM059579.1, forward strand.
TAGAGACGAGAACCATCTGACTAGTAGAGATAAGAACCACCTGACTAGTAGAGATGAGAACCATCTGACTAGTAGAGATGAGAACCATTTTCCTCAGCTGAAGCTAAAATAAAATAAAGTGCTACGACAAAGCACAAAAACGGTCTCCTAGGGTAACCGTTACCAGTTGACGGTTGGATAACGGTCGCTGAGCAGCAACCTCCAGCTGCGGCTGGGAGCACCAGCTGCGGCTGGCAGCACCAGCTGCGGCTGGCAGCCCCAGCTGCGGCTGGCAGCACCAGCTGCGGCTGGCAGCACCAGCTGCGGCTGGCAGCACCAGCTGCGGCAGGTGGCTTCAATAGGACCATCACTTGACGTACACGTGAACAAAATCGCGTACCAACACGTAATTTAGCTCACCTGCGCCCAACACGTGAACTTTTGGTAAGTGTCGGTGGAATTAAATTTCCATTCTAAAGTTCTCTAGTTTAGTTATTTTCGCAAAGGTGCAGAAAAATTAACAGATGTATCATGGGAAATTTCATTGCTACTATGCTGTCATGCAATACAACGCATTTGAGAAACGTGAACATAATTATTCGTTGAAAAAAAATCGGCCAATTGGTGTTCTTCACGATTAATTACCGATTTAGGCTTTCACATTCACTCAAAAAATGTAGGATCAACTACCGCTCCTTGTACGGTTAGTTGTAGAGTATAACGCCAATCTATGCAAACTTCATCTATGCGTATGAAAATCAGTTACCCATAACTTGAATCAAGCTTTGTAATAGTTAAATAACTGGGACAATTTCATATGAAGAAATTAGTGGAGATTCGTAGAAGATGATGTTCAACTCATAAAGCAACTGGTGTACAGTCGGCAAATCTTTGGGCGTGAATGTCTTTGTCTTTGAACCTTCGGTATCTTTATGTTGGAAGTTTGTATCCAGCATGTCATGCCTCCAGAAGGCTGTCTACAGCATGCCATGCCTCCAGAAGGCTGTCTACAGCATGCCATGACTCCAGAAGGCTGTCTACAGCATGCCATGCCTCCAGAAGGTTGTCTACAGCATGCCATGACACCAGAACGCTGTCTACAGCATGCCATGCCTCCAGAAGGCTGTCTACAGCATGCCATGCCTCCAGAAGGCTGTCTACAGCATGCCATGCCTCCAGAAGGCTGTCTACAGCATGCCATGACTCCAGAAGGCTGTCTACAGCATGCCATGCCTCCAGAAGGCTGTCTACAGCATGCCATGCCTCCAGAAGGCTGTCTACAGCATGCCATAACTCCAGAAGGCTGTCTACAGCATGCCATGACTCCAGACGGCTGTCTACAGCATGCCATGCCTCCAGAAGGCTGTCTACAGCATGCCATGCCTCCAGAAGGCTGTCTACAGCATGCCATGACTCCAGAAGGCTGTCTACAGCATGTCATGCCTCCAGAAGGCTGTCTACAGCATGCCATGCCTCCAGAAGGCTGTCTACAGCATGCCATGACTCCAGACGGCTGTCTACAGCATGTCATGCTTCCAGAAGGCTGTCTACAGCATGCCATGACTCCAGACGGCTGTCTACAGCATGTCATGCCTCCAGAAGGCTGTCTACAGCATGCCATGTCTCCAGAAGGCTGTCTACAGCATGCCATGACTCCAGAAGGCTGTCTACAGCATGTCATGCCTCCAGAAGGCTTTCTACAGTATGTCATGCCTCCAGAAGGCTGTCTACAGCATGCCATGACTCCAGGAGGCTGTCCACAGCATGCCATGACTCCAGAAAGCTGTCTACAGCATGTCATGCTTCCAGAAGGCTTTCTACAGCATGTCATGCCTCCAGAAGGCTTTCTACAGCATGTCATGCTTCCAGAAGGCTTTCTACAGCATGCCATGCCTCCAGACTGCTGTATACAGCATGTCATGCCTCCAGAAGGCTATCTACAGCATGTCATGCCTCCAGAAGGCTGTCTACAGCATGCCATGCCTCCAGAAGGCTTTCTACAGCATGCCATGCCTCCAGAAGGCTTTCTGCAGCATGCCATGCCTCCAGAAGGCTGTCTACAGCATGCCATGCCTCTAGAAGGCTTTCTACAGCATGCCATGCCTCCAGAAGGCTGTCTACAGCATGCAATGCCTCCAGAAGGCTGTCTACAGCATGTCATGCATCCAGAAGGCTCTCTACAGCATACCATGCCTACAGAAGGCTGTCTACAGCATGCCATGCCTCCAGAAGGCTTTCTACAGCATGCCATGCCTCCAGAAGGCTGTCTACAGCATGCCATGCATCCAGAAGGCTGTCTACAGCATGTCCTGCCTACAGAAGGCTTTCTACAGCATGCCATGCCTCCAGAAGGCTTTCTACAGCATGCCATGCCTCCAAAAGGCTTTCTACAGAATGACATGCCTCCAGAAGGCTGTCTACAGCACGCCATGCCTCCAGAAGGCTTTCCACAGCACGCCATGCCTCCAGAAGGCTGTCTACAGCATGCCATGCCTCCAGAAGGCTGTCTACAGCATGCCATGACTCCAAAAGGCTATCTACAGCATGCCATGCCTCCAGAAGGCTGTCTACAGCATGCCATGCCTCCTGAAGGCTGTCTACAGCGTGCCATGACTCCAGAAGGCTTTATACAGCATACCGTGCCTCCAGAAGGCTGTCTACAGCATGCCATGCCGCCAGAAGGCTGTCTATAGCATGCCATGCCTCCAGAAGGCTTTCTACAGCATGCCATGCCTCCAGAAGGCTGTCTACAGCATGCCATGCCTCCAGAAGGCTTTCTACAGCATGCAATGCCTCCAGAATGCTGTCTACAGCATGTCATGCCTCCAGAAGGCTGTCTACAGCATGCCATGCCTCCAGAAGGCTGTCTACAGCATGCCATGACTCCAGAAGGCTGTCTACAGCATGCCATGCCTCCAGAAGGCTGTCTACAGCATGCCATGCCTCCAGAAGGCTGTCTACAGCATGCCATGACTCCAGACGGCTGTCTACAGCATGTCATGCTTCCAGAAGGCTGTCTACAGCATGCCATGACTCCAGACGGCTGTCTACAGCATGTCATGCCTCCAGAAGGCTGTCTACAGCATGCCATGTCTCCATAAGGCTGTCTACAGCATGCCATGACTCCAGAAGGCTGTCTACAGCATGTCATGCCTCCAGAAGGCTTTCTACAGTATGTCATGCCTCCAGAAGGCTGTCTACAGCATGCCATGACTCCAGAAGGCTGTCCACAGCATGCCATGACTCCAGAAAGCTGTCTACAGCATGTCATGCTTCCAGAAGGCTTTCTACAGCATGTCATGCCTCCAGAAGGCTTTCTACAGCATGTCATGCTTCCAGAAGGCTTTCTACAGCATGCCATGCCTCCAGACTGCTGTATACAGCATGTCATGCCTCCAGAAGGCTATCTACAGCATGTCATGCCTCCAGAAGGCTGTCTACAGCATGCCATGCCTCCAGAAGGCTTTCTACAGCATGCCATGCCTCCAGAAGGCTTTCTGCAGCATGCCATGCCTCCAGAAGGCTGTCTACAGCATGCCATGCCTCTAGAAGGCTTTCTACAGCATGCCATGCCTCCAGAAGGCTGTCTACAGCATGCAATGCCTCCAGAAGGCTGTCTACAGCATGTCATGCATCCAGAAGGCTCTCTACAGCATACCATGCCTACAGAAGGCTGTGTACAGCATGCCATGCCTCCAGAAGGCTTTCTACAGCATGCCATGCCTCCAGAAGGCTGTCTACAGCATGCCATGCATCCAGAAGGCTGTCTACAGCATGTCCTGCCTACAGAAGGCTTTCTACAGCATGCCATGCCTCCAGAAGGCTTTCTACAGCATGCCATGCCTCCAAAAGGCTTTCTACAGAATGACATGCCTCCAGAAGGCTGTCTACAGCACGCCATGCCTCCAGAAGGCTTTCTACAGCACGCCATGCCTCCAGAAGGCTGTCTACAGCATGCCATGCCTCCAGAAGGCTGTCTACAGCATGCCATGACTCCAAAAGGCTATCTACAGCATGCCATGCCTCCAGAAGGCTGTCTACAGCATGCCATGCCTCCTGAAGGCTGTCTACAGCGTGCCATGACTCCAGAAGGCTTTATACAGCATACCATGCCTCCAGAAGGCTGTCTACAGCATGCCATGCCGCCAGAAGGCTGTCTATAGCAAGCCATGCCTCCAGAAGGCTTTCTACAGCATGCCATGCCTCCAGAAGGCTGTCTACAGCATGCCATGCCTCCAGAAGGCTTTCTACAGCATGCAATGCCTCCAGAATGCTGTCTACAGCATGTCATGCCTCCAGAAGGCTGTCTACAGCATGCCATGCCTCCAGAAGGCTGTCTACAGCATGTCATGCCGCTAGTAGGCTGTCTCCAGCATGCCATGCCTCCAAAAACCTGCCTTCACCGCAACCTGGCCTCAATTCAATGTATCAGGTAGCACACACACACACAGCTACGTGACGAGAAGCAGGTTCCAGAGACAGACCATTGAGTGAAAACCTGTTAATCTTTAGCTGTTGTCTGCTCTCTGCTTCCTCATCTCTTCCTGCTTGTTTGAGGAGAGAGGTCCAAAAATAGCTGGAAAAAGAGAGACTGCCAAATAGCAGGAAAAAAAGAGCGAAACTGTCGATGCAAGTTGGAGTTTATGAGTAAAATGCACGACAACTTCGGTGGGTAAGATGTGTTGGTGTTAGATGTTTAGTTCGTAAAAATTGCTTGGTGCGTTTTATACATAGTACCTTTAGGAATGTTTGATGGAAAATGTTGAGAGGAAAAATGTAAATGTGTTCCCTTCTATGGGTTATTCTAAATTTGAGAAGACCTAGCTATGTACAATTTGAGAAGACCTAGCTATGTACAATTTGAGAAGACCTATGTTTAATTGGAGAAGACCTATGTGCAATTTGAGAAGACCTATGTACAATTTGAGAAGACCTATGTACAATTTGAGAAGATCTATGTACAATTTGAGAAGACCTATGTACAATTTGAGAAGACCTATGTACAATTTGAGAAGACCTATGTACAATTTGAGAAGACCTATGTACAATTTGAGAAGACCTATGTACAATTTGAGAAGACCTATGTACAATTGTTTGAAGCTTAAGAGAAAAAGAAGACAATGACAGACTGTTGAAGAACTTGATACGACAAACGTCGTTCCATGATTTTTGGCAGATTTTAGAATTGCGATGCGTCACACGTACATTTTCTTTACACTCACTTTGTCATTGACGAAGTTGAAGTATGAGCAACACGTGGTTTTTAGAACCCAACTGTCTGGTTGCCATCAAGTTAACTGAAAGTGATCATAATTCAGGGCATTGGCTGTGAAGATTAAGGATAGTACGTGGGAATGTGAACGGCCGAATTCTCGAGACAGATGGGGATTGTGTGAGGATGCGTGTTGTCGGGCTCAGCTTAGCATAGGACAGGACAAGGAAGGACTTTCGCTCGTGGTTGGGTCTCAGAATAGGCAAATTCAGTTTAGGACTTTCGTATGAAGTTGAGTTTAGGCTTAGGATAGGATGGGATAAGTGCAGTTTAGAACTTTCGTGTGTGGTTGAGTTGAGTTTAGAATAGGATGGGATAAGTTCAGTTTAGGACTTTCGCAAAAGGTTGGGTCTTTCAAATAGACAAGTGCAGTTTAGGACTTCAGCTCATAGTTGAGCGCTTTGAATAGGATGCGTCTAGATAAATTTAGAAAATTTTGCTGAGCCAGCTGTCTATGAGCTACAAGAGACAATGATAAATATTATTTTCTCGAAGATTCAAAGAGTTCTGATAACGAATCACCGCATGTCACACGGCTGAAGGTACCTGCAGTTACTGCATTTCTTGCCCCAGCTACAGTACAGTTACTGCATTTCTTGCCCCAGCTACAGTACAGTTACTGGATTTCTTTCCCCAGCTACAGTACAGTTACTGCATTTCTTGCCCCAGCTACAGTACAGTTACTGCATCTCTTGCCCCAGCTACAGTACAGTTACTGCATTTCTTGCCCCAGCTACAGTACAGTTACTGCATTTCTTGCCCCAGCTACATTACAGTTACTGCATTTCTTGCCCCAGCTACATTACAGTTACTGCATTTCTTGCCCAAGCTACAGTACAGTTACTGTATTTCTTGCCCCAGCTACAGTACAGTTACTGCATTTCTTGCCCCAGCTACAGTACAGTTACTGCATTTCTTGCCCCAGCTACATTACAGTTACTGGATTTCTTGCCCAAGCTACAGTACAGTTACTGCATTTCTTGCCCAAGCTACAGTACAGTTACTGGATTTCTTTCCCCAGCTACAGTACAGTTACTGCATTTCTTGCCCCAGCTACAGTACAGTTACTGCATTTCTTGCCCCAGCTACATAACAGTTACTGCATTTCTTGCCCAAGCTACATTACAGTTACTGCATTTCTTGCCCAAGCTACAGTACAGTTACTGGATTTCTTTCCCCAGCTACAGTACAGTTACTGCATTTCTTGCCCCAGCTACAGTACAGTTACTGCATCTCTTGCCCCAGCTACAGTACAGTTACTGCATCTCTTGCCCCAGCTACATTACAGTTACTGCATTTCTTGCCCCAGCTACATTACAGTTACTGCATTTCTTGCCCAAGCTACAGTACAGTTACTGTATTTCTTGCCCCAGCTACAGTGCAGTTACTGCATCTCTTGCCCCAGCTACAGTACAGTTACTGCATTTCTTGCCCCAGCTACATTACAGTTACTGCATTTCTTGCCCAAGCTACAGTACAGTTACTGTATTTCTTGCCCCAGCTACAGTGCAGTTACTGCATCTCTTGCCCCAGCTACAGTACAGTTACTGGATTTCTTTCCCCAGCTACAGTACAGTTACTGCATTTCTTGCCCCAGCTACAGTACAGTTACTGTATTTCTTGCCCCAGCTACAGTGCAGTTACTGCATCTCTTGCCCCAGCTACATTACAGTTACTGCATTTCTCGCCCCAGCTACAGTACAGTTACTGCATCTCTTGCCCCAGCTATATTACAGTTACTGCATTTCTTGCCCCAGCTACAGTGCAGTTACTGCATCTCTTGCCCCAGCTATATTACAGTTACTGCATTTCTTGCCCCAGCTACAGTACAGTTACTGCATCTCTTGCCCCAGCTACATTACAGTTACTGCATTTCTCGCCCCAGCTATATTACAGTTACTGCATTTCTTGCCCCAGCTACAGTGCAGTTACTGCATCTCTTGCCCCAGCTACATTACAGTTACTGCATTTCTCGCCCCAGCTACAGTACAGTTACTGCATCTCTTGCCCCAGCTATATTACAGTTACTGCATTTCTTGCCCCAGCTACAGTGCAGTTACTGCATCTCTTGCCCCAGCTATATTACAGTTACTGCATTTCTTGCCCCAGCTACAGTACAGTTACTGCATCTCTTGCCCCAGCTACAGTACAGTTACTGCATCTCTTGCCCCAGCTACATTACAGTTACTGCATTTCTCGCCCCAGCTATATTACAGTTACTGCAGAGTTTGTTTTCAACTCTCAGAGCGAAGTCTCCTCCAAAAAGTGCGCTGTTAGACCCTTCCTAGAAAAATAATCTAGAGTATCCGCTTCCTTTTGGGCATTTATTTCCACGACGCAGTTGGTTATATTCGTTCGTGATTTACACAAAAACATCAACGTTCACCGAATATCCTCAATGGTTCATTCAATAAAATCAATACCTCAAAAATATCAATGGTTCACCCAGTTACATCATCACATCCATTTTAATATGAGGTATCCACCCAGTATTACATCATCGTTTCAACCGGTAAGGACAATGGTCAACCCAGTAAGATCAACATACCACCTTGTAATGACTGGTCAATCCAGTAACATCAGTATACCACCCAGTAACGACACAATCAATCCAGTAACAACAATATACCACCCAGTAACACCACCACAACACCCAGTAACAGAGCACACCACCCAGTAACACCAGCACACCACCGAGTAACACCACCACACCACCCAGTAACACCAGCACACCACCCAGTAACACCACCACACCACCCAGTAACACCACCACACCACCCAGTAACACCACCACACCACCCAGTAACACCACCACACCACCCAGTAACAACACCACACCACCCACACACCAACATCACCCAGTAACACCACCAACGGAAGGAACAACGCAGCCAGAGGTCGACGGCCGCGTTACGTAACAGGTTCAGCCATCGCGCGTCTGGCAACACCGCCGCCTCCCTCCTCCCCTGCACTCCCGACTCGCTCGATGCTCCAGTTGTTAGTTAATCCGAATATTCTTGAGTACGCAGTAAGCTTAAACGCCCTTCAGTTTACAGTAAATTCATGAAATATGAGTCAGGAGAATGGAAAGGATAGGTTTTATAACAATGGTCATGATACCGAGACTTGGGGACAAGCGGTAGTGGGGAGATCAAGGGGTTCGTTGGAGGGGAGGCACAGAATTGTTGACTTGACAGTTGAGTGAGGGGGGTGAGGGGGTGAGGTGGGGGCTAGCAGCCCCCCTGCGATCAATGCCTAGGAAAAGCACGAGCTTTGCTGCTGCGTTCTGTTTAACCTCGGTGTTCGATTCCTTCATGATTTAACAGCCAGACTCTTTGTTGCAATTTCCGGGTTCCTATGCAACCTATGATGATGATTTTAAGGTACAATGATTAATTATCATGTTTTGATGGTATGACTGACGCACGGTTGCAAGCAGGAGTGCGCATGACGAGAATTCTACGCACGTGACTCCTAGATAAGTTCATGGAAATGACGTCTCTAGCCGCTGTCGGTGTAGAAAGTAAACGTGTCTTCTTCAACACATCGACTGCTATTGGTTATACTGAAGTTTAGTATTCGACTCAAATTTAAAGTCAATTGCAGTAAGTAATTTTGAAAATAGCAAATATCAACTGGATCGTGCCTTCATTTAGCTTTAATTAGATACTTATGAAAATTGAGTTTGTGACTACTGATCGGTTAGTAGCATTATGAAAATCCACTCCGTGACCACCGGTGGCGCACGTTGGGCTCAAAGTATTTACACGTAGACTGCGTTTGTGCGGCTGCTACGGTTGGTTCGGTTAGGTCGTGAGTAACAAAATTGAAAAACCGACTGTATTGCTCAAATCCGTGCTTATCTTTTTTTCTACAAAGTTCACAAAGTATTATTGCACGATAACATTTTACCTTGTATGCTAAGATCGATTCCATTGAAAAAGGTAGTGGAATGAACGTCCAATTTCGTCGAATTTAAAACCAGAAAATTATTTTTCATTCAATTTGGTATTTACGAGTACCGCCATTTTATCCAAATTCAAAATCCGGAAATCATTTCACATTCATTTTCCTATTTATGTGCAAGTCCTTTTCATTCAAATTTAAAACCATGAAATTATCTTTAATTCATTTTTCTTACCTACGTGCACCTCTATTTTATCCAAATTTAAAACCCGAAAATCATTTAATATCCACCACAAAATCATTTCATATCCCTTTTCCCATCAACTTGCACCTTCAATTTGTTCAAAATTAAAACCAGAAAATTATCATTTTTTTCAAATTTAAAACCAGAAAATCATGGTTTTATTCAAATTTAAAGCACGAAAATATCTTATATTCCATTTTCCCAACGTACGTGCAATAATCCAAGTCATGATTTCAGAAGCGCATCTCGTTTTTCCAGTTCTCCATCTAATCACGAGCGCAGACGTGACTGCCACTGTCGACTTCCCGAGCAAATCCGCAGCAAATGAAGCTCGTCAGCATTTTTTTGCGCGCTACAAAAGTCGACTGGACCGACTGGCGGACATTAATACGAGATGCAAAAGTGGCGAACAAATAAAATGCGAAGTATGGGAGAGAATCAGTATAAGCGTGATAGGGCTATAATTGGGGAGACTTAGCATGTGCGTGAACGGGCTATAAATTTGTTTCTTCTGTATTGTAACCTTGGATTGCGAATAATTCTAGAAAGTTTTGTAATAAACAGAAGTGTCTGTTTATAGGGTCTACCTAGTTCTTATAGATTTGAATGCACTGCAATGCCTGGTTGTGTATCATGGTTACCTAGTTCTTACAGACTTGTATGCACTAGCGTCTGGTTAAATATCGTGGTTACCTAGTTCTTACAGACTTGAATGCGTTAGTAACTGGTTAAGTACCATGGTTACCTAGTTCTTACAGACTTGAATGCGTTAGTAACTGGTTAAGTACCATGGTTACCTAGTTCTTATGGACTTGAATGCACTGCAATGCCTGGTTGTGTATCATGGTTACCTAGTTCTTACAGGCTTGAATGCACTGCAATGCCTGGTTGTGTATCATGGTTACCTAGTTCTTACAGGCTTGAATGCACTGCAATGCCTGGTTGTGCATCATGGTTACCTAGTTCTTACAGGCTTGAATGCACTGCAATGCCTGGTTGTGTATCATGGTTACCTAGTTCTTACAGGCTTGAATGCACTGCAATGCCTGGTTGTGTATCATGGTTACCTAGTTCTTACAGACTTGAATGCACTGCAATGCCTGGTTGTGTATCATGGTTACCTAGTTCTTACAGGCTTGAATGCACTGCAATGCCTGGTTGTGTATCATGGTTACCTAGTTCTTACAGACTTGTATGCACTAGCGTCTGGTTAAATATCGTGGTTACCTAGTTCTTACAGACTTGAATGCGTTAGTAACTGGTTAAGTACCATGGTTACCTAGTTCTTACAGACTTGAATGCGTTAGTAACTGGTTAAGTACCATGGTTACCTAGTTCTTATGGACTTGAATGCACTGCAATGCCTGGTTGTGTATCATGGTTACCTAGTTCTTACAGGCTTGAATGCACTGCAATGCCTGGTTGTGTATCATGGTTACCTAGTTCTTACAGGCTTGAATGCACTGCAATGCCTGGTTGTGTATCATGGTTACCTAGTTCTTACAGGCTTGAATGCACTGCAATGCCTGGTTGTGTATCATGGTTACCTAGTTCTTACAGGCTTGAATGCACTGCAATGCCTGGTTGTGTATCATGGTTACCTAGTTCTTACAGACTTGAATGCACTGCAATGCCTGGTTGTGTATCATGGTTACCTAGTTCTTACAGGCTTGAATGCACTGCAATGCCTGGTTGTGTATCATGGTTACCTAGTTCTTACAGACTTGAATGCACTGCAATGCCTGGTTGTGTATCATGGTTACCTAGTTCTTACAGGCTTGAATGCACTGCAATGCCTGGTTGTGTATCATGGTTACCTAGTTCTTACAGACTTGAATGCACTGCAATGCCTGGTTGTGTATCATGATTACCTAGTTCTTACAGACTTGAATGCACTGCAATGCCTGGTTGTGTATCATGATCACCTAGTTCTTACAGACTTGAATGCACTGCAATGCCTGGTTGTGTATCATGTTTACCTAGTTCTTACAGACTTGAATGCACTGAAGTGAATAGTAGTAACTGGTTAAATATCATGGTTACCTAGTTCTTACAGACTTGTATGCACTAGCGTCTGGTTAAATATCATGGTTACCTAGTTCTTACAGACTTGTATGCACTAGCGTCTGGTTAAATATCATGGTTACCTAGTTCTTACAGACTTGTATGCACTAGCGACTGGTTAAATATCATGGTAACCTTTATAATAGTTACCATGCATGCACCAAGAGGATGTATACGTGCCAAGGGCAAGTCTGGTTGAAATCGGAGCCTCTAACCTTTTTTTTCAACGCTGCAAAAAAGAGGGAAACTTCAAGGTAAGACTTGGACGTAGAGCGAAACCTTGGCTTGTACAGCGGGAGGGTGACAGAAATGTAATCATCTTATTTGCAAAGTTGTTGGAATAAAATGCAGGATCATTATGCAACCAGTGCACCCTAGCTGTCAGAGATTTTATTATTTTTCTTTTTTTAACTTGAGTACTTCAGCTGTCAGACAGATATTGTATTGTTTTCTTTTTATTAACTTTTGCTTACCTTAGCTGCCAGATATTGTATTGTTTTCTTTTTATTAACCTTTGCTTACCTTAGCTGTCAGATATTGTATTGTTTTCTTTTTATTAACCTTTGCTTACCAAGGCTGTCAGATATTGTATTGTTTTCTTTTTATTAACCTTTGCTTACCAAGGCTGTCAGATATTGTATTGTTTTCTTTTTATTAACCTTTGCTTACCAAGACTGTCAGATATTGTATTGTTTTCTTTTTATTAACCTTTGCTTACCAAGGCTGTCAGATATTGTATTGTTTTCTTTTAATAAACCTTTATGCACCTTAGCTGTCAGATATTGTATTGTTTTCTTTTAATAAACCTTTATGCACCTTAGCTGACAGATATTGTATTATTTTCTTTTAATAAACCTTTATGCACCTTAGCTGACAGATATTGTATTATTTTCTTTTAATAAACCTTTATGCACCTTTGCTGTCAGATATTGATATTGTTTTCTTTCAATTAACCATTAAACGTGAGAATTTTTGCATTGATATCACCGATATTATACCCACATTCATTAGACAGGCACTGGCATCAAGGAGTCACCGATATCACAATGAGGAAGGCATCGTCACTCGGCACAGACCTTCAAAGATAACGCAAGGGAACCAATTTATAAAGAAACTCAATGATATAAATTCTGCAATGCCTTACGTGTTCCTTCATGGGCATTGTGCATAATTAGGATATTGTCAGAAAAAAACGTATAGTTTTGTAGGGCGATATAAAGCATTAAGCAATAATCCCTTCGTGGAAAAATTTTTAAGAACCTCTCGAAATGAGTTTGAGTTTTTCTATACGTGTTTTAAGATAGCATCAAAAAGGGTTTCAATTATTAATGATTAATTTTTAAACAGGATGTTTTTTATTTATGTTTATTATATTATTTTTTATTATTGTATTATTTTTTTAAATTTATTTTTCAGGTATTCAGTATAGGAGGGGGGAGGGCCCAATGATGATGCACAAACAGTTCCTTATTGAATTTAATATTATTTAATTATTAGTAATAAGAACACAATTATTTGTAATGATATTTACATTTAAGTGTAATTAAATCAAGGAAACCAGTGAAGTACTGATATTTGTACTGATGATATTACTGAAACAGATTATTATACAGCATGCCGCACAAAACCCAGAACCGAGCATTTATTTTCTCGTATCAGTAATACAATCATACTAATACCATAAGCATTTAATTTCAAGCAAAATTATGATGGTATTACTGATTATACGGGTATTACTGATACGGTATTATAATTACGGTTATTACTAAAACGGTATTACAATTACGTGTATTTCTGATACGGTATAATAGTTACGGGTATTACTGATACGGTATTATAATTACGGGTATTACTGATACGGTATTATAATTACGGGTATTACTGATACGGTATTATAATTACGGGTATTACTGATACGGTATAATAGTTACGGGTATTACTGATACGGTATTATAATTACGGGTATTACTGATACGGTATTATAATTACGGGTATTACTGTATCGAGATTTTTCGCTTGCCCGCACTTACTCTCTAACCTTTTCACGAAAAAGGAAACGAAAGGGTCTTACTCAAACATTTATTTCAGTTTAATTATTTCATAATGTAAGACCTCCAACGGGAGGCATAATCTTAAGAAACTTAGATTTTAGTTCCGTTGAGACCTCCAACGGGAGGCATAATTTTATGAAACTTATACTTAGTTCAGTTGAAACCTCCAACGGGAGGCAAACTTTTAACAAGGTAACTAACTAAGGCGACTCCACCGTCGAGGCTGTCGCAACACTTTAATTCAAAAAAACCTTAACTAAGCAGATAACCTTAACTCAGACAGCTGCCACTTTTCAATTTGATCGTCTCTCCGCCGCGTGAACGCAGAGTCAACAACAATTGACTGCTGAGACTAACTTGCGAGGTAATCTAGTTGTTGACACTAGATTAAAAAAACAATGTTGTAACTGTGGCATGGAAAATTAATTTGAGCCAGAGAGACGAGAGACCTCCAAATCCCCAGTTGCTCCAGAGCACTTCAGGGCACCCAAATCAAGAATACGAGCTTGGTCCCCAGCAGACTGGACCCCGCACGAGCGCAGCCACAAGCGTAGAACAGCCCCAAAGGAGCGACCAAACCAGAGCTTCCTGAAAAAATTAAAAGAACAAGCTCAGGAAAAACAATCATAGAAAAAGAAAATATCAAGAATTGCCGATAGATAGGAAAATAGCAGAAAGTGAATCTATGAAACTAACGTACGCACCCTAAAGAAGTGCCGGAGCCTGAAGCTGATTGATGAACGACACAGAAAGAACTCTCGGAAAACAGGCGCAGTAATCCCCAGGAACGACCTTGGCAATACTGTGGAAAGAACCGTACGCTAAGGTTGCGTTCAGTAACAAAAGTAGAACGAATTATTCCTTAATATCTTGTTGCACAAAAAAATAGACGAGTTAATTCTAACTGCTCACCTAAAAACTGGTAGTCTTCAGTGATTGCAATCGTTCAGGGAAGGAATAGACATTCAAAGTGAAATATAGTAGAGTAATTCACGCTCCACGCAGAATAATAAAGGATAGGTTGAGACTTTGATGCTTTCGAAAGAAGGTGAAATTTAACTGGCAGAGCACTCTCTGGAGAGTTAATAGAACCTCCCCTTTCAGACGAGTGAATACCTTAAAACGTACGTCAATTTGATTAACTTCAATTTAAGGGTAATATTTGAGCCTTAAAATTACAGTGGAGCGCAATTTAAAGAAAATGGGTGTTAAGAACACAACTAAACAAACCAGAAAGAAATCCTACTTCGTAACTGAAAACATAGAAAAGATGAATCACAGGAAGAATAGAATGGCCCGATTCGCAAAACTGATTGTCACCAGGAACAGCAGCTGAGCACCAAGATACCACCAGGTAACCAAGCCAAGCTTGGCCACGAACCACGGCCGCTCGCAGAGAGGGACGTCACTACGACTGATGGTGACCGCACATTACCAGAGCACGCGCCAGAACACAAGCGCTCATGGAGCAGGAGAAGTGGAGAGTCTCCCGGACGGAATCCCCATCCGCTAGAGGTCACGTCCGGAAAGCAGAAGTTTTAATGTTAAGACTTAGTTTGAAAATTAAGAAAGTAACTAGAAAGGTTTTAGCTATTCAAGCTTTGAATTTTAAAGATTCTACAATTGTCGAAAATTCGACAACTGATACGGGAAAGTAAATACTCGGTTTCTGGTTTTTGAGTGACGTACGGTAAATATGGAGGTTTGTATTGCATTGGTAAGACAGAAGGGATCTCAGCTGCATATGTGTTCACTTAGTAAAGATAATGTACAAATGCTAATCGTAGATAAATTTAAACAAGCTTTTATTTTAGATTTGTAAGTTTAAATACTACAATTACTTATATAGTCTGTGCGATGCAGCCTGAGAAGTTAAAAATGTTCAAGCACAGTTTCCTACGTACTTTTCTCTCTCGTTGAATATTTTCATTAATTTTATCAAAACTTTAATTAATGCTAACAGCGTCCAAAATGTTATATCCAAAAAAGTATTTTTAATAAAAGTGCAAGAAAACGTGCGTTTATTGAGATCATTATCTTAAAAATAAAAATATTAAATAAAAATATTGGAAATAAATGAACGAATAAAAATATTTGAAACGTGTCGACCTCCTGGGTCAGTATCAACTTTGAAAACAAATTTAAAAAATGTACATTTCATAAATGAATAAAACTACATTTGGTACATCGTCTTCGCGCATGATTTATACATTCTGTAGAAAATAATGAAAATTAGTACATGACTGCATGAACTTTGAATGTAGTATGTCAGTTATTTTTCGTCTTATATTTTATGTGAAAAAATTCTGCGGAAATTGTCTTCATTTCGAATATTTTATTTTCCTAACAATAGGTGAAGAACCTCAGCAGGAAAACTGTGTCATGGTTAGCGTTAGAATTATATATTTATTTATCAAGTTACAAACACATATATATATTTATATATATATATATATATATATATATATATATATATCTCTATATATATAGATATATATATATATATATATACATAAATATATATAAATGTATATCTACATGTATACACATATACATAAATATATATATATATATGTAGTATACATATATACTACTAGTAAATTATCGAGTAAGTAAAGGTGCGTCGTCTCACAAAGTGCAAGTAATATGGAAATGCATAAAAAAACAGGAAAAATGGCCAGTAGAAACAAGTCGAATGGTCCTCACTTTGGCAACCATTGCGAATGAATTATAAAGTCGACCTTAAAAATGCTTGTAGGCGGTCACAACATATTTAATTTAGCAACAAATGAGACCAACATCATCTTCTTACGGTTGATGGTTTTTAAGAGATGAGTACGCTGATATTGGGGAAATCTTTTTTAACCAACAATTTATATATATATATTAAATTCATGCTTCTACTGCTTAAAACTTTTGAAACGTTTTAGAAATGTTTTGGAATGTTTTTTTTTGTGAGGGAATTTCAGTGATGCTGCTGACCGACCAGTAGTCACAAAATCAATTTTCATAAATACTTCACCAAAGTTAAAGAAGGGACGATTCAGTTGCTAATTATTTTCAAAGTTGCTCAATACTCGTACATTACGACTTTGAATTGAAGTTTAATATAAAACTTGAATTTAACCGGCTACATCGTCGCCAGCGTGTTGATACTCATAATTCATAACTTTAACTCATAATTCTTAACTTTATACTCATAATTCAGAGCTTTAACTTATTATTCACATTTTTATACTCATAATTCATAACTTTGTACTCATAAATCATAACTTTAACTTATTATTCATATTTTTATACTCATAATTCATAACTTTATACTCATAATTCAGAACTTTAACTTATTATTCATATTTTTATACTCATAATTCATAACTTCGTATTCATATATCATAACTTTAACTTATGTTTCATATTTTTATACTCATAATTCATAACTTTATACTCACAGTTCAGAACTTTAACTTATAATTCATAACTTTATACTCATAATTCAGAACACACAATTTGCTTCCATGGCTACAAAGTCAGATCTTAACCTAGCCTAAAACAGTGGATGAAAAAATATCACACATATACCAGGCTTCTCCTCCCTATGGGAGGGTAGCCGACAGCAGGCCACAATCATCACTCTCAGCATAATGGAGCTATATATAATAATTGAAAAATATAATTTAGCATAAAGTGTTGCAGGTTTAGTTGTATTGCTTACGGGGGCAATAATTCATATCTCATTGAATAATGAATCTTGCTTAATAATCGGGGTGAGAATTGTACAGCAATTGAATTTATTTTAATTTACAACTTACGTCTTATTGAATTATGAATCTTGCTTAATAATCGGGGTGAGGAATGTATAAAAATTTAACTCAGTTTATTTTACAATTCACATCTCAGTGATTTATGAATCTTGTTTAACAATCGGGGTGAGGAATGTTCAACAATTTAATTCATTGAGACGACCTAACGCGGAGGTCATCGAGAAAAGCAACTCCAGCATCAATATCGAGTAATTTAACTTCTTGAATTGAATAAGACCTCATTTTGTTTAAATTCGTCCAGAAATTATTGTATTGTTATAAGTCATAATTTGGTTCAAATTCGTCCAGGAATTGCCATAATTGTCAAAAGACCTCACATTATAATCATTTCAAGACCCCATTTTGTCCGAATTAGATCAGACATTGTTATGAGTTATAATTATTATCAGGCCTCATATTATATATCAAGACCCCATTTTGTCCAAATTAGATCAGACATTGTTATGAGTTATAATTATTATAAGGCCTCATATTATATATCAAGACCCCATTTTGTCCAAATTAGATCAGACATTGTTATGAGTTATAATTATTATAAGGCCTCATATTATAATTTGTATAAGTTACAATTGTTATAAAACCTCATTTTGTGCGAATTAGACCAGCCACACACCAGCTGGAGGAGCAAGGCGGGGCCGGTCAAGGTGCGGCGCTCTCCAGCTCCTGCAAGAACGAAGTAGAAAAAAAAACGCTGTTGTAGCTACTCTGTTTGGGGTCTCGATCGAGCTAGAACGAAGATAGAGTTAAGGTTTCGCTCTAGCGAGAGCGAAGGCAAAGGTCTCGCTCTACCCAGAGCGAAGGCAAAGGTCTCGCTCTACCCAGAGCGAAGGCAAAGGTCTCGCTCTACCCAGAGCGAAAGCAAAAGTCTCGCTCTACCCAGAGCGAAGGCAAAGGTCTCGCTCTACCCAGAGCGAAGGCAAAGGTCTCGCTCTACCCAGAGCGAAAGCAAAAGTCTCGCTCTACCCAGAGCGAAGGCAAAGGTCTCGCTCTACCCAGAGCGAAAGCAAAAGTCTCGCTCTACCCAGAGCGAAGGCAAAGGTCTCGCTCTACCCAGGGCGAAGGCAAAGGTCTCGCTCTACCCAGAGCGAAGGCAAAGGTCTCGCTCTACCCAGAGCGAAAGCAAAAGTCTCGCTCTACCCAGAGCGAAGGCAAAGGTCTCGCTCTACCCAGAGCGAAAGCAAAAGTCTCGCTCTACCCAGAGCGAAGGCAAAGGTCTCGCTCTACCCAGGGCGAAGGCAAAGGTCTCGCTCTACCCAGAGCGAAAGCAAAAGTCTCGCTCTACCCAGAGCGAAAGCAAAGGTCTCGCTCTACCCAGAGCGAAAGCAAAGGTCTCGCTCTACCCAGAGCGAAGGCAAAGGCATGATTCCGCTCTACCTGCAGTAAAAACAAAGACTTCGTTTTAGTTTGAACGAAAGCGAAGTGATAATTTTGCTCCAGTTAAAGCGAAAATAAAATCTTCGCTCTAGTTAGAGGAAGAACTAAATCATAATTTCGCTCTGGTTGAAACGAAGACAAAGACTTCGTTTTAGCCAAAACGGAGACAAAGACACTTCCCTTTAGCCAAAACGAAGACAAAGACTTCGTTTTAGCCAAAACGGAGACAAAGACACTTCCCTCTAGCCAAAACGAAGACAAAGACTTCGTTTTAGCCAAAACGGAGACAAAGACACTTCCCTTTAGCCAAAACGAAGACAAAGACTTCGTTTTAGCCAAAACGGAGACAAAGACACTTCCCTCTAGCCAAAACGAAGACAAAGACTTCGTTTTAGCCAAAACGGAGACAAAGACACTTCCCTTTAGCCAAAACGAAGACAAAGACTTCGTTTTAGCCAAAACGGAGACAAAGACACTTCCCTCTAGCCAAAACGGAGACAAAGACTTCGCTCTAGCGGCAGCGAAGACAAAGCCACAATTGGAGTGACGTTGACGGGCGCACAAAGGACAAACGAAGCACAGCGACGCGGCCTCGCGATGCCGCGTGTATGCTACACCTTGTGCGTAGATTCCGCGTTCCCTTAACTCCATACTAAATGGTGCCTTCCTGCCTCCTCTCTTTGAAGATTTTTTTGTGGTAAAAGGAAGATAATTTTTTTTAATCAATCATTATAATCAAGCTACACCTGAGCCAGTGATGAAGAGTTCACTCCCGCAACTGATTAGCAACCATGCCAACGGCCAATTGTGTAACTGATTAGCAACTGTGCACCACTGTCAGTCGTGTAACTGATTAGCTACCATGCCCACTGTCAGTTGTGTAACTGATTAGCAACTATGCACCACTGTCAATTGTGTAACTGATTAGCAACTATGCTCACTGTCAATTGTGTAACTGATTAGCAACTATGCACCACTGTCAATTGTATAACTGATTAGCAACTGTACACCAATATCAGTTGTGTAACAGATTAGCAACTACGCCCACCGTAAATTGTGTAACTGGTTAGCAATTGTGCAACACTGTCAATTGTGTAACTGATTAGCAACTGTGCAACACTGTCAGTTGTGTAACTGATTAGCAACTATGCCCACTGTCAATTGTGTAACTGATTAGCAACTGTGCAACACTGTCAGTTGTGTAACTGATTAGCAACTATGCCCACTGTCAATTGTGTAACTGATTAGCAACTGTGCAACACTGTCAGTTCTGTAACTGATTAGCAACTGTGCAACACTGTCAGTTGTGAAACTGATTAGCAACTATGCCCACTGTCAATTGTGTAACTGATTAGCAACTGTGCAACACTGTCAGTTGTGTAACTGATTAGCAACTGTGCAACACTGTCAGTTGTATAACTGATTAGCAACTATGCCCACTGTCAATTGTGTAACTGATTAGCAACTGTGCAACACTGTCAGTTGTGTAACTGATTAGCAACTGTGCAACACTGTCAGTTGTGTAACTGATTAGCAACTGTGCAACACTGTCAGTTGTGTAACTGATTAGCAACTATGCCCACTGTCAGTTGTGTAACTGATTAGTAACTGTGCAACACTGTCAGTTGTGTAACTGATTAGCAACTATGCCCACTGTCAGTTGTGTAACTGATTAGCAACTGTGCAACACTGTCAGTTGTGTAACTGATTAGTAACTGTGCAACACTGTCAGTTGTGTAACTGATTAGCAACTATGCCCACTGTCAGTTGTGTAACTGATTAGTAACTGTGCAACACTGTCAGTTGTGTAACTGATTAGCAACTATGCCCACTGTCAGTTGTGTAACTGATTAGCAACTGTGCAACACTGTCAGTTGTGTAACTGATTAGCAACTATGCCCACTGTCAATTGTGTAACTGATTAGCAACTGTGCAACACTGTCAGTTGTGTAACTGATTAGCAACTATGCCCACTGTCAATTGTGTAACTGATTAGCAACTGTGCAACACTGTCAGTTGTGTAACTGATTAGCAACTATGCCCACTGTCAGTTGTGTAACTGATTAGCAACTGTGCAACACTGTCAGTTGTGTAACTGATTAGCAACTATGCCCACTGTCAGTTGTGTAACTGATTAGCAACTGTGCAACACTGTCAGTTGTGTAACTGGTTGGAAATTGAAAGTTGAACACGGCGAAATTTTTGAATAAGGGTAATTAATTTATAACTATTTCGAGAGTTTTTGGGAAGTAGGCATCGTTAAGAGCATGAGTGGTTTGAACAATTTGAAAACAATTCACACAGTTTATTTACCACAAGCGATGCAACAGAGCATTGTGTCTCAAGTCCTGTACAATGGAGACATTAGAGTATAGCTCTATTGATTAATTGAGTTGATTATTTAATTAATTCGTTATACGCTCATATAACTTCCGTTATACGCTCTTACGACTTCCGTTATACGCTCCTATGACTTCCGTTATACGCTCCTATAACTTCCGTTATACGCTCCTATGACTTCCGTTATACGCTCCTATAACTTCCGTTATACGCTCCTATGACTTCCGTTATACGCTCCTATAACTTCCGTTATACGCTCCTATGACTTCCGTTATACGCTCCTATGACTTCCGTTATACGCTCCTATAACTTCCGTTATACGCTCCTATAACTTCCGTTATACGCTCCTATGACTTCCGTTATACGCTCCTATGACTTCCGTTATACGCTCCTATAACTTCCGTTATACGCTCCTATGACTTCCGTTATACGCTCCTATGACTTCCGTTATACGCTCCTATGACTTCCGTTATACGCTCCTATAACTTCCGTTATACGCTCCTATGACTTCCGTTATACGCTCCTATAACTTCCGTTATACGCTCCTATGACTTCCGTTATACGCTCCTATAACTTCCGTTATACGCTCCTATGACTTCCGTTATACGCTCCTATAACTTCCGTTATACGCTCCTATAACTTCCGTTATACGCTCTTATGACTTCCGTTATACGCTCTTATGACTTCCGTTATACGCTCTTATAACTTCCGTTATACGCTCTTATGACTTCCGTTATACGCTCTTATAACTTCCGTTATACGCTCTTATGACTTCCGTTATACGCTCTTATAACTTCCGTTATACGCTCCTATAACTTCCGTTATACGCTCTTATAACTTCCGTTATACGCTCTTATAATTTCCGTTGTACGCTCCTATAACTTCCGTTATACGCTCTTATAACTTCCGTTATACGCTCTTATGACTTCCGTTATACGCTCTTATGACTTCCGTTATACGCTCTTATAACTTCCGTTATACGCTCTTATGACTTCCGTTATACGCTCTTATAACTTCCGTTATACGCTAATATAACTTCCGTTATACGCTCTCACGACTTCCGTTATACGCTCTTATGACTTCCGTTGCACGCTCTTATGACTTCCGTTATACGCTCTTATAACTTCCGTTATACGCTCTTATGACTTCCGTTATACGCTCTTATAACTTCCGTTATACGCTCTTATGACTTCCGTTATACGCTCTTATAACTTCCGTTATACGCTCCTATAACTTCCGTTATACGCTCTTATAACTTCCGTTATACGCTCTTATAACTTCCGTTGTACGCTCCTATAACTTCCGTTATACGCTCTTATAACTTCCGTTATACGCTCTTATGACTTCCGTTATACGCTCTTATGACTTCCGTTGCACGCTCCTATAACTTCCGTTATACGCTCTTATGACTTCCGTTATACGCTCTTATAACTTCCGTTATACGCTCTTATAACTTCCGTTGTACGCTCCTATAACTTCCGTTATACGCTCTTATAACTTCCGTTATACGCTCTTATGACTTCCGTTGCACGCTCCTATAACTTCCGTTATACGCTCTTATGACTTCCGTTGTACGCTCCTATAACTTCCGTTATTCGCTCTTATGACTCCCGTTGTACGCTCCTATAACTTCCGTTATACGCTCTTACGACTTCCGTTGTACGCTCCTATAACTTCCGTTATACGCTCTTATAACTTCCGTTATACGCTAATATAACTTCCGTTATACGCTCTTACGACTTCCGTTATACGCTCTTATGACTTCCGTTGCACGCTCCTATAACTTCCGTTATACGCTCTTATGACTTCCGTTGTACGCTCCTATAACTTCCGTTATACGCTCTTATAACTTCCGTTATACGCTCTTATGACTTCCGTTGTACGCTCCTATAACTTCCGTTATACGCTCTTATAACTTCCGTTATACGCTCTTATGACTTCCGTTGCACGCTCCTATAACTTCCGTTATACGCTCTTATGACTTCCGTTTTACGCTCTTATAACTTCCGTTATACGCTAATATAACTTCCGTTATACGCTCTTATGACTTCCGTTATACGCTCTTATGACTTCCGTTGCACGCTCCTATAACTTCCGTTATACGCTCTTATGACTTCCGTTATACGCTAATATAACTTCCGTTATACGCTCTTACGACTTCCGTTATACGCTCTTATGACTTCCGTTGCACGCTCCTTTAACTTCCGTTATACGCTCTTATGACTTCCGTTGTACGCTCCTATAACTTCCGTTATACGCTCTTATAACTTCCGTTATACGCTCTTATGACTTCCGTTGTACGCTCCTATAACTTCCGTTATACGCTCTTATAACTTCCGTTATACGCTCTTATGACTTCCGTTGCACGCTCCTATAACTTCCGTTATACGCTCTTATGACTTCCGTTATACGCTCTTATAACTTCCGTTATACGCTAATATAACTTCCGTTATACGCTCTTATGACTTCCGTTATACGCTCTTATGACTTCCGTTGCACGCTCCTATAACTTCCGTTATACGCTCTTATGACTTCCGTTATACGCTAATATAACTTCCGTTATACGCTCTTACGACTTCCGTTATACGCTCTTATGACTTCCGTTGCACGCTCCTATAACTTCCGTTATACGCTCTTATGACTTCCGTTGTACGCTCCTATAACTTCCGTTATACGCTCTTATAACTTCCGTTATACGCTCTTATGACTTCCGTTGTACGCTCCTATAACTTCCGTTATACGCTCTTATAACTTCCGTTATACGCTCTTATGACTTCCGTTGCGCGTTCCTATAACTTCCGTTATACGCTCTTATGACTTCCGTTATACGCTCTTATAACTTCCGTTATACGCTAATATAACTTCCGTTATACGCTCTTATGACTTCCGTTATACGTTCTTATGACTTCCGTTGCACGCTCCTATAACTTCCGTTATACGCTCTTATGACTTCCGTTATACGCTAATATAACTTCCGTTATACGCTCTTACGACTTCCGTTATACGCTCTTATGACTTCCGTTGCACGCTAATATAACTTCCGTTATACGCTCTTATGACTTCCGTTGTACGCTCCTATAACTTCCGTTATACGCTCTTATAACTTCCGTTATACGCTCTTATGACTTCCGTTGTACGCTCCTATAACTTCCGTTATACGCTCTTATAACTTCCGTTATACGCTCTTATGACTTCCGTTGCACGCTCCTATAACTTCCGTTATACGCTCTTATGACTTCCGTTATACGCTCTTATAACTTCCGTTATACGCTAATATAACTTCCGTTATACGCTCTTATGACTTCCGTTATACGCTCTTATGACTTCCGTTGCACGCTCCTATAACTTCCGTTATACGCTCTTATGACTTCCGTTATACGCTCTTATGACTTCCGTTGCACGCTCCTATAACTTCTGTTATACGCTCTTATGACTTCCGTTGTACGCTCCTATAACTTCCGTTATACGCTCTTATAACTTCCGTTATACGCTAATATAACTTCCGTTATACGCTCTTACGACTTCCGTTATACGCTCTTATGACTTCCGTTGCACGCTCCTATAACTTCCGTTATACGCTCTTATGACTTCCGTTGTACGCTCCTATAACTTCCGTTATACGCTCTTATAACTTCCGTTATACGCTAATATAACTTCCGTTATACGCTCTTATGACTTCCGTTATACGCTCTTACGACTTCCGTTATACGCTCTTATGACTTCCGTTGTACGCTCCTATAACTTCCGTTATACGCTCTTACGACTTCCGTTATACGCTCTTATGACTTTCGTTGTACGCTCTCATGACTTCCGTTTTATGCTCCTATGACTTCCGTTATACGCTCTTATGACTTCCGTTATACGCTCTCATGACTTCCGTTTTATGCTCCTATGACTTCCGTTATACGCTCTTACGACTTCCGTTATACGCTCTTATGACTTCCGTTGTACGCTCCTATAACTTCCGTTATACGCTCTTACGACTTCCGTTATACGCTCTTATGACTTCCGTTGTACGCTCTCATGACTTCCGTTTTATGCTCCTATGACTTCCGTTATACGCTCTTATGACTTCCGTTATACGCTCTCATGACTTCTGTTTTATGCTCCTATGACTTCCGTTATATGCTCTTATGACTTCCGTTATACGCTCTCATGACTTCCGTTTTATGCTCCTATGACTTCCGTTATACGCTCTTATGACTTTCGTTATACGCTCTCATGACTTCCGTTTTATGCTCCTATGACTTTCGTTATACGCTCTTATGACTTCCGTTGTACGCTCCTATAACTTCCGTTATACGCTCTTATAACTTCCGTTATACGCTAATATAACTTCCGTTATACGCTCTTACGACTTCCGTTATACGCTCTTATGACTTCCGTTGCACGCTCCTATAACTTCCGTTATACGCTCTTATGACTTCCGTTGTACGCTCCTATAACTTCCGTTATACGCTCTTATAACTTCCGTTATACGCTCTTATGACTTCCGTTGTACGCTCCTATAACTTCCGTTATACGCTCTTATAACTTCCGTTATACGCTCTTATGACTTCCGTTGCACGCTCCTATAACTTCCGTTATACGCTCTTATGACTTCCGTTATACGCTCTTATGACTTCCGTTATACGCTCTTATGACTTCCGTAGTACGCTCTCATGACTTCCGTTTTATGCTCCTATGACTTCCGTTATACGCTCTTATGACTTCCGTTATACGCTCTCATGACTTCCGTTTTATGCTCCTATGACTTCCGTTATACGCTCTTATGACTTCCGTTATACGCTCTCATGACTTCCGTTTTATGCTCCTATGACTTCCGTTATACGCTCTTACGACTTCCGTTATACGCTCTTATGACTTCCGTTGTACGCTCCTATAACTTCCGTTATACGCTCTTACGACTTCCGTTATACGCTCTTATGACTTCCGTTGTACGCTCTCATGACTTCCGTTTTATGCTCCTATGACTTCCGTTATACGCCCTTATGACTTCCGTTATACGCTCTCATGACTTCCGTTTTATGCTCCTATGACTTCCGTTATACGCTCCTATGACTTCCGTTATACGCTCTCATGACTTCCGTTTTATGCTCCTATGACTTCCGTTATACGCTCTTATGACTTTCGTTATACGCTCTCATGACTTCCGTTTTATGCTCCTATGACTTTCGTTATACGCTCTTATGACTTCCGTTGTACGCTCCTATAACTTCCGTTATACGCTCTTATAACTTCCGTTATACGCTAATATAACTTCCGTTATACGCTCTTACGACTTCCGTTATACGCTCTTATGACTTCCGTTGCACGCTCCTATAACTTCCGTTATACGCTCATATGACTTCCGTTGTACGCTCCTATAACTTCCGTTATACGCTCTTATAACTTCCGTTATACGCTCTTATGACTTCCGTTGTACGCTCCTATAACTTCCGTTATACGCTCTTATAACTTCCGTTATACGGTCTTATGACTTCCGTTGCACGCTCCTATAACTTCCGTTATACGCTCTTATGACTTCCGTTATACGCTCTTATAACTTCCGTTATACGCTAATATAACTTCCGTTATACGCTCTTATGACTTCCGTTATACGCTCTTATGACTTCCGTTGCACGCTCCTATAACTTCCGTTATACGCTCTTATGACTTCCGTTATACGCTAATATAACTTCCGTTATACGCTCTTACGACTTCCGTTATACGCTCTTATGACTTCCGTTGCACGCTCCTATAACTTCCGTTATACGCTCTTATGACTTCCGTTGTACGCTCCTATAACTTCCGTTATACGCTCTTATAACTTCCGTTATACGCTCTTATGACTTCCGTTGTACGCTCCTATAACTTCCGTTATACGCTCTTATAACTTCCGTTATACGCTCTTATGACTTCCGTTGCACGCTCCTATAACTTCCGTTATACGCTCTTATGACTTCCGTTATACGCTCTTATAACTTCCGTTATACGCTAATATAACTTCCGTTATACGCTCTTATGACTTCCGTTATACGCTCTTATGACTTCCGTTGCACGCTCCTATAACTTCCGTTATACGCTCTTATGACTTCCGTTATACGCTAATATAACTTCCGTTATACGCTCTTACGACTTCCGTTATACGCTCTTATGACTTCCGTTGCACGCTCCTATAACTTCCGTTATACGCTCTTATGACTTCCGTTGTACGCTCCTATAACTTCCGTTATACGCTCTTATAACTTCCGTTATACGCTCTTATGACTTCCGTTGTACGCTCCTATAACTTCCGTTATACGCTCTTATAACTTCCGTTATACGCTCTTATGACTTCCGTTGCACGCTCCTATAACTTCCGTTATACGCTCTTATGACTTCCGTTGTACGCTCTTATAACTTCCGTTATACGCTAATATAACTTCCGTTATACGCTCTTATGACTTCCGTTATACGCTCTTATGACTTCCGTTGCACGCTCCTATAACTTCCGTTATACGCTCTTATGACTTCCGTTATACGCTCTTATGACTTCCGTTGCACGCTCCTATAACTTCCGTTATATGCTCTTATGACTTCCGTTGTACGCTCCTATAACTTCCGTTATACGCTCTTATAACTTCCGTTATACGCTAATATAACTTCCGTTATACGCTCTTACGACTTCCGTTATACGCTCTTATGACTTCCGTTGCACGCTCCTATAACTTCCGTTATACGCTCTTATGACTCCCGTTGTACGCTCCTATAACTTCCGTTATACGCTCTTATAACTTCCGTTATACGCTAATATAACTTCCGTTATACGCTCTTATGACTTCCGTTATACGCTCTTACGACTTCCGTTATACGCTCTTATGACTTCCGTTGTACGCTCCTATAACTTCCGTTATACGCTCTTACGACTTCCGTTATACGCTCTTATGACTTCCGTTGTACGCTCTCATGACTTCCGTTTTATGCTCCTATGACTTCCGTTATACGCTCTTATGACTTCCGTTATACGCTCTCATGACTTCCGTTTTATGCTCCTATGACTTCCGTTATACGCTCTTATGACTTCCGTTATACGCTCTCATGACTTCCGTTTTATGCTCCTATGACTTCCGTTATACGCTCTTACGACTTCCGTTATACGCTCTTATGACTTCCGTTGTACGCTCCTATAACTTCCGTTATACGCTCTTACGACTTCCGTTATACGCTCTTATGACTTCCGTTGTACGCTCTCATGACTTCCGTTTTATGCTCCTATGACTCCCGTTATACGCTCTTATGACTTCCGTTATACGCTCTCATGACTTCCGTTTTATGCTCCTATGACTTCCGTTATACGCTCTTATGACTTCCGTTATACGCTCTCATGACTTCCGTTTTATGCTCCTATGACTTCCGTTATACGCTCTTATGACTTTCGTTATACGCTCTCATGACTTCCGTTTTATGCTCCTATGACTTTCGTTATACGCTCTTATGACTTCCGTTATACGCTCTCATGACTTCCGTTTTATGCTCCTATGACTTTCGTTATACGCTCTCATGTCTTCCGTTTTATGCTCCTATGACTTTCGTTATACGCTCTCATGACTTCCGTTTTATGCTCCTATGACTTTCGTTATACGCTCTCATGACTTCCGTTTTATGCTCCTATGACTTTCGTTATACGCTCTCATGACTTCCGTTTTATGCTCCTATGATTTCCGTAATACGCTCTTATGACTTTCGTTATACGCTTTTATGACTTCCGTTGCACGCTCCTATAACTTCCGTTATACGCTCTTATGACTTCCGTTATACGCTCTTATAACTTCCGTTATACGCTAATATAACTTCCGTTATACGCTCTTATGACTTCCGTTATACGCTCTTATGACTTCCGTTGCACGCTCCTATAACTTCCGTTATACGCTCTTATGACTTCCGCTTTACGCTCTTATGACTTCCGTTGCACGCTCCTATAACTTCCGTTATACGCTCTTATGACTTCCGTTGTACGCTCCTATAACTTCCGTTATACGCTCTTATAACTTCCGTTATACGCTAATATAACTTCCGTTATACGCTCTTACGACTTCCGTTATACGCTCTTATGACTTCCGTTATACGCTCTTATGACTTCCGTTGTACGCTCCTATAACTTCCGTTATACGCTATTACGGCTTCCGTTATACGCTCTTATGACTTCCGTTGTACGCTCTCATGACTTCCGTTTTATGCTCCTATGACTTCCGTTATACGCTCTTATGACTTCCGTTATACGCTCTCATGACTTCCGTTTTATGTTCCTATGACTTCCGTTATACGCTCTTATGACTTCCGTTATACGCTCTCATGACTTCCGTTTTATGCTCCTATGACTTCCGTTATACGCTCATATGACTTCCGTTATACGCTCTCATGACTTCCGTTTTATGCTCCTATGACTTCCGTTATACGCTCTTATGACTTCCGTTATACGCTCTCATGACTTCCGTTTTATGCTCCTATGACTTCCGTTATACGCTCTTATGACTTTCGTTATACGCTCTCATGACTTCCGTTTTATGCTCCTATGACTTTCGTTATACGCTCTTATGACTTCCGTTATACGCTCTCATGACTTCCGTTTTATGCTCCTATGACTTTCGTTATACGCTCTCATGTCTTCCGTTTTATGCTCCTATGACTTTCGTTATACGCTCTCATGACTTCCGTTTTATGCTCCTATGACTTTCGTTATACGCTCTCATGACTTCCGTTTTATGCTCCTATGACTTTCGTTATACGCTCTCATGACTTCCGTTTTATGCTCCTATGATTTCCGTAATACGCTCTTATGACTTTCGTTACACGCTCTCATGACTTCCGTTTTATGCTCCTATGACTTCCGTTATACGCTCTTATGACTTTTGTTATACGCTCTTATAAATTCCGTTATACGCTCACATAACTTCCGTTATACGCTCTTATGACTTCCGTTACACGCTCTTATGACTTCCGTTGGAAGAGCGTTATGCATTTTCCAACTTTATTTCTGTTATGCGTTTCTAATTTCCGTTATGCGCTTTTAATTTCCGTTATGCGTTCCTAATTTCCGTAATGCGTTTTTAATTTCTGTTATTCGTTCTTAATTTCCGTTATACGCTTTTAATTTTCGTTATGCGTTATTAATTTCCGTTATGCGTTCTTGATTTCCGTTATGCGTTCTTAATTTCCGTTATGCGTTCTTAATTTCCGTATTCGTTCTTAATTTCCGTTACGCGTTCTCAATTTCCGTTATGCGTTCTTAATTTCCGTTATGCGTTCTTAATTTCCGTTATGCGTTCTTAATTTCTGTCATGCGTTCTTGATTTCCGTTATGCGTTCTTAATTTCCGTTATGCGTTCTTAATTTCCGTATTCGTTCTTAATTTCCGTTACGCGTTCTCAATTTCCGTTATGCGTTCTTAATTTCCGTTACGCGTTCTCAATTTCCGTTATGCGTTCTTAATTTCCGTTATGCGTTCTTAATTTCCGTTATGCGTTCTTAATTTCTGTTATGCGTTCTTATTTCTCTAATACTCCTTCACTATCACGAGTACTCGAGTACTATTCGAGTACACGAGTGCTCGACTGTAAGGTTCTTTACTATTTACATATATACCTTCACTATTTTCACGAGTACTCGATGAATCTACATTCTCTCAGTTTTAACCGTATTCTCAACACTATGTCCGCTGGTGACCCACCGGTGACCCACTGAGGGGATTTCCACAACGTGGGTCACTGAACCGATGGTCACGAGCTGGATTTTCACGAGTACTCGATGAACATGAAGTGAAGGTGTGTTCTATTTAATCTTTTCATTTTAATGTTGATAATAGAATTTAATTTGAGTTGAATGTTGAATTTCACCTTAAACAGCTGCAGTTAACGTACTTTAATTAATTTTTCAACTCGACTCCAAAATCCTCCGTCATAAACGTGCATACGGTTTAGGGTAAGAGTGTTTTACTTTACTGGGCTCTGATACTAGACCCTTGCACAAGGGGACTAGCTTTGCTCCTATCCTTCGTCTCGCACCTGTCCTCTGTCACGCACCTGTCCTCCGTCACGCACCTGTCCTCCGTCTCACACCTGTACTCCGTCACGCACCTGGCCTCCGTCACGCACCTGTCCTCCGTCACGCACCTGTCCTCCGTCTCACACCTGTCCTCCGTCACGCACCTGTCCTCCGTCACGCACCTGTCTGTCCTCCGTCCCACACCTGTCCTCCGTCACGCACCTGTCCTCCGTCACGCACCTGTCCTCCGTTTCACACTTGTCCTCCGTCACGCACCTGTCCTCCGTCACGCACCTGTCCTCCGTCACGCACCTGTCCTCCGTCAGGCACCTGTCCTCCGTCACGCACCTGTCCTCCGTCACGCACCTGTCCTCCGTTTCACACTTGTCCTCCGTCACGCACCTGTCCTCCGTCACGCACCTGTCCTCCGTCACGCACCTGTCCTCCGTCAGGCACCTGTCCTCCGTCACGCACCTGTCCTCCGTCACGCACCTGTCCTCCGTCAGGCACCTGTCCTCCGTCACGCACCTGTCCTCCGTCACGCACCTGTCCTTATCACGACTTACATTATTCATTTCCTCATCTCACTTCCTGAATAAAGTATTTTTAGACCTGGCAACTGTTCTGCTGTGATTCACCTTTTTGCGTCATCTAGTCGATAAATCGATACAAAGTAGTGAGTGAGAACGCCAGTTAACCGTTTTAGGATCAGCCTTTTTAACTCTGACTGCGCCGTGTGCCACCGGTGGTGCACAGAGGGGTTTTCATAATGCTGCTGACCAAGCAGTGGTCACAAACTCTGTTTCCGTTAATACTGAGCGTTAAATGAAGGCCACGGTAGAGGAAACAAGGTAGGGTTAAACCAGTCTTTTTTCGTTGACGGTGTGGTTTTGCTGACGTCACGGCAACGAACCAATAGCAGCGCTCATATTGCATCTGGTAGCACTGCTACCCCCAAATCTGTCTACACTATTGGCCTAACGACATGACTTTTTGGTGACGTCATACAGTTTGTTTGAAATAAAGCTTTTCTATTGGCTAGCCGAACAAGAGGTGTATTTTCTCCCATAGAAATGACCATACCTTGTTTCTCCTACCGTGATGAAGGCACAATCTGCTTCAAGTTTGCTGTTTTCAGCATTGCTTACTAAAGTTGACTTCAAATATGAATTGAATGTTAAACTTCAGTTTTACCTGCCGCCGTCAAAGTGTTATTTGAATACTGCAGTGCAACGTGCATCGGAAATCGACGGCTGTTTTTTATTTCCGAGAATTTTCGATAATGTTGTTCCCAACAACTTACAATACTGTGGTCTCGAAGAACTTTCATTAGTAATCATTACTGTTCTTTCAAAGAACTTTCAATAACGTTCTTTCAAATAACTTTCAATACCGTTTTTTCAAAGAACTTTCAATACCGTTCTTTCAAATAACTTTCAATACCGTTATTTCAAAGAACTTTCAATACCGTTCTTTCAAAGAACTTTCAATACCGTTTTTTCAAAGAACTTTCAATACCGTTCTTTCAAAGACCTTTCAATACCGTTCTTTCAAATAACTTTCAATACCGTTCTTTCAAAGAACTTTCAATACCGTTTTTCAAAGAACTTTCAATACCGTTCTTTCAAAGAACTTTCAATACCGTTTTTTCAAATAACTTTCAATACCGTTCTTTCAAAGAACTTTCAATACCGTTCTTTCAAAGAACTTTCAATACCGTTCTTTCAAAGACCTTTCAATACCGTTCTTTCAAAGAACTTTTAATACCGTTCTTCCGATAAAATTTCAAATCTGAATACTCAACTTTTGAGGCCCGTGTGATCTGGAAGTTTCCTGTATTAGCTGCACGAGAGCTGTTAACTCCACGAAAACTCTAGAAAGCTGACCTTGTCCTAAATTCTGAGGATCAACGCACTGCATCGCTTTCCTAGGGGGCATCTAGATGTCAAGCTTCTGGTACAAGGTTACGGCCGCTTTGTGGAGAAATTTCCTCTACATCAAGCGCTCGATCTACGAAACTAACCGCGTATATCAAATTTTCAATTTCTATTAGTTCTGAGCTTTGGATGTCGCTAGTAAAACTGAAGTTCAATATTCAACTCAAATTTGCAGTCAATTTTGGTAAGTAATTTTGAAAACAGCGAACATTAACAAGGTTGAGCCTTCATTTAGTTTAGATTTGACGTTAATAAAAATTGAGTTTGACTACTGGTCGGTCAGCAGCATTTTGAAAACTCCCTCTTTGACAACCGGTGGCTCATGTCGCTGTCAAAAGGTTAATTAAACCATTCTTCTTTCTTTACAAACTGTGTACTCAAGCGCTAATTCGTGTAAGAATGTTATACGTGCAGCGAAAATTGCTAAGTTCATCGCACGGGAATACTAAGCTTGGTTCAGACCCGATGGGGTGAAATTCTACGAAATTTTTCCTCCACTTTCGTGCGATCGAAACAGGGAGGTCGTTCACTCGGTGACCCTGAGGTATGGATGGAAGTAGTTTCGTTTTCGACTTCCAAAAGCAATTTATGGTAGCTTTAACGATATCGTCAACGCCTTACAGGCTCGTCTTGGAGGATTACTACGACTTGCATCCCATTACCCACCCTACAGAAGGCATGGAAAAAATAGATTTCGCAATCGCCGACGGAAAGTCCGTAACACAACACCTTTCTCCTTCTCTGTCTGAGGTACGGTTGCTGGATTGCATGTCATCTTCGCAAATAGTCTACGCCAGCGCACATTTTAACAGCTGCGCCGAATCGTACGAAACGTTTACGCCTGATGATTACCTGCAATCATTGCTCTGTGAGCGCGAGGTCTTTGAAACAAAGAAAGTTTGGTGGGCATTTCCATCTTGTGCAATGCACCGACTCCAGTTTCGTAACTCGTGAAATACTTTCACGTAGGAGTGGAATCAAAGAACAAATCTCAAGTATAACTTTTATTGAATAAATTGACTTTGGTTCAAGTAACTTCGTTTTAAAAACGATATAGTTTCCCTGGGGTTTTACACAATATTTCGCCATCGAAGCGGATTTCGATAATACATTGTCTACCAAATTTCGGAAGCCGAGCAGCAAAACCGAAGCACTACAATTTCGAGCCACGGTACATATCAACATGTACAAAAATATATATTCTCCGCTAAAAAATATACTCGAGGTAAAAACCTGAACATAACATAGGATTGTGCTTAGGTGTTAGATATTTTGGAACAGAAATTCACCAACAGATGGGCGTTAAAAAAAAAAAAAAAAAAATTACGGACACCGGAAAAGTACTTTTAAGAACTAAGACGAACGTCAAAGCTATGCATTAGTACATATTTGTAAATAAATCGATTAGGCTATGACCAGACGAGGCGCACATCTTGTAATTTTAAGGAAAACAAAAACCAATTTGTTCATGTGCGCCGGTATTTTTGTACGTAGATGCGAAGTGAATTTTCTAGACAGTTGACCACAATTCCCTACATAACAAACAAAAAACACCTATCGTCATTCTTTAGAATATGCCACCATCCATCAATATTTTTCTTACAAAAAGTGCTGTATTAGTAAAAGGTGCTGGTAGTGTATTTACTTTGTCTTGAACCTACGAAAAGTTCCTAACCAAATGAAATGAAAAATTAATACAAGTGAACAAAACCTAATGAAACATTCGACGTTAAACATACGCAATGCGAATCCTGATACATGAAAAAATAAGAACGTCGGTGCTATGCACTTCGTATGAAAAATAATATAAGTACATTCTCGAATAACCCAAAGCGTGAATCAACTTGTACGAGAGTTATTAGTATTCATTAAATATAAGCCTAAATCTCTATTCTTCACAAAATAAAATATACAAGTAACAGATTTATAAGTTGAATGCAGCACCGCGTAAGGGCGAGCAAGGTACTCAGAAATCTCTTCAGAAGGCAGGCAATAAGACAATTATACAATTATTCAAGACTCCCTAGCTACAAAAAAAGCGATGCCTACCAAGCCAAGAGAAAGGCCGATTTTGAATGTAGAAAAAACGGGCACCTGAGCATAAGGTGAATACCCTGCGCTAGAGAACAGCAAGATAGGAATTATGAGGAAGAAGAGAATATGTTGAAGAGATCGCAAAGAAGGCAAGATAACTGAATGATGCATAGTGGACACACAAGACGAAAGTCCCAGTCGGCACATATACATTATGCCATCCTTTTGACATAATACGTCTAAAGGCGACGATGTATGTCTAAGACATGTCGGCACATATATAATGCCATCCTTTAGACATATGTGTAATATGTATATATATTCCATATATGTCTGAAGTAACCATAGGACACTCAACAAATGATGAAACCTACGTACTACGAAACGAACCTTAACGCATGACAACGAAAAATGAGATAATCTAGCGAGAGGAAGTTAGATCAAAAGAGGACATGATTCAGTGACAGCACTGCAGTGTCGAGCTATTCAAGACATGATTTTTCAGCACAATACATTCTTAAAATTACCCTTAAACATTACTAGACATTTCAACTTTCAAAATAACACGTAGGATAACATTTTAATTATATTATATTCCAGTTACCATGAAACACAACCTATCAGTTTTAATCGTCAACAATGCTTCAAAATCAGCAAAAAAAAAAAAACCTTACTAATTTAATTTTTCCAAAAACAACATTCTCTCTAAAGTATTTCACTCAGTCAAAAAAGTTCAAGAAATTCCAAAGACAAAACATTGAAATTAATGTTAAAATTTTACAACTACTTGAAATTTAAACATTTACATACGATTACAAAAAAAACAACGCCAATTCGTATAGAACGAGGAAGCTTTCACCAAAATTCAAAACTGTCCGAAGAAAAATAAATCTGTACAATGTCTTAAGATGAACGAATCTAGTGATGTTCACGCCTCTGCTCTATGTTGCCAGTTCTAAGCATCCTCTTTTCAATCATGCTGTCGCTGACAGCTTTCAAATCGTGAGTTAGTCCGAATTTGCTGAAGAACTCTATGACGGTTGCCGTGATATTCGTAGAAGACACCCCACCAAACTCCGACGCACGGTAATCGTAAGGGAACACATGGTGATAATTATGCCATCCTTCTCCCATGGCAAGGTACGCGACGAGGGGATTCTCGGTGGCATAGATGCTCTTATCGTAAGGCCTTGTTCCTACGTAGTGGGCGAGAGAGTTCACAGTCCACGTGAAATGAAGCACGAACGTGTACCGCATGAATCCTGATACCATGAGAGCTGTGAGCCAGTGCTCGTTCCACAGATACACCGGGATGGCGGTTGGAGCCACGAAGCAGCACATCAAAACCAAGGGAAGGTAGTACTTGTGTTGGAAAGCAACGAGGGGATCTTCCAGCAGGTCAGAGAAATCGAGAGTCTTGCCGCCTTTGATGACGTCGGGGTGCTTGCGCGTCATCAGCCATCCCATGTGGGCGAAGAAAAATCCGCGTTTCGCGTTGTGAGGATCCGCGTCCGTCTCGGTGAACTTGTGGTGAACCCTGTGGTCGCGGGACCAGTCGTAAATGCTGTTCTGGAAAGCCAGGGTTTGCATGAGCATCAAAAAGAACCTCACTGGAAACCTTGCTTTGTAGGATTTGTGCGCCCATAATCGGTGGGCCCCCATTGTGATCCCTAGACCGCCGCCCCAGTATAGAAAGACAGAGAAAACCATTGTCTGCCAGCAAGTCTGTCCTGTTAAACACAGGTACAGTCCGTAGACCGAATATGCATGGAGCAGGACAAATAATATTACATTTCTCCACACCACTTGCGACCAATCCAAATTCTTCAGATCTTTGTAGATTTCCATTGGACGAAATTTCAATTCCCTATCTTCCAAATCGTGAACATGCATAGTTTCAGCGAAATCATCCTCATCTGGCAAGATGAATCGCTCTCTCATCTGTGTATTATTGGGCGGCATTGCGACGGCTGTATTTCTCGCTATAAGTTCAACAAAAAATCGGAATCACAATATCCTGTGGACGTTTCTCAGAGCTCCACGTCTATCCACTTGCCGGTAGACACTGGCATTTCTGACCTGTACCGGCTTTTATATAGTGCTTGCAAACTTGCAGTTTACTGCATCAGCTGCAGCTGTCGTTGTTGCCAACATGAAATTTCTTGAAATAGAAGTTCTTTGAGAGATAAATCAATTAACCCCTTCAAAGAGGACTTATGTCTAATATAAAATATTTTAATACTTTAAAGACAAAAATACATCAACAATGGTGTGAAATAGTGTTTTGAAAGTGTGATAATGAATCATTTGAGCTTGTTCAAGAAATTTAGCGAAGATGGCAACACCGACGAGTCATCGCTGGTCTTTGCCACTCTTTGGCCGCCGTACGCTGAACATTTTGTGAATGCACGTAGAGGGCGCCAGCATGCACATCGCACCTGGCTAGCAACGTGTACTAAGCAACGTACACGAGGCAAGCTGATGACATACGGGTCTTGTGCGACGTATCATATTCAATGCGCAAACGCTCCTAAATTAATAACTTACGCACAATTCAGCCCCGTAGAACATATTTTGTGGCAGCATCTATTCGTTTCCAAACTGCAGATCCGGAGTGGAATCTAAGGTTTTCTCGAAAATTCTTCTCTACACCGGGAGGCAACTAAGCAGATCGCATGTATTCCCAAGGATTAAAAATTGAAAAAGTGTGTTTCCTATGAAGAAGAAATAAAGCAGGAGAAGGGAGATTAGCCCTCTTTGTTCAAGGAAATGAGGAATATTAAACCTACAAACCGGAAATGGGGTAAGACGAGGGAGGGAGACAAACTGCAGTAGTCCAAGAAATTCAGAAGTTTTGAATGTGAGAGAAGGAAACAATGGGTGAGAAGGTTGCCTCACTACTTCTAGCCCGATAATTGAACTATTTTAAATCTATAAAGATGAAATGGAGTATGAGAAGGAAGAGAAGCTTCCTTTTTGTAGGAAATTAAAAGATACTGTATCTTTAAGCAGGAAATTGATAGGGAAGGAGATACAGCTGTTCGCGATCAGTGTGTACTTTTTTCTGGAACATTTGCAGCGGCGAGGAAACATTTTTTCTGGAACATTTGAAATCGCGGGAAAACCCTCGATGCCGGTCACGATATACCATGATGCTGGTCAAGCAGCTTGGTTGGGTTCTCAAGTAGTAAATGTGAATCTAAATATGAACTTCCGCTGAGGAATTTCACGCACAAGCTGAGGGGACATAAATGAATCCGTTTATTCAACGAACGCGCGACATGACGCAAGTACGTTAAAATTGATGTGCTATTGATTGATATGCCATTGAACCGTAGCAATTAAGTTGCCGAGGAAAGAGGCCCTGTCGCGCTGAAAAAGGACGATAGAAGAAATGAGCGTCTGGAAATACCATCTCTGGAAGCGACAGACGGTGGGTTAGGAGGAGGTCTTGC
The DNA here is from genome assembly GCA_030386875.1 of Morinoia aosen. Taxonomy (NCBI): domain Eukaryota; kingdom Metazoa; phylum Arthropoda; class Malacostraca; order Amphipoda; family Talitridae; genus Morinoia; species Morinoia aosen. The sequence goes on from CM059579.1 coordinate 73,917,388, forward strand.
TTCTATTTTTACTTACAGTGGGAGCGACATTTTTCGTCAATTTTTAAGAAAGATTCTTGAGGCAAAAAATGAACAAAACCTGTTGTTGAGTTTGCGGTAGACATTTTATGATAATTTTTACGAGGTTCTCAAGGTAAACAATGATTGAAATCTATGTTTAAATTTGCGGGACAACATTTTGTGATGAATTTTTCCTCAACATTTAAGATAAATTTTCAAGGCAAAGAGTGAATAAAATGAATGAATGAATAAAACTTGTGACAAAATATTTTATGTCAATTTTTCAGCGAGATTCCCAAGGTAACAAATAAATAAGATTTATTGTTAAAAATGTTGGAAAAATTCTTCGTCAAATTGCAAAAATATATTAGAGCATAAATCCTGAAAAATTGAAGTCCCGGTCTTCGTGAGGATATGAAATTTAAATTTAACTCGTTCGTTTTCAATTCAGCAAGTCCTCTTACTTATATCAATTCATATAATCTTACCAAGCATGATTAGTACTTAATCAAATAATAATTACAACCTTTCATAATGGAACGAGTTAATGATGAACTGGCGCGCATCAGCAGCTTCTAAAATAACATTAATAAATCAATGACAATATACGCGCAATTAAGATACAGAAAGAAATATAATTCCATTGCAGCAAAAAATTCTTGCAGCTTTTCAAGCAAATTTTGAGTAATAAAAAATACACGCGTGAACAGAATAATAAATGAAAAATTTTAAACACAGAAAATATTTAAATTTTTCGATTCCTGCGCACGAAAGCAGAGGGCAACAGTTGCCATACCTAGCGACCTTAATAAAGACTCATAATAAATTGATTACTAGTAATAGTGGAGAAGTATTAATGGAGAAGATTAGGAAAATAATGAAAAGTGTCGAGGTTGAACTCTGACGTCCGGGAGGCACTCTGCAACAACAGGCCATTCTATGTAGATAGGCGTGAAGAGAATAATTTATAGTTCTATTGAAAATGTATGGGCTTAACGAAAATGTATGTTCCTAACGAAAATGTATGTTCCTAACGAAAATGTATGGTCCTAACGAAAATGTATGGTCCTAACGAAAATGTATGGTCGTAACGAAAATGAATGGGCCTATTGAAAATGTATGGTCCTAACGAAAATGTATGGTCCTAACGAAAATGTATGGTCCTAACGAAAATGTATGGTCCTAACGAAAATGTATGGTCCTAACGAAAATGTATGGTCCTAACGAAAAGATTTTAAGATTAAATGATTATAAGTTAGTTAAAGCCTACCTAACCGCTGCAAAAATAGAGCGTATCGAAGAGAGGAAGGAGGAAGGCACCATTTAGTATGGGGATAAGAAAATGAGGAATCTATGCAGAAAGGGCATAGAAACAGTAAGATGGGAAAGAAGTTGATGAAATAAGAAAAAAGTTGAAGAAGAAAGTCAGAGGTGCTGAAAAACAGGACTGTAGTGAACCGAAAAAAGTTGGTCCTTAACGTAACAAAAAACATTTTATTTCAACAAAAAGAAGGCCTACCTAACTCTCAGCTCGAACCCTCACATTTTTCCCCTGGGAGCGCTAATTCCCATAGTTGTATCCTCTTGAGGGGGGGTCCTAACGAAAATGTATGGTCCTAACGAAAATGTTTAGCGCTGACAAAAATGTATAGTGCTAGGAAAAATGTATAGTGCTAATGAAAATGTGTAGTCATAATGAATAGTCATGTTCTAATAAAGTTTTATTAACATGTGTAACGTATAGTCCTAATAAAAACGTATTAAATCGTGCGGCGTATCTCCCTAACTTATTAAAAAAACTAACAAAAATTTACTGAAATGTACAGCGCATCGCCTTAATAAAAACGCATTGAACCGTGTAGAGTATAGTTCTGACGAATACGTATTAAAACGTATAACGAATGGCACTAACAAAGACGTATTAAAAATAGAACCTATGGCCCTAAAAAATATATTATAGCAAGCCTTCATGAAAACGTACTAATACAAATAACGAGCGGTCCTAACAAATACCTATTGAAACGCATATCGTACAGTCTTAACAACCGCGTAAAACGTACGGAACAGCCATATTTTTTTAAATAATGCATTTTTTGTATAAATATGAATGCTAAAAAAGCAACTCATGAACTGTGTCATTAAGTTACGCAGAGATGTCATGCTCTGAAAAAAGTTTAATGAAGTTACACCGGAAGTTTCATCAAGTTTCGTTGAGTCACGCCGGAAGTTTTATCAAGTTTCGTTAAGTTAGGCTGGAAGTTTCATCAAGTTTCGTTAAGTTACGCCGGAAGTTTCATCAAGTTTCGCTAAGTTATGCCGGAAGTTTCATCAAGTTTCGTTAAGTTAGGCCAGAAGTTTCATCAAGTTTCGTTAAGTTAGGCTGGAAGTTTCATCAAGTTTCGTTAAGTTACGCCGGAAGTTTCATCAAGTTTCGTTAAGTTAGGCCAGAAGTTTCGTTAAGTTAGGCCAGAAGTTTCATCAAGTTTCGTTAAGTTACGCCGGAAGTTTCATCAAGTTTCGTTAAGTTAGGCTGGAAGTTTCATCAAGTTTCGTTAAGTTAGGCCAGAAGTTTCATCAAGTTTCGTTAAGTTAGGCCGGAAGTTTCATCAAGTTTCAAGTTAGGCCGGAAGTTTCATCAAGATTCAAGTTAGGCCGGAAGTTTCATCATAATTCAAGTTAGGCCGGAAGTTTCATCAAGTTTCGTTAAGTTAGGCCAGAAGTTTCATCAAGTTTCGTTAAGTTAGGCCGGAAGTTTCATCAAGTTTCAAGTTAGGCCGGAAGTTTCATCAAGTTTCAAGTTAGGCCGGAAGTTTCATCAAGTTTCAAGTTAGGCCGGAAGTTTCATCAAAATTCAAGTTAGGCCGGAAGTTTCATCAAAATTCAAGTTAGGCCGGAAGTTTCATCAAGTTTCAAGTTAGGCCGGAAGTTTCATCAAGTTTCAAGTTAGGCCGGAAGTTTCATCAAGTTTCAAGTTAGGCCGGAAGTTTCATCAAGTTTCAAGTTAGGCCGGAAGTTTCATCAAGTTTCAAGTTAGGCCGGAAGTTTCATAAAGTTTCAAGTTATGCCGGAAGTTTCATCAAGTTTCAAGTTAGGCCGGAAGTTTCATCAAGTTTCAAGTTAGGCCGGAAGTTTCATCAAGTTTCAAGTTAGGCCGGAAGTTTCATCAAGTTTCAAGTTAGGCCGGAAGTTTCATCAAGTTTCAAGTTAGGCCGGAAGTTTCATCAAGTTTCAAGTTAGGCCGGAAGTTTCATCAAGTTTCAAGTAGGCCGGAAGTTTCATTAAATTTTCATTAAGTTACACCGGAGACGCCATGCTCTACACACGGTGTTGTAGTCGGGCTGAAAGCTGCGTTGCCTGACGTCTCGTCAGCGCGTTAAACGGCCCATAGACGATCAATTTTATTGTCAATATAATTGACAATGATGAATATTGACAATTCAATTGATCGTCTGCGGGCTTGATTGACAACCGTCAAATAATTGACTTAGCGGGCAAAAAAAATTTCATCAATTAATCGAGTCAATGATATTGATAATTAAATTGATCCTCTATGGGCCGCTTTAGGGATGACGGTCGTCCGGTCGCGTCCACCGGAGACTTAATTACAAACTGCAATTCGAGCTCACCTGTCACAGCTGCGCACATTTGTGTGATTTACGTTGTGAATTCGATGTCACTGTTTTGTTATTTCATGCAGTTTTATTTAATGGTGGTGCAGTTATAGTGTGATGCATTTCTGGGGGATTTAGTTCGTGAAACCAATGTCACGGATGCATTTTTCATTGTTTAGTATTTTACTGGTGGTTCAGGTATATTGTGACGCATGTTTGGATACTTCAGTCGGTGAAATTAATGTCAGGATTTTTTAATTCTTTTATTATACTGGTGGTGCAGGTACAGTGTGAAGCATTTTTGAGTGACTCAGTTTGTGAAAGCAATATCATGATTTTTTCATTCATTTTTTTACCTATATTGAAGGTATGGGGTCACTCACATTTGGATGATTTAATTTATGAAACCAATGTCTCGATTTATTAAATCCTTTTTTACTGGTGTTCATTACTTTTTTACGGACATATTGTGACTCAGATTTGGATGATTCAATTTATGAAGCCAGTGTCACAGATAATTAATATTTTTCACTGATGATTGAGGGATATCATAAAGAGCATTCGAATGGCTCAGTTGCGATACCAGTATCTCGATTCGTTAATTTATTTTTTGCTGGTGATTCAAGCCTTTTGCGTTGGTTAGTAGAGTTGTTCGTTCACGTTACAATGCATAAATGGTCTGCGTCAGAGAGCCCTCAATATTTTCGATATTTAATTGATTTCTTTTTTGTTAGAACTGAAAATTCTTTATTTTGCATCATGCCTTTTTTCTCAAGGGCAACAGTATACTGTGGCAACGGTGTTGAAAATCCATGAATATTTCTTTACATTATTTGCATCAGACACGAAGTCGCATGATTCGAACCTTAAAAGCGGAACTGTCTACTGCAGACTGTGCAGAGTTGAATTCCTGTAGTACGTACAGATGTACCCCAAAGTTGAATTCTTAATAGTGTGTACAGACTCAATACCGTGATAATACCGTACCTTAATACCGCACCTTAATACCGCACCTTAATACCGTATAATACCGTAATGCCGTATCTTAATACCGTAATACCGTACCACAAAGTTGAATTCTTGACAGTATGTACAGACTCAAACCGTAATAATACAGACCGTAATACCGTACCACATAGTTGAATTCTTTATAGTATGTACTGACTCAAACCGTAATAATACCGTACCGTAATACCGTACCACATAGTTGAATTCTTTATAGTATGTACAGACTCAAACCGTAATAATACCGTACCGTAATACCGTACCACATAGTTGAATTCTTTAAAGTATGTACAGACTCAATACCGTAATAATACCGTACCACATAGTTGAATTCTTTATAGTATGTACTGACTCAATACCGTAATAATACCGTACCGTAATACCGTACCACATAGTTGAACTCTTTAAAGTATGTACAGACTCAATACCGTAATAATACCGTACCGTAATACCGTACCACATAGTTGAATTCTTTATAGTATGTACAGACTCAATACCGAATTAATACCGTACCGTAATACCGTACCACATAGTTGAATTCTTTAAAGTATGTTCAAACTCAATACCGTAATAATACCGTACCGTAATACCGTACCACATAGTTGAATTCTTTATAGTATGTACAGACTCAATACCGAATTAATACCGTACCGTAATACCGTACCACATAGTTGAATTCTTTAAAGTATGTTCAAACTCAATACCGTAATAATACCGTACCGTAATACCGTACCACATAGTTGAATTCTTTAAAGTATGTTCAAACTCAATACCGTAATAATACCGTACCGTAATACCGTACCACATAGTTGAATTCTTTATAGTATGTACAGACTCAATACCGAATTAATACCGTACCGTAATACCGTACCACATAGTTGAATTCTTTAAAGTATGTTCAAACTCAATACCGTAATAATACCGTACCGTAATACCGTACCACATAGTTGAATTCGTTATAGTATGTACAGACTCAATACCGAATTAATACCGTACCGTAATACCGTACCACATAGTTGAATTCTTTAAAGTATGTTCAAACTCAATACCGTAATAATACCGTACCGTAATACCGTACCACATAGTTGAATTCTTTAAAGTATGTTCAAACTCAATACCGTAATAATACCGTACCGTAATACCGTACCACATAGTTGAATTCTTTAAAGTTTGTACAGAATCAATACCGTATTACCGTAATCTCGACGACTCTCTGTTGTGAGTGTTCAGTTTCTTAAAAAAATAATAATAATTTCCCCTTTACCCTCAAAACTATACGTAGATGAAACACACAAAGTCAAACTCAAAGTTCACTGGAAGTGTCACGTACTATAAAGGGGTCTCCAAGCTCACCAGTCTTAGGGCGCCATACTGATTACTCCAGTAAGTCCCAAGGGCCAAAAACATTTTAATTTTACTGCTATTATCCATAATTTCTAGAAAAGTCGCTGAGTACGCGGTCGGATTTAACTGTCGCGGGCCGGATTGATCACACTGGCGGGCCGGATTTCACCCGCGGGCCGTAGTTAGGAGACCCCTGTACTAGATGAAGCGATGACATGCATGTTCATGGTCAAGGGACAAGAAGTTTCACATTTCCCACCAGTTCATGACCACATCTGAGAGGTCAGTGGCAAGTCGCAAATGCCTATTTATATCAGACACGACGCCACTTATCACTAAGCACGCAGGCAGAGCGACACAAGACGTGAGTTATATATAGCGAGGGTCAGCAAATAAAGTAAGGGGGTGACAGGCGTCGTCACAGCAGCATCACGTGGACAACCAGCTGATGCAAGCATGGGTGTTGCATGCGAGGGCATGCATCGGTGGACTCATCAGTTGCATGAGTCTCCGTTATCTCTCTAACTACTGCGTCATAAAACCAATGTAATGAGTCTTCATGATCTTTCTAATGAGTCTTCATGATCTCTCTCCAACTACTGCGTCATGAAACCATTGCAATGAGTCTCCATGACCTCTCTAGCTACTGCGCCACGAGGCCCAGGTTATTGTTTTCGTTCAAATCTTGCGAGTTCGTAGGTAAAATATTGGCAGATATTTGCGTGTATTTTATAAAAAGAGTAAAAAAAGATATTTGGTTACTGCAAAGCGAGGTTGTTGAATAGTACGTGAAAATAAATACAAACGAGGGTGTTAGGGTATGATTATAATTGTTCTTAAATAGCAAGCTTAATGTGTATTAAATTAAGCATGCTTATTTAAACTGGGCTCATCTGATTAAACTGGGCACACTCGCTAATTAAACTGGGCGCTCTTTCTATTTAAACTGGGTATGCTCAGGTAAACTGGGCGCTCTTTCTGATTAAACTGGGTATGCTTAGGTACACTGGGCGCTCTTTCTGATTAAACTGGGTATGCTCAGGTAAACTAGGCGTTCTTTCTATTTAAACTGGGTATGCTCAGGTAAACTGGGCGCTCTTTCTATTTAAACTGGGTATGCTTAGGTAAACTGGGCGCTCTTTCTGATTAAACTGGGTATGCTTAGGTACACTGGGCGCTCTTTCTATTTAAACTGGGTATGCTCAGGTAAACTGGGCGCTCTTTCTATTTAAACTGGGTATGCTCAGGTAAACTGGGCGCTCTTTCTAATTAAACTGGGTATGCTTAGGTAAACTGGGCGCTCTTTCTGATTAAACTGGGTATGATCAGGTAAACTGGGCGCTCTTTCTGATTAAACTGGGTATGATCAGGTAAACTGGGCGCTCTTTCTGATTAAACTGGGTAAGCTTAGGTAAACTGGGCGCTCTTTCTATTTAAACAGGGTATGTTAAGGTAAACTGGGCGCTCTTTCTGATTAAACTGGGTATGCTTAGGTAAACTGGGCGCTCTTTCTATTTAAACTGGGTATGTTTAGGTAAACTGGGCGCTCTTTCTGATTAAACTGGGTATGCTCAGGTAAACTGGGCGCTCTTTCTGATTAAACTGGGTATGCTTAGGTAAACTGGGCGCTCTTTCTGATTAAACTGGGTATGCTTAGGTAAACTGGGCGCTCTTTCTATTTAAACTGGGTAGGTTTAGGTAAACTGGGCGCTCTTTTTAATTCAACTGGGTATGCTTAGGTAAACTGGGCGCTCTTTCTGATTAAACTGGGTATGCTTAGGTAAACTGGGTGCTCTTTCTGATTAAACTGGGTATGCTTAGGTAAACTGGGCGCTCTTTCTGATTAAACTGGGTATGATTAGGTAAACAGGGCGCTCTTTATAATTAACTGGGTATGCTTAGGTAAACTGGGCGCTCTTTCTGATTAAACTGGGTATGCTTAGGTAAACTGGGCGCTCTTTCTGATTAAACTGGGTATGCTTAGGTAAACTGGGCGCTCTTTCTATTTAAACTGGGTATGTTTAGGTAAACTGGGCGCTCTTTCTGATTAAACTGGGTATGCTCAGGTAAACTGGGCGCTCTTTCTGATTAAACTGGGTATGCTTAGGTAAACTGGGCGCTCTTTCTGATTAAACTGGGTATGCTTAGGTAAACTGGGCGCTCTTTCTGATTAAACTGGGTATGCTTAGGTAAACTGGGCGCTCTTTCTATTTAAACTGGGTATGTTTAGGTAAACTGGGCGCTCTTTCTATTTAAACTGGGTATGTTTAGGTAAACTGTGCGCTCTTTCTAATTAAACTGGGTATGCTTAGGTAAACAGGTCTTTCTAATTAAACTGGGTACTCATAGGTAAACTGGGCGCTTTTTCTGATTAAACTGGGTATGCTTAGGTAAACTAAGCGCTCTTTCTGATTAAACTGGGTATGCTTTGGTAAACTGGGCGCTCTTTCTGATTAAACTGGGTATGCATAGGTAAACTGGGCGCTCTTTCTGATTAAACTGGGTATGCTTAGGTAAACTGGGCGCTTTTTCTAATTAAACTGGGTATGCTTAGGTAAACTGGGCGCTCTTTCTGATTAAACTGGATATGCTTAGGTAAACTGGGCGCTCTTTCTGATTAAACTGGGTTTGCTTAGGTAAACTGGGCGCTCTTTCTAATTAGATTGGGTATGCTTAGGTAAACTGGACGCTCTTTCTGATTAAACTGGGTAGGCTTAGGTAAACTGGGCGCTCTTTCTGATTAAACTGGATATGCTTAGGTAAACTGGGCGCTCTTTCTGATTAAACTGGGTATGCTTAGGTAAACTGGGCGCTCTTTCTGATTAAACTGGGTATGCTTAGGTAAACTGGGCGCTCTTTCTGATTAAACTGGGTATGCTCAGGTAAACTGGGCGCTCTTTCTGATTAAACTGGGTATGCTTAGGTAAACTGGGCGCTTTTTCTGATTAAACTGGGTATGCTCAGGTAAACTGGGCGCTCTTTCTGATTAAACTGGGTATGCTTAGGTAAACTGGGCGCTCTTTCTGATTAAACTGGGTATGCTCAGGTAAACTGGGCGCTCTTTCTGATTAAACTGGGTATGCTTAGGTAAACTGGGCGCTTTTTCTGATTAAACTGGGTATGCTCAGGTAAACTGGGCGCTCTTTCTGATTAAACTGGGTATGCTTAGGTAAACTGGGCGCTCTTTCTGATTAAACTGGGTATGCTCAGGTAAACTGGGCGCTCTTTCTGATTAAACTGGGTATGCTTAGGTAAACTGGGCGCTCTTTCTGATTAAACTGGGTATGCTCAGGTAAACTGGGCGCTCTTTCTGATTAAACTGGGTATGCTTAGGTAAACTGGGCGCTCTTTCTGATTAAACTGGGTATGCTTAGGTAAACTGGGCGCTCTTTCTGATTAAACTGGGTATGCTTAGGTAAACTGGGCGCTTTTTCTGATTAAACTGGGTATGCTTAGGTAAACTGGGCGCTCTTTCTGATTAAACTGGGTATGCTTAGGTAAACTGGGCGCTCTTTCTGATTAAACTGGGTGTGCTTAGGTAAACTGGGCGCTCTTTCTGATTAAACTGGGTATGCTTAGGTAAACTGGGCGCTCTTTCTGATTAAACTGGGTATGCTTAGGTAAACTGGGCGCTCTTTCTGATTAAACTGGGTATGCTTAGGTAAACTGGGCGCTCTTTCTGATTAAACTGGGTATGCTTAGGTAAACTGGGCGCTCTTTCTGATTAAACTGGGTATGCTTAGGTAAACTGGGCGCTCTTTCTGATTAAACTGGGTATGCTTAGGTAAACTGGGCGCTCTTTCTGATTAAACTGGGTATGCTTAGGTAAACTGGGCGCTCTTTCTGATTAAACTGAGTATGCTTAGGTAAACTGGGCGCTCTTTCTGATTAAACTGGGTATGCTTAGGTAAACTGGGCGCTCTTTCTGATTAAACTGGGTATGCTTAGGTAAACTGGGCGCTCTTTCTGATTAAACTGGGTATGCTTAGGTAAACTGGGCGCTCTTTCTGATTAAACTGAGTATGCTTAGGTAAACTGGGCGCTCTTTCTGATTAAACTGGGTATGCTTAGGTAAACTGGGCGCTCTTTCTGATTAAACTGGGTATGCTTAGGTAAACTGGGCGCTCTTTCTGATTAAACTGGGTATGCTTAGGTAAACTGGGCGCTCTTTCTGATTAAACTGGGTATGCTTAGGTAAACTGGGCGCTCTTTCTATTTAAACTGGGCATATATAGTTACCATATTAGAACAAGTGAAATTTTTATTCAGTATTTAGTGGTTTGCAGTTTTCTACAAAGATATACATAATGTGCTCTATTGTCAATTAAACTTAGGTAGTGAAAACGAAAATAAATCCACGTGCAGACAGCAGTAGGTATTTCACAAAAATCTACGCGGTTGCTATTCTCTATGATAAAAATGACACCAAATAGTGGAACGAATAAACAAAAATGTACCAAATATAAAATAATTAGTGATAAAAATGAACTAAATATTCAAAGGCATGAACAAAAATGTACCAAATATAAAATAATTAGTGATAAAAATGAACTAAATATTCAAATGCATGAACAAAAATGTACCAAATATGAAGTAATTCATGATAAAAATGAACCAAATAAAATTTTAGTTCTGGGATTTTTAGTACTTCTGGTACGTTGGCATTTATTCCAGTTTATATCGAAAAGATTATTTAGTGAATATTTTTCGCCATTGAAATCTTTCAGAATCATTTTTGTCCAGGTCCGTCATTCCTATGTGGAGTTTAGTTTGCGATGATTTGTTTTTCAAGTATATCAATTTGCATACAAATATTTAAATTATTAAATAATCTATGAATTTACAAAGTCGGTTGAGTTTGATATCATGATTCATTTATTTTACTTTCCCAATGAAAAATGATCGACTAAAAATTAAGCAATGATGATCATAATAATAAAAATAATCAACGTATTAATAAAAAAGCTAATAAGTAGAAGGTAGCTAGAAGATAAAAATGTTAATAGCAAGAAATTGTGACGCATCTTACAGTATCTTTCCAGTAACTTACTCAGGGCATCAATTGTAAAAAATAACCCCGCCAAATGCAGAAAAATACTATAAAGAAAACAGGTGATTTCAAGGAGAACCTGTTACAAATTAATTTAAACCTAAATTAGACTCTACTTCGGTCGAAAAACAAATAAGAAAAATGCAGCTTACATGCCAGAATAATGCAATCTTCAAATGTTTAATTTCCGTGTTATTTGAAAAATTTAAATTAAGTTTAACTTATTCAACCTCAACAAAATTAATGCAAGAACAAAATAAAATGCATGATAATGCTTAGCTCATGCAACTCAAATCAATGAGTTAGATCAAGGTACAGAAAAGAGCAAGTCTCACAGCGCTGTCCAGCGCGACGCGGTGCCCTGCTAGTGATACGAAGGTTGTGTAAAATAGGGTGATGTAATCATTATTATTAGACTATGTCAGGTCAGGTGATGATAACGATCGTGAGGTGATAGCGTGATGAAATAAGGTAATGAACAAACGCGTCAGCTGCAGTGGTTTAGGTTTTATTAGCATAGGCGAAGGAAGTAGTTAAAAGAGCTTAAAAGAACTTTAAAGGGGATAACATGATGAAATGAGTTAATGTACATATGCGGCAGTTGGAGAGATTTAGGTTTTTACAAGCACAAGCGTGGGAAAGAACTTAACATCAAATGCAGAAACTAGAATAAAAATAAGGAACAGAGACATGAAATTTTCAAATTTCTGAAGATTGGCGAGCTTACAGCATTTTTGCATGTCGCTCCCCTGCTCACACCACGCATGGAAGAAAAATAAACATCTTTTTCGTTCAAACAAACGCGTTCTTTTTAGTGATACTGTACGTTGCTATACTCCCAAAACACCGTTGGAGTTATATTGCTAACTACTTAACATCGATTTCAGAATGAAGAAGGAACTGCCACTCGACAGGGCAGTCCAAAAAAACACTTCAGGGAACTAATTTTACGAGAAATACAATGTATTGAGGCTATTTTTGAAGGAGGACCGTATAGTCCACTTAGGCGTTAAAGGCTTAAGTTGCGTTCTAATTCATGTGAGGTATCAGGTCTGTGGATGTAAACTCTTTCCTACGAATATCCCCAGAGGTAGAGACTACAAGCGTTTAAATATGGACATTGAGGGGGCCACGACACGTTACCGTAACGTTAAATCAATCGTTGTGGAAAAATTGTTTGTTGCACAGACGTTGGCTTCGCCGTGTGAGGTGTAGCTCCATCATGTGGGAGTCAGGTATTTTCTAAATTAATGTTTCTCAGATCAGCTGGTAATTCATATTCCTCTGCCATGTAGTAATTCATATTCCTCTGCCAGGTAGTAATTCATATTCCTCTGCCAGGTAGTAATTCATATTCCTCTGCCAGGTAGTAATTCATATTCCTCTGCCAGGTAGTAATTCATATTCCTCTGCCAGGTAGTAATTCATATTCCTCTGCCAGGTAGTAATTCATATTCCTCTGCCAGGTAGTAATTCATATTCCTCTGCCAGGTAGTAATTCATATTCCTCTGCCAGGTAGTAATTCATATTCCTCTGCCAGGTAGTAATTCATAATCCTCTGCCAGGTAGTAATTCATATTCCTCTGCCAGGTAGTAATTCATATTCCTCTGCCAGGTAGTAATTCATATTCCTCTGCCAGGTAGTAATTCATATTCCTCTGCCAGGTAGCAATTCATATTCCTCTGCCAGGTAGCAATTCATATTCCTCTGCCAGGTAGTAATTCATATTCCTCTGCCAGGTAGTAATTCATATTCCTCTGCCAGGTAGTAATTCATATTCCTCTGCCAGGTAGTAATTCATATTCCTCTGCCAGGTAGTAATTCATATTCCTCTGCCAGGTAGTAATTCATATTCCTCTGCCAGGTAGTAATTCATATTCCTCTGCCAGGTAGCAATTCATATTCCTCTGCCAGGTAGTAATTCATATTCCTCTGCCAGGTAGTAATTCATATTCCTCTGCCAGGTAGTAATTCATATTCCTCTGCCAGGTAGTAATTCATATTCCTCTGCCAGGTAGCAATTCATATTCCTCTGCCAGGTAGTAATTCATATTCCTCTGCCAGGTAGTAATTCATATTCCTCTGCCAGGTAGTAATTCATATTCCTCTGCCAGGTAGTAATTCATATTCCTCTGCCAGGTAGCAATTCATATTCCTCTGCCAGGTAATAATTCATATTCCTCTGCCAGGTAGTAATTCATATTCCTCTGCCAGGTAGTAATTCATATTCCTCTGCCAGGTAGTAATTCATATTCCTCTGCCAGGTAGTAATTCACATTCCCCTGCCAGGTAGCAATTCATATTCCTCTGCCAGGTAGCAATTCATATTCCTCTGCCAGGTAGTAATTCACATTCCCCTGCCAGGTAGAAATTCATATTCCTCTGCCAGGTAGCAATTCATATTCCTCTGCCAGGTAGTAATTCATATTCCTCTGCCAGGTAGTAATTCATATTCCTCTGCCAGGTAGTAATTCATATTCCTCTGCCAGGTAGCAATTCATATTCCTCTGCCAGGTAATAATTCATATTCCTCTGCCAGGTAGTAATTCATATTCCTCTGCCAGGTAGTAATTCATATTCCTCTGCCAGGTAGCAATTCATATTCCTCTGCCAGGTAGCAATTCATATTCCTCTGCCAGGTAGCAATTCATATTCCTCTGCCAGGTAGCAATTCATATTCCTCTGCCAGGTAGCAATTCATATTCCCCAGCTGAGGTAGTAAATGTTTTCTAATCACTAGCCTTCACCGGTTTCCACCCTCAATCGCTGCATTACATCAGAATCTGCAACAAAATAAATAAAATGTATTAGATACCGGCCAATTATTATTGACGATTTGGTACCTAACTGAACTGAAACTTTAGCTTTTCCAAGTTTTTAACTTTACGGAAAAAATCAAGTTTATCCCGTGTTAACGTGAAAGAAAATTTCTCTTTTATTATAGGAAAATATTCACTCAACATTTGATAATTGAAACATTTATCATTACTCAGGGCCTGAATATAACGTTTGTGCATCGAAACTTCGCTCTCTATTGACTACACAGATATTGAATTTTTTACTATTGACAAGGTTTTTCAACTTGTTTATATGGTATAATATCATATGAAATTATATAATACCATATAGCATTATATGGTATAATACCACATATTGCCATAAAATGCCATGTAATGCCATATAATGTCATATAATGCCATATAATGCCTTATAATACCACATAATGCCATATAATGCCATATAATGCCCTATTATGTCATACATTTCCATATAATGTCATACAATGCCATTTAATGCCATAGGTTTCCATATAATGCCATATAATTCCATTTAATGCCCTATACTGCCAAATATTGGCGTATAATGCGATATAATGCCATATAATACCCTATAATGCCATATAATGCCATATATATCGTCATATAATGCCATATATATCGTCATATAATGCCATATAATTCCATATAATGCCCTATAATGCCATATATTTCCATATAATGCCATATAATGCCATTTGATGCCATATAATGCCCTATAATGCCATATATTTCCCTATAATGCCCTATAATGCCATATATTTCCATATAATGCCATATAATGCCATATAATGCCATATAATGCCCTATAATGCCCTATAATGCCATATATATCCGTATAATGCCATATAATGCCATATAATGCCATATAATGCCATATAATGCCCTATAATGCCATATAATGCCATATATATTGTCATATAATGCCATATAATGCCATATAATTCGCTATAATGCCATATATTTCCATTTAATGCCATATATTGCCATATAATGCTATATATTGCCATATAATGCCTTTTAATGCCATATATTTCCATATAATGCCATATAATGCCATATGATGCCATATTAGGCTCTTTAATGCCAAAAATTTCCATATAATGCCATATAATGCCCTATAATGCCATATATTTCCATATAATGCCATATAATGCCATATTATGCCCCATAATGCCATATATTTTCATATAATGCCAGATAATGACAAATAAAGCCATATAATGCCGTATAATGTCATACAATACCATATAATGCCACATAATGCCATGTGTTGGATATTTTTATTTGGCTGTATCCTCTTGGGCGCCAAAAAGTTAGATAGTTTCCCTATTTTAGGGTTCTGAGGGCAGTAAGTTCCAAGGCTTTTATTCCAGAGAATCTTCCTGAATTTTCAGGGATATGAGAGAAGTCAGTTGCTGAGTATTTATCTTATTAAGGCGAGGGCTTTTCAACAGTTTCCAAGTTGCGAATATTATTCAGTAATTTTCGGAGTCCGATCTGGTTACAAGGTTTGAAGATTTGAGCTGGTTTTTCAAGCTTTCGAAATTTGAGTCGAGATGAATAAGCTACGAGCTTTTCATGCTAGTAATGCAGGCGTTGAAAGTTAGAGCCGAAATGAAATTCGAGCTGCGAAATTTGAGCCGATATAAAAATCAAGCTTTGAAGTTTTAGAGCCGAACGAATTCTGGCTATGGAGCTTTTTCACGCTTGTAATGCAGGCGTCAAAAGTAAGAGCCGAAATAAAATTCGAGCTGCGAAATTTGAGCCGATATAAAAATCAAGCTATTGAAATTTTCAAATCTGAGACGGATATATGCTTCTCAAGTATCTGTGATACGAGAGTTTAGTTAGGCGAGGAGAATTATTTTCCCTCCTGTTAAATTATATAGGCACAAGTCGGCATCTACGACAATAGCCTGACACGCCCTTACCGAGAAGACATTACTGCAAGTAATGTCGCGAACATGCTATTAAGCCCGATGTCGACTGTGCTTTTTGGCCTATAAATTAATATAATGGTGCATATGTACATCAGATAGCTTATAAAGAATACTTAAGACTATTTCTTAACAATTAGAAACACTTATTCTAATACAGCTCAGGAACAGTCTTGTCCTTTCTTTTCTGAAGAGGCCGAATCCAGTTCTGGTTGGTGGGGAGAGCGGGATAAGAAGTCGGCGAGATGGTTCTCCACTCCAGGAATATGTTCCTATTTAAATTGAAAGAGGCTAAAGTATGAAGCCCTCGTCGGTTTAGTTTATGAGCTTGTTGCAGATATATAAGAGGTCGATGGTCGCCATTGTGCATCGTTGATCTTGGTCGCCAATTTTGGTCGCTGATATGGTCGCCAATTTTCGATTGCTGATCTGGTCGCCAGTTTGATCGGTGATCTGGTCGCCAGTTTGATCGCTGATCTGGTCGCCAGTTTGATTGCTGATCTGGTCGCCAGTTTGATCGCTGATCTGGTCGCCAGTTTGATTGCTGATCTGGTCGCCAGTTTGATCGCTGATCTGGTCGCCAGTTTGATCGCTGATCTGGTCGCCAGTTTTGTTCGTTGATCTTTTTGAGATGACGAGCTCGGAACGCAGTCGTCCTTCTCCAGCAGCAGCTGCTGTTTGTAGGCCAGGGTGTCCTGCGGTCTACCGTAGATGCCGGTGGCCATGGACGCCATGGTCTTTTTAGGTGTAGGCCTTTATCGCGCATGCCAGACCTTAGTGTATTACGATCATCACTTTCTAATTTCTCTATTTCTTCTTTGGTTGGCTCAAGCACCTTCCCATACAGAGGACATTCCTTGTCCGTGTTGATGCGGTTATTATGGAGAGTCTTTCGATACGGAACTTCTGTTTGAGGCTCGTACGTATTGAATCCGCCAATTTTCCTAATTTCTTCGGTGTTATAACCGGCCCTTTTGAAGGGAGGTTTTACAGGAGCATAGTTACGCTGTAGTTCAATGAACTTTTCCTTGTTGGTTAGCCGCTGTTTTGATTCTTCAGATTTTTCAATTTCTTCTCTCTTAGCACTCGCTCTTATAGTGACATGAGAGGTTTTAGTTATGATAGGAGGCGTATGCTCTTCTTCAAAGGATGTAGTTCCTGGCACACGTCCTAGGATTATGTCGGTTGCAGGGTTATCCATCACTACGACTGTGATGTTGCCTCGATAATATGGGCAGTCAAGTTTTACGTTTGCTAACGGCGCTACGAAAGTTTGGCTGTCAGCTAGCTTCACGGTGATTTTGTTTTTAGACATATTTTGTTCGGGCACAAGGGCTTTATTTACAAGTACGGCTGTGGCTCCTCCATCCATGGAAATATATGGAAATATCTAATGCCATATATTTCCATATAATGCCATATATTGCCATATAATGCCATTTAATGCCAAATAATGCCTTATAATGCCAAATTTTGCCGTATAATGCCATATATTGTCATATAATGCAATTTAATACCCTATAATGCCATATAATTCCATATAATGCCATATAATGCCCTATATTGCCATATAATGCCATATATTGCCATATAATGTCATGTAATGCCATATAATGCTCTATAATGCCATATAATTCCATATGATGCCCTATAATGCCATATATTTCCTGTAATGCCAAATAATGCCAAATAATGCCATATAATGCCATATAATGCCGTATATTGTCACATAATGCCATATAATGCCATATAATGCCCTATAATGCCATATAAAGCCATATATTGCCATATAATGCCCTATAATGCCATATAAAGCCATATATTGCCATATAATGCCATACAATGCCATTTAATGCCATTTATTTCCATATAATGCCATGTAATGACATTTAATGCCAAATAATGCCTTGTAATGCCACGCTCACACACTCACGCTCACACATGCACGCTCAGACACTCACGCTCACACAGGCACGCTCATACACTCACGCTCACACAGGCACGCTCACACAGGCACACTCACACAGGCACACTCACACAGGCACGCTCACACAGGCGCGCTCACACAGGCACGCTCACACACTCACGCTCACACAGGCACGCTCACAGAGGCACGCTCACACACTCACGCTCACACACTACCGCTCACACAAGCACGATCACATGCTCACGCTCAAACACTCCCGCTCACACAGGCACGCTCATACACTCACGCTCACACACTCACGCTCACACAGGCACGTTCACACACTCACGCTCACACAGGCACGCTCACACAGGCACGCTCATACAGGCATGCTCACACACTCAACGCTCACACAGGCCCGCTCACACAGGCACGCTCACACACTCACGCTCACACAGGCCCGCTCACACAGGCACGCTCACACACTCACGCTCACACACTCACGCTCACACAGGCACGCTCACACAGGCACGCTCACACACTCATGCTCACACATGCACGCTCACACAGGCACGCTCACTCACTCACGCTCACACAGGCACGCTCACACAGGCACGCTCACACAGGCACGCTCACACACTCACGCTTACACAGGCACGCTCACACAGGCACGCTCACACACTCATGCTCACACATGCACGCTCACGCAGGCACGCTCACACACTCATGCTCACACAGGACCGCTCACACAGGCACGCTCATACAGGCATGCTCACACACTCTCGCTCACACAGGCCCGCTAACACAGGCACGCTCACACAGGCACGCTCACACACTCACGCTCACACATGCACGCTCACACAGGAACGCTCACACAGGCATGCTCACACACTCACGCTCACACAGGCACGCTCACACAGGCACGCTCACACACTCATGCTCACACATGCACGCTCACGCAGGCACACTCACACACTCATGCTCACACAGGCACGCTCACGCAGGCACGCTCATACAGGCACGCTCACACAGGCACGCTCACACACTCATGCTCACACAGGCACGCTCACGCAGGCACGCTCACACACTCATGCTCACACATGCACGCTCACGCAGGCACACTCACACACTCATGCTCACACAGGCACGCTCACACAATCACGCTCACACAGGCACGCTCACACAGGCACGCTCACACACTCATGCTCACGCAGGCACGCTCACACAGGCACGCTCACACACTCATGCTCACACATGCACGCTCACGCAGGCACACTCACACACTCATGCTCACACATGCACGCTCACACAGGCACACTCACACACTCACGCTCACACATGCACGCTCACACAGGCACACTCACACACTCACGCTCACACATGCACGCTCACACAGGCACACTCACACACTCATGCTCACACATGCACGCTCACACAGGCACACTCACACACTCATGCTCACACATGCACGCTCACACAGGCACACTCACACACTCATGCTCACACATGCACGCTCACACAGGCACACTCACACACTCACGCTCACACATGCACGCTCACACAGGCACACTCACACACTCACGCTCACACATGCACGCTCACACAGGCACACTCACACACTCACGCTCACACATGCACGCTCACACAGGCACACTCACACACTCATGCTCACACATGCACGCTCACACAGGCACACTCACACACTCATGCTCACACAGGCACGCTCACACATGCACGCTCACACAGGCACACTCACACACTCATGCTCACACAGGCACGCTCACACATGCACGCTCACACTCAGCAACAAAAATAAGACCTTCGGAAGGTCGATGGCTTCTGCACTGACCTCCAGTCTGCCCTAAGTCAGTATGTTGTGTGTGTTCGTCAGTACGTTTATTCAGCCCTACAGCCTTGATTCAGTAACAACATAGGTTTAAATTCAGCCGTCTAATTTTAGTAACAACGTAAGATAAATTCAGCCGTCTAATTTTAGTAACAACGTAAGATAAATTCAGCCGTCTAATTTTAGTAACAACGTAAGATAAATTCAGCCGTCTAATTTTAGTAACAACGTAAGATAAATTCAGCCGTCTAATTTTAGTAACAACGTAAGATAAATTCAGCCGTCTAATTTTAGTAACAACGTACGATAAATTCAGCCGTCTAATTTCAGTAAGAACGTAAGATAAATTCAGCCGTCTAATTTTAGTAACAACGTAAGATAAATTCAGCCGTCTAATTTTAGTAAGAACGTAAGATAAATTCACAAATTCGTTAATTTGTTCCATTTTACGATAAATTTTTTACATTTCAAGACAAATTCGTTAATTTGTTCCATTTTACGACAAATTTGTTACATTTCAAGACAAATTCGTTAATATGTTCTATTTTAAGACAAATTTGTTACATTTCAAGACAAATTCGTTAATATGTTCTATTTTAAGACAAATTTGTTACATTTCAAGACAAATTCGATAATTTGTTCCATTTTACCATAAATTTGTTAGTTTGTTCGACTGGAAACCTGACCCGACGGGGCACAGGGGTGTTGTGTGTGGGTGTGTGGGAGGGAGGGGGAGGGTTAAGGGTGCAGTACTCATAAAGTTAACAACTCGCGTCTCAAGGCCGGGAGACGAGAAAGATGGTCTGGACGTGATGCTAGAGACTCAATACACTACGCCTGGCATGCCAATTTATATCACGTATATTTTCTGCATAAGACATTAAAATCCAACGCTAGATTGTTTACAGATTTGGACAATATCCCTGGCACAAAATCCAAACGGAATAAAATCTCCATGAGATAAAATCTGTCCCTCTTAATGTTTCAAATAAAAAACAATCAACAATCACTTTAGAAGTAAAAATATTTATTTTTTTTGAGTCATCTAAAATCAATTTACAGAGTTTTAGCTCTGTCTTGAATTTGAACTTGAATTAACTTGAATTTGAACTTAGATTATCTTAAATTTTAACTTGAATTAACTTAAATTTGAACTTGGATTAACTTAAATTTGAACTTGAATTAACCTAAATTTGAACTTAGATTATCTTAAATTTGAACTTGAATTAACTTAAATTTGAACTTGGATTAACTTAAATTTGAACTTGAATTAACTTAAATTTGAACTTGAATTAAATCAACTTAAATTTGAACTTGAATTAACTTAAATTTGAACTTGAATTAACTTAAATTTGAACTTGAATTAACTTAAATTTGAACTTGAATTAACTTAAATTTGAACTTGAATTAACCTAAATTTGAACTTGAATTAACTTAAATTTGAACTTGAATTAACTTAAATTTGAACTTGAATTAAATTAAATTTGAACTTGAATTAACTTAAATTTGAACTTAAATCAACTTAAATTTGAACTTATATTAACTTAAATTTGAACTTGAATTAACTTAAATTTGAAATTGAATTAACTAAAATTTGAACTTATATTAACACAAATTTGATCTTGAATCAACTTAAATTTAAACTTGAATTAACCTAAATTTGAACTTGAATTAACTTAAATTTGAACTTGAATTAACTTAAATTTGAACTTATATTAACACAAATTTGATCTTAAATCAACCCAAATTTGAACTTGAATTAGCTTAAATTTGAACTTGAATTAACTAAAATTTGAACTTATATTAACACAAATTTGATCTTAAATCAACTTAAATTTGAACTTGAATTAACTTAAATTTGAACTTGAATTAACTTAAATTTGAACTTGAATTAACTTAAATTTGAACTTGAATTAACTTAAATTTGAACTTGAATTAACTTAAATTTGAACTTGAATTAACTTAAATTTGAACTTGAATTAACTTAAATTTGAACTTGAATTTACTTAAATTTGAACTTGAATTAACTTAAATTTGAACTTGAATTAACTTAAATTTGAACTTAAATTAACTTAAATTTGAACTTAAATTTAAGCCCTAATGCCCTCTTCTTAAAATGATTTTGTCTTAGCCGAATTTAAATTGAAAATTATACCCAGCTTAGAATTATTATTATTTTTTTTAGCTCAAAAACATCGTCAAATTTAAAACATTAAATGATTTTTTAAGAAATAATATTCTTTGAGTGGGATTCCCTGCATCTATTCTGATCATTTCGCTACCAAAGTACTTTGATAAATCTTTAGTTAAGTAATTATAAATTATCAAATCTATCAATTATCAATATCATCAATTTTTACTGTGACTATGTCAATTATTAATTGTCATTTTCAACAATTTTTACACTGTCATTTTCAATTATTAATTATCAATTTCATCAACTTTTACCTTGACAATTTCAATTATTAAGTATCAATTTCATCAACTTTTACCTTGACAATTTCAATTATCAATTATCAATTTTAGTTGAGGAATTACTTATTTTCATACAGTGTACTTCCAGTAGTTAATCATACTTAACTTACTACCATTTCCATCCAGAGTAACCTTAAATTTTTTAAGCGTGGTCGAGAACAAATCTGCCTAAAAAACACTCCAAGAATCGAGAGGCTTATGAGCAAAAAAGCCTGTTTGATATTTTCGCTAAAATGATATTTGATATTTGATATTTTCGCATGCAGTTTGAAACAGAACGAAAAGAATAAAAACTCAACTTCATGCACCTTTGTTTGTGAATCTTTGTCTGATACCGTATTGTTTCTTAACTGCTGATTTCTAGCACTGGTTAGGTACATACTTTGTTTGTATATAATTTTTTGATAACGTATTGTTTTATAATTGCTAATTTCCAGCACTGGGTGAGAACAAGCATACACCTTTTTTGTGTATTATTGCCTACCAGCGTACTGTTTTGGTCTAATATATACGAGCAGATCAGTAGTTTGCTCGAGTCACAACTTTATGAGGAACTTGAAATGTTCACTGTTCTCTCTACCAGGCAAAGTACACATAATGATATGTTCTTTTTGAACTGATGATGGAGTTGGAGGCCGGAGTGTATTCCTATTAATATATAATTAATTTCTTCAGAATTTTTCTCGCTTTCGAATTCCTCGTATTATACTTACAAATTTTAATTTTCAGCACTGACTGGAAGTAAAAATCATTTAGTTCGGTTCGGTTTTTTGAAACCAAAATCTGATGGTTAACATGATTCCAGAGGTGTCTGAAAATAATTTTTTTATAACTTTTTTTTTTGAGAAGCCCCTCGTATTACTTTCATTTGCTAATTTCTAGCACTGACTAAAAATAAAAACCATTTAGTTCGGTTCAGTTCTATGAAACAGAAATCTAATGCTTAACATCATTTCAGGGGTGTCCGAAAATAGCTTTCTTAGAACTGTTCAGCAGCTCATTACGCAGCATAGGCTGGAGGTTCGAGCAATTCAACACATTTAACTGCGATGGGTTAAACTGAAATTCAATATTCAACTCAAATTTAAAGTCAAAAGTTGTTAGAAATTTTATGAATATCAAACAGCAACCGAGTCCATTAAATAACGTTAATTTTAAAAGAGTGTTAAATTTTTTTATAAAGACCCAGCGATGGGTATCAGTCCAGCAAGCAACGTAAGTTTCATAAACGAAATGACGCATCAAACTGCACTGCTATGACTACTTAACACGTTTCCTGCTAAGGGACCCACCGGTGGTCACTGGGGGGATTTTCATAATGTTGCAGACCGACCTGCAGTCACTCACTCAATTCTCACAAATGCTTAATCAAAGCTGAATGATGGCACGATTTAGTTAATATTTGCTGTTTTTAAAATAACTCACTACAATTGACTTGAAATTCGAGTTGAAGATTGAACTTTAGTTTAACCCATCACAGGAAACGTGTTAAATAGTCTAAAAATACTTAAGATCCTCTATCACTGAGCTAAGGCCCATTCACACTGAGCTAGCAAAGCCGCATCTAGCAAGCTCGCGTGAGCTATCTAGCAGATGGTCTGCGAGACTGGTAGGTAGGAATAGCACTATTGCGAGCCGTTGCCTTCACACTGAACTCGCACGTTTTATCCAGCATCCAGCATGCGAGGTGAAAATGCTATTCCTACCAAACAATCTCGCAGACCGTCTGATAGATAGCTCATGCGAGTTTGCTAGATGCTGTTTGCTAGCTCAGTGTGAAATCGGCCTAACAACCAGCGGCAGCGGCATGGCATCACCTGTAATTACCTGAGTGATTAATTCAATTCTTAAGAAACCGCATTGACGCGTTGGTCGTGACGTGAGCCACCGGTGTACACGGAGGGGATATCCACAACGCTGCTGACCGACCTGCAATCACAAACTGTACTTTCACAAATACTTAATGATGAAAGTTAAATGAACGCACGAGTTAGTTCATGTTCTCTATTTTCAAAATTGCTCACTAAAATTGAATTTCAATTTGAGTTGAACATTGAACTTCAGTTTAGCCAGTTGTTTTGAGCTTTTTAAGCCTACTAAACAACTTGAAAAGTCCGTGGCGTAATCACCTGGTGGGTAGAATGCAACCCTTTCTCTCTCACTTATGCCCTCCGTGACTTGCAAGTCTGTACCAACTGACGCTACAGACTTGCACACTTCCGACAACCTCGTACAGTATGTTTTTCTTAGTCCGCCTCCCAAGAAAAGATATGTTTTCAGTTTTGGTGCCCATCCTGATGTTTGGTGTGAATTAGATACGACATTGCCTCTGAACTCAATGAATTAGATACGATATGTTTGCTATTTTCAACATTGTTTTCCACAATTGACTCTAAATTTAAGTTTAATATTAAACTTCAGTTTTACCGGCCGCATTCAAAGTGTTGATCGATTTTTCTACACAGTTAGGATCGATATTATGCAGGAAGATCCAATCTACTGGGAGCTCCGGCTTAGTTGCTAAAGCATGTGAGTTAGTGTTCTAAATATATTGGCATAGTTATGAATTTATTCTACCATCTTATATGTATATTACCTCTTCCGTTTACGGAAAAAAACATTGCATGATGCTACCTCCACAAAATTTATAGAAGGATTGTGTATTTGAAAAATAAACGGTGGCGCTAGATTTGATTTAGAGATTTGCAACCAAATCTTCCAATTTTGGTCTCATCTGTCGATTGAAAACTTTCGCACAATGCTACTGATTTAGTCTTATATTTAAGAGAATTTCGCTTGGACACCTCTATGTTGTGATGAAGGGAAGAGGAAAAAAGACGTTTCGAGTACAAAAAACGTGGTCCCGCACGCAATGATACTCACTAACACTTTAACTGCGGCAAATAAATATCAAGTTTAATGCCAAACTCAAATTTAAAGTCAATTGCAGAAAATGGAAAGTATAAGTCGCTTTGCCATGATTAGTGAGAGGGCAGTCTTGAGCCATTAGAAGGAGGTTTAGTTTTAAAAATATACAATGATTCTAAAATCTTGAAGTCAGATCGTCTTCAGGTGAAAGATGAAACTTTTAGATATGTATTTTAGTATGAATATTTCCAAAAACAATTTTATATATTCTCAGTATGAATATTTTTGTCAATAAATAATTTTGTCAGTATTTTTAGTGCGAATATTTTGTCAAGAAATAACTTGTCAATATTTTTAGTGCGAATATTTTGTCAAGAAATAACTTGTCAATATTTTTAATGCGAATATTTTGTCAAGAAATAACTTGTCAATATTTTTAGTTCGAATATTTTGTCAAGAAATAACTAGTCAATATTTTCAGTTCGAATATTTTGTCAAGAAATAACTTGTCAATATTTTTACTGCGAATATTTTGTCAGAAATAACTTGTCAATCTTTTTAGTGCGAATATTATGTCAAGAAATAGCTTGTCAATATTTTTAGTGCGAATATTTTGTCAAGAAATAACTTGTCAATATTTTTAGTGCGAATATTTTGTCAAGAAATACCTTGTCAATGTTTTTAGTGCGAATATTTTGTCAACAAATAGCTTGTCAATATTTTTAGTGCGAATATTTTGTCAAGAAATAAATGGTCAATATTTTTAGTGCGAATTTTTTGTCAAAAAGTAACTTGCCAATATTTTTAGTACGAATTTACTTTCGGAGAAGTTACTTCAAGAAAGGTTTCCCCGCAGTACGAATTTCATTTTCACTCCCTGTATGTGTACGTAGTGCTCATGGTCAACCTTTTTATTAATATGTTCATTAATCTATAATAACGTCAGACGTATTTATTTTAATTAATTTTTTATCAACCTTTTCATTTCCAAAATTAACATTTTTGGGGATCGTATGTTACGATTCCACCAACAGACCTTGAAATTAAACCTGTCTATCAATTGAGGACCTTTACATTATATTTTTGTTATATTATATAATATGTTTTATATTATATTTTATATTATATTTATGTTGTGTTTTATTTTAAATTTTGTATTATATTTTATATTATATTTATGTTATGTTTTATGTTAAATTTTATATTATATTTTATATTATATTTATGTTATGTTTTATGTTAAATTTTATATTATATTTTATATTATATTTATGTTATGTTTTTTGTCGAATTTTATATTATATTTTATATTATATTTTATGTTAACTTTTATTTTATATTTTATATTATATTTTATATCATGTTTATGTTATATTTTATGGTATATTTTATATTATATTATATAGTTCATTTTATTCGCTCGCTTTGGCGATTTCCAACCGCAGTATTCGGCGCATTTTGCACCGGGACCTCAAAATGCATCCCTACAAAATGGTTGTTGCACAGGAATTAAGTGAAAGGGATTTTGAAACCCGTACGAACCTGTGTCGCGATCTCCGAGAACTCCCAAACGACGATGTTGTGCTCTTCACGGACGAAGCCCATTTTCACCTTTGTGGTGCCGTTAACAGGCAGAATTTTCGATATTGGAGTGACGAAAATCCTCGAGAAATCCATCCGGAACCCCTCCATAGCCCAAAAGTGACTGTGTGGTGTGCTCATTCCCGCCTAGGCGTCTGGGGGCCTTACTTTTTTGAAGAAAATGGGCAAACCGTAACGGTCAACAGCGAGCTCTATTGTTTCATGCTGGAAACTTTTCTTAGACCCAAAATGGAAGAAAATGGCGTGGAAAATGTGTGGTTTCAACAGGATGGTGCAACCGCCCACACATCGCGACCTTTATCAATTACCTTTACATTAAGAACTTTTCAAAATCCATTGTGTTGTGGTACATTTATGTCTCAGCATTTTCAGAGGTGAACTGTTTTTTCTTTCTTTCAATTTTCAAAAAGAATTTCAATCGTCATCAAGCCGCGCAGAAATACGTTGATTTCCCAAATGAAACCGATCCAGAGGTGACCGGTTTGTGACCTTTGGGTACAGGCTCAACATGAAGCAAATAAATTTCCAATATTGAAATATAAACAGCCTAGAATATTTAGCCTATGTGCTCATAAACAGCCTAGAATATTTAGCCTATGGGCTAATAAACAGCCTAGAATATTTAGCCTATGTGCTCATAAACAGCCTAGAATATTTAGCCTATGGGTTTATAAACAGCTTAGAATATTTAGCCCGTATGCACATAAACACTTAAACCGCCTTTAATATTTATCTCATGGGTTTACCAACAGCCAATAATATTTAGCTCATGGGCATATAACCTGTTTAGAATATATAGCTTCTGGATAAATGAATGCCTGAAAATCTGTATTAAGGGTTCAGCAAGGAGTTTGGAACATTTAACGTAAAACTAATGATTTAAGGTGTTTAAATTGTTGAAATGTTACAACCTCAGGGTGTGTCCGCGAGTCCTTGTTCAATTAAAAGGAAAGCAGTCACCCCCAGAACAAGACTCCGGTTGGTTTTTACGGTTGTCCCTTGTAGAAAACTTGGATGCTCGGTGTAACATCGTGATGAGGTAACCTCCGTTCTCTACTGCCTGCTGGTGCTCAAATGTACGTGAAAAATTATTTACGGTGCTGTGATTCTTCTATGTAATCTAACCAAGTAATACCCGTTGTGTATTGATTTATATGTCTGTTTGGTGCCCGCTTTTCTGAGGATGTCTGAGTTTGCGGTATCATGGATACCGAATTCCTCAGTGTATTGTAAGATGGCCCTTACATGCATTGATATGTTTGACATTTTATCAGGATAGATTCGGTTAGGATATGATAGGTTAGGATTGGTAAGTAATGTTGACGGAATTTTTTCACAGGTCCACCTAGCTTAACGATGACATTGTCAGTGAATTTCCACGGGTCCTGCTACTACCTAATAATACCATTGGTTTATTTGTTTGGAGTCCGCTTCTTCCATTTCTCTGTCACGCTCATAAAGATAGCCATAATGACCGCATCTGTGGTACGAGTTTCACCAGTGCGCAAGTACAATAATGTTTTTCATTGCAGGGACTGTTAGGATGGATATGTTTGTTTCTCATCCACATTTGGAAGTCTGTTTAAGAAAGGTATTGAATGCCGTCATTTTTGGCTGGCCGTGCACTCTAGTATTTTAATAACAGTGTTTTGGCACAGACAGAAAGTGCGAGTTAGTTCTTTTTCGAAGATCTACTCTGGTAGAGGCGTTTAAGAGGTGTTGCACGAGGCTTCGCCAAATGTAAGCTACGAAAAAAATCGTTCATTTTCAATAAAGTACAAACATGAAATGTTGATACATTGGTTTTTAAAATACCCTAACATTAACATCCTTAACTGATTGCCCGAATACATCGGTATCGTAATACCCTTATTGAAACGAAAAATGATTGACTGAAAAGCACAATACAAATGAGTTCCCTTCGTTGCCTAATCTGATTTTGACAGGGCATAACGAAACCTATATTGTATCATCGTAGAAATGCTAATTGTGAGTTCAGTTTTACCGAATGTTAGAATGCATTTTCTCACACGGGTACACAGCTCGTGCGAATTTCAGACTTGAGTTGTAGCATGTAAATAATTTCATGACGCAGGTTTAAGAGAATTTTTGCAGTATGCGTTTTGAAATAGCTCTCGCTAGCTGGAACTGGAAGAATGAATAATTTGCAAAAGATGTTTCTCAGATATCACTATTTGTGCACTGCTATCATTAATGTGGTCAACACCATTTTCTTAACTAAAGTGGTATTTGCATAATTTTCTACTCTGGTTTTAAATCCCATCGTAAAAACTAGAAAAGAATCAGTTGTTCACTTCTATGAAATTAATTTACATTGTATTTACAAAAACACGCGGTGGTGCTCTTATCATTCCCAGTTGCTTCTTCACTAATTATTTATTCAGATTTGAAAATTTGAATTCATTGGCGCACAGAAATTCGGCGCAGGAATTAAAATGCTGCACAAGAATTGGAGAGAACAACTAAAGAGCGCAAGAATGTAAAATATTTATAACGGTTTTAAAATTTCAGAAAAGTTTTATGAAACAGTTGCTTGCCTAAAACATTACCCATTGTACAATCGCATTGTCGGAGTTTTTTACGCTCGAATCTCAGATGGAAATGTAGTTCAGATAAAAAATTAGCAATTATTCCACGTCGATTAGCTTTTGTAAAAGAATTTCAATTATCGATGTGTCGGAAAGACCTTCTAGGCTTATCTTCAGTGAGAAGAAGCTGTGATATTGAAAAGAAACCATGATACTAAAGAGAAGCCATGGTATTGAGGAAAAGTCGTGATATTGAGAAAAAGTCGTGATATTGAGAAGAAGCTGTGATATTAAGAAGAAACTATGATGTTGAGAAGAAGCCATGATATTGAGAAGAAGCCATGATATTGAGAAGAAGCCATGATATTGAGAGAAGCTATACTCCAGAAATTCATTTGATAGGACCATGATTATTGACCACTCATACATAACGACTCACCCAACTCCAAGTTTTTCTCTAAGGCTTACAGATATACTTGCATTAGCCGCTCAGTATAAAGACTGTCCTCGGGCGCCCAAAATTCCCCATGTACCAGCGAAATTCCCCATATTTCAGCAAAAAAAAGGGAACTGGGCTCTTCAATCCGGTTTCAGCCCTCTTACGTGTGGGGTGCTGGCGCCTTATATAAATGCGATAAGCTGGCATCCATCTTTTTGACTTTGTTCAATCATAGCAAAATTACAAACGAGTGTCTCAAGGATTTTGGGAGGTCATTGAAGATTATCGAGGTGGTCTGCAAATGATCTCTCGACATTTTCGGCGAAAGAAAAATCGAATTTAAAAAATAGAAAATTCAAGGCTTTCAGCGAATAAAAATTTGATATCTTCAGATTAGGATTACTGAGCGTTTTCAACTAATGATTACTTTATATATTCAACATATGATCATTTAAGATATATTAAAAGTTATTACATTGCACTTTACCTCCACAAGAAATGGTTGCTTTACATCATGAAATGATTACTTTACATCTTCCACAAATAGGTATATTGTACTTTACATTGTCAACAAACGTTTGGTTCACATGATGAACAGATAATTCGATGACTTTATCTACAAAAAATTACCTAATGATCATTTTACGTTTTCAAGAATTGATCATTTTACGTTTTCATCAATTGATCATTTTACGTTTTCAACAATTGATCGTTTTACGTTTTCTACAATTGATCATTTTACGTTTTCAACAATTGATCGTTTTACGTTTTCAACAATTGATCATTTTACGTTTTCAACAATTGATCATTTTACGTTTTCAACAATTGATCATTTTACGTTTTTAACAATTGATCATTTTACGTTTTCAACAATTGATCGTTTTACGTTTTCAACAATTGATCATTTTACGTTTTCAACAATTGATCATTTTACGTTTTCAACAATTGATCGTTTTACGTTTTCAACAATTGATCATTTTACGTTTTCAACAATTGATCATTTTACGTTTTCAACAATTGATCATTTTACGTTTTCAACAATTGATCATTTTACGTTTTCAACAATTGATCGTTTTACGTTTTCAACAATTGATCATTTTACGTTTTCAACAATTGATCATTTTACGTTTTCAACAATTGATCGTTTTACGTTTTCAACAATTGATCATTTTACGTTTTCAACAATTGATCATTTTACGTTTTCAACAATTGATCATTTTACGTTTTCAACAATTGATCATTTTACGTTTTCAACAATTGATCATTTTACGTTTTCAACAATTGATCATTTTACGTTTTCAACAATTGATCATTTTACGTTTTCAACAATTGAGCATTTTACGTTTTCAACAATTGATCATTTTACGTTTTCAACAATTGATCATTTTACGTTTTCAACAATTGATCATTTTACGTTTTCGACAATTGATCATTTTACGTTTTCAACAATTGATCATTTCACGTTTTCAACAATTGATCATTTTACGTTTTCAACAATTGATCATTTTACGTTTTCAACAATTGATCATTTTACGTTTTCAACAATTGATCATTTTACGTTTTCAACAATTGATCATTTTACGTTTTCAACAATTGATCATTTTACGTTTTCAACAATTGATCATTTTACGTTTTCAACAATTGATCATTTTACGTTTTCAACAATTGATCATTTCACGTTTTCAACAATTGATCGTTTTACGTTTTCAACAATTGATCATTTTACGTTTTCAACAATTGATCATTTTACGTTCTCAACAATTGATCATTTTACGTAGTCATCAAATGATCATTTTACATTTCCAACAATTGAACATTTTACGTTTTTAACAATTGATCATTTTACATTTCCAACAATTGATCATTTTACGTTTTCAACATTTGATCATTTTACGTTTTCAACAATTGATCATTTTACGTTTTCAACAATTGATCATTTTACATTTTCAACAATTGATCATTTTACGTTTTCAACAATTGATCATTTTACGTTTTCAACAATTGATCATTTTACGTTTTCAACAATTGATCATTTTACATTTCCAACAATTGATCATTTTACATTTTCAACAATTGATCATTTTACGTTTTCAACAATTGATCATTTTACGTTTTCAACAATTGATCATTTTACGTTTTCAAAAATTGATCATTTTACGTTTTCAACAATTGATCATTTTACGTTTTCAACAATTGATCATTTTACATTTTCAACAATTGATCATTTTACGTTTTCAACAATTGATCATTTTACATTTTCAACAATTGATCATTTTACGTTTTCAACAATTGATCATTTTACGTTTTCAACAATTGATCATTTTACGTTTTCAACAATTGATCATTTTACATTTTCAACAATTGGTCATTTTACGTTTTCAACAATTGATCATTTTACGTTTTCAACAATTGATCGTTTTACGTTTTCAACAATTGATCATTTTACGTTTTCAACAATTGATCATTTTACGTTTTCAACAATTGATCATTTTACGTTTTCAACAATTGATCATTTTACGTTTTCAACAATTGATCATTTTACATTTTCAACAATTGGTCATTTTACGTTTTCAACAATTGATCATTTTACGTTTTCAACAATTGATCATTTTACATTTCCAACAATTGATCGTTTTACGTTTTCAACAATTGATCATTTCACGTTTTCAACAATTGATCATTTTACGTAGTCACCAAATGATCATTTTACATTTCCAACAATTGATCATTTTACGTTTTCAACAATTGATCATTTTACGTTTTCAACAATTGATCATTTTACGTTTTCAACAATTGATCATTTTTCGTTTTCAACAATTGATCATTTTACGTTTTCAACAATTGATCATTTTACGTTTTCAACAATTGATCATTTTACGTTTTCAACAATTGATCATTTTACGTTTTCAACAATTGATCATTTTATGTAGTCACCAAATTATCATTTTACATTTCCAACAATTGATCATTTTACGTTTTCAACAATTGATCATTTTACGTTTTCAACAATTGATCATTTTACGTTTTCAACAATTGATCATTTTACGTTTTCAACAATTGATCATTTTACATTTCCAACAATTGATCATTTTACATTTCCAACAATTGATCGTTTTACGTTTCCAACAATTGATCATTTTGCGTTTTCAAAAATTGATCATTTTACGTTTTCAACAATTGATCATTTTACTTTTCCAACAATTGATCATTTTACATTTTCAACAATTGATAATTTTACGTTTTCAACAATTGATCATTTTACATTTTCAACAATTGATTATTTTTTGCGTTTCCAACAATTGATCATTTTACATTTCCAACAATTGATAATTTTACGTTTTCCACAATTGATCATTGTACGTTTTCAACAATTGATCATTTTACGTTTTCAACAATTGATCATTTTGCGTTTTCAAAAATTGATCATTTTACGTTTTCAACAATTGATCATTTTACTTTTCCAACAATTGATCATTTTACATTTTCAACAATTGATAATTTTACGTTTTCAACAATTGAACATTTTACATTTTCAACAATTGATTATTTTTTGCGTTTCCAACAATTAATCATTTTACATTTCCAACAATTGATCATTTTACATTTCCAACAATTGATCGTTTTACGTTTTCAACAATTGATCATTTTGCGTTTTCAACAATTGATCATTTTACGTTTTCAACAATTGATCATTTTACTTTTCCAACAATTGATCATTTTACATTTTCAACAATTGATAATTTTACGTTTTCAACAATTGATCATTTTACATTTTCAACAATTGATTATTTTTTGCGTTTCCAACAATTGATCATTTTACATTATCAACAACTGATTCCTTGAAAACAATTCACGAGTGCTCTAAATTTTCTAAATTTTACTAAAATTTTCATAAGCGGTTAGGGAACAAGAACAACATTTCATAATTGGTTACTTTTTATTATAAAAGTAGAGGCAAGGATTATTTGTCAAAGGAATAAAAATGTAAAAACATGAAATCAAGCGAAGTTCACACCCAATGAAAATATATTGATTTCGATGTATTTATTTTCCTCCTAAGCATAAATAAGAAAATATCAGTACTATTGCATGAAAATAACATGTAAAACACATCATTTCTGACAACGTTGGTCTCGAATATCTATGTATGTATCATTAAAGGTTACTAAACATGTACATAAACATGAAAATCTTACAATAATAAAAGCGAACATGTAAAACACGTTGACTGATGCAAATAACAAAATAATTACCAAATGCCTCAAAAAATCTTGGATATAATTAACTATTCGTCATTCCTCAGGAGTTCTCATTTAATAATTACCATGTGACTTAAAAATGGTAGGGATAGTTAATATTTTTAATTTTTTTTTTAAATTTGAGACCCATGAAATAAATGACACAATTTGTTTCGCGTAAAAATTATTTAATGAAATAAAAAAAGAGAATTCATCACCGGTGCACCAGAAACGCATATTTTTCAATATGCTTTTTAGCACAAACATTAAAATTATGCACAAAAATATTACGTCGAACATAATAAAACACGTGTATGCATGGGAACCATAGACATGTTGAATGGAGTTAACAATGAATTCTATGTGAACGTCTGCGTACATGGGAAACATAGACATGTTGAATGGAGATAACATTGAATTCTATGTGAACGTGTGCGTACATGGGAAACATAAACATGTTGAATGGAGTTAACATTGCATTCTATGTGAACGTGTTCGTACATGGGAAATATAGACATGTTGAATGGAGTTAACATTGCATTCTATGTGAACGTGTGCGTACATGGGAAACAGACATGTTGAATGGAGTTAACATTGCATTCTATGTGAACGTGTGCGTACATGGGAAACAGACATGTTGAATGGAGTTAACATTGCATTATATGTGAACGTGTGCGTACATGGGAAACATAAACATGTTGAATGGAGTTAACATTGCATTCTATGTGAACGT
The DNA here is from genome assembly GCA_030386875.1 of Morinoia aosen. Classification (NCBI taxonomy): domain Eukaryota; kingdom Metazoa; phylum Arthropoda; class Malacostraca; order Amphipoda; family Talitridae; genus Morinoia; species Morinoia aosen. Next base: position 73,951,812 of record CM059579.1, read on the forward strand.
GTGCGTACATGGGAAACATAGACATGTTGAATGGAGATAACATTGCACGGGCATTATGAATTCATGTGAACGTTTAGAAGCTAAGTCTAATTAGAAACTTGGTCTCAGAAAGTTATGACATCAAATGAACTCACCACATCGAATGAAGAAACTTAGTCTTCCTTCTTAGGAAATTCTTCCTAAATTTCATTCAGGAAATTTAGTTTAAAATTTATTCCAATGCTTTCATTTAAAATTTATTCAAATAATTTTATTTAAAATTATTTCAAATAATTTTATTTAAAATTCATTCAAATATTTTCATTTAAAATTTCTACAGAATTAGCCCATATCAGAGAAATAACCAGTAACATTACAGAAGTAGACAAATATCGTTTAGTATAAAAATGTAAAAAATGTACAATTTGGAAACGACACAAAAAATACGGGAGCATGTATAGCAAGGAAATGTGCAAAATAATCACGATAATGTAAATATAAAACGTTCAAATATATAAACAATGAGAAGATACGAGTTATAATTTTATTGCACATTTTTGGAAACTTCTAATAGAATATTTTTGAGAAAAACATTATTGACGTAACCGAAAACTATCACGCCCTTGAGTAAGTAATTGACCATCTCGCCTCATCACTACGGAGGATGTGCATAAATATTGATTATGGTACATTTTTAATCGGTTCTCATGCATAGTAATTCAAGTTCATTAGGAATGTTATTTCTTACTTTTATTTCGTCGCTTAAAAGACAAGTGTAGTATTTTATTTACTAAAAATCAAGAAATGAATTTGCTCGCTTAAAGGTCAGTTGGAATATTTCATTAACTTAAGTTCAAGAAATAAGTTTACTTGCTAAAAATTAAAGTGAAATATTTTATAAACTGAAACACAAGAAACAAGACGATGGCAATTCATATCTATAAAAGTTATCTTTACGAAAACGGATTTTTATGATAAGAAACATCAAGCTGGGAACATTCAAGAACTCTATATAACAGAATTATAATTCCAGAATGTGTAGCAAAATCATTTGAAATATTAATAACGAACAACACATTAATCCCTTCTCAGTTGGAGTATTTCATTGGAATTTGAATTATCCCCAGCTAATTAGTATTTAATAGTTGTTAAATGCGAAAAGAATAAGTAAAAAATTCATGCGCTTTCAACCGCTTTCACATGTAATGATTGTCGCGCTACATTTATTATTCCTAAATAATTATTCATCAGTAATAAAGATGCGTAGTTTTACTATCCCTTATTGATCTCAAGATAAATCAGTTTTATCAGCCATTATAGTTCAATAATCAATAAAGACACATCAGTTTTATCAGCCATTATAGTTCAATAATCAATAAAGACACATCAGTTTTATCAGCCATTATAGTTCAATAATCAATAAAGACACATCAGTTTTATCAGCCATTATAGTTCAATAATCAATAAAGACACAACAGTTTTATCAGCCATTGTAGTTAAGACTTTGATTAAGACACATTCGCGTTATCCGCCATTATAACTCAATAGTCAATAAAGACATATCCGTTTTTTTATGAGTACATTTTAACAGTGAATAAAATAATTATGAGTATCCCAAGGGCTGAGAAGTGCTCCGGGTCTGATGAATTGTTTAAAAATAAAAAATTTAAGATGCTGAAATGAAATTCAAAAATCATTTCAAATAAAAAGAGGTTAGAAACTGAAATTAAGTATAAAACAAAAAAGACTTCATTAAAGTGGGGGAAGAATTAAAAACTCCCTCGCGAACCAGCCAAAACTGGTGAGCTATTCGAATATGTTATAAATAAAAGGATTGGTGGATTATTCCAGTTCGTGATGAAGGATATAAAATTTTCTGATTACTAAGTTCGAATGCTCTTGGGCAAACCTAAATCACGATTGAATTTCTAACGACAAATATCTTGTATATTTCATACAAATTCAAAGGTAAGGTTCATATGCACAGTATTTCTTGGCTAGTATCAACGCTAGTACGAGCGGTATTGAAGTTTACATTAATTATGATTCATCTAAGGAGGGACCGATAAAATTTCCCCACCAGATACATTCACCAGATACATTCATTGATACAAAATTTCCCCACCAGATGCAAGAGTTTAACAAGTTTTAATGAAGCGATAGGATAAAATAAGCTTAATCTTTTTTCACTGCGCTTCTTAATGCAGGATCACCAGTTCTCAGGATCCTCTTCTCGATGAGGCTATCACTTGCGGCTTTCAAGTCGTAGGTGAGCCCAAATTTGTTGCAGAACTCGATGATGAACGTCGTGGCATTCTTCGAAATTCCACCAAATTCTGCCGCTCGATAATCGTACGGGAAAACGTGGTGGAAGTTATGCCATCCTTCGCCGAGGGTGAGGTAGGCCACAAGAGGGTTTTCACTTGCATATATGGATTTGTCGTACGGTTTCACCCCGACGTAGTGGGCAAGGGAGTTGACGCACCAAGTGGAATGAAGAAGGCACGTGTATCTCATGAATCCAGCCACCATGAGCGCCGTGACCCAGTTTTCGTTCCAGAAGTAGACCGGGATGATAGTCGGGATGATGAAACAAATCAGCGCGACAAGCGGAAGGTAATGTTTGTGCTGGAACATGACCAGGGAATCTGCGTGCAGGTCGCTCAGATCTAGAGATCTACCTCCTCGGATGACTTCAGGGTGCTTGCGGTACATCAGCCATCCCATGTGGGCGAAGAAGAAACCTCGTTTCACGTTGTGGGGATCTCCGTCAGTTTCCGTGAACTTGTGGTGCACCCTGTGGTCACGGGCCCATTCAAAAATGCTGTTCTGGAATGCCAGGGTTTGCATGATGACGAGAACGAATCTCGTAGGCCAAGCCGCCTTGTAGGATTTGTGGGCCCAGAGTCTGTGGGCTCCCATTGTGATTCCTAGAGCGCCGAGACAGTAAAGAAAAGTGGACAAACATAACGTCTGCCAGGACACCTGTCCAGTAAAGGTGAGGTATAGTCCATAAACCGCGTACAAATGCAGAACTGATAATGCACCCACTTGTTTCCACACAACTTTCGACCAGTCTAGATCTCTGAGATCCTTATAAATTTCCGTAGGTCGAAACTTTAGTTCGTGCTCCCCGAGCTCGTGTCCGTGAAACTCGTCACCGAACTCATCTTCGTCTTCTAAGATGAGGTGCCGCCTTGCTGTACTATTGGGCGGCATTTCAGAGTATTTATACAATCCAAAAACTGATGATGGTCAAACTTTTCAAGAAAGAACACAGTGAGAAGTGGCAGCGGAGGTGGTAGTTGTTACACTTTTGACCACGTGTGGGCACTGACTGACGATATCGCGGTAGCGCTCACTTATATACACCGCGTCAGCGTCATCACTGTCGCGCGTTTGCCCTCAGGTAAGCATTAGGGCACGTGATCTTTGTGGGGGAGGAAATGCCACTCGTAGAGCGAGAATTGACCTCCTGATCAGGATTGTATCGTATCAGGATTCTTATCGTAGTGTTGGATGAGGGTAAATGCTGTGGCAAAAATACGTATGCTAAGAAATTAAATTATATAAAGATTTGTTTTGGAAATTTCGGGAATTTTTGTGTGAGTGAACTCTTCAGTTCACTGTGAAACAGTTCAGAAAACAGCTGAATAATGGAGCAGTTGAACGAACACTATCATCAGTGATATAAGTGGTGGCCTTTAAGATGTTGCAAAATAGTGTTGAAGCAAACGATATCACACGCGATTAATAATCTCTAGTCGAATGAGGGTAGAATAAAATTAATGAGGGTAAAATAAAATTATAATGAGGGTAAATGAGGGTAAGATAAAACTATAATGAGGGTAAATGAGGGTAACATAAATTTCGTGAGGGTAGGATAAAATTATAATGAGGGTAAGATAGAATTATAATGAGGGTAAAAGAGTGTAAAATAAAACTACACGCGATAATTAACCTGTAGGCGAATGAGGATAAAGTGAAATTACAATGGATACCTGCAAATGGTGCACGGTGGTTTATTTCTTATATTGATGATCAAATGTAATTACAGCAGCAAGTTTTTATAGCTGGTGAACACTGACAGCAAGTACTAGTTAGTTCTTTTTGAACATCGATTTTAGTAAAGAACGAAATCGTTAAAAAGAGTTGGACAACGTTTCGCAAAATGCAAGTTACGTGAACGTATAGTACTATACACGTCATCGTTGAGATAACAATAGTGAGCTTAGTAATATCTAATGTAAAAATTCACTTCCTTTCATAGATATATAGCTCCAGTGAATTTCAGACTGGCGTTGCAACCTATCAACAACTTCTTGACGCACGTGTCAGCGAGCTTTTGCGATACGCGTCTTGAAACAGCGCTTGATTGCTGGAACGATGAATAACTTGCAAACGATGTTTCTCAGTAATGTGTACCACTGTTTGTGCAATGTTATCACACATTATACATAGATGTGGTCAATACCATTGTGTCAAAAAGGTAATGGCATCATTCTCTACTCAGGTTTTCAATCCTATACTGAGAACTAGAAAAGAAACGATCGTTCAATGTCATGAAATGTCTTTTACATTGATCGAAAAAATGTGGAGTTTTTACTATTTCCTATTGCTTCTTCACTGATTATTTATTTAGAATAGCAAACTTAAATTTATTCTCATACAGAAATTAAGCTAAGGAATTTCAATGCAATGCAAGAAATGAAGAATTTAAATAGAGAATGCAAGAATGGAAGTTATTCATCACTTGTTGACAATTTTAAAATTTTTTAAAGCATTTTCTTGCCTATAGCATTTCTTATTCTATATTCTTCATTCCCCACTGTGTAAATTTTTTTAGCAGTTGCTTGCCTATAGCATTCCTTATTGTATATTCCTCATTCCCCATAGTGTAACATTTCTTAGAGCTGTTGCTTGCCGATAGCATTCCTTACTGTATATTCCTCATTCTCCATAGTGTAGCATTTTTTTAAGCATTTGCTTGCCTATAGCATTCCTATTGCATATTCCTCATTCCTCAATGTGTGACAGCGATGTGTGCAGTTTTTTACGCTGGAATCTCAGGTTGTAGTTCAGTTCAGACAGAAAGTTAGCAAATTTTCCACGTCGATCAGCATTCGTAAAGGGATTTTGGTTTTCGAAGCATCGGAAAGACGTTCTAAGCCTATCTTCAGTGAGAAGAAGCTGTGATATTGAGAAGAGTCTGTGATATTGAGAAGAGTCTGTGATATTGAGAAGAAGCCGTTACTTTGAGAAGACGCTGTGAAATTGAGAAGAATCAGTGTTATTGAGAAGAAGCTGTGATATCGCGAAGAACCAGTGTTATTGAGAAGAAGCTGTGATATCGAGAAGAACCAGTGTTATTGAGAAGAAGCTGTGATATCGAGAAGAACCAGTGTTATTGAGAAGAAGCTGTGATATCGAGAAGAATTAGTGTTATTGAGAAGAAGCTGTGATATCGAGAAGAACCAGTGTTATTGAGAAGAAGCTGTGATATCGAGAAGAACCAGTGTTATTGAGAAGACGCTGAGATGTTGAGAAGAACCAGTGTTATTGAGAAGACGCTGTGATGTTGAGAAGAAGCAGTGTTATTGAGAAGAGTCTGTTTCAGAAGTCCATCTCATCGGAATACGATCATTTACCACCCGTATATAAACACAGACCTTACACCAAATTGTTCGCAAAGGTCTGTAAATTTTAGCCGTCCAGTGCGGAGGCTGTACTTGGGCTGCTAAAATTGCAGACGCCCTGGCGAAAAAGTTGGACTGGGCTGTTTAACACTTTGCTGCGACAATTCATTATGAACTTTAATGCCAAGCTCAAATTCAAAGTCAATTGTGGTAAACTTCTTTGAAAATACCAAACATGAACTGGATCTTGCCTTCATTGTAGCTTTGTTTGAGTATTTATGAAAATTGAGTTTGCGACTAGTGGCCGGTCAGCAGCATTATGAAAACCACCTCCGTGTATCACCTGTGGCGCACTTCGCAGTCAATGTGTTAATTCGAATTCGTGCCTCCAGAATGGGTGTATTTGCGGTGCGTTGTGTCGATGCAGTAAGCTAGCACCATATTTTTTCATTTTGTAGTCTCGTAGTGAAACTGTACGAGCGTTTGTTGAGTATTAAAGAAAATCATCGAGGTGGTCTGTAAATGATCCTTCGGCATTTTCAACGGAAAGAAACCGAACGTTTCGAAAAATGGGAACGCTTTTAGAATTTTTTTGCGGATTTTATTAAACGCAACTTTATTGAGAATTTGATCTCTTCAGCTTATGAGTACTTCATTTCTTCAACAAATGATCATTTAAGATCTTATAAATATTGTTATTTTTTCTCTACATTAATAAGAAATATTTGTTGACGTCAACAAATGATAACTTTACATTTTCGACAAATGATTATCTCGAACTTTACATTATCAACAAATGCTTAGTATTCATATTAAACGGATAAATCGTTGGCTTTATTCACAAATAATAACTTTACATCATCAACAAATACTCAGTAGTCAAATTAAAAGGATAAATCGTTGGCTTTATCCACAAATAATCACTTTAAACGATCAACAAAAGACCGATCTACATTATCAGTAAATGATCACGTTACTTCATCACAAAATGCTCGCTCCACACTATCACTAAATGATCACGTTACTTCATCACAAAATGATCGCTCCACACTATCACTAAATGATCACGTTACTTCATCACAAAATGCTCGCTCCACACTATCACTAAATGATCACGTTACTTCATCACAAAATGATCGCTCCACACTATCACTAAATGATCACGTTACTTCATCACAAAATGATCGCTCCACACTATCACTAAATGATCACGTTACTTCATCACAAAATGATCGCTCCACACTATCACTAAATGATCACGTTACTTCATCACAAAATGCTCGTTTTACTTTACCAACATTTGATTGCGTGACAACAATGCACGAGTGCTCACACTCAACAAATCCGAAGTGCAGGAACGACACCGAGGAGGCTAATAGTTTCAAAAGCGGCGGTTGGGAGACAAGAACAACAACTCATAATGGGTTTCTTTTATTATAAAAGTAGAGGCAAGGATTAGTTGTAAAGGAATTCAAAATTAAAAAACACGAAATCAAGTAAAGTTCACACACAATGAAAGTATATTGATTTCGATGTGTTATTTTCATCCCGAGTACATACAGAAAACTATCTGTATCATTGTATGGAAATAGCATCTATCACACATCATATCTGACGATGTTGGTCTCAAATATCTATATATGTATTATTAAGAATTACATTTGTATTCTAAAAGTTACATATATATTATAAAAAAATTACATTTGTGTTATAAAAGATACATATGTAATATAAAAAGTTACTTATGTATTATAAAACGTTACGGATGCATTATAAAAAGTTACATATGTACATAAACATGAAAATCTTACATTAATAAAAAAGAACATATAAACTATGTAAATTGACGCAAATAATCTAATAATCGTTAAATGCTTTAAAAATCTTAGATATAATTGACTATTCTTCGTTTCACAGGAGTTCTCATTTAATAATCATCAATTGCCTTAAAAACCTGAGAATAATAATTATTTTTTCAGTTTTTTAAGAATTTGAGACTAATAATATAAATTACACTACTTGTTTTGTGCAGCAATTAAGTAATAAAGTAAAAATGAGAATTCATAGCTGGTGCATCAGAAACGCGCATTTTTAATATTTAAACAATTTTAAACAGTTTATTTACCACAGGAGATGCAGAGGTAGAATATTTCTTAAGTCTAATACAATGGTCAAATTTGATTATATTTGACCATTGTACTAGACTTAAGAAACATTCTACCTCTGTATCTCCTGTGGTAAATAAATTGTATAATTGTATAATAAATATGCTTCTGAGCACAAGCATGAAGATCACGCACAAAGATTATTGCGCCGAACATAAAACACTTTGTGCGTACGTGGCAAACCTAGACATGTTGAATAGAGTTAACGCTGCATGGACACAATGAATCTATGAGAAATTTTATACGTTTAGTCCAATTAGAAACTTGGTCATAGAAAGGCATGACATCGAATGAACTTACTACATCGATCGATTCTTCGCTTAAAAGTCAAGTGGAATATTTTATTGACTAAAACTCAAGAAATAAATTTACTTGCTAAAAAGCCAAGTGGAATATTTCATAAAGTAAAATAAAAAAAAGACGATGATATTTCATGTAAAAAAAAATTAGCCTTAAAAAATGGATTTTTGCCGCATTTAATGTGGAACATCAAGTTGGGAATATTCAAGAACTTTATATATAACAGAATAATAATAACAGAATCATAATAACAGAATGTGTAACAAAATTATCAAAAATAATTTACAGTTAATCAACAGCACATTCATCCCTCGTCAGTTGTAGTATTTAATTCATCAAGAGCTAATTAGCGCGGCTTTGTATTCATTAATCGTTAAGTGCCATAACAGAAAGTTTTTACCAGCCTTAATCAAACTCTATGAACCGCTCCTTTAATTATGCTATAGAAAAATTGTCTGATCTTAACAAATTATGTGCGCTTTATACGCCAACATTCCTAGAAATATTTTCATGAACTGTGCGGCATGTTATACAAAAGAAATTTCCAATGAGTTCGATTTAAGTTAAAAAAACTCGGAATAGCAGCTAATCGAATTCTCTGATAACAAATTTCGAATGCGCTGGGTCAAATTTAAATCTCGATCCAACTTTCGCGACAAATATCTTAAATATTTGATACAAGGAAAAATATAAGGTTATATACACAGTATTTTTTGGCTAATATTAATGTTCATACGAGCTGTGTTGAGGTTTACATTAATTATGATTCATCTACGGAGAGACTGATACAATTTCCCCACCAGATCCATTCAGTAGAACAGAGTTAAACAAATTCTAATAGAGAGATAGGATAAAATAAGCTTAATCTTTTTTCACTGCGCTTCTTAATGCAGGATCACCAGTTCTCAGGATCCTCTTCTCGATGAGGCTATCACTTGCGGCTTTCAAGTCGTAGGTGAGCCCAAATTTGTTGCAGAACTCGATGATGAACGTCGTGGCATTCTTCGAAATTCCACCAAATTCTGCCGCTCGATAATCGTACGGGAAAACGTGGTGGAAGTTATGCCATCCTTCTCCGAGGGTGAGGTAGGCCACAAGAGGGTTTTCACTTGCATATATGGATTTGTTGTACGGTTTCACCCCAACGTAGTGGGCAAGGGAGTTGACGCACCAAGTGGAATGAAGAAGGCTCGTGTATCTCATGAATCCAGCCACCATGAGCGCCGTGACCCAGTTTTCGTTCCAGAAGTAGACCGGGATGATAGTCGGGATGATGAAACAAATCAGCGCAACAAGCGGAAAGTAATGTTTGTGCTGGAACATGACCAAGGAATCTGCGTGCAGGTCGCTCAAATCTAGAGATCTACCTCCTCGGATGACTTCAGGGTGCTTGCGGTACATCAGCCATCCCATGTGGGCGAAGAAGAAACCTCGCTTCACGTTGTGGGGATCTCCGTCAGTTTCCGTGAACTTGTGGTGCACCCTGTGGTCACGGGCCCATTCAAAAATGCTGTTCTGGAATGCCAGGGTTTGCATGAAGACGAGAACGAATCTCGTAGGCCAAGCCGCCTTGTAGGATTTGTGGGCCCAGAGTCTGTGGGCTCCCATTGTGATTCCTAGAGCGCCGAGACAGTAAAGAAAAGTGGACAAACATAAGGTCTGCCAGGAAACCTGTCCAGTAAAGGTGAGGTATAGTCCATAAACCGCGTACAAATGCAGAACAACTAATGCACCCACTTGTTTCCACACAACTTTCGACCAGTCTAAAGTACGGAGATCCTTGTAAATTTCCACCGGTCGAAACTTTAGTTCGTGCTCCCCGAGCTCGTGTCCGTGAAACTCGTCACCGAACTCATCTTCGTCAGCCAAGATGAGGTGCTGCCTTGGTGTACTACTATTGGGAGGCATTTCGTAGTTTTATACAATCCAAAAACTGAAGGTGGTCAAGCTTTTCAAGGCGGAAGAACACAGTGAGATTAGGTTTGGCTTCGGAGGTGCTTGTTGCTACACCTTTGACCACGTGTGGGCACTGACTGACGATATAGCGGTTGCGCTCTCTTATATACACCGCGTTAGCGTGATCACTGTCGCGCGGTTGCCCTCAGGTAAGCATTAGGGCAGGATTAGGACACGTGATCTTTGTGGGGGAGGAAATGCCACTCGTAGACCGAGAATTGACCTCCTGATCAGGATTGTATCGTACGTATCTTGGACTTTGGATGAGGATAAATGCTATTGAAAAAAATACGCAAGCTAAATTTAGACATGATGAAAATTTATTTTAAGAATTTCATGGATTCATGAGTTTGAACCTTTACAGTTCATTTTGACACTTCAAAATTTGTAAATGAGTGAGTTATGTTTGGGTTTTTTATTATTATATAAGAAAGTTTAAGCCTCCCTTAACCACGACAAAGATGTTCTAAGAGAGGAAAGAGGAAGGCACCATTTAGTATGGAGTTGAGGGAACGCGGAATCTATGCACAAGGTGCACAGAAACAGTAAGCTAGGAAAGAAGTTCATGAAACAAGAAAAAAGTTGAAGAAGAAAGTAGTAGGTGCTGAAAAACAGGACAGCAGTGAACCAAAAAAGATTGTCCGTAACAAAGCAAAAACCTATTTTATCACAACGAAAAAGAAGCCTACCTAACCTTTAGCTCAGGCCCTCACATGGTTTCCCTGGGAGTTCTAATTCCCATAGATACAACAGTTGTATCCCCCTGAGGGGTCATGTTTGGGTATAACGTACTTTTTTGCACGAGTTCAACATAAAATGAGTAAGTGAAATGATCATTTGGGACTTAATAAATATATTACCTTCATGCTTGCCGTAATTCCGTTGCGATGAAATTTTACTTTTGATGCAAATTTTATTCGTAGATGTAATTTATTGATCCCTCACGCACAATTTCACTGAATTTTTGATGGAAATTGTACGGAGAAAAGCATTTAATGCCGTTGAAATTTGCTCAAAACTTCCGAAACCTTTAAACGAATCGTGTGATGTCATGGCCATGCTGTTCTGTATCTCTGCTGTTTAGTATCTCTGGGCTAAAGATCCGCTCCATTCAGACTTAAAAACTTTTAGATGATTAAATTGTCGTGAAATAAACGCAAAAATCTTTAGGCAGGTTTTAATCAACTAAAAATTAACACTAACATTGAAAATACAGATTGCTTCGTACATCTATCCTAAACGCCGGTAGACAGGATACACAACGAAGGTTTGACATTTAACCTTAATTAATATGACATCGAGGAGCAGGTTTCGAGATATAGAAGGCTTTATATTTATATTTAAGTTTGTTTAAGGTTTGGAGACATAGAAGGCTCTGTAATGTCTCTAATGTATATAGAAATTGTAACGTTGAGGCTTAAAGATTAACGTTATTACAATTATGATATAAAAACGGTTTAACTGAACTATGCAATTAGTAATAAGAATTAATGAGGTGCAACAAAATAGTTATACGAAACAATATAATGAGTGGTAATTAACCTGTAGGCGAATTAGGGTACAATAAAATCAATGAAGGTAAAATAAAATCAATGAAGGTAAAATGAAATTAGTGAAGGTAAAATAAAATTAATGAAGGTAAAATAAAATTAATAAAGGTAAAATAAAATTAATGAAGGTAAAATAAAATTAATGAAGGTAAAATAAAATTAATGAAGGTAAAATAAAATTAATAAAGGTAAAATAAAATTAATGAAGGTAAAATCCAATTACAATGAGGGTAAATAAGGGTAAAAAATTCCCGCAATAAATAAATTGTTATCGAATAAGGGTAAATAAAATTAAGTTACTCTTAGTTTACAACGGCGACTTGCGATAGCATCTCTTAAAAATATTATTATCATTGAAAGTTCTGGAATAAAATGGACTTGAGATCATTCTTGTAATTAACACTCTGTTAATGAAAAATTTACAATTGAATTATTAATTTGTAATTTGTTGTTGAATTATTAATCAGTTATTGACTCATGAATAATTACACTGTTCAGCAAAATTCAAAATTTTTTTCTGAAATGAAAGTAGCTGCTTATCATAAATTATAGGTCGTTGAACACGAAAATCACCATTAAAACTCTCTCCAGGCTCAGCATTTAGAGCAAATTTACTGTTGCAATTCGTATAAACTTTATGTGATGTCATTATTACGAAATGTTTTACAATATTACTGTTACATTATTACTGTTGCAATTCGTATAAACTCTAGGGGATGTCATTATTACGAAATGTTTTACAATATTACTGTTACATTATTACTGTTGCAATTCGTATAAACTCTAGGGGATGTCATTATTACGAAATGTTTTACAATATTACTGTTACATTATTACTGTTGCAATTCGTATAAACTCTAGGGGATGTCATTATTACGAAATGTTTTACAATATTACTGTTACATTATTACTGTTGCAATTCGTATAAACTCTAGGGGATGTCATTATTACGAAATGTTTTACAATATTACTGTTACATTATTACTGTTGCAATTCGTATAAACTCTAGGGGATGTCATTATTACGAAATGTTTTACAATATTACTGTTACATTATTACTGTTGCAATTCGTATAAACTCTAGGGGATGTCATTATTACGAAATGTTTTACAATATTACTGTTACATTATTACTGTTCCAATTCGTATAAACTCTAGGGGATGTCATTATTACGAAATGTTTTACAATATTACTGTTACATTATTACTGTTGCAATTCGTATAAACTCTAGGGGATGTCATTATTACGAAATGTTTTACAATATTACTGTTACATTATTACTGTTGCAATTCGTATAAACTCTAGGGGATGTCATAATTACGAAAGGTCAAGTATACGTGACAGATAAAAAAGGGAAAAGAAAAAAAAGAAAAACTCATCGCCATTCATTTCTATCGCAACTCGTCTCATACATATACATATATCACTTGATCCTGAGATAAAGAACGGTTCTAGGCGCCAACGGCCTCAGTCTTGTACATCTAGAGAGCGGATGACTGCATCTCGCCGTGCGCTTCGTAATTTTATTGACTGTTTTGTTCCACATTGACTTTGAGGAAGAGTACCTTGGTACATTGTGCATTAATTTTGTGGTCCACTTAATGCTCAGCAATGCTCCGCTCTCAGAGTCGTAGTTAGCAGAAATTTTTTTTTAGGGCCAGGATCCCCAGCAAATAATTTCGGGTGGTAGGCATTAATTATCAGCAATCTTTTAATTATTTTACTTGAAACGGCGACTGAAACTGGCCCTCAGCTCAACATTTCGGGTGGGGGCCATAAATCTCAAATTATTTTCGGGGAAAATTTTGGCTGCTTGTGATGTAGCATCGATTTTATTTCCCCCCCCCCCCCCCCCCCTTCAGGCTGCGCTACTGCCAGCTCTTGTGTCAATTCAGCGGACAACTTTTGTCTCGTCTGCGCTGACGTATTTGTGATTTCAAAAAGTGGTCATTGACTACTGCAGTGAAAAAAGCATATGCACTATATTTTGGGTGCCGTGTCGGAGACCGGGAGAAGAATTGGACTCTCTACGATTATGCACTGTACTTTGGGTGCCGTGTCGGAGACCGGGATGTCTTGTCGGGCTCCCCATGATTGTTGCACGAAGTGTTCATCAACCCTGAATGCTTGGATGTATTGGAAAATAGTCTCCATGCGTTTGGGTGTGTCCGACGTGTGGCGGGAACCAACAAACCTTACATCCGACTGCTATTTATAAATTACACCATGCTTGAAGAAAGGAATTAATACGCAGGAGAAAAGGAATATGGAATACTCTGTGATACCATCTGTCATTCGCCCAGTGACCCATATGGAGGAGGATTGCCAGGCCACGATCCATGGCCAGTCCCATTAGCATTTTAACAGACAGGGAAATGGAGGATGATGGAACTGAAGTAAGTTGAAATTGCTGTGCTAGAAAGTGTTTCAAGCACCAGTGATGATGATGCATCATTTGAACCGGTAAATATCTCCTGTAACGTACACAAAATCACACTAGGTGAACTTCATGACCTGGTTAGGGATTTAAAACACCCAAAGAATAAAGCTGAATTCTTAGGTTCCAGATTGCAGTAGTGGAACCTTATGGAGGATAAAGTTAAAATATCTACTCCTCGCAATCGTCAAAAAGAACTTTCTACATTTTTCTACTGTGTCGATGACACAATATTTTGCAATCTTGTTGAAGGTTTGATGCTGAAACGAAAAATTCCGTACATAGCAGACGACTGGAGGTTGTGCGTAGACTCCTCGAAAACAAGTCTAAATGCTGTGCTGTTGCATCCGAGTACTTAAACATCATTATCAATCCCTGTTGCTTATGCAGCCCCAGGTAAAGAAAGTTATCGAAGTTGTCAACGCCTTCTGAATCGTATCAACTACAGCCAACATAAGTGGTTAGTAAGAGGGGATTTCTAACTAATAGCTATTGTGCTAGGTCTATTAGGTGGGTACACCAAGTACTGTTGCTGTATATTTGAGTGGGGCAGCAGTGATAGGAGGTTCATTACAAACTGAACAGAACTAAAAACGTTTCATACGATCCTCTAGCGAGCCCTAACAATATCGTCCTATTATCGCTGCACACAAAACTTGAACTTGTGAAGCAATTTGCGAAGGCTCCTAAAAAAAACCATGCATTTGAATACTTATTCCAAACGTTTTTGCGCTCCTTGTCCTGGTGAAAGAACTAGGACTTTGGGAAACTTTCGTGTTGAAAATTACTAAGTCCTGGTGAAAGAACTAGGACTTTAGGAAACTTTCGTGTAGAAAATCATCAAGTCCTAGTGGAAGAACTGGGACTCTGGGAAACTTTCGTGTAGAAAATCATTAAGTTCTAGTGGAAGAACTAGGACTTTGGGCAACTTCGTGTAGAAAATCACAGTCCTAGTGGAAGAACATACATCTGCCTATGGGAAAATTGGATGCAACGTGTCACTAAAACTGACTTCATGCATTCACACATTGATGTTCTCTCAGCGAATAGTGGGGCTTTCAGTGACGAACAAGGAGAGCGATTCCATCATGATATTTCATCAGTGAAACAGAGTTAAAAAGGAAAGTGTCTGTTTCTTATTTTTGCTGGATGATCCCCAGAGATGCTCCGGACGTCCACCACCAGCGACAGGCCAAAAGTCGACGTGTATAACTTTGTATGTCAACTGCTATTCGTGCAATTGTTTTCCCATGGTGTTATTTGGTAAATGTGAATATTGAAATAACTCGAAAATCTGAGCCAGCAGGTAAATTGAAGAGTTATTTTTCTGTTCTATGATCTGAAATAATTAAAAATGAGTATTCTCATCTCTGTAACTTTTTGATTGTTGAACAGAGTTATCTGTGATTTACTGTTGAATTATTGATCTGTTATTTACTGTAAAATAATGATCTGTAAGTTACTGTTCGATTGTCAATCTGTAAATTCCTGTTAAGTCATTGATCTGTAATTTATTCTTCAATTATTAATCCGTAAATTACTGCTAAATCTTTGACCTTTAATATTCTGTTAAATTATTAATCTTTCATTTCGTGTTTATTTATTGATGCGTAACTTTCTGCAGAATTCTTAATCCATAAATTACTGCTCAAATATCAACCTATAATCTAGAAACATGTAAATTTGTTCCAAAATTTTGAAGATAACTATTTTGCTTCCAAAACTTGGATTCTCACCGAATCTTAAGTCACTTCGACAGTAACTTTCCAAATAGGTAAAACACCGCAGCCGTCACCTCCACGAAAGGCAGAAATTCAAAATTTTGCACAAGTCACGTGATTGTCCGCTGCGTGAGTCACGTGCGTGCACTTGGAGCGCTTACACGAGGCAGAGTCCGGTGGTTGACTGTTACATAATAAATAGTATTTTCAAAACAATGAGTGTACGTTCAAATGCTCAAATGTGTTTTTTGTTTATTTTCCTCAAGCGTTATACATATAGTCTCTTACCTAACTTAATTGACAATAACCGAATTTAATTAACCGAGAAAATCCATCCAAAAATAGCTCTATAATAACCGTCCAGAAATATCCCGATAATAACCGTCCAGAAATAGCCCAATCATAACCTCTTGAAATAGTCCGATAATAACCGTCCAAAAATAGCTCTAAAATAACCGTCCAGAAATAACTCTATAATAACCGTCCAAAAATAGCACCAAAATAATCGTCCATAAATAGCCCCACATTAACCGTACAGAAATAGCACTATAAAAACCGTCCAGAAATAGCCCAGAAATAACTCGTTAATAACCGCGTAGAAATAGCCCCATAATAACCGTCTATAAACTCGCCTTCTAATAACCGTTAATAAAATCCCATAATAACCGTCCAGAAATAGCTCCATAATAACCGTCCAGAAATAGCTCCATAATAACCGTCCAGAAATAGCTCCATTATAACCGCCCAGAAATAACTCCATAATAACCGCCCAGAAATAGCTCCATAATAACCATCCAGAAATAGCTCCATAATAACCGCCCAGAAATAGCTCCAATATAACCGTTTATAAACTTGCCTTCTAATAACCGTTAATAAAATCCCATAATAACCGTCCAGAAATAACTCCATTATAACCGCCCAGAAATAGCTCCATAAGAACCGCCCAAAAATAACTCCATAATAACCGCCCAGAAATAGCTCCATAATAACCGTCCAGAAATAGCTCCATAATAACCGTCCAGAAATAACTCCATTATAACCGCCCAGAAATAACTCCAATATAACCGCCCAGAAATAACTCTATTATAACCGCCCAGAAATAGCTCCATAAGAACCGCCCAGAAATAACTCTATAATAACCGCCCAGAAATAGCTCCATAATAACCATCCAGAAATAGCTCCATAATAACCGTCCAGAAATAGCTCCATAATAACCGTTCAGAAATAACTCCATTATAACCGACCAGAAATAACTCTAATATAACCGCCCAGAAATAACTCCATTATAACCGCCCAGAAATAGCTCCATAATAACCGTCCAGAAATAACTCCATTATAACCGCCCAGAAATAGCTCCATAATAACCGTCCAGAAATAACTCCATTATAACCGCCCAGAAATAGCCGCATCTTAACCGTTTAAAGATAGCCTCGCGATAATTATTTAAGTCACAAAATCTAGACGCTTAAAAGAAACGTCGGTCTACAAACGCACATTAAACACAAGACACACACACACCCAACACACGACACACACCCCACACACGACACTCACACCACACAAGACACACACCCCACACAAGACACACACACACACCCCACGCAAGACATACACCCCACAGACAAAACACACACACCCCGCACAAGACACACCTCACACAAGACACACACCCCGCACAAGACACACCTCACACAAGACACACACCCCGCACAAGACACACATACACCCCTCACAAGACACACACACCCCACACAAGACATGCACCCCACACACAAAACACACACACCCCGCACAAGACACACCTCACACAAGACACACACCCCACACAAGACACACATACACCCCTCACAAGACACACACACACCCCACACAAGACACACATACACCCCTCACAAGACACACACACACCCCACACAAGACACACATACACCCCTCACAAGAAACACACACACCCCACACAAGACACACACGTGTGTAAGATCTGCCATGTCATGTGTGCGTGGGGCCGAACGTGACAAGACCGTGCACTAGCTATAATTAGCTCACCTACTCGTACGATGCCGGCCGGGCTGAAGCGCACGAGTGTAGTACGAACATCGCGCCATGCATGCGGCATTCTGCGTGCAGGTGCTTGCCTCCCTCACGTGCTTGCCTGCTGCTTTTTTTAACTGCAAGGTTACATCAGCGGATATATTTAGCATTTTTTACTAGGATTTTTGCTTTAGTTTTGTATTTGGATAGTTATAGTTATGTGTCGCAGTTTTGTATTTGAATAGTTATAGTTATCACAGCTTTGTAGTTGGATAGTTATGGTTATTATAGTTTGGCTTTTGGATAGTTATGGTTATTATAGTTTCGTTTTTGAATAGTTATACTAGTTTTGTATTTGAATAGTTATTATAGTTTTCTATTTGAATAGCCATAGTTTGTATAGTTTTGTATTTTAATGGTTATTATAGTTTTGTATATGAACTGGTATTTTTATTATAATATTTTTATTAAAATTGGTATAGGCATTATAATTTTGTATCTGAATAGTTACATTTAATATAGGTTTGTATTTGAATAGTCATAGTTATTATAGTTTTGTATAAGAATTCCGATCTTTGTAACATCAGACTGACATCTGTCTTTTGGCTTAGATATTTGTATCTTATCTACTTTTTTGAACTCCGCTATCTTTGTGTGGGGATTTTACAAGAATTTCCCATGAATGTAAGTCGAGAATCTGAGAGGTATTTTAGGTTTGTTCACTCATTTAGTTACTTCCTTTCAGCAGGTTGTCAAGGTCAAACTCATACATGCTATATTTAGCGTGGACTCTCTTCACAAGGTCCGAAATATCTTGCGGTTTCTCAAGATATTCTTACAAACTTCTGGGCATAATTGCGTCATCATAACCCCAGATGGTGTCGTGTCAACGGTGCTCTGTAGAGTATCAGATTTTTTTTTTAAAAAGAACGGAAATTATTTAAAAGGAACTAACATTATTTTGAATAGATTTTTAGGTTGCACATGCTTAGGGAAAAAAGTGTGCCTCATAGAAAAGTTTTTTCATTTTGATCAAAACCAATGATGAGCGTTTTGTATCATCTTTATTGGAATTAAAGTGTTTTTCTTTTTTCTTTATTTTTTTCATAAAATATACGTATAGTGGACGTATTCCATTTTGACTTTTATATATATATAATATTATATTTATTGATATCATATAATATAATATAATATTACATTATATCATGTTATAACATATTATATTACATTATATTATTTTATATTAAATTATATTATATTTTATTATATTATATTATATTATAGTATATTTTATTATAATATATTATATGATATTATATTATATTATGAAATATTATATCATATTATATTATATTACATTATATTATATTATATTATATTATATTATATTATATTATATTATATTATATTATATTATATTATATTATATTATCTTATATTATATTATAATATATTATATTATATTATATTATATTATATTATATTTATATTATATTATATTATAGTATATTTTATTTTAAAATATTATATTATATTATATTATAACATATTATATGATATTATATTTAATTGTATTATATTATAACATATTATATTATATTAAATTATATCATATTATATTATATCATATTATAACATATTATATTATGTTATATTATAACATATTAAATTATATTTTATTATATTATAATTTTTCATATTATATTGTATTATATTATATTATATCATAACATATCATAATATTTCATATTATATTATATTATATTATAATATATTATACTATGTATATATTAGCTTTGAATGTGTAAAATACGTATTCTTTAGTTACATTAATTTTGAACAGCCTTATACATTCTGTTCGATTATCCTTAAGAGGCATAGGATAATAGGCTTAGGTTAGTTAGGTTTATCTATCTATACTGTGGTGACTGGCATCCCCAGGGGGATACTGTTAGGTCCCCTCAGCTACAGAAAGGCCTTTGGGAATGAACCCAATCTATCTGTTTATCGGTTCATTGTCTTCTCTGTCTTTTCTTTTCTAAATTGTTATTTCAATTGCTGTTTCTATGTGTGGTACCTTGTGCATTGATTCCCCATTTTCTAGACTATACTAAATGGCTCATTCTTTTCACTCTCTTGAAATCGACTTTGTTTTGGCTAGGGAGTCGTGAGCCACCCAGCAGCTCCATTTTGGTAATCTATGAATCTTCCTCGTTGAAAAGTTCCATGAACTTTATTTGTTTATTAAAAGAAATCCGTAAATCCTATTCGTTCAAACGCTTCAGAAGCTCCATCTGTTCATTATGATAATCCATGAATCTCACTCGTTCAAAAAGCTCCATAAATTTTATTTGTTCATAAAAGAAATCAATACATCTTAGTTGCTCAAAGTTCCATAAACTTTATTTGTTCATTAAAAGAAATCCATAATTCGTGCAACAGGTTCATCAACTTTATATGTTCATCAAATGAAATTCATAAACCGTATTCGTTCAACATTTCCGTAAATTTCAGTTGCCAATTAAAAAAATCTATTTATCCTATTCATTTAACAGTTCCGACAACTTCATTCGCCTATTAAAAAAATCGACAAATCATATTCATTTAACAATTCCATTAACTCTATTCGCCCTTTAGCCAACGTGCAGGACACACGCTGTAAAGGTAACTTCACCGTTCAAAAGTTCCATGAACTTCACTAGCCAACACGCAGGGTACAGAAGTGACACGCAAGATCAACAGTTCCAGTAACTCCATTTCTCCCCTAGTCAACACGTAAAGGTAACTCCCCCTTTCAAAAGTTCCATTAACCAACTCCACTAACTCCACTACCCAACTCGTGAAGGTAACTCCCCCTTTCAAAAGTTCCATTAACCAACTCCACTAACTCTACTAGCCAACTCGTGAAGGTAACTACACCGTTCAAAAGTTCCAATAACCAACTCCACTAACTCCACTAGCCAACTCGTGAAGGTAACTACACCGTTCAAAAGTTCCATTAACCAACTCCACTAACTCCACTACCCAACTCGTGAAGGTAACTACACCGTTTAAAAGTTCCATTAACCAACTCCACTAACTCCACTAGCCAACTCGTAAAGGTAACTACACCGTTTAAAAGTTCCAATAACCAACTCCACTAACTCCACTAGCCAACTCGTAAAGGTAACCACACCGTTCAAAAGTTCCAATAACTTACGCCACGAATTCCACTAGTCAACTCGTAAAGGTGACCACACCGCTCAAAAGTTCCATTAACTAACGCCACGAACTCCACTAGCCAACACGCAGGGTACAAAAGTGACATGCAAGAGTTATAACAGCTTTATTGCACAATGTTGGCTGCGAGCGTGGCCCGCAGCAACGACACGTACAAAGACCATTTTAGAAAATCTCTTGCCTAAACTACGAAAAATCCTCCAGAGACAAACATGAGACTACCAAGAGGAAGGAAGTAACGATACTAACAAAGCATTCTTTCGGTGACGATGAAACGAAACGAATAAAAGCATGAAGTTGAGATACTTTTATGATTAAGAGACATATACGAATACGCTCCCTCCCTCTTGTTGTGAGAGAGAAGCTGGGGCCGGACTTAAAACACTTTACGTCGTCGTAACGATGCAGCTCACAGCGTAAGTTCTTGGCTACGCTACGTGATGAAACACGCACTGAAGTCGACTTGGAACGTTACGACAACGTGAATTGTTCGTAAGTCCGGCCCCCAAAGACACATACTCGTTTACAATCGCAGCGTGACGACTAGTTTCAGTATGGTTATGTTAGATTGCGTTACGCACTGATAAAGAAAGCTTTAACTAGATTAAGTTCGGTTATATCCCCGTCTTGAATGCGTTCGGCAACGAATTCGACGCCTCTCTGTGTTGAATCTTGACTGTAAGTTACCAGTTTGGACGCTAATGTCAGGGAAACTAATAAGACCTCCGTCACACGGAGGCCAAATGGTAACGTTTCGTCATTATCATCTACAGTGCACAGCACTAGGTTCGTCCAGGGGCACGGAAGAATCAAATTTGAGCCTTAGTTTGACCACACTGGTCCCAAACTAAAGTGACCCATAGACGATCAATTTTATTGTCAATATAATTGACAATGATGAATATTGACATTGTAATTTATCGTCTGTGGGCTTGATTGACGACCGTCAATTAATTGACTTTGTGGGCAACAAAAAATCTCATCAATATACTGAGTTAAAGATTTTGACAATTAAATTGACTTAATTTATTGATAAAAAATTTTTCCCACTAAGTCAATTATTTGACGATCGTCAATCAAGCCCACAGACGATCAATAAAATTGTCAATATTCATCATTGTCAATTATACTGACAATAAAATTGATCGTCTATGGGCAGCTTAAGGCTGAAATCTGACGGTTTCACGCCGCTGAACAGACCAAGTAGCGCCGCTGAACAGACCAAGTAGCGCCGCTGAACAGACCAAGTAGCGCCGCTGAACAGACCAAGTAGCGCCGCTGACTGAATACGATTATGACGAAACGTCACCATCTGGTCCCCGTGTGACAGAGGCCTTCGTTGCAGCAGATCGGAGTGGACCAGCTGTAGGGGCGGTTATTCTCATCTGAAATGTAAGTAAGTTGATCTAAATGATGAAAAGTCGGTCGCATCTTACGTTTAATCTCTAATCTCTAATGGTTAACTAATCAGCGAGTAAGATTCTGCACTTGAGGGACTCCAGTAAGAGGCAGTCAGACTTTTTCGCAGTTGTATCTGTAATTTTAGCCGCCCTCTGCTGAGGCTAAACTTGGACGGCTAAAATCGTAGATACCCCGGCGCAAAAAGTTAGAGTGGAAAGAGGCAGTCGTGGTCCACTATATTAGAAAGATGATGACTGGCTAGGTATTTGTGACAGTCTTTTTTAATCGTCTATCATTAAAAAGGTGTGCTGGAGACGGATTTCATCGAACACCTTAGCTTCACTAAGGAGGGAATGCAAGAAAACAGAGTTCTCTATCTCTGAAAGGCTATTGTATTCAAAAAGATTTTTCCTTTGTTCTGGGGAGTTAGCTCCCGAAGAAGAAGATGATGACAGGAGCAAAAATTCTCTTTCAGAAGCAAGCGATGGTCAAAGAGTAATTTTCAGTAATTTGCTTTGTTTCAAGAGGTACAATACATTGAAACCTTCTCCAAATTCAACTTCTACCTCATCCTGACTCGTCTTTTTTGGCCTGCAAAATTAATGTGTAGTCACGATCAAACTGACCCCTTGAAAGCAACAACTTTTCGAATGTTTTAGGAAAATTATTTTCCTAAAAGAGTTGTATTCTAGTTGCTCTGGTAAATAATTTTTCCATAACACTTGTATTTAAGTTCCTCTGAAATGCAAGTTTCATGGAAAAGTTACACACAATGTGACGGCTGTCACGATCGGTACTCCAAGTGTCAGAAGCAAATCAAAGAGTAGGAGAGCTTACTCTTAGCTGTACATTGATGGTTTTATAACACTCTACTACGCTCGGCTAAACTTAGGAAAATTGTTCTTCGTTAGAAGGAACAGCTATTTCAAAATTGTGCGTGGAGTAAAGATTGATTATTCCATACTCTGGAGAGGATATGACTCCTGCAAAAAGACGAAATCAGAAAACGAGGCTTAGATAAATTTATCAATCGGTAGATTCTAGAAGCCTATGGAAGAGAAAGACCATAAAATTCCCAACTTCAAAAGCAAATTAGCTTCTACGATATGGAAGCATGGAGAAAGAAAGCACGAGACCGCCAAGATGAAGTTTCCAAGTGAATAGATAAACTTGCATTGATTTAGTTTATTTATTCACCGATAAGGTTGACTAAAAGAGTGAAGACGCATGTCGACTCACGCCCTACATAGGTATGACCGAATATAGGTCATAGCTCTCACTCTGATGCCCTTTCTTGACTAAAAGCATTCTCGAATAGGTCATTTTTTATAAAATAACCCTTTCACAGAGAGAACATCCGGATAGGTTATTTTTAACCGATTGACCCATTCTTCACAATAAAAACGCGAATATGTAATTACTAACAAAATGACCCTTCCTTGACAAGAAGAACATTCTTATAAGTCATTTTTAACATATTGACCCTTTCTTGACAGTAAGAATATCTGAAAAAGTCATTTTCAACAAACTGACCCTTTCTTGACTAGCAAAACACGCCCGAATAGATAATTTTTAACAAATAAAACCGTCCCAGTTCGTAAAGTTTGGTCTGACACAACAAAATCTGATGCTTTTCTGCACACTACGTACTGGGTGTAGATGGCAGTGGAGAACAGCAACAACAATCAATAAGGGAAGAGATAGAAAAGGTTCAGTTAATTTTTTACCGATCTTGGACGTAGGTAAAAATGGAAGCGATCTTTAATAATAGGTAGGCACCGACGTAACATAGACTCTCTCACCTAAGAAAACTTGATCGAAATCAATAAAAAATTATGTATGCACCCTGTCAAAATGAACAAAATTTACCATTAACTCTATCAAAATGAACAAAAATTAATAATTAATTCGATCGAAATTTGGTAATAACTCGATCAAAATGGACGAAAATTTACGTAATAACTAGATCGAAACGGGTGAAAATTTACGTATTAACTCGGTCGAAATGAACAAAAATTTAGGTATTAACTCGATCGAAATTAACGGAAAATAACGAACTAACATTGACGAAAATCAACAAATTAACTGATTGAAATTTACGAAAAAAGCATATCGGTCCCTCAATAACATAGAAAACAACAACGTTACGAAGTCTTATGTTGTATCTAATTACTTACAACACTTGTGCTAAATAACTACTTTGGTTACCTATTGAAATCGTACATATTTTATCGAAAACTCATATTTTGATAATTCCTACAAACTGATCCTTTTTCTTCAGATTTTCATTTTACAAGTAGAAATTACAAATTTTCGGTGATTAAAATAAAGTTCATAGTTAATAAGGTTAATTTATTTCGTGTTAACATTTAACACATTGTTCTTCGAAAATTTTAATAAACAATTAACGTTGTTTAACAAGTTAATTTTTAACGACCTTGTTAACTAATATCGTGGCCCAATTGTGTATTAGAGCGGTGATGATTCCCAACCCCTAGCACTGGGGGCTAACAACCTCAGGAGGTTACAAATCCTCGCGTAAAATAAAGGAATTTTAATTTACAGTAAACCCTGTTATTTTTTTTGCGCGTGAACTGGCGCACAATCTTCGGACAAACTCGACACACTATAGCCCGACCAGAATGAAATGACCGTTTGGGGGCGGGGCATGAAACGTCATCCACATTGCCAAATTGCTACTGCCCTTTTCTTCTACGAAAAACTGATGCACGCTATAAACGATTTCCTTGGCTTGGCTATGTAAGTGACCGTCTTGTGCGCTTCTTCTCCTGCTATTCCGACTGGGCAAGGTATTCAACTGAACAGGTGTACAGCGTACCACGACCGGAAAGCATCTGGCACCGGATGGCACCCACGTGACGCGAATAAGATGTGGCAACAATGCATGAATCCCCAGAAAAGCTGTGCCAAACGTATCAAGAGTGCGGACACTATAAATGGAATATACATATGCAGCTTAATGCACATAATACTATTTTAATAAATATATTTTGATAATAGAAGTTACCTATTTTCTGCTTAAATTATCGTTGTTGTTTAATATTTTCGATGGGTTGGGGTTTGTGATTTGGCAACCGTACATTTCTGGGAACCGCCCCTAAACGGTCATTTCGTTCTGGTCGGAGTATAATTAGACGGCTAACGGTGAGACAAATAAAAGAAATTCATCGTTTGTTAATGTGCGCATTTAAGAACATATGTAGGACGGAAGTCTACTCGTAGAACTAGTCTACTCGTAGAACCAGTCTACTTGCAGAACTAGTCGACTCGTAGAGCTAGTCTACTCGTAGTGCTACTCTACTCGTAGAGCTAGTCTACTTACAGAGCTTGTCTACTCGCAGAACCAGTTTACTCGTAGAACCAGTCTACTTGCAGAACCAGTCTACCTCTACTCACCCAGTCTGAGTATGGTCAGTTTATTCTTTTCAGCAAATTGGAAACATTTGTAAGCTTATGGAGAAATTAAATTTTCT
Source organism: Morinoia aosen (assembly GCA_030386875.1). Classification (NCBI taxonomy): domain Eukaryota; kingdom Metazoa; phylum Arthropoda; class Malacostraca; order Amphipoda; family Talitridae; genus Morinoia; species Morinoia aosen. The sequence goes on from CM059579.1 coordinate 73,977,704, forward strand.
TCAAGCAAAAGGCTTTCAAAATTACTTTCTTCTGCCTTTGCTCCGCTGTTTAGAGCTTAAATTTCGCGAAACGGTTATTCTTTGACAATTTACTCTTTAAAATTTGCAATTATATTGTAATTATATTCGCTATGTCCTCAAGCGATGCAACTTTTATTACAACACCGCGAAAAGAAGACAGTACTTTACGTTGCAGGACTTTTGAAGAATGTGCTGATCATTTTCTCGTTCCATGAACTTGGTTCGACTTTCGACACATCTACTTGTCTTTCACACACCGACATGCCTTCGATACATCTGCTTGTCTTTGACACACCTGTATGTCTTTGACAAACCAACGTATCTTTCGACACACTTACATGTCTTTCGACACACCTACACACATTTCTTCCACACACCTTCATGTTTTTCGACACACCTGCTTTTTTTTCGACACACATGCATGTTTTTCGACACACCTACATGTCTTTTGAAACACCTGCATGTCTTTCGACACACCTGCATATCTTTCGACACACCAACATGTCTTCAACATACCAATATTAACATATAACAGAGCTTTAGAGAAACAAAGTGCATAGAAAAGAGAGATTCTGAAAATCAAGGGAGTGAAGTTTGGGGGACAGTTTTTTATGTTCGGTAGGCTGATATATTAGGATGAGAACTTCACGTAGTTTGAAAATGTACTAAATTCGCTCCAGAAAATCCTCATTTTGCGGGGATTATTTGCTGTCGTTTCATAGGGGGGTCACCTGGATCCCCCACTCACACCCCACCCCACTTCGTGGGGGTACAGTGAACGTCAGTAGTGAGAGTCATCGGTGGGGGGGTAAGACCCCTTGTTACGTCGGGGTCGGGGGGGTCGGGGGAGGGAGAAAGCAGCAAAGGGGGCTGCAGGTTGAGACATGTTTGTATTGAATAGACAGCTGGCACGCATGGGGAGCTGTTGTTGTTGTTGCTGTTGTTGTGGGTGGTGGTGGTGGTGGTGGGGGATGTATTGGTGGTGGTGTCGGGTTGTGGGGTTGGTGGGGTTGTTACAGGGGACGCTGCTTCCTAGTACCCCTCTTATCGATTGCGCCTCATCTGTTGGGGAAGAGATAAACGTTAAGTTGGGGAATACGATAGTGAGTAATTAATTAGGAGTATATGAATGTTTAAAGAAATTATAAGGTGGAATGATAATGAAGTACATGGGAAGTGAAGGGTAGTTGGGAGTATATGAATGTTTTCAAAATTATAAAATAGAATGATAATGAAATATTTGGAAAATGAATGATTGTAAAACGGAGGGGAATGACAATAAATTAGTTGGAGATGATTGTCGAAAACTTAGCAAACAGAATGATGGTGAATTATTTAAAAAATGAATCATAGCAAAATTATTTTGGGAATTGAATAATGATGGAATAATGATGGAATAATTTAGACATGAATGATTGAAAAATTTAGGAAATTGCATAATTAATTCGTTGTGATTAATTGATTTTAAATTATTTGAGGCAATGAGATAGTAATAATAATTGGTGAAGCAAATAATAATTTTTAAATAATTAACGAAATGTAACATAATTTAGGGAAAATAAAACAATTTGGGGAACAAAAAATAATTTAGATATTCTGGAGGTATTAACTATTTCGGGAAATATAAATCGAATGGTTCAAGCGATATTTTTTGTTGGAAAATTCTAATTGTGAGTTAAAATTGTGGGATTTCATGTAATTTTAAAAATTATTTACATGCAATGTAGAAAATTTGACCAAGTCGGCTGTAAAGAACGAATATGTATGTAACATTGCGAAACAATTTTTTAAAATATTACATCATTTGTATTTATTTAATGCTTGCTAATTATTTTTTAATAGTCACTAGAATTGCTAGCTGTTTATTAAAACAAATAAACAGAGACCTCCATCCACGTAAGACCTCATGTCCACCATCACCATCATCACCACCACGTAACCACATAACCTCCATCATACCATAACCTTCATCACCACCACACCATAACCACCATCACCACAACGATCATCACCACCACACCATAACCACCATCACTACATAACCATAACCTCTATCACCATCATCACCACATAATCACCATTACCGCCATCACCACCACACCATAACCACCATCACCACATAACCATAACCTCCATCACCACATCACAACCATCACCAAATCACCACCATCACCCTCACTCTGCCGGAAGGAGTAACCGCCCCCGAATACGTTGTGCTGCGGGGCTTTAGGCACTCCCGAAGCCGCGGGGAAGTTGTTAGGTCCCACATGCCGCTTGGGGAAGTCCCTGTTGTTGACGGGGGTCGGGGAGGAGGCGTCCCCCTGGGGAGGGGCTACTAAGGAGGACATGGAAGCCCCAAGGTAGGGCTTCCCGAAGACGGGGGGATGTGGGGTCATTGGGGACGAGGCGTACTGGGCCACCGGGTGGGGAGGGGGAGGGGTGCTGTCCCCACCGCCGCTCCCCACCATCTGGGGAGGAAAAGCGCGAGTTAGGCAACAGTTACAGTGGTCACCGTTACAGTTTAAGTTAATGGTTACCGTCACAGTCGGAGTTAATGGTGAACGTCACAGTCGGAGTTAATGGTTACCGTCACAGTCGGAGTTAATGGTGACCGTCACAGTCGGAGTTAATGGTGAACGTCACAGTCGGAGTTAATGGTTACCGTTACAGTTTAATTTAATGGTGACCATTATAATCGGAACTAATGGTATGTATCACATTAACTACACTCCTGTTTTATCATCGTAGTTGTTATTGATGTTATTATTGTTTGCAAATTATGTATTAATGCTACTTTTACCCTAATTGTTATTGTTATTGTTATAGCCGATGTTGATGTTAATCGGATAGAACCCGGGCATTGCATTACTCAAATTTCTGCTTCAACTTTTTGGGTTCGAAATTTCTAAAATTATCAATATCGTTTTCATTATCCTTTTCAATATTGTATGATCACTATTATCGTCATCATTATCATTCAAATTCACATCATTACCCTTATCACTCCTCAGAGGCAACTGACAAGCATATCCACGAACAGCCCCAGGTGACCTCATATTGCTGACCCGTGACCTCATATTGCTGACACGTGACCTCATATTGCTGACACGTGACCTCATATTGCTGACACGTGACCTCATATTGCTGGCACGTGACCTCATATTGCTGGCACGTGACCTCATATTGCTGACACGTGACCTCATATTGCTGACACGTGACCTCATATTGCTGACACGTGACCTCATATTGCTGACACGTGACCTCATATTGCTGACCACAAAAATCACCACAAAACGCACACGCCACACAACTCACCACAAAACGCACACGCCACAAAACTCACAACAAAACGCACACGCCACACAACTCACCACAAAACGCACACGCCACAAAATTCACCACAAAACGCACACGCCACAAAACTCACCACAAAACGCACACGCCATAAAACGCACGCGCCACAAAACTCACCACAAAACGCACACGCCACACAACTCACCACAAAACGCACACACCACAAAACTCACCACAAAACGCGCACACCACAAAACTCACCACAAAACGCACACGCCACACAACTCACCACAAAACGCACACGCCATAAAACGCACGCGCCACAAAACTCACCACAAAACGCACACGCCACACAACTCACCACAAAACGCACACGCCACAAAACTCACCACAAAACGCACACACCACAAAACTCACCACAAAACGCACACGCCACACAACTCACCACAAAACGCACACTCCACAATAAGCACACGCCACAAAACTCACCGCAAAACGCGCACGCCACAAAACTCACCACAAAACGCACACGCCACAAAACTCACCACAAAACGCACACGCCACAAAACTCACCACAAAACGCACACGCCACAAAACTCACCACAAAACGCACACGCCACAAAACACACCAACAAATGCACACGCCACAAAACGCACACACCACAAAACTCACCACAAAACGCACACGCCACAAAACTCACCACAAAACGCACACGCCACAAAACTCACCAACAAACGCACACGCCACAAAACGCACACGCCCCACAACTCAACACAAAACGCACACGCCATGAAACGCATACGCCACAAAACTCACCACAAAACGCACACGCCACAAAACTCACCACAAAACGCACACGCCACAAAACTCACCTCAAAACGCACACGCCATAAAACGCACACGCCACACAACTCACCACAAAACGCACACGCCACAAAACTCACCACAAAACGCACACGCCACAAATCTCACCACGAAACGCACATGCCATAAAACGCACACGCCACACAACTCACCACAAAACGCACACGCCACAAAACTCACCACAAAACGCACACGCCATAAAACGCACACGCCACAAAACTCACCACAAAACGCACACGCTACAAAACTCACCACAAAACGCACACGCCACAAAACGCACACGCCACAAAACTCACCACAAAACGCACACGCCACACAACTCAACTCACCACAAAACGCACACGCCACAAAACTCACCACAAAACGCACACGCCACAAAACGCACACGCCACAAAACTCACCACAAAACGCACACGCCGCACAACTCACCACAAAACACACATACAACACCACAACACCACCCACCTGCAAGTTGGGCCTGTAGAAGGTGGTGATGAGGTGGTGGTGTGGTGACGGTGTGTGGTGTTGGTGGGGCAGCATTGCTATGTAGGGGTTGGGGTTGCCGGTGGGGTTGCCAGAGGGGTTGCCGGTGGGGTTGCCGGTGGGGTTGCTTAGAAACCCCAGCGGTAGACCAACTGCCTGCACAAAATGCGGCCTCGCAGAAATCACAGCGGAAGCTGGGGTCTAATGAGGGTCTAATGGGGGGTCTAATGGGGGTCTAATGGGGATCTAATGGGGGGTCTAATGGGGATCTAATAGGGTGTAATGGGGATTTAATGGGGCCTAACGGGGGTCTAATGGGAGTCAAATAGGGATCTAATGGGGTTTAATGGGGGTCTAATGGAAGCCCCAATAGAGTTGGATCTATTAGGATTTAGTCAGGGTCTGAATGAAATCGAGTTAATGTCTAATCCAAGTCTCATTAGGGTCTAATCCAAATTTCATTAGGGTCTAATCCAAGTCTCATTAGGGTCTAATCCAAGTCTCATTAGGGTCTAATCCAAGTCTCATTAGGGTCTAATGCAAGTCTCATTAGGGTCTAATCCAAGTCTCATTAGGGTCTAATGCAAGTCTCATTAGGGTCTAATGCAAGTCTCATTAGGGTCTAATGCAAGTCTCATTAGGGTCTAATGCAAGTCTCATTAGGGTCTAATGCAAGTCTCATTAGGGTCTAATGCAAGTCTCATTAGGGTCTAATCCAAGTCTCATTAGGGTCTAATGCAAGTCTCATTAGGGTCTAATGCAAGTCTCATTAGGGTCTAATCCAAATTTCATTAGGGTCTAATCCAAATTTCATTAGGGTCTAATCCAAGTCTCATTAGGGTCTAATCCAAGTCTCATTAGGGTCTAATGCAAGTCTCATTAGGGTCTAATCCAAGTCTCATTAGGGTCTAATGCAAGTCTCATTAGGGTCTAATGCAAGTCTCATTAGGGTCTAATGCAAGTCTCATTAGGGTCTAATGCAAGTCTCATTAGGGTCTAATGCAAGTCTCATTAGGGTCTAATGCAAGTCTCATTAGGGTCTAATCCAAGTCTCATTAGGGTCTAATGCAAGTCTCATTAGGGTCTAATGCAAGTCTCATTAGGGTCTAATCCAAATTTCATTAGGGTCTAATCCAAATTTCATTAGGGTCTAATCCAAGTCTCATTAGGGTCTAATGCAAGTCTCATTAGGTTCTAATCCAAATTTCATTAGGGTCTAATCCAAATTTCATTAGGGTCTAATCCAAGTCTCATTAGGGTCTAATCCAAGTCTCATTAGGGTCTAATGCAAGTCTCATTAGGGTCTAATCCAAGTCTCATTAGGGTCTAATGCAAGTCTCATTAGGGTCTAATCCAAGTCTCATTAGGGTCTAATGCAAGTCTCATTAGGGTCTAATGCAAGTCTCATTAGGGTCTAATGCAAGTCTCATTAGGGTCTAATCCAAGTCTCATTAGGGTCTAATGCAAGTCTCATTAGGGTCTAATGCAAGTCTCATTAGGGTCTAATGCAAGTCTCATTAGGGTCTAATCCAAGTCTCATTAGGGTCTAATGCAAGTCTCATTAGGGTCTAATGCAAGTCTCATTAGGGTCTAATCCAAATTTCATTAGGGTCTAATCCAAATTTCATTAGGGTCTAATGCAAGTCTCATTAGGGTCTAATCCAAATTTCATTAGGGTCTAATCCAAGTCTCATTAGGGTCTAATGCAAGTCTCATTAGGGTCTAATCCAAATTTCATTAGGGTCTAATCCAAATTTCATTAGGGTCTAATCCAAGTCTCATTAGGGTCTAATCCAAGTCTCATTAGGGTCTAATGCAAGTCTCATTAGGGTCTAATGCAAGTCTCATTAGGGTCTAATGCAAGTCTCATTAGGGTCTAATGCAAGTCTCATTAGGGTCTAATCCAAATTCCATTTCGGTTTATCCAGATAAAAATGTTACACTCGTGTCCAGCATTTTGACACGCGGGTCTGGTTTCCGAACACATTTTGTGCCTCAAAATATAGAATTAAATGAGGTCTGATATGAAGGCAAGAAAGCAGGAGAGCATGAAGGCAGGCAGGCCGGAAGGCAGGAAGGCAGGAAGGCAGGAAAGCAGGAAGGCAGGAAGGCAGGATGGCAGGAAGGCAGGAAGGCAGGAAGGCAGGAAAGCAGGAAGGCAGGAAGGCAGGAAGGCAGATAGGCAGGAAAGCAGGAAGGCAGGAAGGCAGGAAGGCAGGAAAGCAGGAAGGCAGGAGGGCAGGATGGCAGGAAGGCAGGAAGGCAGGAAGGCAGGAAAGCAGGAAGGCAGGAAGACAGGAAGGCAGGAAGGCAGGAAAGCAGGAAGGCAGGAAGGCAGGAGGGCAGGAAAGCAGGAAGGCAGGAAGGCAGGATGGCAGGAAGGCAGGAAGGCAGGAAGGCAGGAAAGCAGGAAGGCAGGAAGGCAGGAAGGCAGGAAGGCAGGAAGGCAGAAAGGCAGGCAGGAAGGCAGGCCGGAAGGCAGGAAGGCAGGAAGGCAGGAAGACAACAAGGCAGGAAGGCAGGAGGACAACAAGACAACAAGGCACGAAGGAAGGCAGGCAGGCAGAAAGGCAGGCAGGAAGGCAGGAAGGCAGGAAGACAACAGGGCAGGAAGGCAGGAAGGCAGGAAGGCAGGAAAGCAGGAAGACAACAAGACAACAAGACAACAAGGCACGAAGGAACGCCAGCAGGAAGGCAGGCAGGAAGGCAGGAAGGCCGAGCAGAGCGAGCGCTACCTGTGTGGTGTGTGGCGGAGATGTGGCCCGTGAGTAGGGCTGGTGTGGCGCTGTGGCGTGGACGGACGCCACACCTGCACCTCCTGGAACAGCTGCTGCGCCTCCCGCAGCGTACATGGTGCCTGCACCTCCTGCACCTCCTGCAGCAGCTGCAGCTGCAGAAGGGTAGACGCTCCCGCCTCCGTAGTAGCCGAGCGCGCTGACGAGCCTGCGGGCAGGTGGGGTGATTGGCAGGCGGGGTGATTGACAGGTGGGGTGATTGGCAGGTGGGGTGATTGGCTGGTAGGGTGATTGGTAGGTGGGGTGATTGGCTGGTGGGGTGATTGACTGGTGGGGTGATTGGCAGGTGGGGTGATTGGCTGGTAGGGTGATTGGTAGGTGGGGTGATTGGCTGGTGGGGTGATTGACTGGTGGGGTGATTGGCAGGTGGGGTGATTGGTAGGTGGGATGATTGGCTGGTGGGGTGAATGACTGGTGGGGTGATTGGCAGGTGGGGTGATTGACAGGTGGGGTGATTGGCAGGTGGGGTGATTGGCTGGTAGGGTGATTGGTAGGTGGGGTGGTTGGCTGGTGGGGTGATTGACTGGTGGGGTGATTGGCAGGTGGGGTGATTGGTAGGTGGGATGATTGGCTGGTGGGGTGAATGACTGGTGGGGTGATTGGCAGGTGGGGTGATTAGCAGATGGGGGTGATTGGCAGGTGGGGTGATTGGCAGTTGGGGCGATTGGCAGGTGGGGTGACGCGTACTGTACTTATCATAACATAGTCCATACAAATGTACAGCATCAAGGATGCCGTCGCAATGTCATTCAGCGTTTAATAATATCTAAGTTGTGTTCAGTTGTTTTTGATGTTGATATTGTTGTCGTTGTTGGTTGTTGTTGTTGTTGTTGAGTCCCGCGAAGTACCGCCCAATAACACGCATCCCACTCTACATAAGCCTCTACAACAACAGCAATAACAACAACAACAACAACAACAACAGAAATACCAACAAAATCAACAGCAACAACAACAACGACAACAACAACAACAACAGCAATAACAACAGCAACAACAGCAACAGCAACAACAACAACAACAACAACAACAACAACAACAACAAATAACTCACTGGGGGTAGAGGGGTGAGGCCCCGGAAGAGTGGGAGTACTGGTGGAGGGGGGGTGGGGGTGATGGAGGTGGGGGGGAGGGGGCCGGCGGGGGGCTGGGCGGGGCAGTAGTACGTGGTGCCCCCCGACTCCTGGACCGTGGGGGGCCGCCCCCCGCCCCCCATCACCCCCCCTGGGTAGCTCAGCATCGAGAAGCCCCCCGGCAGGTACGACCCCGCTGACCCTGTTGGGTGGGATAGTGAGTTAATGTTATTAAATATTAATATTAATTAATATTACTCTTAACTAAATATTAATGATAATTATAATAATAATATTTTAGTATTGATGCTATTTAAATATTAATATAATTAAATATTGATGTTTTTCAAATTTCAATTATAATTAAGAATTGATATTATCTAAATATTGACATACTTAATCATTGATATTTATTAAAAATTTATACAATTAAATATTTACATTAATTAAATGCTAAGTGAATTTAATAATTGTGATAACGAATGAATTTAGTGTTTACTAAGACTCCTAATCAACATAATGAAAGAATTTACTTTTTAACATGTAAACTCAGTGTCTTAGTTATATATAATTTGAATTGAGTAAATTCTTACAGTAAAATGGAAAGAAGTTAGCACAAATTTGATGGCGATAGCAAACAGGTCCCCTTTATTTCCTTACATTTTCCTACATTACCTTACCTTTTCACATTTCCTTACATTTTCACATTTCCTTGCATTTATATATTTCCTCAAATTACCTTGTATTTCTCTACATTTCTTTACATTTCCCCACGTTTCCTGGCATTTTCATAAATTTCCTTACATGTCCCTATATTTCCTTGTAATTCTGCTCACTTCCTCAAATCCCCACATCTCCCTCACTTCCTCACAAGTCCCCAAAATTCCCTTCACTTCCCCACAAGTCCCCACATTTCCCTCCACTTTCCCACAAGTCCCCACATTTCCCTTCACTTTCCCACAAGTCCCCACATTTCCCTTCACTTTCCCACAAGTCCCCACATTTCCATTCACTTTCCCACAAGTCCCCACATTTCCCTTCACTTTCCCACAAGTCCCCACATTTCCCTTCACTTTCCCACAAGTCCCCACATCTCCCTCACTTCCTCACAAGTCCCCAAAATTTCATTCACTTCCCCACAAGTCCCCACATTTCCCTTCACTTTCCCACAAGTCCCCACATTTCCCTTCACTTTCCCACAAGTCCCCACATTTCCCTTCACTTTCCCACAAGTCCCCACATTTCCCTTCACTTTCCCACAAGTCCCCACATTTCCCTTCACTTTCCCACAAGTCCCCACATTTCCCTTCACTTTCCCACAAGTCCCCACATTTCCCTTCACTTTTCCACAAGTCCCCACATTTCCCTTCACTTTCCCACAAGTCCCCACATTTCCCTTCACTTTCCCACAAGTCCCCACATTTCCTTTCACTTTCCCACAAGTCCCCACATTTCCCTTCACTTTACCACAAGTCTCCACATTTCCCTTCACTTTCCCACAAGTCCCCACATTTCCCTTCACTTTCCCACAAGTCCCCACATTTCCCTTCACTTTCCCACAAGTCCCCACATTTTCCTTCACTTTCCCACAAGTCCCCACATTTCCCTTAACTTTCCCACAAGTCCCCACATTTCCCTTCACTTTCCCACAAGTCCCCACATTTCCCTTCACTTTCCCACAAGTCCCCACATTTCCCTTCACTTTCCCACAAGTCCCTACATCTCCCTCACTTCCTCACAAGTCCCCAAAATTCCCTTCACTTCCCCACAAGTCCCCACATTTCCCTTCACTTTCCCACAAGTCCCCACATCTCCCTTCACTTTCCCACAAGTCCCCACATTTCCCTTCACTTTCCCACAAGTCCCCACATTTCCCTTCACTTTCCCACAAGTCCCCACATTTCCCTTCACTTTCCCACAAGTCCCCACATTTCCCTTCACTTTCCCACAAGTCCCCACATTTCCCTTCACTTTCCCACGAGTCCCCACATTTCCCTTCACTTTCCCACAAATCTTCACATTTCCCTTCACTTTCCCACAAGTCCCCACATTTCCCTTCACTTTCCCACAAGTCCCCACATTTCCCTTCACTTTCCCACAAGTCCCCACATTTCCCTTCACTTTCCCACAAGTCCCCACATTTCCCTTCACTTTCCCACAAGTCACCACATTTCCCTTCACTTTCCCACAAGTCCCCACATTTCCCTTCACTTTCCCACAAGTCCCCACATTTCCCTTCACTTTCCCACAAGTCCCCACATTTCCCTTCACTTTCCCACAAGTCCCCACATTTCCCTTCACTTTCCCAAAAGTCCCCACATTTCCCTTCACTTTCCCACAAGTCCCCACATTTCCCTTCACTTTCCCACAAGTCCCCACATTTCCCTTCACTTTCCCACAAGTCCCCACATTTCCCTTCACTTTCCCACAAGTCCCCACATTTCCCTTCACTTTCCCACAAGTCCCCACATTTCCCTTCACTTTCCCACAAGTCCCCACATTTCCCTTCACTTTCCCACAAGTCCCCACATTTCCCTTCACTTCCCCACAAGTACCCACACTTCTCTGCACTTCCCAACATTTCTCTGATTTTTTTTACACGCCACAACATTTCCCCACCAGTCCCCACCCCAGACCCCCTCACCTGAGGCCATGGAGGGGTCCACAGCGGTGGGGGGCAGCGTGGGGGGCACAGAGCAGATGGCTCCCTGGGACCCCCCACCCAGCATCCCCATCGCACTCGCCGTCCCCTGAGGATGCCGTGGGGAATGGGGCATATATATATGTAATTTATGGTAATATGGAAGTAAATATTTACATGTATATACATATATATATATAAATTTATGAATATGTGTATAAATAGGCGGATTCTTTACGTTAAAGTATATTTTATAGAAACTACAATACATTAAAATGGTGGCTGCCACCTGAAATTTGCGTCTCATTTTTAAGAATATGAATTTAGAAGGTCCCATAAATTGCAGGTGGCGTTGGCGCGTATACTTAAAGGCCTGTTTACGCGATCATTGAGTGCGGGCGTGTGCAGTGAAGAGAGACGCAAGCCCGCTCATTTGTTTTCGCTTCAGGCTCACTTACTTGCTCAAAGACAGTGTGGCTGTCATGATAATGACAAGCTCTGGCCACTGGCATGAAAACGAGTATGGTCCGCATTGTCATTGAGCAGTAAATGAGCTTGAAGCGGAAGAAAGTGGGCTGGGCTTGCGCCTTTTTTTACTGCTCACGCGCGCACTCGATGATCGTGTAAACAGGTTTAAGCCTTCACGTTCAACCCCTTCTTCCTCCAGCAAACAACAAATTGGCGTTGACCGAGTTTTTTATTACTCAAGTCTGCTTTCCTGCCATCTCTGTCTCGCGACTCGATCCTAAGCGACACTAAATTGTATGAAGTCAGATTCATCCCCTATCTCACATTTGGCCGAGCGGGAGGTACATCTGGGATTTTAGCCGTTAGCGTTGCCGAGCAGAAAATATAATAGGGAGACAGCATCTCATATTACACGGGTCGTAAATGAAGGCCGGCTTTCGTGCCTTGGTCTTGGGAAATATATGAACGGGACGTTCTCAAAAGAGAAATCCTCCCCATATTAAATTCGATAATTTGACGCGCTGGCCTATGCAGCCGCAGCGCTGTAAAACTGGGGAACACCATGCCGACTGCGCAGAGCGCCGAGACCAGAATCGCCGTCCAGGCGAACCATTATTAAATTAACGTAACGCGAGGCGGTTGAGGCCATGAGACCCGACCCCTCTCCCCCAGCCGTACCCCCGGTTGTGTGGGGGGAGGGGGGCGGCTCAGAACCTTTTCCCCCCTTTGTTACCCGGCTCGTGCAGTGACCACCCTCCCCTTCGGGAGGGGGGAGCGCTGTCCAGGCGGGGTTGAGTGGGACGAGTAGACGTCACTTCGTGCGGAGCCGTAGTCGAGAACGGATAAACCGGGTTGTCGGGGTTGATGGTGAGACGATCAAGCCGGCTTTTATACTTATAAAATTCAGTTGCTAGCGAGGCAGTGTATTCAATTTATACTTAAACGGTGTTCGGTTTAACGTTGGCCAATTCGACGGCAATTTATCGACTGTGTTTGTTGAGGGCGCATGATTTCAAAGCGTCTGCTACACGTTTCGTTGGCTCGACCCTTTCGGTGGCTTGACATTTCGTTGGCTCGACAAGTTTCCTTGACTGAACTATTCGTTACACCGTTGTTGTGGTGTTATCGGGGAAATCCCTCGAAAGAGAATTGAGAGTTGATGTGTCTTGTTGTTTCCGAAATTGTAAATGTTGTCTTCACCACGCGTGCTCTGTGATCCTTACCTGCCTCTAATAAACGTACAAAGCTCGGGCCTCGTATATTTCCTCTCTCTCATCTCTCGTCAACTAGCACAAGAAACACGCGCCTGAAACTCGGCCGCTACCAGAAAATAATGGTTCATGTTTTGTTCTCCCACCTTAATTAATTCATATCTTATTAAATTAGAGGCTTGTGCCTCTGGTGGCAGCATTCCACGCTACCCCTTGTAATTCTTAACGTAACGCTCTGCCGAGCGAGTTTATTCAGAAAAGAAACAGAAAATGATGAATTAAAGACACATAAGTTTGGAGCGGAAGAGAGATAAACCGACCTATTCAAAATGTTCTTCTCCTAAAGGCCTGTTTACACGATCATTGAGTGCGCGCGTGAGCAGTGAAGAGAAGCGCAAGCCCCGCTCACTTGCTCTCGCTTCAGGCGCATTTACTGCTGAATGACAATGCGGACTATGCTTATTTTCATGGCGCTGGCCATAGCTTGTCAGTGTCATTACAGACGCATTGTCAATGAGCAAGTAAATGAGCCTGAAGCGAGAGCAAGTGGGCGGGGCTTGCGCCTCTCTTCACTGCTCACGCTCGCACTCAATGATCGTGAAAACAGGCCTTTTAGGCGAAGAACATTAAGGAGTCACTTAGGATCGGTTCGCGAGACAGAGAGGGCAGGAAAGCAGACTTGAGCAATAGAAAACTCGGTCAACGCTACATTATTTGCTGGAGAAGGGGTTGGACGTGAAGGCTAACGTATACGCGCCAACGCCACCTGCAATTTATGGGACCTTCTAAATTTATAATCTTATAAACGAGACGGTCCACTGATCCACGACCAAGGGAACGGGGCAACTTTGAGAGGTAACTCAGGCTTTGCCCGGTGTGCCATGGTTAATCATAAAGGTCGACTTGAAACGAAAGGTCGACTTGGAACGACTTGGTCGACTTGAAACGACTTGGTCGACTTGGAACAACTTGGAACGAGACAGTTTTCTCGCCAATAAATGTATGATTGGCGATCAAATAGCCGTAGCTTTCGAGCGGCCTGTCCGACGCTCAGGGTCAAGCCCGCGGTTTTTTTCTTCGTGGCCACATCATGAAATTCTGTCCATCATCTGGTGCTCGCTCGTAAACGTATGTCCAGCGAAGGCCAATGTTTCCAATGTCCATGAGACACACTTGATACGTATAAGATGCACTCAATTCCTGCCTGTTTGCCACTGAGACAGCATAAAATGCTTTTTATTCATATGTATATATACGTATGCATGTACATATACATTGTACTGAGAAATTGTTGGTTCAAACTTCGGCTACTAATAGAAAATATTTATATAAGCACTGTTTCAGCAACAAATAAAGCTAAAAAAAGTCTTCGTTGATAAGATATTATGCTAGTAAACTTATATGACTCATTTTTCGCAGCACGAATTTGCGAATTTGCAAAAGACAGGAAAGGAGCAGTAAGAGAATTAGAATCGATAATTTTAAGCAGAACTGACGCCATACCCATTTATTCTAATTTGTAAAATTTCTAAAAACTTATAATACACAATTTTTTGAAAATATCCAGATAAAGGAAATTTCGAGAACTTTCTAGTCAACGTTAGTAGCCACTAGTTTGAACCGCAACATAAAAAAGAAGAAGCCTTCGCTTCTAAAAAATTATCTGTTTTAATTGGTTTTTGAATTACCCTCATGTGTATTAATAAACAGAGCGTAGCTAAATAATCACCAGATCTTAACCCGCCAGATGGTGACCGGTGTGTCTAGTTGTGGGTCCCATAACGGCCCGATTTTAACATCTGAGATGGTATTTTACATATCAGGTCATCTCGAAAACAAAGCGTTTTTTGAACTTTTTTCATTGATGAAATGGTACTTATATCAATATTTTCTATAGGTAACCAAAGTTTGTACCAACAATTGTATATACGGATATACATCCTTATACATATATCCCCTACACATATAGGGGTTATATATATATGTATACATATGGTTAGTTAAAAAAATAGCAGGGAGAGAAGGAAAGTAAGGGGGAGAGGGGGGAGGAAGGGGGGCGCTCACCTGGACAGCAGGGGGAGGAGGGGGAGGGTAGACGTATTTGAGACCCCCACAGGGAGCGGGGGGTGCAGTCCCCGGCACGTAGTACACCGCCTGTGTGAACATAGTACATTTAGTACATAGTACTTGTTATTTTTTTAAATTTTAAGATGACACAGCTCGTCATAGTACATTGTACCTGTACATTTGTTATTATAACACAGCTGGTCATAGTACATTGCACTTGTACATTTGTTAATATAACAAGCTGGTCATAGAACATTGCACTTGTACATTTGTCATTATAACACAGCTGGTCTTAGTACATGGTACTTGTACATCTGCTAAGATAACACAGCCTCGTCAGATAACAAGTAATGTACTTTTGGGTTACAACAACAACAAACACAATTGTTATCCTCCTTTTGGATGTTCGGGAGTTGAGTGTATTTTTTATATGGTATCTATTTTAAGGGAAGCGTGGCACATAGCCTTTTGGCCCCCACACCCACCGGATCTTAACCCACCAGATGGTGACCGGTGTGGCTAGTTGTGGGCTAATAACGGCCAGATTTTAACTTCCTAGATGGTTATCATTGCGACAACTTGTGGCCCCCACACCAACACGATCTGAACCCACAAAATGATTTTGTTCACCGGACGACATTTGAGAAAAACGTCTGCTCAGGTTAGTTCAGCAAAGCAATAAAGACTAAACTGCTTTAGGAGGTCAATTTTAGCAATGTTTGTTATAACTAAACTTATGATTAGGGGGCTATGTTCAAACTGTCATATTATCAGTGGGGAATACGCTTATGTATACATGGAGAGTTTAGAAAAACATTGAATGCTTAGAATCTTTTTAAAAATATTAATGTCCCATGGAGGGTAAAATAATGAAACGTGTTGATTAAATGCCGAAATTCCACCTTTCTAAACCACGTAAAGCTACAAAAATTGATCTATACATAAACAATAGTCTAAAAAGGTTAACAATATATCACTCTAACGCTATCTCGTCATTTGTTTTTTTTAAGGGTGTAAATACTAAGGTTTTAACGATGAAATATCAATTCCTACTCACATAATATTGATGTTCTAGTAATAATTTGAATAATAAAGAAATCAACGGTAAAATATATCTTTTCAACATTGATTGTTCTAACATAATCCCGAAAATATTAAATTTGGATGTAAAAGTATAATAAAACGAAATATTCATATATCTTTAAAATTGACTGGTATGATCTGTATGAATTATAGCATATTATGGCTCAAAGTAACCAATAACACCACACTACGAATGAAAATTATTATTGAAAATACCAAAAACATAAAATGACTAATCACTCAACAAATCCGCTAAGTAAGTAGTTCTGTGAACGATGAAAAACAGCGTATGTACCTACACAATGAATATCCGAAAACTATAGAAAATACAGCCTTGCTGCAAATATTACTCTGTTATTATTGGAACAGCGTTTTCGTTTGTAAGTTTCTAAAGATAATTCGATTGGAGAAAAATGACTTTCCTGAAGAAAATATTTTAAACGTATGTCCATAGAAACTAACTTTATTGGAGACGTGTGCGGATGCGGACACCCTCACCCGGGGATACCCTAAGCCGTGGATGCGGATACCCTCACCCGGGGATACCCTAAGCCGTGGATGCGGATACCCTCACCCGGGGATACCCTAAGCCGTGGATGCGGGTACCCTCACCCGGGGATACCCTAAGCCGTGGATGCGGGTACCCTCACCCGGGGATACCCTAAGCCGTGGATGCGGATACCCTCACCCGGGGATACCCTAAGCCGTGGATGCGGATACCCTCACCCGGGGATACCCTAAGCCGTGGATGCGGATACCCTCACCCAGGGATACCCTAAGCCGTGGATGCGGATACCCTCACCCGGGGATACCCTAAGCCGTGGATGCGGATACCCTCACCCAGGGATACCCTAAGCCGTGGATGCGGATACCCTGACCCGGGGATACCCTAAGACGTGGATGCGGATACCCTCACCCGGGGATACCCTAAGCCGTGGATGGGGATACCCTAAGCCGTGGATGAGGATACTCTCACCCGAGGATACCCTAAGCCGTGGATGTGGATACCCTCTCCCGGGGATACCCTAAGCCGTGGATGCGGGTACCCTCACCCGGGGATACCCTAAGCCGTGGATGCGGATACCCTCACCCGGGGATACCCTAAGTCGTGGAGGGGGATACACTCACCCGGGGATACCCTAAGCCGTGGATGCGGATACACTCACCCGGGGATACCCTAAGACGTGGATGCGGATACCCTCACCCGGGGATACCCTAAGCCGTGGATGCGGATACTCTCACCCGGGGATACCCTAAGCCGTGGATGCGGATACCCTCACCCGGGGATACCCTAAGCCGTGGATGGGGATACACTCACCCGGGGATACCCTAAGCCGTGGATGCAGATACCCTCACCCGGGGATACCCTAAGCCGTGGATGGGGATACCCAAAACCGTGGATGAGGATACTTCACCCGGGGATACCCTAAGCCGTGGATGAGGATACTCTCACCCGAGGATACCCTAAGCCGTGGATGCGGATACCCTCTCCCGGGGATACCCTAAGCCGTGGATGCGGATACCCTCACCCGGGGATACCCTAAGCCGTGGATGCGGATACCCTCACCCGGGGATACCCTAAGCCGTGGATGGGGATACACTCACCCGGGGATACCCTAAGCAGTGGATGCGGATACCCTCTCCCGGGGATACCCTAATCCGTGTATGCGGATACCCTCACCCGGGGATACCCTAAGCCGTGGATGGGGATACCCTAAGCCGTGGATGAGGATACTCTCACCCGGGGATACCCTAAGCCGTGGATGCGGATGCCCTCACCCGGGGATACCCTAAGCCGTGGATGGGGATACCCTCACCCGGGGATACCCTAAGACGTGGATGCGGATACCCTCACCCGGGGATACCCTAAGCCGTGGATGCGGATACCCTCACCCGGGGATACCCTAAGCCGTGGATGCGGATACCCTCACCCGGGGATACCCTAAGCCGTGGATGCGGATACCCTTTCCCGGGGATACCATAATCCGTGGATGCGGATACCCTCACCCGGGGATACCCTAAGCCGTGGATGATGATACCCTAAGCCGTGGATGAGGATACTCTGACCCGGGGATACCCTAAGCCGTGGATGCGGATGCCCTCACCCGGGGATACCCTAAGTCGTGAATGGGGATACCCTCTCCCGGGGATACCCTAAGCCGTGGATGCGGATACCCTCACCCGGGGATACCCTAAGCCGCGGATGCGGATACCCTCTCCTGGGGATACCCTAATCCGTGGATGCGGATACCCTCACCCGGGGATACCCTAAGCCGTGGATGGGGATACCATAAGACGTGGATGCGGATACCCTCACCCGGTGGACCCTAAGCCGTGGATGCGGATACCCTCACACGGGGATACCCTAAGCCGTAGATGCGGATACCCTCACCCGGGGATACCCTAAGCTGCAGATGCGGATACCCCAAACCGCGAATGCACTTACCCTCACCTTCGGTGACCCTCACCTTCGGTTACCCTCACCTGCGGATACCTTTAAGCTGCAGATGTGGATACCCTAAGCAGCGAATGCGGATACCCTCACCTGCGGATACCCTAAACTGCGGACACGGACCCCTCACCTGAGGGTAGGGCCTCACCTGAGGGTAGTGCCTCACCTGAGAGTAGTGCCTCACCTAAGGGTAGTGCCTCACCTGAGGGTTGTGCCTCATCTGAGGGTTGTGCCTCATCTGAGGGTAGTGCCTCACCTGAGGGTAGGGCCTCACCTGAGGGTAGTGCCTCACCTGAGAGTAGTGCCTCACCTAAGGGTAGTGCCTCACCTGAGGGTTGTGCCTCATCTGAGGGTAGTGCCTCACCTGAGGGTAGGGCCTCACCTGAGGGTAGGGCCTCACCTGAGGGTAGTGCCGGGGCAGGAGGTAGGTGTGCGGGTGCGGGTCGGCCTGCAGGTCTCCGGAGCCGCTGAGGCAGAGGCCCCGCAGCTGCGAGGTGGCCTCGTTGAGGCCAGAGTCCTGAGGCACAGCGTGAGGGTCAGTGGGGCCCTCATGTCTCTCTGTGGGGCCCTTACGCCCCTTTGTGGGGCCTGACTTCCCCTCACGCCCCTCTGAGGGCCCCAACACTCCCCCACACTCCCCAACACTCCCCCACACTCTCCCTCACTGGGGAGAGTGTGCCAACACTCTCTGCCAACACTCTCTCACACTCATCCACACTCTCTAACACTCCCCCACACTTACCCATTCTCCCACACTCCCCCACACTATCCCACATTCCCCGCACTCCTCCACACTCCCCCACTCTCCCTACACTCCCCCACTCTCCCTACACTCCCCCATACTTCCCCTGCATTTTCTCACACTCACTCCACTCCCCCCTCCCCCTACATCTACATTCCTTCCACTCCCCCACTCTCCATCATTCTCCCCACATCCCCCACACTCACCCACACTCCCCCCTACACTCCCCTCCACTCCTCCCTACACTCCCCCACTCCCTCTACTCCCCCAAATTCTCTCAAACCCTCCACTCCCCCACTCTTCTTCTCCATACACTCCCTCACACTCCCCACACTCTCCCCACTCCCTCACACCCACCCAAAGTTCCCCCGCATTTTTCCACACTCCCCCACTGCTCCCCTCTCCCCCCCTCCCTGCATTCCCCTCCCCCCACTCCCCCACACTCCGCCCATTCCATTTCCCCCCCACTCCCCCACCCACCACAGAACACGTCCGGGCGAACTCCTGCAAGGGATGGTGTGCTGCAGGAGCCGGCACACAGGCGTGCCCTCCTGCTCTAGGAAGTGTTGCCACTCCGCGTGCCCCTCCTGCTCCTCCAGCTGCCCCTCCTCCTGCTCCTCCTGAAGGAGGAGCCGGAGGGCTGCTCACGGGAGGGCTCGCTGCACCCTCAGGAGGGTCGTGCCCTTTGGGGGTCCTACCTGTCTGTCCCCCGCACGCCACCACCGTCGTGGGGGAAGATGAGGTGTCCTCTTCATTCGAGGAGCTCTTGTTCGCTTCACATGAACCTGGCAAGTTGGCAAGTTGACAAGTTGAGAAGTGGACAAAGTTGACAAAGTTGACAAAGTTGACAAAGTTAACAAAGTTGACAAAGGGCCTTTTGGCGAATGGGTTTGTATTGGTAAGTCAAGCTGACAAGGTTTTTAGTAATTGACATGTAGAGAAATTATATGAGTTGACAAGACTTTGTCCGGCCAAATGAACAAGTTGACAAGGCTTCGTATGGTCAGTAGAGTAGTTAAAAAGGCTTTATCTTGTGAACCGGACAAATTAAGTGCAAAAAAAATAATCCATTGATTTCGCTAAAAATCAAGTCTTGCGCTGTCGGAAATTTTGCCCAATTGTTCCGTAGAGTTTCATAGGCCAAAATGTAATAAAATCTACGGATACGGAAACCAGTATTTAATTACATTTAATTACATACAGAAACTAGTATTCTGCCACAAAAATCTACGGATATTAAAACCAGCATTCAACTTACTCTGTTTTAATTCATGTGGTATTGAAACCAGTATTTAACTTACTTTGCAACTAAAATTGATAGAGTTTCAAACCAGAATTTGTGAATCTTTTTCGAAGATCCAATTATAATCATTTATTCCCCAGAGCGAAGAATATTCTAGGCGTATTTTAACTTCATAATGAAACCGTATGAAATATGAAACTTCAGCTCAATTTTCGGTGAGAAGTACATCAATTTTTTGGTCAAAAGTGTTGCAAGTTGAAATGAGTTCGTGAAATTTCCCATCTCACCAATGCATAAAAATCCTGTTTTAACAGTCACGAAAAACCTAATTTAACACTCAAGAAAAACATATTTCAGAAGTAAAAAAGACTGTTTTAATGGCCAAGCAAAACTACATCTACTGTGAGTCCAACTGCACCTAACATGGAACTTTTTTTTAGCGAAAAAGATTAATTTTACCGGAAGAAAACCCAGAAAAAAGGAGCTAGAGCGACATCTCAACATTTCTGCAGAGATGCGTGCACAAGTACCATTGTTTTGTAGAGTCAGCCATTACTAACTGCCATTACTAACTGTGAAGTTGTACAATTGTGCAGTTAACTGTGTGCACAATTGTGCATAGTTGCACCCTGCGGACCCTCTCATGGTGTGTATTGGACTGCGCTCACTGACTATTGGAAGAGTAACTTAAGTGGTCTGTGAAGTGAGCAAGTCACCACAAGTTACCACAAGTTGCCACAAGTTACCACAAGTTACCACAAGTTACCACAAGTTACCACAAGTTACCACAAGTTACCACAAGCTATCACAAATTACCACAAGTTACCCCAAGTAATTTTAAATTATTACAAGCCACCACAAGTTATTGTTAGTTACCACTAGTGCTGCAAGAGACGACTAGTTCCCGCCAGTCAGCACAACTCATGCAAAACTTCAAAAGAAACAGGAGAGAGAAGAAAACCAAAAATTCTCACCATCGGGGGGTGGGGGGCAGTCGCTGATGGAGGGCGGGGGGGAGGGGGGATGAGGCTACCCCCTCCCGCGGGGGTGAGGGGGGTGAGGGGGGTAATAGGGGGAGTGGTGGGCGGGGGGCATCTCGCACTCCCCCAGACCTGGTGAAAGCAATTTATTAGAAGCTTATATTGGCTGGTGTATTGGCTGGTGTATTGGCTTGTGTATTGGCTTGTGTATTGGCTGGTGTATTGGCTGGTGTATTGGCTGGTGTATTGGCTGGTGTATTGGCTTGTGTATTGGCTTGTGTATTGGCTGGTGTATTGGCTGGTGTATTGGCTGGTGTATTGGCTGGTGTATTGGCTGGTGTATTGGCTGGTGCATTGGCTGGTGCATTGGATGGTGTATTGGCTGGTGTATTGGCTGCTGTATTGGCTGGTGTATTGGCTGGTGTATTGGCTGGTGTATTAGCTTGTGTATTGGCTTGTGTATTGGCTGGTGTATTGGCTGGTGTATTGGCTGCTGTATTGGCTGGTGTATTGGCTGGTGTATTGGCTTGTGTATTGGCTTGTGTATTGGCTGGTGTATTGGCTGGTGTATTGGCTGGTGTATTGGCTGGTGTATTGGCTGGTGTATTGGCTGGTACATTGGCTGGTGCATTGGCTGGTGTATTGGCTGGTGTATTGGCTGCTGTATTGGCTGGTGTATTGGCTGGTGTATTGGCTGGTGTATTAGCTTGTGTATTGGCTTGTGTATTGGCTGGTGTATTGGCTGCTGTATTGGCTGGTGTATTGGCTGGTGTATTGGCTGGTGTATTGGCTGCTGTATTGGCTTGTGTATTGGCTTGTGTATTGGCTGGTGTATTGGCTGGTGTATTGGCTGGTGTATTGGCTGGTGTATTGGCTGGTGCATTGGCTGGTGCATTGGTTGGTGTATTGGCTGGTGTATTGGCTGCTGTATTGGCTGGTGTATTGGCTGGTGTATTGGCTGGTGTATTGGCTGGTGTATTGGCTTGTGTATTGGCTTGTGTATTGGCTGGTGTATTGGCTGGTGCATTGGCTGGTGTATTGGCTGGTGTATTGGCTGGTGTATTGGCTTGTGTATTGGCTGGTGTATTGGCTGGAGTATTGGCTGGTATATTGGCTGGTGTATTGGCTGCTGTATTGGCTGGTGTATTGGCTGGTGTATTGGCTGGTGCATTGGCTGGTGTATGGGCTGGTGTATTGGCTGCTGTATTGGCTGGTGTATTGGCTGGTGTATTGGCTGATGTATTGGCTGGTGTATTGGCTGGTGTATTGGCTTGTGTATTGGCTGGTGTATTGGCTGATGTATTGGCTGGTGTATTGGCTGGTGTATTGGCTGATGTATTGGCTGGTGTATTGGCTGGTGTACTGGCTTGCATACTGGCTTGTGTACTGGCTTATATACTGGCTTGTGTACTGGCTTGAGTATTGTAAAATGCTCCAATCACCTTCAATAAACAAATCGGAGCTTTGCTAGCTACCCTCAGTAACATTACCAAACGAGGGCTAGCAATACAGTTACTCTTTGATATCACCAGTTACCCAAAGCGACACTAGTTACCCCCAGTAACACCAGTTACCCCAGTTACCTCTAATAACACAAGATACTCCCAGTTACCACAATAACACAAGTTACACCAGTTACCACCAGTAACACCAGTACCAGCAGTTACCTCCAGTATCACCAGTAACACCAGTTCCCTCCATTAACACCAGTTACACCAGTCACAGCCAGTAACACCAGTTACCCAAAATACCACAATAACACAAGATACCCTAGTTACACCAATAACACCAGTTACCCCCAGTAACACCAGTTACCTCCATTAACACCAGTTACACCAGTCACCCCCAGTAACACCAGTTACCCAAAACACCGCAATAACACAAGATACCCCAGTAAAAAAGAGAGAACCAGAAAATGGTATGAAACATTTTTCATTAAAATGTATTCTCGAGGCTGCAAAAAAACTCGTAACAATTGGACGTTTCGAGCCTTCGCTCATCATCAGCAATACAAATTCGAACAAAAATTCATCTGTAAAATACAAAAAGAAAAGAACCTTTTTACTAACGTTCCATTGCGTGAAACTATAGAAATATGCTTGCAACACTTGTTCACTACTCCTCAGGCTGTTGTCTTAGGGCTAACGAAAAAATTGTTTCATAATCTTTTAGAACTGGCAGTCATGAACACTTTTTTTATATTCAACGGGAAGTTTTACAAAGAATTAGAGGGTTTAGGCATGGGTCTGCCGCTTTCTCCAGCCTTTGCTAATATTTTTATGTGTTTTGGGGAAAAGAAATGGCTGGAAGAATGTCCTGAATCATTTAAACCTGTTTTTTATAAGAGATACGTTGATGACACCTTTTTACTTTTTCAGGACCAGGCTCATGCTCCGCACTTCTTAAACTACCTCAACAGCAAGCATAGAAACATAAAATTTACGATAGATTGTGAAGTGGGTGGCAAACTTTCTTTTCTGGATTGTCTGGTGCATAAAGAGGGGATAAATTTGAGTGTTCCGTGTTTAGGGGAAATTGTTTCACAAGTCTAGGTACTAGTTTTTACAGTTTTTCTCCTTCATTTTTAAATTGAATTTCATCAAAGTTTTATTATGCCGTTCTTTTAATGTGTGCAGCTCTTATCGGTTTCTACACGAGGAATTTTCCTTTTTGAAAGTATTTTTTAGGAATAATGGCTTTTCTAGTGGTTTTGTTGAATATCAAATCAGGAAATTTTTAGATAAGAAATATGCAAATGTTCCGGACTTTCAACAAGCAGCAGACTCTGTACGAACGCTCTCTCTATGTTTCCCTTACTTTGGTCCTCAGTCAGAATTAATGAAAAAACAAATACTGAAGCTACTACAAAAATATTTCAATA
Organism: Morinoia aosen; assembly: GCA_030386875.1. Lineage (NCBI taxonomy): Eukaryota > Metazoa > Arthropoda > Malacostraca > Amphipoda > Talitridae > Morinoia > Morinoia aosen. The sequence continues at coordinate 74,002,003 of CM059579.1, forward strand.
ATGTAAAATTTGAATTAATATTGATCAATTATCACAAAATTGAATCATTTTTTAGATTCAAGGATAGACTTCCTACTGAGAAGCAGGCATCCATAATATCCAAAATAGTTGTGCACTTTGTGCATCTGAGTACGTGGGCATGACTACCCGTACTCTGGGATGTAGGGTTGCGGAGCATCAAAGTAGGAGCTACCGGACGGGAAACATTTTAGCAAGCCCATCTAACTCAACCATCCGTAATCATGCTTTCGAATGCGACACAGCAGTCAATAAAAATAGCTTCAAAGTCATAGCCAGCGCAAAGTTGTGTTCAGAATTGCGGATTTTAGAGTTTCTGTTCATTTTTAAAACGAAACCTGTTTTAAATAATCATCTTAGCTCATTTCCTTTATCCCTAGTCAATAAGTAATGTCATGCATTTTTAGAGTTGTTTTCTTTTTGTATTTTACAGATGACATTTTTTCGAATTTGTACCTATTGCTGATGATGAGCGAAGGCTCGAAACGTCCATTTTTTACGAGTCTTTTCACAGTCTCAAGGATACATTTTAATTAAAAATGTTTTCTACCATTTTCCTGGTTCTCTCTTTTTATTGAAAATTCGAAAATACCGAAATAGCTGCTTCAAAGATACCCCAATTACCACAATAACACCAGTAACACCAGTTACCTACCAAAACACAAGATACCTCCAGTTACCACAATAACACCAGTTACCCCTGTTACCACAATAACACCAGTTACCCCAGTTACCACAATAACACCGGTTACCCCTGTTACCACAATAACACCAGCAACACCCCGTAACACCCACCGTCGTGCTGGCAGTGGTGGTGGAGGGGGGAGGGGTGCTGGGAGGGGGGGGTGGGGGGCGGGTAGGTGGGGGGGATTGGAGGGGTCGTAGCGGTACACCGACCCGTCCTGGTTCACGTACGGCTGGCCCGTCTGTAACAGGGGAGGGGTTAGAGACGGTGTTTGTGCGTGCGTTTGTTCATTAGCTTGTTAATTCGTTCATTCGTTTCGTGAGTTTATTCGTTCGTTTATTCGTTCGTTGATTTGTTCGTTCATTCGTTCGTTCATCCATAAATTCATTAATGTGTTCGTATGTTCATTTTTTCATTCATTCGTATATTCGTTCATTCATTGGTTCATTCATTTGTTCATCCATTCATCCGTTCTCAATCCTTTCATTCTTCCACTTTTGCACACTTCAGTTCCTTACATCAACATACGAACAAGTGATCGAATAATCGATGACACAAAAGATAATTGATAGGTTACGGAATGAATCAACAATAAAATGAACTATCACATCAACAAAAAAATGAAAAACAATTGATAGAATAATAACATAAATAATTAAATTAGCATTTGATTTTACAACGGAAGTAAAATTAATGCTATCCGTTGAATTATAATTACTCAACTTCCAATATTACTCACCCTCGTACTGCACTTGTACTTCCCTCGTAATTCCCCTCTGATCCCTTTTATTTAACACGAGTGCACCCGTCAAAAAATGACAGGATTAGATATAGGACCAACTGAGCTACAACATGGCGTTCCCATGATTTTCCATGCTATTCTATGGCTTTCTAATACTTTTAAAAGTCTCAACCGCTGATATTCTACACAACCTAATCTAACCTTCCAATACACGTGATATTCTACTCAACCTAGTCTAACCTACCAATACACGTGATATTCTATACAACCTAATCTAACCTACCAATACACGTGACATTCCGACTCCCAATCTGCTGGGTCAAGGCACCGAAAATTGTGGAGGTGATGAAGCTTGTATCACAGATACGCTCATATCACACTGCAGGCTGGTGGGTGTGACACACGGACGGACGGACGGACGGACGCGGCTCCTTTTATAATAGTGATATAAACATTTTTTAAGTACCATCACAAACAAGGCCTTTTTTTTAGGTCCCTCATAGTGCCTCCACTCCCCATGGTCCCCTTGAATCCCCTTGATCCCCACACCATCTGATGCTCCTGACCCCCTAGTCCCCCCTCCCCAAACCAGGGGTGAATCTCCTTGATGCCCCTTATACCCACGATCTGTTCCCCCAAGTCTCCCAGTCCCCACACCTAGGGGTGAATCCCCGTGATCCCCCATCGGACATCTGGTCCCCTTGATCCCCATATCCCCCCGACCCCCCCCACCCACCTGGGGGTTGATGAGCACTGCCCCCGCAGGCACAGCGTCGAGGTCCGTCACGGCCCACATCACGTGGTCCCCCCCCTCCCCCCATAGCCCCCCCTGCTCAGCGGAGGTTATTTTATACATCTTATAATCACGTTATTTAATGTGTCTCATACTCGCGTTATTGAATGCATCTCAAACACGCGTTATTTAATATATCTTATGCACACGTTATTTAATGTGTCTCATACTCGCGTTATTGAATGTATCTCAAACACGCGTTATTTATTACATCTTATGCACACGTTATTTAATGTGTCTCATACTCGCGTTATTGAATGTATCTCAAACACGCGATATTTAATATATCTTATGCACGCGTAATTGGATGTATTATATTTCATACACGCGTTATTTAATACATCTCATGCTCGCGTTATTTAATACATCTCATACACGCGTTATTGAAGGTGTCTCATACACGCGTTATTTAATACATCTTATGCACGCGTAATTGGATGTATTATATTTCATACATGCGTTATTTAATACATCTCATACTCGCGTTATTTAATACATCTCATACACGCGTTATTGAATGTGTCTCATACACGTATTGGCTTGTGTTTCATTGTTGTTGTGTTTCAAGTATGCTACTTAATTCATAGAAGTTACTATGATTCAAAATTTCCTTCAATATTTTTCAAAACTTTTATTAGTTTATGTACATTCAAAGTTTTTTGTTCCTAAATCCAATTTTAGTTCAATATGTATTTTTTCAAATGAATCTTTCAAATTTGATTGCACGGCAATAGCTTAGGACTCGTAAAATAAATAGACACTATGACATTAATATGGCATTAATAATACACAGCCACAATGATAATGATATAATGACAATAATATCCAGATTTTATGATATGATAATAGGTGACACGTATTTTTCAACATTTAAATCTACAAAAATATTCCCGGATCTTTTGCATTCGCACAGTGAACAGGTGCTCTGAACTGTACACGGTATCATGCACGGTGTCATACTCGAGACCTGTTAGGTATATCATACAGTATAATACACAGTATTATACCCCGTACCATGTGCAGTACCATGCTCGATACCGTACACCATACATCACACCATGCACAGTACCATGCCCTATGCCAGGGCTTCTCACCCTATACATTGTCGTGTATCCCCTTAGCTTAATGGTGTATCTTCATGTACCCCCAGCACAGTAAAAGGTTTAAGAAACTATAAGAATACACTTAATGATTAGTAATTATACATACTTATACTGTTGTACGTAAATATACATTGTAGATTTAAACATTTGAAGTATGTTTACCTCTAGAGGTGCATATACCCCTGGTAGTTGAGACCTATACGATGAACAGTACCATGTTCGGTACCATACCCAGCACGGCCCTGTGTACTGGAGAGAGGTGGTGGAGAGAGACTCACCGTGGGGAGGGCGGGGTGGAGGTGGAGGGAGGTGACGGGGGAGGGGGGTGGTGGAGAGGGTGGTGGAGACGTTGGTGGAAGAAGTGTCCTGGCGCTGCGTCTTGTAGCCTGAACTGCCGCTCTGCTCGCTCAGCTTGCTGCTTGTCGAGTCTGTAATGGTTAGGGAGGTTAGTAGGGGACCGTAGCGAAGGTTATGTCTAAGAATCTAACCCAGAGTCTCTCTCAACAGCTGAGTGATATGTAGATGTCTGCGTTAATAGTAAACAAATGTAATCTTTCGTGTCTTAAATTTCTTATCTAAGTTAGGAGGAACGAGATTAGATGAGACAAAGTTCGTAAATGATATTGAAGATATCGAAATGCAGTAATAATGGCATTGGAAAGGCGTCATTGGCTACATACTTACCAGAAATAATTGATTAAAATGACCTTTATTGAATTATTGATTTATATGAAATATGAACATTGTTCTTCCTAGGTATTGGCCCGGTGGCAGCAAAATGGTCCCTAAAAAATATGATTCGGTTGAAAAAATATTGTTTACGGCGTATAATACGCCACATGGAGATAATTTATGAAGAGCCCACAACAATAATGCGCAATCAGTAAGACCACCAAGAGGAGGTCGTTACCATGATGGCAGTAAACGCGAGATTTGGACATATTTCGTACATATTAATTCTTAGAACATGCCATGATAACGCCCCGTGAACACAACCATAACACTGGTGGCAGCGGTGGGATGTGGGTTTTGCTGCAAGTAAAATGTTACTGTCGAATTCCACGCCGAATACATACCTCCAAATGAATAAATTTACATTCAAATCAGACTTCAGTATTTTGAACGATTAAAATTAATGTCTCTAATTCTCTCATCTCGTCTCTCTCTTCTTAACGAACTTACATTTGCAGGATCTCACCAGAACGCAAAAATTAATGCTGCATTAATTTTTTATGTATGGTTTCCACGTTGACGATAATTTATAGGATGCATGTTTATTGTGTGTTCAATTCATCTCTTTTTCAACTAAATTTCAATAGAATAGATATTTTCCATACTTTTCTGCGTTAAAATTGTAGCATAGCAACATAGCTATGTCGTAGGCGAATGTAAGGTCTAACACGTACACGGGCGTGTACGTAACACGTGTGCTCCAGAATCCTACTCCAATTGCAGCCATGAACTTCAAAACTGCAATTTAATTAAACCTATTGCGAGACAACCAAACCAAAATTCTCAGCTAAAATTTCTTAAAACATTTGAAATTCTGTCCTAGTTGTTTAAAAATCTAGTGAATTATGCCCTAGCTATTTTCAGCTATGTAGAAGCGAAATTAAATTCAATATCATAATGTAGTTATGTTATAGACAAGTCTAGTTGTACACGAGTACTTACATAGTATAGTTTATGCCATTAATTGTAGGAAGCAAGAGAGCAAGAGATAGTGAAGGAATGAGGGGAAAGAATGAGGGAATGAGTGGAGAGAGTGAGAGAATGAGGAGAGAGAGTGAGGGAATGAGGGGAGAGGGAGTGAATGAGGGAAGAGAGTGAGGGAATGAAGGGAGAGAGTGAGAGAATGAAGGGAGAGAGTGAGGGAATGAGGGGAGAGAGTAAGGGAATGAGGGGAGAGAGTGAGGGAATGAGGGGAGAGAGTGAGGCAATGAGGGGAGAGAGTGAGGGAATGAGGGGAGAGTGAGGGAATGAGGGTGAGAGAAGTGAGTTAAAAGCATGAAACTGGGATTGAGAAACCAAAAAAGAAACACGTTAAGAAAACAAATATCGGCATGGAAATGAAGAAATGCATGCATAAACGAAAAAAGGCATGAAAGAAATAAGAGTGACTCTGAAGCAAATAAAGAAAAGACTCCTAGTTCAATTTTTTGTGCATCGGTATTTATAACTTTGGCCGCCTAGAGAAGAGTCTGTTCGTTAACGGGCGGCTAAAATGATGGATGCTGAAACGAAAAAGCTAGACTTTTCATTATGTTGATTAAAGTTAGGAGAAACTGAAGTACCGTTAAGAAAAATTTAAAGTAACCATTCTAATTTAAAGAACAACCAGAAGCAACCATACCAAAAAAAATAAGATGCATCACCGCGTAAATTAAACTTGGAGACACAAATCAACTTAAAAGTGAGGGGAATCCGAAGTGACACAGGGTGCGGCAGTCAATCCTGCACTTTCGAGTAGACAGGGGAAACCTAAAAATGCAGAATTGACTGCCCCCACCTTGGATAAAACGAGTAGACAATGGTAGATAAAGCGATGGAGGCCTAACAATGGTCGATTACTGCCGGAACCTGGAATAAAATACTAAAAAGACGCACCCTGTTTAGTGAGCCGCTCGGAGATGGCGAGCGACTCGCCCCTGGTGAGGACGGTCACGCCACCGCTGTACCCCCCGAAGGAGTGACTCTTGAACACCGACGGCCGCAGCGACCGTCCCCCTGTGCACTCCAGCGACTCCACCTTCGGGAGGCGGCTCGGTCTGGGGGAGGGGGAGGGGGTGTTGGTGGGTGTTGGGTGAGGAAGAAGGAGGTATTGTGTAGTGTTGGTGGGTGTTGGGTGGGAAAGGGGATGTTGTCTGGGTGCTTTGCGGGGGGTGGGGGTAGTGTTGGTGGGTGTTGTGTGTTGGGTATTTTGTGTGATGGACGTGTGTGTATGTATTGTGTGATGGGCGTGTGTGTGTGTTGTGTTAGTGAGTGTGGTGTGTTGTGTGTTGGGTGTGTGTGTTTTGCGATGAGAGTGTGTTGAGGGCCAGGTGTGTGTGTTGTGTGTCGGATGTGTAGTTGTGTGATGGATGCATGTGTGTGTGTTAGGCATGTTTACGTGTGAGTTGTCTGCTGAGGGTGATGAGTGCGTGTTTACGTGTGTTGTGCACGGCGTGTGAATGTTTCAAGTTCAAGGTAAGGGGTGTTGTGTGTCTAATGTTTCTCATGTGTTTCAATAAGTGTTCTATGCACAGGATGTCCGCTAAAAAGTAGCAGATATGAAAATGCTGCAGTTTGTAAAATATCAACGATAGAAACCTGAAAAAAGTTTCATTTAAAAGAGCAGAATTGAAAGCTATATTTTATTTCGATAGTTTTGGATTTGCCATAACAGAAAGACATGAAAATAAAACAATATGAGAAGAATATTAATTAATTATGATAAAACGAAATCAGTGAGAAAATGTTCTCCTGAGACGCAGGTAAAGAAAACTCCTGTTCATTTTATTCTCAAAGAAAAAAATTTATTTAAAACCATATAAAATGCTGAGTAATCAAGAAATCTCACCGCAGGGGAAAGATTGGAGGTTATTGTTTTGGCTTAGATTAAAAAAACAGCAGTTCTGATCAAATATTTGTGGATAATATAATTTTCAGTGATAAATTTATCTCAAAGGTATGCATAATAGACTAAATTCTTGACATTCACAAAGGTAGGATCGTCCCGCCAGTTTCCGAATTTGTTTTTTAAAGCATTCAGTTCCCAGAAAATATAGCAGGGTATGAAATTTATGAAGTTTAACATTATTTTAATGATAGAAATTTTTTCTCAGTTATTATTAAGAAAACTATTTATTTTTAACATGAAAACACCTTCAGCGTATTTAAAATGTGTGAATTTTCGGAGTGTTGTGAAGGTGTGTATCCAGCACACGCCCCAGCGTGTAGGGGAATTTTGATATTACCCCTCAACGTGTTGAAATGATTGCGTGTACACACTCCTGTGTGTCATGACGTGTGAATATGTACCGCCACTCACACACAGAACTACACACACAGCTGCCAATCGGCTCAAAATGCCAATCGACACACATGCCAAACGGCGTACACGCCAATCGGCGCACATGCCAAACGGTGCACACATCATTCGACGCACATGCCAATCGGTACACATGCAAATCGTTACACATGCCAATCGGTACACATGCCAATCAGCGTACACGCCAAACGGCGCACATACAAATCAGCGCACACGCTAGTCGGTACACAGCTGTCAATCGGCGCCCGTGACACTGCGCCCTTCCATCCTCCCCCCAAAGCACCCCCCCACCTGAGGCGGTGGGCGTCGTAGTAGTGGCGGGGGCGCGGGGGCGCGGGCTCGGCGAAGTGCCAGCAGTGGCGGTCCCGCCAGCGGTGCTCCTCGTGGCACAGCCCCCGGCACCGCTCGCCCCCCCCGAACCGGGGGTCGCTAGAGCCCCCCTCCAGCGAAGAGAACGACTGCAACGTGCCAAAAATATTGCCGGTCATTTTGTGTTTTTGTTTGGGAGTTGGAATATGGAGGAAAATGGTGAGGCTAATAGTGTTTTTTTTGGGGGAGTTTCAAAATTTTGGGACGCAGAGTTTGGAAATGGAGGAGTTTTAGATTGTTTTTTAAAGTAGTGGGGTTGAGGAGTTGTGCGGAATCCAGGGGTATTTAGGGGCTTAAATTGTTTTTAAAAGTGGGAGAATCGAGGGATTTAGCCAGCTTTTGGGGATAATAAGTGGTTTAAATTGTTCGTTGATTTGAGAGAGTTGTGGAGTTTAATTGGGCCTTGGGGTAAACAAGGGTTTAATTTTTTAAGTAGGAGAGTTGAAGTTGATTCAATTTTTTTAAGTAGGAGAGTTGAAGTTGAAATTGCGCTTTTATTTAGGTGGGTAGGGCAACTTTGCGGGGTTTTGCGGAATTTAAGAGCTTAAATTATTTTTTATAGTAGAAGAGTTAAGGATTTTTTGGGGTTCCAGGGAATTTAGGAGATGAAAACTGCATCTTAAAGTGGAACATAAGACAAAAATTTGTGGATTAAAATAATTTTTTAAAGTGGAAGAGTCGTGAAATTTTTCTGGGTTTTGGGAACTGCAGGGCTTGAAATGATTCTTTATCGCAAGGTACAGTCTTGTTGGAAATAGATCTTCAATTTGCACTTTCAGGCAAAAAGCAAAAAAAATTAACTACTTCTGCAATGTCTAGGTCAATATATAATAGAATTTGCAGTACTTCTTGCTGGTGATGCGTGTGGGATGGTGCATCATCGTGTTAGAAACACAACACGTATTAAATATTGGAACGTTTGATTAACAATTATGATCAAGGGAACTTTGATGAACTGTTTTAATCCAGTGAAAGTTCAATGAACTATTTCAATCTAGTGACGTTTGAATAATGATAATAATCATTATATGTATATATATATATATATATATATATATATATACGTGTGTGTGTATGTTGTGCAAATACTTGGTTACCCTCTTGATTAATCCCTTTAATCCCTTAGCTCACTGCTTGGCTGATCGCTTTTCTAACATCTTGACTAATCCCTTGCCTCACTGGTTGGGTCATCGCTTAGCTAACCTCTTGACTGACCACTTGACTTATTATCTGGCTGATCGCTTGACTTAACTTTTGGCTGATCCTTGACTTACCTTTTGACTGAACACATGACTCATTATTTGGCAGACCACTTGACTAGCCTCTTGACTAATCCCTTGACTAACCTGATGACAAATCCCTCGCCCCACTACTTGAGTTATCTCTTAGCTAACCTTTTGACTGACCACTTGACTCATTATTCGGCAGACCGCTTGACTTAACGCTTGACTGACCGCTTGACTAACCTCTTGACTGAACATGCGTTTCCTCGCCCGCTGGTATTCCTCCTGCCGCTCCTCGAAGCTCTTGCTCCGGCGGCTGTCGTTGAGCACATCCGCCGGCTGCTGGCAGTTACGACATCGTAAGTTGCGTTGTAGCACAAGTACTTCTAATGAAATTATATTAATAATTGAAATAACTATTATAATAAATTATAGTAATTATTGTTGGAATTGTTGTAATAAATTATATAATAATTGTTATAATTATTATAATAATTGATGGTTGTATGTGTCTGAAGTTGTTTTTGCACGCGAACAAACATTTGAATGAAATAGGCTGTGTTTGAAATTGTCTTTAGAAGAAAAGAAGCATTCATTAATTGTAATCCGTTTTTTTTAAATTAAGTCTTAAGGTGGATTAACGACTGAGAATTGTCAGCTGCTTTTAAAATTGCCTTAATGGTTAATTAATACTGATTGCCTTTAAATAAAACGTTTAATAATTAAAGCTCAGGTTTGAACTAATCTGCATACGCAAACAAACATTTGACCAATGTAATTTGTGTTTGAATTTGTCTTAGGAAGTAAAACTTCCTCAGGTAACTAGGCCTGCCTTCAAAATTAGACCTACCTAGATGAGTAGAGCTAAGTAAATGCCTGTACTCCTAGATGAGTAGGCCTACCTAGATGAGTAGGCTTACCTAAATGAATAGGCCTACCTAGATGAGTAGGCCTACCTAGATGAGTAGGCTTACCTAAATAAATAGGCCTACCTAGATGAGTAGGCCTACCTGGATGAGTAGGCCTACCTAGATGAGTAGGCTTACCTATATGAATAGGCCTACCTAGATGAATAGGCCTACATAAGTCCGTGTGCTCCTAAATAAGTAGGCTTACCTAGATGCATGCAGTACCAAATAAGTAGGTTAACCTAAATATGTAGGCCTACTTAGATAAATAGGCCTGCCAAAATGAGTGTGTTCCTAAATAAGTAGGTTAACCTAAATATGTAGGCCTACTCAGATAAATAGGCCTGCCAAAATGAGTGTGTTCCTAAATAAGTAGGCTTACCTGCGTGCATGTAGTCCTAAATAAGTAGGTTTACCTAAATATGTAGGCCTACATAGATGAGTAGGCCTACCTAGATGAGTAGGCCTACCTACCTACCTAGATGAGTAGGCCTACCTACCTACCTACCTAGATGAGTAGGCCTACCTAGATGAGTAGGCCTACCTTGAAGCCGAGCGTGTCCTCAAAAGAGGAGAACTCGCGGCGCAGCACGGACCGGCGCGGGAGGTCGTCTGGCAGCGGCGTCATCTCGTCACAGAAATGCTCCCTGAACCGCACCTCTGGCAACCTGCCGGCCGGGGGGCGTGTTACAGCGGGTGTGGGACGTGTTTGTGACGTGTTTGTGACCTGTTTACGTAAGCCAAGTGGTTATGTGACGTGTTTACGTCAGCCAAGTGGGTGTGTGACGTGTTTGTGACGTGTTTGCTTCAGCCAAGTGGATGTGTGACGTGTTTGCGACGTGTTTGCGTCAGCCAAGTGGTTGTGTGACGTGTTTGTGACGTATTTTCGTCAGCTAAGTAGGTGTGTGACGTGTTTGTGACGTGTTTAGGTCAGCCAAGTAGGTGTGTGACGTGTTTGTGACGTATTTGCGTCAGCCAAGTGGGTGTGTGACGTGTTTGTGGCTGTTTGCGTCAGCCAAGTGGTTGTGTGACGTGTTTGTGACGTTTTTGCGTCAGCCAAGTGGGCGTATGACGTGTTTGTGACTGTTTGCGTCAGCCAAGTGGTTGTGTGACGTGTTTGTGACGTATTTGCGTCAGCCAAGTGGGTGTGTGACGTGTTTGTGACTGTTTGCGTCAGCCAAGTGGTTGTGTGACGTGTTTGTGACGTTTTTGCGTCAGCCAAGTGGTTGTGTGACGGGTTTGTGACGTGTTTGCGTCAGCCAAGTGGGTGTGTGACGTGTTTGTGACTGTTTGCGTCAGCCAAGTGATTGTGTGACGTGTTTGTGACGTTTTTGCGTCAGCCAAGTGGGCGTGTGACGTGTTTGTGGTGGTCATGTGGGTGAGTGCCTTGGAGGTTAATGGTAATGGTAATGGTAATGAAGGGTTATGGAAATAAGAATGGAGGTAATAAATAAATTAAAAATAAATGTAGAACATAATATGCAATAAAAAATGCAGATGATTGGCTTACTACATAAATGAAATTGAAAAATTGGAGTAAGTGGAGTTTTATAAATACTGGACATGAATTGAATACTGGCCATTTAAAATAAAGTTAATAAAGGGATTTTTTTTAATTCTTTGAAACACGCACAGGTTTGCTTACTTCAAATGTGAAATTTTTGAGGTGGCAAGTGAGGGGGAAGATGAAACGCAAATCAAAATAATGAAAATATTTCTTGCGTCAATAAAAGGATTTAGTAAACTCAGTTGAAATGATGCCGATGGGCCTAGTGTTTTTGTTAAATTTGCTGAAAATTTGTTGAAATTATCTGCTGAAAATTTTTTGAATTTTTTTTTGAAAATTCAGCCAAATGTGATAGGACGGGAAACCCGAGATGAACCCCAGTACTATATGCAACACATCACACAGACACACAACGACCCGCACAAAAATGCCACATTAAAGGCAAGACATACAAACACACAACTCTCAAGATACAACACTCAGGATACAACACACAACATTCAAGGCCCCCACACACAAAAACACAACACTCAAGACACATCACGCAACACAAACACACAACACTCAAGACACATCACGCAACACAAACACACAACACTCAAGACACCCCACACAACACTCAAGACCCCACACAAAAACACAACACTCAAGACACCCCACACAACACACAAACACCCCACAAAACACACAAACACCCCACACAACACACAACACACCTCGTATTTTTGGTCTTGTTGACGATGACCGCCGTGCCGGCCTGGTCGACGTTGTGCTCGAGGCCGAAGTAGGCGGCGCAGCGATGGACCAGCATGCGGTGGTACGACGACATCTGCTGGAACTTGTGGTGACTCCGTCTGTGATGGGCACAGGTCTTAGCTCTACTTTGTTTAGTATCGTTTTGTTTTGTTAGTTCTATTCTATTTGGTCTGATTTTGTCTAGTTCTAATGTGTCAAGTCTCGTTTTGTTTTTTTCTGATTCTCTCTCTATCTTGGAAAATCGTTACCAAGTCCAACATCTGACACCACCCGGGTACGTTGTGTCCAACTTTGGATACTCACGTATTGTCGTTGACTTGGTTGAAAAAATGGTGGCCACGCACAATATTTGACCCACGGGATGTTGATATATATTTTAAATCCTTACTTTTTTTGTCGTTGACTAGGTTGAAAAAAACCATACCACGTTCAATATTTGACACAACCCTGGCATGTTGCGTCCAATTTTGAATTCTGACTTGTTATCCTTTAATAGATTGAAGAAACTGTTAAAATTTTCTCTGTTTGGGAACACCCGGATAAGTTGTGTCTACTTTTGTTCTCTTTAGCTCTAGTTTTTGTTTTTTAAACCTTACTTGTTGTCTTTGACTAGGTTGAAAAAACCTTACCCCGTCCAATATTTGACACAAGATATGTTGGTTCCGATTTTAAAGCCTTACTTGTTGTCCTTGACTAGGTTGAAAAAACCTTACCCCGTCCAATATTTGACGCAAGGTATGTTGATTCCGATTTTAAAGCCTTACTTGTTGTCCTTGACTAGGTTGATCAGCTCTCTCTCTATCTTGAGGAGCACGGCTCTGTCCTTCTGGTGCTTGTGCAGCGTCTGGATGATGAACTGGAGCAGGTCTACCCCGCTGCTGTCCGTGTACTCCATCGAGGATTCTGAAACAAAACAAAATTAGTAAAAATCTGAAAAAGATTGATCCTCTGTAAATATCTTGTTTGTTGCTCTAATGGTTTTCCATTTATGGTTATTGATTGTTCCGTTTTGTTGTCTTTGTAATGGTTTTTGAGTTATGGTTGCTGATCGATTTATTTTTGTGATTGTTGTAATGGTTTTGCAGTTGTCTTTGTAGTCGTAGTGGTTTCTCAGTAATGCTTATTGATCGAACTATTTTGTAATCTTTGTAATGGTTTCCTTGTTATGGTTACTAATCGATAAATTTTGCAGTCATTGTAACGGCCTTCCAGTCGTGTTTGCAGATGTAATGGTTTACCAGTTATGGTTACAAATCGATCCATGTCGCGATGATTAATGATTTTCCAGTTATGATTATAATTGTAATGGTTAGGCAGTTATGGTTATTGATCGCTTCAATCAAGAATTACAATTGCTCTCTACCCTCGTTATTGTTGACTCCATCGTACAATGGCGATTGCAATTTTTATGGTTTTCCAGCTGAACGCTACAGGACAAATGCAAGTGAAGGTCAATGAGGATGAGAGTATTTTCTTTTATCTCTACCGCCCTATTCTATCAGACCCTTACTCTCCAGTCCCTCATCTTAAGACCCTCACACTTCAGACCCCCTCACAAGACCAACACCCCGAAGACCCTCACCTCTGGACAGACAAGGCGAGGACCCCTCAAAGGACCCCTGCTGGGACCCCTGGGAGGACCCTTGGTGCCGAAGCCGCCGCCTCCCCACCATGGACCCCGGCCCCCCCACCCCTCCCTGCAGGGGGACCGTGGGGGACACGGTGAGGCTGTTCCCCCCGCAGTGGGAGAGAGGGAGTGGGGGGAGGGGCAGGTCGGGGGGAGGGGGGGAAGCGTCTTCCCTCATCGCGTGGCTCCGCTGCAGCTGCTTCTGCTTCCCCCCCATCTGGGGGGAGTGAGGGAATGGTGTGGATTAAATGAATTATTCCTCCCATCTGGGGGGAGGGGGGGAATGGGGGGGGGGTGATTCGATGAATCTTTCACCCCATATGGGGGGGGAGTTTGGGAATGGTGGGGATTAGTGGAATTTTTACCCCTATCTCGGGGAGTGGGGAAATTGTTGGGATTTAGTTTAATTATTCCCCCATCTGGTGAGGAGTGGTGGAATGGGGGGATTACTTGAATTATTCCCCCCATCTGGGGGAGTGGGGGAATGGGAGGGATTACTTGAATTATTCCCCCCCATCTGGTGGGGATTATGTGACTTTTTTACGCACTCATATAATTGTTATTTTTTAAAACAAACTTGAGACATGTTGTCTTAGACGTTGGTTTGTACTGGGAAATCATTTTATTTTCATCACATTTACCCAGGCTGCTCTGCGCATCGTTTTTTTATGTTTTGTAATATCATTGAGGCAATGACGTGCGTCGGTTTGTGCGTAAGTTGCTCCTATAATTACTCCCTCACTTATTCTGCTCGCAGATTTTTATAAAAAAAATATTTTTTATTAAAAGGGATTTTTATGAAAAAAATATATTTTTTTTTAAATTAGAAATAACCAAATTTTTTCCACAAAACAGATGGTTCTCACGTGCATTGTTTACCCATTTCTTATACCTGAGTGAGGAGGGGAGTTGAATGTAACCTTTTGTCTTTTCCCAAGGAGAAGATACACCGAGCTCGCTATACTGGAGTCAGTGCCGCGTTCACCAGCCAAATGCAAAAGTTCAACAAAATTCAAGCAACTGAACGTACCTTCGTCTGTGGTTTCATAGATTAAAAAATATAATTTCAATCATTCTTATTATTCTTATTATTAATATTTCTAGCAATATTTGACCGATAAAAGATGAGACAAAAGAGACCACGAAAAAATGTTGGAATGTTGCTAAGCCTCGGGTTACATTTTAAACAATCAAACTGAAATGCCAACTTGAGGTTGGTATTTTTAGGTCACAACCTCACAACCCCAAGTGAAGTCACCAACCTCACAACCCCAAGTGAAGTCACCAACCTCACAACTCCAAGTGAGGTCACCTACCTCACCAACCCCACAACCCCAAGAAAGGTTACCAACCCTGTTCCTCAGCACCGACGCGACAGATGTGGGGTCCCCCTCGAGGTGCAGGCTGGGGAGATCAAGGGAGCGACTCCGAGATGGGGACGGGCCAGGGGACGGTCTTGGGGAGTACCCCACATCTTCACCACCGCCGGGACCAGGCCCCGTAGGGACACATTGGTGGTCTTCCCCCTTCGAGGCGCAGGGGAGACTCCCCAGCGCCCCAGCCTCCCCGTGGGGATCCGGAGAGGGATTGCTGGTGGAGATGTGGCTCCCCGAAGCAGCTCCCCCACCCCCCTGGGGACCCTGGGGAAGACGCATTCCCTATGTTAATAGCGAGAGGAAAATGAGGGATAATGGCGGGAATTTTTCTGCCCAAATTTTACAAATTTAATTTTCTGAGATATTTGACCATTTGTCATAATCCGTACATTTTGTTACTATTTCATAGGTCATGAATATAGAGTTTCGTCTAATTTCACAAACCATAGAGACAATGATATAGAGAGATATGATAGAAATTTTTAATTTTGATATCATCATTACCTAATTATAGCTCACATACTCACCTGGCTAGGTGGGGGGTCGTCCCTGTCAGGGTTATGGGGGGCCGGGGGGCTGGAGGGGGGACTGGTGGAGCCGTTGTGCACCACTATGGACGGGACTGTGGTGGCGAATCGGAGCGTCATAAAGTTACCGGAGTTAACACGCATGTCAGGAGTGAAATTTTTCCGCTTTAAATTGGTTAAAATATGGGTTGTGTTGTTTCTTGGAACTAAATAAGCTTGAAATTACATGTTTTTTCTCATAAAATGAATAAATTGAAAGCACCAATAATTTCCTTGGTAAAAAAATTTGAAGAGCATTAAAATTTTTCCTTCCGAAGAAAATTTTGAACCGTAATTTATTTCACTCCTCAAAAAAATATAAAAAACGAGCAATTTTTCTTTTCAAATGAACGACTAGAAAAATAATCAAACTTGCAAATGAAAAATTCTTGAAAATGTTAAATTTTACTATTTAAATGAAAGAACAGAAAATGACGAATTTGCTAAATGAAATCTAAAAAGCATTTCAGCAAAATAACATTTGCTGAACATCAGCAAAAAAAACACTTTCATCTCACAGAAGCAAAATATAATAAAATATCATCAATGTAAAAAATTTACGTACATTGAATCTATATACTTTTTGAAAGTTTTTATGAAAATGCGAGCGATGAACTGGTCGGAAAGTGACCGACTCCGTCAGTGCTGAAGTTGAAAAAGTTGAAAATTTTGAAAATATCAAAGTATTTGACCCCTTTGTGTGGTACTTTAAAGTTTTACGAAGTTGGAATACCTAAGAAATTTCCTTGAGTTGAAACAGTTGTTGAAATTTCGTATCAATGAGATATATGATGTTTGGAGGATTAGAAAAAGTTAAAACATATGAAAGATGGAAATATTCCATTGATAAATCTGAAAAATGTGAAGACATGAAAGAGTTCCAATATTTTCAATATTTGAAAAAAATTAGTGTAAATTTTTTTAAAAAACTTAGATTAAAAAAACATAATTAAAATTAATTCCTATAGTAACATGCTAAGCAAAGCAACCGAAAGCATTTTCTCCAATGAAAATTATAATGCATTTATGCAACAAAAAACAGAGTAAGCAAAATCGATAAAATCAAGGTAAAACCGCTAAATTGAATGCATTATACTCACTCTCAAGTCGGGCCATGTTTTAGGGATTTTCAGCAATATGGCAACACTGGAATAAATAGCGGGGCTCTCCTTGAGGCTCTCGGTGTTGCCACACGCAGCTCATTAGCCGCCATCATCTGGCCTTCGAGTTTCGAGTTAGCGGGTTTACCGTCGGGGCAGAGATGGCAACACTCCTTCCCGCTAAAGACACTGTCGGTGATATTTTTTTCTGGAAAATCGCGGCTGCGTCCACCTTGTGGCAAGAGGCGGAGAACTAAACTCGTATATACAGTATACACTTACTAGTACTAATGTATATTGGAATAGACTATTTATTCAATGAACATGGCTTCTGTCACCAAGAAAACAAGCTCGCTGCTCGGCTCGACGAGTAATCTGCTAACTGGTGCGTCATGACAGCTTCTGCGGGAGATATTTTTTTCTTTGGATCTGGAATGGAAAGTTTCGGGGTTGAGTGCAGGGAAAATGTTCCAACGTGTGATAAATTAGAAAAATTACGGTGACATGCAGGGAAAATGTTCCAAATGCGATACAAATGGGACAAGTTTTCGGGTTAAATGCAATTAAAAAGTTTCAACGTAGGGCACAATTGGAAAAAGTTTCAACTTTCTTTGTTGAATGCAGGGAAACAACAATAGTTTCAAGGCACAATACAAGTTTCAACACACAAAATAGTGCAAAAAAACACAATGAAGGAAAACTTTCAGAGTAGAACTGAGGTGTTTTTATATCAATTAAACGCAAATAACGAGAAATTCACGGAGAAACATTAAAATAGGTTTTTTTTAGTCATGTATTTTTTAACGTAAATTGTATATAACGAAATACAATTACTAAATACCTTCCTTTACGCATTTTATTTATTCACCAAATAATGAACCTGATTTTAATACTGCGTTAGTAAATTCTCTTTTAAAATAATTAATGGAAGAGATAAAACGTATATTAATTTGTAGAAGCATAGTAGCGATAGAAAAAAAAATCGTTTTTTATAAAATCCAATTTTAAATTAATCACCGCTTGACACATTCAGTAAAATAACCAATTGCTCATGAAATTAAACATTGATACACATTATGTACGAACCTATCCTATCGTAACTTACGTACGTACTTACCTACGTACAGGTATTACGTAGTGAATACAGTGTACACAGTTACAAAGAGTTAATATATGTAGGTTGCATCGATTGTTTGTAAAAATACGAAATATTTAGCCCAAACATTACTATTAAACTATAATATAATATTAAATATTATTTTTTCGCCTAAACATTGTTATTAAACTAGAATTTAATATTTAATATTATTTTTTTGCCTAAACATTGCAATTAACCTATAATTTAATATTTAACATTATTTTTTATTGCTCTTCTCCGTACAAAAGAAAAATTCTAGAAAAGAGACTTGGAGTTCTACAAGACGATTTTTGAACATGGGTGTCAAAAAAATCTTCAAATTTCTCACAATTTTGGTTGGACATTTAAAAATCAAAGCATTCATGCAATCGTGAGAAACATTAATTTTATTTTCAGTTGAATTGCAAATAACATTTGTCATGAACCGATTCTTGAACTTGAGGAAGAACCGTGGCGATGACGCAGGGTGTTCATTACGGCGCTGGTGGGACCTGGTCCAGTTCTGTGGAGTTATACCGTGCGTTGGTGTAGGTTGGTAGACTTTTGACGGTAGACTTTATTTAAAGAGTTCACCTTGGAAACCCACACACAGACCACCCACAGCAGACACACAGACCACACACAGCAGACACACAGCCCACACACAGACCTCACAGACACCTCACACAGACCACACACACACACCACACACACACACACAGCGCGTGCAACACACGTTGGACTGGAGACGTGTGAGAAATCCTCCGTCGTGCCGGTGTGTGCAATTGTGCTTTATTAAACAGCGGCTGTGAGGGCATCGGAGAGGTGTGCAGCTTTAACAGCTGCTGGAACAGCTGCAGCAGGAGCAGCCGCAGCAGCAGCAGCAGCTCGATAACAGGGAGCTGCTGCAGAGGTGAAGTCAAGCTACGCTCGGCTGGATGATGTAAAATCAACCCTCGCCGTTTGCGTGTTTTGGGTTGGTTTAGTGGTTGTGGTTTGTCGCTAGCATCGGTTCCCACTCGTGTCGGTTGCCACTCGTGTCGCTTGCCACTCGAGTCGGTTGCCACTAGTGCCGCTTGCCACTCATGTTGGTTGACACTCATGTCGGTTGCCATTGATGTCGGTTGACACTCATATCAGTTGCCACTCATGTCGATTGCCATTCGTGTCTGTTGCCACTCGTGTCGGTTGCCACTCCTTTCGGTTGCCACTCCTTTCGGTTGCCACTCATGTCGGTTGCCACTCCTTTCGGTTGCCACTCATGTCGGTTGCCGTTCATGTCAGTTGCCACTCATATCAGTTGCCACTCATGTCGATTACCATTCGTGTCTGTTGCCACTCGTGTCGGTTGCCACTCCTTTCGGTTGCCACTCATGTCGGTTGCCACTCCTTTCGGTTGCCACTCATGTCGGTTGCCACTCGTGTCGGTTGCCATTCATGTCGGTTGCCAGTAATATCGGTTGCCACTCGTGTC
This sequence comes from Morinoia aosen, assembly GCA_030386875.1. NCBI lineage: Eukaryota > Metazoa > Arthropoda > Malacostraca > Amphipoda > Talitridae > Morinoia > Morinoia aosen. Next base: position 74,021,397 of record CM059579.1, read on the forward strand.
GGTTGCCACTCGTGTTGGTTGCCGCTCGTGTCGCTTGCCACTCATGTCGGTTGCTGCTCGTGTCGGTTCCCACTCATGTCGGTTGCCACTCGTGTCGGTTGCTACTCGTGTCGGTTGCCATTCATGTCGGTTGCCACTCATATCGGTTGCCACTCATGTCGGTTGCTACTCGTGTCGGTTGCCACTCGTGTCGCTTGCCACTCGTGTCGGTTGCCACTCGTGTCGGTTGCCGTTTGTGTCGGTTCCCAATCATGTCGGTTGCCACTAGTGTCGGTTGCCACTCGTGTCGGTTGCCACTCGTGTCGGTTGCCACTCGTGTCGCTTGTCACTCGTGTCGGTTGCCACTCGTGTCGGTTGCCACTCGTGTCGGTTGCCACTCGTGTCGGTTGCCACTCGTGTCGGTTGCCACTCGTGTCGGTTGCCACTAGTGTCGGTTGCCACTCGTGTCGGTTGCCACTCGTGTCGGTTGCCACTCGTGTCGGTTGCCACTCGTGTCGGTTGCCACTCGTGTCGGTTGCCACTCGTGTTGGCTGCCACCCGTGTCGGTTGCCAATTGTGTCGGCTGCCACTTTTAAAGAATTTTTTAAACACATGGAATACAATATCCAAGTATTTGTACAGAGCTTTGTTATCACATGAGACGATTTCCATCACTGATGTAGACCGCAACTGTGCGTCGCTGTTTTAGTGAAGCAAATATCGAAATCCGCACAAGGTCCATAAAAATGCAATAATAGCAGGCAACGAACAAGATGTTTTTATTGAAGTTATCCTGTGACTTTCTTTTTTAATTCATCATGGAGCGAGAAAGCGAGCAGTGAGCAGAGAAAGAGAGCAGTGAGCAGAGAAAGAGAGCAGTGAGCAGAGAGAGAGAGAGCAGTGAGCAGAGAAAGAGAGCAGTGAGCAGAGAAAGAGAGCAGTGAGCAGAGAGAGAGAGAGCAGTGAGCAGAGAGAGAGAGAGCAGTGAGCAGAGAGAGAGAGCAGTGAGCAGAGAGAGAGAGAGCAGTGAGCAGAGAAAGAGAGCAGTGAGCAGAGAGAGAGAGAGCAGTGAGCAGAGAGAGAGAGAGCAGTGAGCAGAGAGAGAGAGCAGTGAGCAGAGAGAGAGAGAGCAGTGAGCAGAGAGAGAGAGAGCAGTGAGCAGAGAGAGAGAGCAGTGAGCAGAGAGAGAGAGAGCAGTGAGCAGAGAAAGAGAGCAGTGAGCAGAGAGAGAGAGAGCAGTGAGCAGAGAGAGAGAGCAGTGAGCAGAGAAAGAGAGCAGTGAGCAGAGAAAGAGAGCAGTGAGCAGAGAGAGAGAGAGCAGTGAGCAGAGAGAGAGAGAGCAGTGAGCAGAGAGAGAGAGCAGTGAGCAGAGAGAGAGAGAGCAGTGAGCAGAGAGAGAGAGAGCAGTGAGCAGAGAAAGAGAGCAGTGAGCAGAGAGAGAGAGAGCAGTGAGCAGAGAGAGAGAGAGCAGTGAGCAGAGAGAGAGAGCAGTGAGCAGAGAGAGAGAGAGCAGTGAGCAGAGAAAGAGAGCAGTGAGCAGAGAGAGAGAGAGCAGTGAGCAGAGAGAGAGAGAGCAGTGAGCAGAGAGAGAGAGCAGTGAGCAGAGAAAGAGAGCAGTGAGCAGAGAGAGAGAGAGCAGTGAGCAGAGAAAGAGAGCAGTGAGCAGAGAAAGAGAGCAGTGAGCAGAGAAAGAGAGCAGTGAGCAGAGAAAGAGAGCAGTGAGCAGAGAAAGAGAGCAGTGAGCAGAGAAAGAGAGTCGTGAGCAGAGAAAGAGAGCAGTGAGCAGAGAAAGAGAGCAGTGAGCAGAGAAAGAGAGCAGTGAGCAGAGAAAGAGAGCAGTGAGCAGAGAGAGAGAGAGCAGTGAGCAGAGAAAGAGAGCAGTGAGCAGAGAGAGAGAGAGCAGTGAGCAGAGAAAGAGAGCAGTGAGCAGAGAAAGAGAGCAGTGAGCAGAGAAAGAGAGCAGTGAGCAGAGAAAGAGAGTCGTGAGCAGAGAAAGAGAGCAGTGAGCAGAGAAAGAGAGCGGTGAGCAGAGAAAGAGAGCAGTGAGCAGAGAAAGAGAGCAGTGAGCAGAGAAAGAGAGTCGTGAGCAGAGAAAGAGAGCAGTGAGCAGAGAAAGAGAGCAGTGAGCAGAGAAAGAGAGTCGTGAGCAGAGAAAGAGAGCAGTGAGCAGAGAAAGAGAGCAGTGAGCAGAGAAAGAGAGCAGTGAGCAGAGAAAGAGAGCAGTGAGCAGAGAAAGAGAGCAGTGAGCAGAGAAAGAGAGCAGCATGCCTTTGAGCTGCAAGCTTTAGTGATGATGTTGTTGTTGCTGCTGCAGATGTTGTTGTTGTTGCTGCAGATGTTGTTGTTGCTGCTGCAGATGTTGTTGTTGTTGCTGCAGATGTTGTTGTTGTTGCTGCAGATGTTGTTGTTGTTGCTGCAGATGTTGTTGTTGTTGCTGCAGATGTTGCTGTTGTTGCTGCAGATGTTGTTGTTGTTCCTGCAGATGTTGTTGTTGTTGCTGCAGGTGTTGTTGTTGGTGCAGATGTTGTTGTTGTTGCTGCAGATGTTGTTGGTGTTGAAGATGTTGTTGTTGTTGCTGCAGATGTTGTTGTTGTTGCTGCAGATTTTGTTGTTGCTGCAGATGTTGTTGTTGTTGCTGCAGATGTTGTTGTTGTTGTTGCTGCAGATGTTGTTGTTGCTGCAGGTGTTGGTGTTGCTGCAGATATTGTTGTTGTTGCTGCAGATGTTGTTGTTGTTGCTGCAGATGTTGTTGTTGTTGCTGCAGATGTTGTTGTTGTTGTTGCAGCAGATGTTGTTGTTGTTTCTTCAGGTGTTGTTGTTGCTGCAGATGTTGTTGTTGTTGCTGCAGATGTTGTTGTTGTTGCTGCAGATGTTGTTGTTGTTGCTGCAGGTGTTGTTTTTGCTGCAGATGTTGTTGTTGTTGCTGAAGATGTTGCTGTTGTTGCTGCAGATGGTGTTGTTGTTGCTGCAGATGTTGTTGTTGTTGCTGCAGATGTTGTTGTTGCTGCAGATGTTGTTGTTGTTGCTGCAGGTGTTGTTGTTGATGCTGCAGATGTTGTTGTTGTTGCTGCAGATGTTGTTTTTGTTGCTGCAGATGTTGTTGTTGCTGCAGATGTTGTTGTTGCTGCAGATGTTGTTGGTGTTGCTGCAGATGTTGTTGTTGTTGTTGCTGCAGATGTTGTTGTTGCTGCAGATGTTGTTGTTGCTGCTGCAGATGTTGTTGTTGTTGCAGATGTTGTTGTTGGTGTTGCAGATGTTGTTGTTGTTGCTGCAGATGTTGTTGTTGCTGCTGCAGATGTTGTTGTTGTTGCTGCAGATGTTGTTGTTGATGCTGCAGATGTTGTTGTTGTTGCTGCAGATGTTGTTGTTGTTGCTGCAGATGTTGTTGTTGTTGCTGCAGATGTTGCTGTTGTTGCTGCAGATGTTGTTGTTGTTCCTGCAGATGTTGTTGTTGTTGCTGCAGGTGTTGTTGTTGCTGCAGATGTTGTTGTTGTTGCTGCAGATGTTATTGGTGTTGAAGATGTTGTTGTTGTTGCTGCAGATGTTGTTGTTGTTGCTGCAGATGTTGTTGTTGTTGCTTCAGATGTTGTTGTTGCTGCAGATGTTGTTGTTGTTGTTGCTGCAGATGTTGTTGTTGCTGCAGGTGTTGGTGTTGCTGCATATATTGTTGTTGTTGCTGCAGATGTTGTTGTTGTTGCTGCAGATGTTGTTGTTGTTGCTGCAGATGTTATTGTTGTTGCAGCAGATGTTGTTGTTGTTTCTTCAGGTGTTGTTGTTGCTGCAGATGTTGTTATTGTTGCTGCAGATGTTGTTGTTGTTGCTGCAGATGTTGTTGTTGTTGCTGCAGGTGTTGTTGTTGCTGCAGATGTTGTTGTTGTTGCTGAAGATGTTGCTGTTGTTGCTGCAGATGGTGTTGTTGTTGCTGCAGATGTTGTTGTTGTTGCTGCAGATGTTGTTGTTGCTGCAGATGTTGTTGTTGTTGCTGCAGGTGTTGTTGTTGATGCTGCAGACGTTGTTGTTGTTGCTGCAGATGTTGTTTTTGTTGCTGCTGCAGATGTTGTTGTTGCTGCAGATGTTGTTGTTGCTGCAGATGTTGTTGGTGTTGCTGCAGATGTTGTTGTTGTTGTTGCTGCAGATGTTGTTGTTGCTGCAGATGTTGTTGTTTTTGCTGCAGATGTTGTTGTTGTTGCAGATGTTGTTGTTGGTGTTGCAGATGTTGTTGTTGTTGCTGCAGGTGTTGTTGTTGCAGCAGATGTTGTTGTTGTTGTTGCTTCAGATGTTGTTGTTGTTGTTACTACAGGTGTTGTTGTTGCAGGTGTTATTGTTGTTGCTGATGATGTCGTTGATGTTGCTGCAGATGTTGTTGGTGTTGTTGCTGCAGATGTTGTTGTTGTTGCTGCAGATGTTGTTGTTATTGCTGCACATATTGTTGTTGTTGCTGCAAATGTTGTTGCTGCTGCAGATGTTGTTGTTGTTGTTTCTGCAGATGTTGTTGTTGCTGCAGATGTTGTTGATGTTGCTGCAAATGTGGTTGTTGCTGCAGATGTTGTTGTTGCTGCAGATGTTGTTGTTGTTGATGCAGATGCTATTGTTGTTGCTGAAAATGTTGTTGTTGCTGCAGGTGTTTTTGTTTTTGCTGCAGATGTTGTTGTTGATGCTGCAGGTGTTGTTTTTGTTGCTGCAGATGTTGTTGTTGCTGCAGATGTTGTTGTTGTTGTTGCGGCAGATGTTGTTGTTGTTGCTGCTGCAGATGTTGTTGTTGTTGCTGCAGATGATGTTGTTGTTGCAGGTGTTGTTGTTGTTGCAGATGTTGTTGTTGTTGTTGCTGCAGATGATGTTGTTGTTGCAGGTGTTGTTGTTGTTGCAGATGTTGTTGTTGCTGCAAACGTTATTGGTGTAGATGTTGTTGTTGTTGCTGCAAATGTTGTTGTTGCTGCAGATGTTGTTGTTGCTGCAGATGTTCTTGTTGTTGCTGCAAATGTTGTTGTTGCTGCAGATGTTGTTGTTGTTGCTGCAGATGTTTTTGTTTCTGCAAATGTTGTTGTTGCTGCAGATGTTGTTGTTGTTGCTGAATATGTTGCTGTTGTTGCTGCAGGTGTTGTTTTTGTTGCTGCAGATGTTGTTGTTGCTGCAGGTATTGTTGTTGTTGCTGCAGATGTTATTGTTGTTGCTGCAGATGTTGCTGTTGTTGCTGCAGATGTTGTTTTTGTTGCTACAGATGTTGTTGTTGTTATTGCTGCAGATGTTGTTGTTGTTGTTGCCGCAGATGTTGCTGTTGTTGCTGCAGATGGTGTTGTTGTTGCTGCAGATGTTGTTGTTGTTGCTGCAGATGTTGTTGTTGCAGCAGATGTTGTTGTTGCTGCAGATGTTGTTGGTGTTGCTGCAGATGTTGTTGTTGTTGCTGCATATGTTGTTGTTGTTGCTGCAGATGTTGTTGTTGTTGTTGCTGCAGATGTTGTTGTTGCTGCAGATGTTGTTGTTGTTGCTGCAGATGTTGTTGTTGTTGCAGATGGTGTTGTTGGTGTTGCAGATGTTGTTGTTGTTGCTGCAGGTGTTGTTGTTGCAGCAGATGTTGTTGTTGTTGTTGCTTCAGATGTTGTTGTTGTTGTTACTACAGGTGTTGTTGTTGCAGGTGTTGTTGTTGTTGCTGATGATGTCGTTGATGTTGCTGCAGATGTTGTTGGTGTTGTTGCTGCAGATGTTGTTGTTGTTGCTGCAGATGTTGTTGTTATGGCTGCACATATTGTTGTTGTTGCTGCTGCAGATGTTGGTGTTGTTGCTGCAGATGTTGTTTATGTTGCTGCAGATGTTGTTGTTGTTGCAGATGTTGTTGATGTTGCTGCAGATGTTGTTGTTGTTGCTGCAGATGTTGTTGTTGTTGTTGCTGCAGATGTTGTTGTTGTTGCTGCAGGTGTTGTTGTGGTTGCTGCAGGTGTTGTTGTTGTTGCTGCAGATGTTGTTGTTGTCGCAGATGTTGTTGTTGGTGTTGCAGATGTTGTTGTTGTTGCTGCAGGTGTTGTTGTTGCTGCAGATGTTGTTGTTGTTGTTGCTTCAGATGTTGTTGTTGTTGTTACTACAGGTGTTGTTGTTGCAGGTGTTGTTGTTGTTGCTGATGATGTCGTTGATGTTGCTGCAGATGTTGTTGTTGTTGTTGCTGCAGATGTTGTTGTTGTTGCTGCAGATGTTGTTATTGCTTCAGATGTTGTTGTTGCTGCAGATGTTGTTATTGTTGCTTCAGATGTTGTTGTTGTTGCAGATGTTGTTGTTGTTGCTGCAAATGTTGTTGCTGCTGCAGATGTTGTTGTTGTTGCTGCAAATGTTGTTGTTGCTGCAGATGTTGTCGTTGTTGCTGCAGATGTTGTTGTTGTTGCTGCAAATGTTGTTGCTGCTGCAGATGTTGTTGTTGTTGCTGCAGATGTTGTTGTTGCTGCAGATGTTGTTGTTGCTGCAGATGTTGTTGATGTTGCTGCAAATGTTGTTGTTGCTGCAGATGTTGTTGTTGTTGCTGCAAATGTTGTTGCTGCTGCAGATGTTGTTGTTGTTGTTGCTGCAGATGTTGTTGTTGTTGATGCAGATGTTATTGTTGTTGCTGAAAATGTTGTTGTTGCTGCAGGTGTTTTTGTTTTTGCTGCAGATGTTGTTGTTGTTGCTGCAGGTGTTGTTTTTGATGCTGCAGATGTTGTTGTTGTTGCTGCAGATGTTGTTGTTGCTGCAGATGTTGTTGTTGTTGCGGCAGATGTTGTTGTTGTTGCTGCAGATGTTGTTGTTGTTGCTGCAGATGATGTTGTTGTTGCAGGTGTTGTTGTTGTTGCAGATGTTGTTGTTGATGCAAACGTTGTTGTTGCAGATGTTGTTGTTGTTGCTGCAAATCTTGTTGTTGCTGCAGATGTTGTTGTTGCTGCAGATGTTGTTGTTGTTGCTGCAGATGTTCTTGTTTTTGCTGCAAATGTTGTTGTTGCTGCAGATGTTGTTGTTGCTGCAGATGTTGTTGTTGCTGCAAATGTTGTTGCTGCAGATGTTGTTGTTGTTGCTGAATATGTTGTTGTTGTTGCTGCAGGTGTTGTTTTTGTTGATGCAGATGTTGTTGTTGCTGCAGATATTGTTGTTGTTGCTGCAGATGTTATTGTTGTTGCTGCAGATGTTGCTGTTGTTGCTGCAGATGTTGTTTTTGTTGCTACAGATGTTGTTGTTTTTATTGCTGCAGATGTTGTTGTTGTTGCCGCAGATGTTGTTGTTGTTGCTGCAGATGTTGTTGATGTTGCTGCAGATGTTGTTGTTGCTGCTGCAGGTATTGTTGTTGTTGCTGCAGATGTCGTTTTTGTTGCTGCAGATGTTGCTGTTGCTCTAGAAGTATTCTTACTGTAGCCTGTTCATTGCAGTACTTCATTTAATGTGTTTTATTACTAATCGATGTCCTCGGATAGCTCCTTGACAAGAGTTTATTTTAATAAACCTTTTACCTCTATTTACCTCATCGATGTCTCTATCTATATAGTCAGCAGCCCTATAGGTAGCGGCCCTATAGGTAGCAGCCCTATAGGCAGCAGCCCCATAGGCAGCAGCCCTATAGGCAGCAGCCCTATAAGCAGCAGCCCCATAGGCAGCAGTCCTATAGGCAGCAGCCCCTATAGACAGCAGCCCTATAGGCATCAGCCCCATAGGCAGCAGCCCTATAGGCAGCAGCCCTATAGGCAGCAGCCCTATAGGCAGCATCCCTATAGGCAGCAGCCCTATAGGCATCAGCCCCATAGGCAGCAGCCCTATAGGCAGCAGCCCTATAGGCAGCAGCCCTATAGGCAGCATCCCTATAGGCAGCATCCCTATAGGCAGCAGCCCTATAGGCAGCAACCCTATAAGCAACACTCCTTGTCTCCCCTCCTTTTTAGTCCCCTCACTACCCCCTACTAGGCAGGGGAGAGGCAGGTGAGGAGGGCGAGGGGCAGGGAGGAGCAGGTGAGGAGGGGAGGGGCTGGGAGGGGCAGAGGTCGCCCCTTGGTGAGGGTCAGTCTATAGTTAGCGCCCTCATCAAGTCTGACCCTCATTTCCCCTCAGGAAAATCAGGCCCTCGCGTGATCCGTACGCAGCACGCCATGTGTTACCCTCGGTATTGGTCAGGTTACCCTCTGTGTTTGTCAGTTTGCCCTCTGTGTTGGTCAGGAACCCTCTGTGTTGGTCAGGTTGCCCTCTGTGTTGGTCAGGTTACCCTTTTTGTTTGTCAGGTTGCCCTCTGTATTGATCAAGTTACCCTCTGTGTTGGTCAGGGTACCCTCTGTGTTGGTCAGGTTGGCCTCTGTGTTGGTCAGGTAACCCTCTGTGTTGGTCAGGTTGCCCTTTGTGTTGGTCAGGTTACCCTTTTTGTTTGTCAGGCTGCCCTCTGTATTGGTCAGGTTACCCTCTGTGTTGGTCAGGTTGCTCTCTGTGTTGGTCAGGTAACCCTCTGTGCTGGTCAGGTAACCCTCTGTGTTGGTCAGGTTACCCTCTGTGTTGGTCAGGTTACCCTGTGTGTTCGTCAGGTTGCCCTCTGTGTTGGTCAGGTTACCCTCTATGTTGGTTAAGTTACCTTATGTGTTGGTCAGGGTACCCTCTGTGTTGGTCAGATTACCCTCTGTGTTGGTCAGGTTACTCTATGTGTTGGTCAGGTTACCCTCTGTGTTGGTCAGGTTACCCTGTGTGTTCGTCAGGTTGCCCTCTGTGTTGGTCAGGTTACCCTCTGTGTTGGTTTGGTTACCTTATGTGTTGGTCAGGTTACCCTTTGTGGTTATCAGGTTACCCTCGGTCACGCTCACTGTTAGTTACCATTGGTTACCATTACCCTCTCTATACTCTAGTAATCAAGCCAATATCGGCCTCTGTTTTGCAAAATTGTCGTGATTACTTTACATGCTTAGTAAATATTTGGCCAATTTCGCAGTCAATTTTATAGCCAATTCTACGGTGAATTTATAGCCAATTTCGCAGTCAATTTTATAGCCAATTCTACGGTGAATTTATAGCCAATTTCGCAGTCAATTTTATAGCCAATTCTGCGGTGAATTTACAGCCAATTTCGCAGTCAATTTTATAGCCAATTCTGCGGTGAATTTACAGCCAATTTCGCAGTCAATTTTATAGCCAATTCTACGGTGAATTTATAGCCAATTTCGCAGTCAATTTTATAGCCAATTCTACGGTGAATTTATAGCCAATTTCGCAGTCAATTTTATAGCCAATTCTACGGTGAATTTATAGCCAATTTCACAGTCAATTTTATAGCCAATTCTACGGTGAATTTATAGCCAATTTCACAGTCAATTTTATAGCCAATTCTACGGTGAATTTGCAGCCAATTTCACAGTCAATTTTATAGCCAATTCTACGGTGAATTTATAGCCAATTTCACAGTCAATTTTATAGCCAATTCTACGGTGAATTTATAGTCAATTTGGCAGTCAATTTTATAGCCAATTCTACGGTGAATTTGCAGCCAATTTCACAGTCAATTTTATAGCCAATTCTACGGTGAATTTGCAGCCAATTTCACAGTCAATTTTATAGCCAATTCTACGGTGAATTTGCAGCCAATTTCGCAGTCAATTTCACCGAAAATTTTAAAGCACATTTCACAGATAATTTTATTTTATTTAATTTTTTTGTTTGTCAAATTATGTAGAATTCCTTTTTTGAAATATTCAACTTATCTTTTAATTAGGGAAGCCATCTTTATTTTCTCCTCCAATTACAAAAGATTTTATCATTTCTCGTAATAGTGAAAAGGAAAAAAAGGGGGGAAATGGGGAGGATGGGGAAGGATGGGGAGGATGGGGAAGACAAAAGGGGGAGGATGGGGCAGGATGGGGAAGACAAGAGGGGAGGATGTGGAAGGATGGGAGGATGGGGAAGGATGGGGAGGATGGGGAAGGATGGGGAAGGATGGGGAGGATGGGGAAGGATGGGGAGAATAGGGAAGGTAGGCCTCATGACCTCGACGCGAGAGGATTAGGCCGCACCCTCTGTAATTTCGCAGGTCACGTCCTCGACTGATGGGGAACGTGGGGAGCTGTGGGGAGTGGGGAGGTGTGGGGAGTGGGGAGGTGTGGGGAGTGGGGAGGTGTGGGGAGTGGGGAGGTGTGGGGAGTGGGGAGGTGTGGGGAGTGGGGAGCTGTGGGGAGTGGAGAGGTGTGGGGAGTGGGGAGGTGTGGGGAGTGGGGAGGTGTGGGGAGTGGGGAGCTGTGGGGAGTGGGGAGCTGTGGGGAGTGGAGAGGTGTGGGGAGTGGAGAGGTGTGGGGAGTGGGGGGGGGGGTGTGGGGAGTGGGGAGGTGTGGGGAGTGGGGAGCTTTGGGGAGTGGAGAGGTGTGGGGAGTGGGGAGCTGTGGGGAGTGGGGAGGTGTGGGGAGTGGGGAGGTGGGGAAAACCATGTCCTGGATGCTAGACGATGGGAAATGGTGATGAGTCACGCCATGGGGAAGAGCTTATAAAGATATTTACAAGATTGAGAATAGTGGGGATTAACTAGATGGGGAACAGCCAGGTCTTGAAGGGAGGTCGAGCGGTGGGGAAGAGCGGGCTTTTGTTTTGGGGAAACTCTCTTCCCTAACGTAATCCCCACTGCGTTGGTATGTGATACTATACACTATACCAGTCTTATAGAGCAGTATGTGATTACCTACATATATTTGCACATATATACATGTATATATTTGTATATACTATATATGTATATGTACATTTTATAATCATTATAGTATATATGTGTATACATATATATATATATATATAAATACTATATTAATATATACATATAGCAGGAGGTGATGACACAAAGCCGGCACAGCTACACTCCAGGCACGAGGCAGCAAGCGGTGTGTGGGGCCCGCTTGTGTGCTTTTTTAATATTACAAAATTATCTTATAAAATTTTTTATCATTAAATTACAATGTTACAAAGCCGACTTTATACCGGCCATTGCAGAGGCACGGCCTGGTCTTAATGGTGTGGTTTGACTGGTTTGAATGTCGTGATGGTAATGTTTTGGTTTTAATGACGATGCAGTAATGATCTGGTCTTAGTGGCTTGGTTTTGTTCCGCTGATCTTGCTTGCTTGCTTGCTTGCCTGCCTGCTTGCTGGTTTGATTGTTTGCTTGTTTGCTTGCTTGCCTGTTTGCTTGCATGTCCGTTTGCTTGCCTGCCTGCTTACTTGTTTGATTGTTTGCTTGTTTGATTATTTGCTTGTTTGACTGTTTGCTTGCTTGCCTGTTTGCTTGCTTGCCTGTTTGCTTGTTTGATTATTTGCCTGTTTGACTGTTTGTTTGCTTGCCTGCTTGCTTGCCTGCCTGTTTGCTTGCCTGCCTACTTGCTTGTTTGATTATTTGCTTGTATGACTGTTTGCTTGCTTGCCTGTTTGCTTGCTTGCCTGTTTGCTTGCTTGCCTGTTTGCTTGTTTGATTATTTGCCTGTTTGACTGTTTGTTTGCTTGCCTGCTTGCTTGCCTGCCTGTTCCGTGTGACCGTCGCTACCTGCAAACTAGACACCTCAACTCTACACGACGACAGCTAATACCTGTCTTTAGTTCTGTAAGTTTGTTCGTAACCCTTTGCCTCCCGACGGGAACTCCAGTTCCCAGATGGCTAGTGCTTCCAGTTTAGGTAAATTGACAAAATTCAAGGTGATTCAACTAGTAGGGAAATTATTTGAAGTAAATGACAAAATTAGGGCAATTAGTAGTATTCCTGTACCTACGCTTTTAGACATTCCAGAAGTTTAACCCGTGCAATTTGATATTGATAGCCACTCAGTGTGAGCTTCATGGTCTATGGAATAGATTTAATACATTTTTAATCAAATTTAGCGAGTTTTTCGTCCGTATATGTATTTACAGTCCAAATGAAGCAAAAATTAAACTGATGTTTTTTCTCAGACTTTTCGACCATTTTTTTGGCGCCGAAGCATACATTTTTAAAGCAAGTTTTTTACAATTTAAAAAGGAAGTAAGCACCTGCTTATACAAAAAACATGCCAGGGCAATTTTACTGATATATCAGGGTAATGACTGTAATTAACTTGGAAAAACTTTTCCCTGAACAATTTGAGTGTTGGGAAGCAAAGGGTTAAATCCATCGAAGCTAATACCAGCTGTCAGCATTTGTGTCTATGCCGCCAGTTTTTATCTCCACGCTACCAGCCTTTATTTCTACGCTACCAGTTTTCATTTCTATGCCACCAGTTTTCATTTCTTTGCCACCAGTTTTTATCTCCACGCTACCAGCCTTTATTTCTACGCTACCAGCCTTCGTTTCTACCGTCCTTTATTTCTACGCTTCCAGCCCCAGTTCTCGAGGCGCCACCACCCCGCCAATTTCACAAAACAAAACGGCCGGCAAATTGCGCCCCGGAAGTCTGATATGACCAGAAGCTTTTGGCGGAAATTGGGGCGCGCAACGGGCGTGGGAGGGCAGATAAGGCCGCCTGGGTTGCGATAACGGGCTGAAAAGCCGCCCATGATCAGGACACACCCTGATGCAAGGTGTTTTGTTCGTTACTCTTCTTTTTGGTTGTTTCAGGTCGATGCGGCCGTCCTCGATTTATCACTCATTCTAGGTCGGTTGAAGTCGTAGTGTCCGTCCTTGAACCACCCGTGATTCGCGGTCATTTAAAGTCGAGCCCGTCCTTGATTCATCCGTGATTCATGGTCAGTCAAGGTCGTAGTGTCCGTCCTTGAACCACCCGTGATTCACGGTCAATTGAGGTCGTTCTGCTGTCCTTGATTCATCAGTGATTCATGGTCAGTTAAGGTCATAGTACCGCCCTTGATCCACGCATGATTCTACGTCAATTATGGCAGTTTGTGTTTAACATCCAATGGTAAATTTTCAATTAATAATCATTTTACTAGGCTTCAAATGTAATTGATTCCATCAAACAAAATAGAAAATTTTACGGCAGAATATTCCTGAAACTCACAACAACTTCGGAGCAAACCTGACACCGTAAGTCAACTTAGCAGAACTTACGCTGCAACGACGCCGCAAATTATTCTGAGATCAAACTTAAAGTAAAAGAACCAACAAAACCGAGTATTAAAAAAACTTGATTGTTTGAAACACAAAGCCGTTCATAAAATGCATAACTTGCGTATTAGCCAACAAAGACTTGCACCCAATTTACTTAAAATAATTATATCATTTAGGTCCTGCAGGTGCAGGAGGCACTGCAGGTGCAGGAGGCACTGCAGGTGCAGGAGGCACTGCAGGTGCAGGAGGCACTGCAGGTGCAGGAGGCACTGCAGGTGCAGGAGGCACTGCAGGTGCAGGAGGCACTGCAGATGCAGGAGGCACTGCAGGTGCAGGAGGCACTGCAGGTGCAGGAGGCACTGCAGGTGCAGGAGGCACTGCAGGTGCAGAAGGCACTGCAGGTGCAGGAGGCACTGCAGGTGCAGGAGGCACTGCAGGTGCAGGAGGCACTGCAGGTGCAGGAGGCACTCCAGGTGCAGGAGGCACTGCAGGTGCAGGAGGCACTGCAGATGCAGGAGGCACTGCAGGTGCAGGAGGCACTGCAGGGGCAGAAGGCACTGCAGGTGCAGGAGGCACTGCAGGTGCAGGAGGCACTGCAGGAGGTCACAGCACAGCGGTGCTCTCACAAGATCGATATGATGAGACGTTCTGCGTCTACAGTCACACTGCACCAGCTGCACCAGCTGCACCAGCTGCAACAGCTGCACCAGCTGCAACAGCTGCACCAGCTGCACCAGCTGCACCAGCTGCACCAGCTGCACCAGCTGCACCAGCTGCACCAGCTGCAACAGCTGCAACAGCTGTACCAGCTGCCCAAGCTGCACCAGCTGCACCAGCTGCAACAGCTGCCCAAGCTGCACCAGCTGCACCAGCTGCAACAGCTGCACCAGCTGCACCAGTTGCACCAGTTGCACCAGCTGCAACAGCTGCACCAGCTGCACAAGCTACACCAGCTGCAACAGCTGCACCAGCTGCAACAGCTGCAACAGCTGCAACAGCTGCAATAGCTGCAACAGATGCAACAGCTGCACCAGCTGCACAAGCTACACCAGCTGCACACGCTGCACCAGCTGCACCAGCTGCCGGAGCTGCACCAATTGCACCAGCTGCATCAGCTGCAACAGCTGCAACAGCTTCACCAGCTGCACCAGCTGCACAAGCTACACCAGCTGTACCAGCTGCACCAGCTGCACCAGCTGCACCAGTTGCACAAGCTGCACCAGCTGTCCCCGCTGCACCTGCCCTCCCACACACTGCCCTCCCACACACTGCCTCCCACACACTGCCCTCCCACACACTGCCTCCAACACACTGCCTCCCACACACTGCCTCCCACACACTGTCCTCCCACACACTGCCTCCCACACACTGCCCTCCCACACACTGCCTCCCACACACTGCCTCCCACACACTGCATCCCACACACTGCCTCCCACACACTGCCTCCCACACACTGCCTCCCACACACTGCATCCCACACACTGCCTCCCACACACTGCCCTCCCACACACTGCCCTCCCACACACTGCCTCCCACACACTGCCCTCCCACACACTGCCTCCCACACACTGCCTCCCACACACTGCTCTCCCACACATTGCCCTCCCACACACTGCCTCCCACACACTGCCCTCCCACACAATGCCTCCCACACACTGCCTCCCACACACTGCCCTCCCACACAATGCCTCCCACACACTGCCCTCCCACACAATGCCTCCCACACACTGCCTCCCACACACTGCCTCCCACACACTGCCCTCCCACACATTGCCCTCCCACACACTGCCTCTCACACACTGCCCTCCCACACACTGCATCCCACACACTGCCTCCCACACACTGCCTCCCACACACTGCCTCCCACACACTGCATCCCACACACTGCCTCCCACACACTGCCCTCCCACACACTGCCTCCCACACACTGCCTCCCACACACTGCCTCCCACACACTGCCCTCCCACACTCTACCCTCCCACACACTGCCTCCCACACACTGCCTCCCACACACTGCCCTCCCACACTCTACCCTCCCACACACTGCCTCCCACACACTGCCTCCCACACACTGCCCTCCCACACACTGGCTCCCACACACTGCCCTCCCACACACTGCCTCCCACACACTGCCTCCCACACACTGCCTCCCACACGCTGCCTCCCACACACTGCCCTCCCACACTCTACCCTCCCACACACTGCCTCCCACACACTGCCTCCCACACACTGCCTCCCACACACTGCCCTCCCACACTCTACCCTCCCACACACTGCCTCCCACACACTGCCCTCCCACACACTGCCTCCCACACACTGCCTCCCACACACTGCCTCCCACACACTGCCCTCCCACACACTGCCTCCCACACACTGCCCTCCCACACTCTACCCTCCCACACACTGCCTCCCACACACTGCCCTCCCACACTCTACCCTCCCACACACTGCCCTCCCACACTCTACCCTCCCACACGCTGACTGGAATTTTCACCGCTGCAAAGGTCAAACGTTGACATTCTCAGCAGCTGTGCTCTCTCTTGCCCTCACTCTCTCTTGCCCTCACTCTCTCTTGCCCTCACTGTTTCTTGCCCTCACTCTCTTGCCCTCACTCCCTCTTGCCCTCATTCTCTCTTGCCCTCACTCTCTCTTGCCCTCACTCCCTCTTGCTCTCATTCTCTCTTGCCCTCATTCTCTCTTGCCCTCATTCTCTCTTGCCCTCACTCTCTCTTGCTCTCAATCTCTTTTGCCCTCACTCGCTCTTGCTCTCACTCTCTCTTGCCCTCACTCTCTTTTGCCCTCACTCTTTCTCGCCCTCACTCTCTCTTGCCCTCACTCTATCTTGCTCTCACTCTCTTTTGCCTTCACTCGCTCTTGCTCTAACTCCCTCTTGCCCTCACTCTATCTTACCCTCACTCTATTTTGCCCTCACTCTCTCTTGCCCTCACTCTCTCTTGCCCTCACTCTATCTTACTCTAACTCCTTTTCCCCCTAGTTTCGCTCTCATTTTCTTTTTTCCGTATTCTTTTCCCTTTTTTTTCCTTTGCCTTCCTTTTCTCTTGTCTCTCTTTGCTTCCCAGTCGCTTATATTCGTTATTATTTGTCACAATCGGTTTTTTGTGCATCTTTTTAAATTCTCTCACATGCATTCAATTTTTGCCAGCACTCGCATTTTTTCATCGAAAGTAGTAGTGGTAACATAGGTTTTTTCCATCGAAAGTATTTTTCTAAGTCATTCTCTCTTTATCTCTCTCCGTCACTTGCACTCATTCTCTCATTCACTCTGCCCTTATTTCATTGCCTCATTCATTCTTTCACACACACACGCGTTCTCTGTTTCATTTTCTCCTTTTTTCTCTCTTTTCTACTTTTTGCCATACATTAGAGGCCTGATCTATTCTTTTATTTTTTCCATCTACTTCTTTCTCCCTTTTTCATTGTCTCATTCTATCTGTTGCGCATTATATGGCCCATTCACTCTCTCACCCTTTCTTTCGCTTTCCCTTTTTTTACTTTCATTTGGTGCCAGATTCTCTCTCTCACTTGTTTACCCTCACTTCCCCTCCCTCCAGGCCTCATGCCCTCCCTCATGCCCTCCCTCCCTTTCCCTCCCTATCCCTCCCTTTCCCTCCCTATCCCTCCCTTTCCCTCCCTATCCCTCCCTTTCTCTCCCTTTCTCTCTCTTTCTCTCCCTTTCCCTCCCTTTCTCTCTCTTGTTTTTCTTCCTTTCCCCCTATCCCCCTCTTCTTTTCCCCCCTTTCCCCCCTTCTTTTTCCCCCTATTCCCCCTTCTGTCATGCTTCTCCGCATGACTGTGTAAGGAATATCGTTAAGGATCTGAATAATCGTCCGGCCAACGACTTATTCATAAATGATTCAAAAGACCAAATAATAAGCATGATTTCTGCAAGGAAGCATTGCAACATTAAATTCAAGAACAGTCGACTCGTCAGGAACAACGCCCAGACGTCGTCGATACGCGTTACGAACGAAGACGCTAATGGAAGATGCTAAGAACCTCAACGGATATCTTCATTTGCATTAATTCATATGTTTAACATTGTTTTGTGGGGATTTTTATATAGTAATGAGGGTAAGGTTAGTGATGTATGTTTTCTATTTGATAATAGGGATATATCACGTTCTTATTGGTAACCTTGTTAGGTCGTTATTCAAAGTTGGCACCTCAAGGTGACGCCAGACGTGGTTGCCTGAAGGAGAGAGCGGCAGTCGGGCGAGGAAGACGAACGAGAACGGTCACGTACGAGCTCAAATTATCAACCCCGGTCCAGTTGGGCCGAGGCTTGCCTCTTGAATTCACTACTCAAAGCCATCCTAGAATATCTGTGCCCTCATTCGCTCGAAAGTGATTAACTTCAAGAATACTCAACTGCAGTGCCAATAACGTAAATTAGAGATTGTCAACCTAGATTGCTAACTGTCGGCATAGCCCCAGCCATCAACCTGGTCTCTCTGCCCTCAACCAAACATGGCGACCTTGCTCCAGCGCGCCAGCCAGGCGACATTCAGACTGCGAGACCGATCTCCAAATCTCAAGATAAGTTTCCCTCTGATTTCATGTCAAATCCCAGTTCCCACTCAAGCTTCTAAGTATATTAGGATGGCGAGTGCGTAAGTCACATTCATTCAATTAATGCGTATTTTCGATGATTAATGTCTCAATATTTTCCTGTGTTCAATAGTGAATTTCTTTGATATTTCCTGTGTCTTTAATAACCCTCAGATAAATAGGAGGAGAGGACATGATGATTCAGAAGGAAAGTAATAATGTTTGAAGCCAGGAAACACGGCTAAAATGCACGATTAATTTATGGCCTTAAGCCGCTCGTAACGCTTACCGAAGATTGAATTAAATATTCATTCAGATAAAGATCTGAATTGGTGGCAGCTACCTTGATATTACCAAGTAGAAAATATATGAATAGTGACGAATAATCTTGATGTCACGACTAATAACAACATGAAAAATATCATGCATCGCAACAAAGAATAACGGCAGAGAAAAATGAAGACCGTGACCTCAGCGAGACAAAATAAAGAGGGTCACGACACTTCTTTTCCCCCCTATCTCTCCCTTCTTTTCCTTCCCTATCCCTCCCTTTTCTTCCCTATCCCTCCCTTTCCTTCCCTATCCCTCCCTCTCCCTCCCTATCCCTCCCTTTCCCTCCCTATCCCTCCCTTTCCCTCCCTATCCCTCCCTTTCCCTCCCTATCCCTCCCTTTCCCTCCCTATCCCTCCCTTTCCCTCGCCCACAAACTGCGGGCCAGCCAATCTGCCACAAGTCTACGGATGAAGCGCGCCAGATTCAACTATCAAGGTCGGCAGTGCTGGGACCTTCTGTTTAGTAGTTTGAATGGACCATAAAAAGATTTTCCTCTGTTGTTACTATAAATGATAGGGTTGTTGTACTTTTAACTAAGACATGAAATAAGTTGTAATAATTTTAGGTCATATGAGAGAGTTTTTCGCTCCTAAATCATCCGTTCAAAGAAAACCCTGCATTGTGAGTCCAAATGCAAGGGATTTTGGCGTCTAAATGGGTCATACAATCTTGCTTTAAGTAATATGTAGACTGAATGAATTTAACATTTCAAAAAAATACTCTGCTCGAGAAATTTTTTGTAGAAAAAATGTTTTTTTTAAAAACTTGCCTTTTATAAAAAAAAGTTGTGGTTATGGTCATAAGTAAACAAAATTAATTTATTGAATCTGGTGAAATAACAGTGCGTAAAGTTATATTTATTATTTAACATTGACTAACCTTTATCCTTACATTAATAAATGAATTAAATTTGCTAAGATGGTAATGCTGCGAGTGAGAGAGACAGAAAAAGAGAGACAGTGAGAGAGAGAGGAACTGCAAACGAGAGAGAGAGAGAGAGGGAGACAGCAAGACCGGAATGTGAAGGAAACATCGAATGCATGTTAGAAAATGGTTGAACAATACAACACAATTGGGGACGGAATATTTTCTAATGATAGAGTGAGATAAAATTTGAACACAAGAGTCGTGCATCACAATCACTACACATATACTGTATTTGTTCATCATGTATTGTATTCAGCTGAACACATTAATTTTGTAGGGCTTTTTTTCTCAGTTAGCATGATATGAACCAGTTGCCGGGGTTGCCACACCAGCTGCCGGGGTTGCCCCATCAGCTGCCGGGGTTGCCACACCAGCTGCCGGGGTTGCCATACCAGCTGCCGGGGTTGCCACACCAGCTGCCTGGGTTGCCACACCAGCTGCCGGGGTTGCCACACCAGCTGCCGGGGTTGCCCCATCAGCTGCCGGGGTTGCCACACCAGCTGCCGGGGTTCCCACACCAGCTGCCGGGGTTGCCACACCAGCTGCCGGGGTTGCCACACCAGCTGCCGGGGTTGCCAAACCAGCCGCCGGGGTTGCCACACCAGCTGCCGGGGTTGCCATACCAGCTGCCGGGGTTGCCACACCAGCTGCCGGGGTTGCCACACCAACTGCCGGGGTTGCCATACCTGCTGCCGGGGTTGCCACAGGCTCAGACAGAGCAGCGCCAGCTGGCAAGTAGCCAGACGGTCTCATGATGCAGCAGCTGCTGGCCAACATCACACTCACCACATACTTACAACACACTCACCACACACCCACCAAACACTCACCACACACTCACCATACACTCACCACACACACCACACAATCACCACACACTCACCTCACACTCATCCCACACTCACCACACACACTCACCACACACTCACCACACACTCACCACACACTCATCACACACCCACCGCACACTCACCACACACTCACCACACACTCACCACACACTCACCACACAATCACCACACACTCACCACACACTCATCACACACACACCACGCACTCACCACACACCCACCACATACTCACCACACACTCACCCCACACTCATCACACACTCACCACACACTCACCACACACTCACCACACACCCACCACACACTCACCACACACTCACCACACACTCACCCCACGCTCACCACACAATCACCACACACTCACCACACACTCACCCCACACTCACCACACACTCATCACACACCCACCACACACTCACCACACACTCACACCACACTCACCACACACTCATCACACACTCACCACACACTCACCACACACCCACCACACACTCACCACACACCCACCACACACCCACCACACACTCATCACACACCCACCACACACTCACCACACACTCACCACACACTCACCACACGCTCACCACACCCTCACCACACACTCAACACACACTCACCACACCCTCCCCACACACTCACCACACACTCACCACACACTCACCACACCCTCACCACACACTCACCACACACTCACCACACACTCACCACACACTCACCACACACTCACCACACACTCACCACACACTCACCACACACTCACCACACACACCACACACTCACCACACACTCACCACACACTCACCACACACTCACCACACACTCACCACACACTCACCACACACTCACCACACCCTCATCCCACACTCACCACACACTCACCACACACTCACCACACACTCACCACACACTCACCACACACTCACCACACACTCACCACACACTCACCACACACCCACCACACACTCACCACACACTCACCACACACTCACCCCGCGCTCACCACACACTCACCACACACTCACCACACACTCACCACACACTCACCACACACTCATCACACACTCACCACACACTCACCACACACTCACCACACACTCACCACACACTCACCCCACACTCACCACACACTTCTCTGACGTCACCATCTCATGGAAAGCTTCTCAAATTGCGTACTGAATACTGAGTATTAGTTTAGTGAGAATATTTACAGCAATTTGTGTGAATATCAGCTGAAATCAGCGCAAATATCAACCGAAATCAGCGCAAATATCAACAAAAATGAGCGCAAATATTAACAATAATCAGCGCAAATATCAACAAAAATCAGCGCAAATATCAACAAAAATCAGCGCAAATATCAACCGAAATCAGCGCAAATATCAACAAAAATGAGCGCAAATATTAACAATAATCAGCGCAAATATCAACAAAAATCAGCGCAAATACCAACAAAAATCAGCGCAAATATCAACGGAAATCAGCGCAAATATCAACCGAAATCAGCGCAAATATCAACAAAAATCAGCGCAAATATCAACAAAAATCAGCGCAAATATCAACAAAAATCAGCGCAAATATCAACCGAAATCAGCGCAAATACCAACAAAAATCAGCGCAAATATCAACGGAAATCAGCGCAAATATCAACGCAAATCAGCGCAAATATCAACCGAAATCAGCGCAAATATCAACCGAAATCAGCGCAAATATCAACCGAAATCAGCGCAAATATCAACCGAAATCAGCGCAAATATCAACCGAAATCAGCGCAAATATCAACCGAAATCAGCGCAAATATCAACCGAAATCAGCGCAAATATCAACCGAAATCAGCGCAAATATCAACGGAAATCAGTTCGGCTCGTGGGCGGAAACTTTCTCCTCATGGAGAACTTGTTTTGGGGGAAACTTTGGGACGGAAGTTCCCCGTACGGAGGGGAATTTCAATTTCTATTCCCCTCTTCGAGTTGACACACTCCCACACGTACACGTTAACTCCCCCAGCACAGTGGGAGGACGAGGGAGGGGGAGGAGTGGGGGACGAGTAGGAGGGAGAGTGCGGGAGGAAGGATGAGGGAGGGAGTGAGGGGAGACGGAGAGGGAGTGAGGGGGAGACGGAGAGGGAAAGTGAATGGGGGAGGTAGAGAAAGGGGATGCGGGGGAGATAGAGGGGAAGTTTTGGAGCTGTAGGAAGAGTGTGAGGGAGGTAGAGGGGTAGTGCGGAATGCTAAGGGGGAGTGAGGGAGGTAGAGGGGGAGTGTAAGCGTGTAGAGAGGGAGTGTAGGTGTGTAGAGAGGGAGTGTAGGCGTGTAGAGAGGGAGTGTAGGCGTGTAGAGAGAGAGTGTAGGCGTGTAGAGAGGGAGTGTAGGCGTGTAGAGAGGGAGTGTGGGTGTGTGGAAGTGTAGTAGCATGGAGCTCTACAGATCAGACGTGTAGCCGTGGCGTGTGGCCGATGCGTGTGGGAGTCTGGCCACACGCCGGCGTGTGGAGGCCGTCATTGATCACACGCATGACCTCAGCTAACTCCCCGGAATTATTCAGGGCCCTCCTTACTCATCCGCCGTGTTCTGGGGAGTGAGGGGCGCAGGTGAGGGGTGCAGGTGAGGGATGCAGGTGAGGGGCGCAGGTGAGGGGCGCAGGTGAGTGGCGCAGATGAGGGGCGCAGGTGAGGGGCGCAGGTGAGGGGCACAGGTGAGGGGCGCAGGTTAGGGGCGCAGGTGAGAGGCGCAGGTGAGGGACGCAGGTGAGGGGCGCAGGTGAGGGGCGCAGGTGAGGGGCGCAGGTGAGGGGCACTAGGTGAGGGGCACCAGGTGAGGGGTACCAGGTCAGGGGCACCAGGTGAGGGGCACCAGGTGAGGAGCACCAGGTAAGGGGCACAAGTCACATCATACCAGCCAATACCCGCTCTCCTGTAATAATATATGTACGAATTACTCGTGTGTGCAGAAGTCAGCTGTATTTGCTCGTGTGAAATATAATTGAAGGAAATGTTCGCTTTGCTTTAAATCGACTATTCGTTGAAAATTTAAAAGCGAAGAAATTTTGATAAAATTTGTTGTGTTTTTCAGAAACTAAAAACTGCAAACCGAAATGGAAAGGTGGTCTCCACTACGTTTTCGATTTTTTATAAATATACTCATGATTCATAATACTCATAATTCAAAAAATTCATATACTGATAAGGCAGCGTCAAGCAGAGCAATGAACCACGTAAAAGATTCTGCCAAAAATTGTACATCCAACTTGCTTATTAGACAATTATGGTTTATTTTATATAAATGGTGTATGAACCAGGCATAAATCATACACTCTTTGTTTTAGACTGCGTTTCAATTGCTTATATTACCTAATTCATTGAGCACGTGAATGCATGAGTAGCGTGACTCACTGTGAGCAGCATGAGTAGATCATATGTGAGTCTAGTGAATTTTCATCAGATGAATACCCACAAGTATCAAGAGTACACATAACTTCAGTAAATATGAGCAGCATTCTTGAGGGTTGAGGGTTCCCTCTGGACGCCACATTTACCAACATATTCATGAGGTTAGATGACCGTCCATCTGACTATCGGCCGGTACTTCATCTGAGGCACATGGATGACACATTTGTTCTTTATTTTTAAATCGCTTTCATGCTTTTCCGTATTAACGATATTTGAATTGAAAATGTCCTTCCGTCAAATTTTGAGGAAATGGGCTGATTTCTAAGAAATCTCACTTATTGGACAAAATGGAAAGCCAACACAGCTGAGAATATCATGACAAAAATTAATGTTTCAGATTATACAAAAGCAATCTCCAACTCCCTGAAAAACAATATATCAAAGCGGTAGAAAAAATTTAAATGCTTATTCTACCGAATTAAGCTACTGTCGAAATTCATATGGAACGCGAAAGAGATGGCAAACTTGCATTTTTAGCCATGCTCTGTACTAGAAATGAATGATTTAAAACCTTTTTTCCGTAAGATATGTTTTTTCTGGATTTGGATAGGTTTTTTAAAGTTTTTGTCCCTTGCAGTCTAAATTCAATGACATTAGATCGCTTTTGTTTCGAAGATACAAAAATTGCTCTTCTTTTAAATCACTACATTTCACATTTGATTTTTTACGAAATGTCTTCTCATTTAATGGCTTCCCTCTCACGATAATCAATGCACAGATTGGTAACTTTTTAAACAAGAAATAAAATTACGTCACACCTACCTTAAAAGGGGATAGACTTGAAATGTTCATTCGTATTCCGTATTTTGGTGAACAGTAAGAGCAATTGAATCGTGAATTGTGGTCAGTAATATCATATCTTACTCCGCACATCATACTTTTTAAGTTGTGCTTGTCAACACATCAAGTATTGCTTCATTTATCCGGCATAAGGACTAAATTCCTTCTCGTCGCCATTCGTGTCTTGTCTATAAATACAGTCGTGCACAGTGTGCATCAGCGTATGTCGGCTCAACAGCCCGTGCATTACGAGTCAGACAAGCGGAACACGTCGGAATAAATTCAGCTTTGTAATCCGCCACACTCAGCCATTAGATCTAATATATGTGATGTAATTTCTGATTCTGATTTTTTAAGTTTTAAGATCTATTCGTTCTGTACTGAAACTCAGTATTCTGGAATTTCTTCTTATACTTAAGAAGAAACCCACACTTGATGATACGCGCATCCCTTTCTTATGGATGGGCAACTTTAGCGTCAGGGAACGCTCTGTCGTTGACATGTCAATAACCTTTTAGAATTAATAGTTACTGGACTACAAACGTCTCTTGTCACGTAAAATAATGCGCACTATTATCTGGCTAATAGTTTCAATTATCTGTACATATTTTAGGCCTGAAACGTTCATAGTGTTGAAAACATAAAATTATTTGAAACAGGGCTGCGTACCGTGTTTTTTCCCTTAATGTATTAAAACTGCAGCTTTTTAACTTTAATTTAAAAAAGCTCAAGTTCAATTTAAAAAAGCTCAAGTTCGGTTTAAAAAATATCAAGTTTAATTGAAAAAGTCTCATGTAGGCTATATATAAAAAAGATTATGTTCAATTTGGAAAAGTTTATGTTTCTAAAATTGCATACCTATGTAATAATAACATAAGTGAAGTTTATTTGTAAGAATGCTTAATTATTCAAAAGTACTGGCACTGAAAATAGAGTAAATCGAATATCAGACAAAGCAAGCTACTGTGATTTTGGACTCAATTTGACATTCAAGTTTTACCTAGGAATCATTTTCTAAACAGATCATCGGTACTTATATCTATTGACAAAAATGATGTGAATAAACTTTATGTAATAAGAAACTGTGTGACAATTAGAAAACTTCGCTGACTGAAAAGTTGAACATTACTGAGCTTCAACTTTTTAGTCAGTGTAGTTTGCTAATTGTCACACAGTTACTTATTACATAAAGTTTATTCGCTTCATTTTTATGAATAGATAAAAGTACCGATGATCTGTTCAGCAAATGATTTAGCAAATGATTCATAGATAAAACTTAAAGAATGTCAAATTAAGTACAAAATTACAGCAGCTTTGTTTGTCTGATATTCGATTTACTCTATTTTCAGTGCCTGTACTTTTAAATAAATATGCATTCTCACAAATAAACTTTACTTATATTATTATTTCGTAGGTATGTACTTTTAGAAACATAAGCCTTTCAAAATTGAACTTAATCTTTTTTATATATAGCCTACTTAAAACTTTTTCAATTAAACCTGATCTTTTTTAAATTAAACTTGAGCTTTCTTAAATTGAACTTGAACTTTTTAAAATTAAACTTGAAGTTTTTTAAATTAAACTTGACTTTTTTAAATTGAACTTGAGCTTTTTTAAATTATACTTGAGCTTTTTTAAATTGAACTTGAGCTTTTTTAAATTGAACTTGAGCTTTTTTAAATTAAAGTTAAAAAGCTGTAGTCCACGCCCCTTTATTTGAAATAAGAAAGAAGGCGAAATGGAAGAAAGGCCTTAAGAAACAAAAAATTCATTCTCTCGAGAGTTGATGAGGCCGAGTGCACACGGCCCGTATCACAGATACGCTCATCACGCACTTTTTGGCTGCTTCGGACAGACCGAGAGACGGACGGACACGGCTCTTATTATAGTATAGATTGAATTATTCAAAGAATTGTTGTAGGAGACGACGTGTTGTGAGTAGACAACCGGAAGGGGGAATATTTAAGTCTTAAGGTACTCAATAAATTTATAATAATACATTATCAAAAAAGACTAAAAAGGACAGTATGTGCTGCTTAAGAGATACTGACCGCATTTTATTTCGTATTGAAATTGACGGCAATTTTTTATTCCAAAGGTAAAATGACCGCATTTTTTATTTCTATGATGAAGTTGACTGCATTTTTAGCTATTGTTAAAGTGCACTTTTATTTCCATAAAATAAACACAGAATAACGCAAAAATAGAATATAGTTTGTCTTTAAAAATCGTTATATTTTAGCATTTGAACTTGTAGAAATGAGAAATATGATAGCAAAAAGTCATTTTTTTACAAAGTGATATCAGTGCGGGAAATTGAGGCGTTCTTTGAAATTATTTCTCTTATTCAGCTCTTATTTTTTCGGTGATGTTTACATAATGTGAAAATGTAGTAGAGAGATATGTAGGTGAGTAGAAAGGAAGTATGTAAAACGTAGGTGAATGAGACTCTGGTGAGTATAAAGTAAGTTAACAAAATTTTTGTGGGTTAAATGACAGTAAGTAGAACGTAAGTAAATACAAAATAGGTGAGTAATATGTAGGTGAACAAAATTTCAAAGAATAAAAGTAGGTGAGATGTAGATAAATTGGTGTTTGGTCGACAATTGGTTTCATTTGTCATTGTGGTTCTCACTCTCCTGCGATCATCTCTTCGTGACCTCCTGGCGACCACTGGTGACCATCGTACTCACCTACTCGTGCTCACTCCTCATACGCACTTACTTTGTAATCACCTACTCTTACTCGCCTACTCATACTCACCTACTCATACGCACTTATTTCGTATTCATCCCCTCATACCCACCTTCTCGTGCTCGCCTCTCATACTCACTTACTCGTACTCACCTACTCGTATTCCCCTGGGCTCACCTGCATAAGCAAATCACGTGTCTCACGTGTCGGTTTACATTGTAATTACAACTTCGTGTCCTGTATTAATACAGAACGCTAGGAGATGTGAATTTAGAATTTTGTATTATGAATTTATTTAGCATTGCTGTATTTAAAAGGGTTGATTTTGAGGGAAATGAGATTGAAGAGAGTTGGCGTTACAGGCGCAGCGTGAAATGCTCGTCTGTGTCACATACTCTGTATGCGAGTATTGGAATACGTTGTATTGGTATATTAAAAATTAGAAAGCAGAAGTTTTCAAATAACATTTATTGGAACATCAAGTAATAAAATATTAAAAGTAGAAAACTTGAGCATTGGAATATCATGTATTGGACATGAAGTATCGAAATACCAAGTATTGGAATTCTAAGTATTGGAGTCCCAGGCATTAGAATGTAATATATTGGAATGACAAGTATTGGAATACCAAGTATCGGATTCCCAAGTATTAAAATACCAAGTATCGGATTACCGAGCTTTGGAATACCAAGTATTGGAATACCACGAGTTGGAGAAGCAGAACTCAGCAGCAAGACCTCAAGGGTAACACCAAAATACTTCCTTTCATGCGATACTTCTTATCTTACGAAAATGTGATCAAATGAACACAATGAAAATTAACCTAAAAAATAAGTGAAGGTGTCGCGTGTGCGTTGTGTGTGTGCGTGTGTTTTGTGTGTGGGAGGGGCATGTTTTGTGCGTGCGCGTGTTTGTGTAATGTGTGTTTCATGAGTATGTGTTTCGTCGTGATCATTTAAACATCATTCAAATACTGTGATTCACACGGTGGTTTTATTCGAAGTTTTGTACGGTGATTTACGCGGAGATTTTATCCAGTGATTCATACGATGATTTACACGGTGATTTACACGGTGAATTTATACGGTGATTTACACGATGATTTACACGATGATTTAGACGGTGAATTTAAACGGTGATTTACACGATGATTTACACGGTGATTTACACGGTGATTTTATACGGTGATTCATACGATGATTTACACGATGATTTACACGGTGAATTTATACGGTGATTCATACGGTGATTTACAGGGATTTACAGATTTTACGGTAATTTACGGTGATTTACAGATTTTATACAGTGATTTATACGGTGATTTACACGGTTATTTTATACGGTGATTTATACGGGGATTTTAAACGGTGATTTATACGGTGATTTTATGCGGTGATTTTATACGGTGATTTATACGGTGATTTATACGGTGATTTGTACGGGGATTTATACGGGGATTTTATACGGTGATTTATACGGTGATTACAGAAGCTTGGTTTTAGGGTTTCTTTGATGAAGATAAGTGATTTATGCAAACTTTTTCATAGGAAATTTTCCGAAGAAAAAATGCGTCGCTGGAACCTAACTTGTGCCACAGATATGTGTTATTGAAAGTAAAAGATACAATCGAAATTACTCATATTTCTCTATTCCAGTGAAAAAGAACTAAAAAATCAGAGAAAATATTCGTTTTGCTTCAGGATTTTTCAATATTAGTAACCCATTAAAAATGAACGAATAACCTTAAAAAATTTCTCATTTTGCTTAGAAACTTTTCAGTAAATATATTCCAGCAAGAATTCGATGCCAAAATAGACAGAGGGCACACGGGGCGGTGTAGGCTTTGTATGCAGCGCAGGGCACGGCACCTCACTGGCGTACCCACGTACACAACCCTCTTACATCAACAACAATCCCTCGGCCAATAGTATATATAAGTTCAATAGCACTGACAGTCTTAAAGGTCAAAATCCATATCACGTCACGCGATGTGGAGCAGAACTGAGCATTTCAGGACAGAGCGGCGCACGTCCTCACCTCATGACAGCCGCTGCGCTACTGAGCTGCCAAGGGCGCGATGTTCTCTCTGCTCTCTACTCTCCCCTTCTTTCCTCACTCTCACATGCTCTTCTCACCTCTCACATTCCCCCTCTCTCACAATCCCCACCTCTGGCATTCCCCACCTCTCACATTCCCCACCTTTGGCATTCCCCACCTCTCACATTCCCCCTCTCTCACATTCCCCACCTCTCACATTCCCCACCTCTCACATTCCCCACCTCTCTCATTCCCCGCCTCTCACATTCCCCACCTCTCACATTCCTCACCTCTCACATTCCCCACCTCTAACATTCCCCACCTCTCACATTCCTCACCTCTCACATTCCCCACCTCTCACATTCCCCACCTCTCATTCCCCGCCTCTCACATACCCCACCTCTCATTCCCCGCCTCTCACACTCCCCACCTCTCACATTCCCCACCTCTCACATCCCCCACCTCTCACATCCCCCACCTCTCGCATTCCCCACCTCTCATTCCCCGCCTTTCACATTCCCCACCTCTCATTCCCCGCCTCTCACATTCCCTCTCTCTCACATTCCTCACCTCTCACATTCCCCACCTCTCACATTCCCAACCTCTCACATTCCCTACCTCTCACATTCACCCCTTCTCACATTCTCCACCTCTCACATTCCACACCTCTCACATTCCCCACCTCTCACATTCCCAACCTCTCACATTCCCTACCTCTCACATTCACCCCCTCTCACATTCTCCACCTCTCACATTCCTCACCTCTCACATTCCCAACCTCTCACATTCCCCACCTCTCACATTCTCCACCTCTCACATTCCCAACCTCTCACATTCCCTACCTCTCACATTCACCCCTTCTCACATTCTCCACCTCTCACATTCCACACCTCTCACATTCCCCGCCTCTCACATTCCCCACCTCTCACATTCCCTACCTCTCACATTCACCCCCTCTCACATTCTACACCTCTCACATTCCCCACCTCTCACATTCCCAACCTCTCACATTCCCCACCTCTCACATTCCCCACCTCTCACATTCCCAACCTCTCACATTCCCCACCTCTCACATTCCCCACCTCTCACATTCCCCACCTCTCACATTCACCGCCTCACACATTCCCCGCCTCTCACATTCCCCACCTCTCATTCCCCGCCTCTCACATTCCCTCTCTCTCACATTCCTCACCTCTCACATTCCCCACCTCTCACATTCCCAACCTCTCACATTCCCCACCTCTCACATTCCCCACCTCTCACTTTCCCAACCTCTCACATTCCCCACCTCTCACATTCACCCCCTCTCACATTCCCCACCTCTCACATTCCCCACCTCTCACATTCCCCACATCTAACATTCCCCGCCTCTCACATTCCCCACCTCTCACATTCCCCACCTCTCACATTCCCAAACTCTCACATTCCCAACCTCTCACATTCCCCACATCTAACATTCCCCGCCTCTCACATTCCCCACCTCACATTCACCGCCTCTCACATTCCCCACCTCACATTCCCCATATCTCACATTCCCCGACTCTCACATTCCCCACCTCACATTCACCGCCTCTCACATTCCTCTCTCCGACAGTTTCCATTCATCGAAAAATGAATTCTAAAGAAATAACTAATTTATTGAAAAAACTAAATTTTTTGTGACTGCTTTTTTGTTTTGGCCTCATTTTAACTTCACAAAATTTCGGCAAATCCTTTGCTGCTGGAGACTCCGGTACTGACTTCCACTAGTTACTGTGTGTGTGTGGTGCTGGTGTGTCACTAGTTACTGTGTGTGTGTGGTGCTGGTGTGTCAGTAGTTACTGTGTTTGTGTGGTGCTGGTGTGTCACAAGTTACTGTGTTTGTGTGGTGCTGGTGTGTCACTAGTTGCTGTTTGTGTGGTGCTGGTGTGTCACTAGTTACTGTGTGTGTGTGGTGCTGGTGTATCACTAGTTACTGTGTGTGTGGTGCTGGTGTGTCACTAGTTACTGTGTGTGTGTGTGTGGTGCTGGTGTGTCACTAGTTACTGTGTGTGTGGTGCTGGTGTGTCACTAGTTACTGTGTGTGTGTGGTGCTGGTGTGTCACTAGTTACTGTGTGTGTGTGGTGCTGGTGTGTCACTAGTTACTGTGTGTGTGTGGTGCTGGTGTGTCACTAGTTACTGTGTGTGTGGTGCTGGTGTATCACAAGTTACTGTGTGTGTGGTGCTGGTGTGTCACTAGTTACTGTGTGTGTGGTGCTGGTGTGTCACTAGTTACTGTGTGTGTGTGTGTGTGTGGTGCTGGCGGAATTTTCACTGTTCCCTTTGCCAAGTTTTACTGATCAGATCAGTGTTTTCGGAATCAGTGTTTGCAGATCAGATCAGTGTTTTCAAACTGTATCCGTACGGAAGCACGGAATCATCTCTGGAAGATGAATCGCCTTTGCCGAGCTGCGCCAAGTGGAGCATTGTGTGGAGTCTGCGATGGAGAGGTTGGGCAGTTCTCGCTTAAGTGTGAGTCCTGCTCCTGTTACACCCACCTGAAATGTTCGGGACTGCCGTCGTACCACCTTGTTCGACTGGAGTTGACCAGAGCCTCGAATAGGTGCGAGTGCTGTGTAGCAAGAGAGAGTGGCGAGAGGTACCAGGAGGTTCTCGACTCGATTGAGGAGGAGCTCAGAAGTTCCGGAGACAAGGGTCTGGAAAGCCCTGGAAGAGAGCCAAAAACCCCTACTGCACCACCGCTGTCGGGTGTGGTCGCAGCGCATGGGAGGCAGTCGTTGAGCATGGACAGCTTGAATGACACGCCGGGTGCCCTGAGAGTGCAAAAACGGGGGAAGCGAGTGGAGAAAAAGCTGTGAGCCGACATTACCTGAAGGGACAGTGTAAACATGGTTTGAAAGGAAGCTCCTGTAAGTTTGCGCATCCTAAGCTCTGCCGTAAGTTTGCGAAGCTGGGAGGTAAGCGAGCGGGAGGTTGTAAAAAGGGCCGAGAATGCAAATTTCTCCATCCTGCTGTGTGTTGGAGGGTGGAACGGGGGGAGCAGTGCCCGTACAAAAACTGCAAATTCTATCACCCCAGGGGACTGACCTCGGCTGTGTCGGGGGAAAAACAGCCGAGCATTAGTGACCAGGAGCCGAGAATGCTCCCCAGGAGCGAACACCGCGAACCGAGGGGCGCACCACCACAGAAAGGGCTGTCTTATGCTGATATGGTGAGCAAGCGTGCGCCGGTTGCAGCCCAGAGGGACACGCAGCCTGCTGGTTCGTATGGCCAGGATGCAGGACTACTAGGGTCTTTTCCGGGACAGACTGAAAGTTTATCTTTTTTAGAGCTGCGCAGGCAGGTCCAGGAAATCCGGAACCTGCTGACCTTGCTCCTGAAGGAGAGGGACAACGAACCCCCCCCTACAAGGGCAACGTCCATGCAGCTGCCGAAGCCATTTGTAGAGAGTAATGTTTGCCCCACAATTATTTCCTGCAACATCGAAGGCTTGTGCCCACGTGCTCAGAAACATAAGGTTAAGATATTAGAAGAGAGAGCCTTGTTGGAGCATGCGGTTGTTGTGGCAGCGGTTGAGTCACACCTACGTGAGGAGATCCTTGATGCCGAGGTGAGCATGAGGGGCTACTGCTTGTATAGAGCTGACAGGGCTTCTGACAGAAAGAAAGGAGGCATTGCTGTGTTTGTCCGTGAGGATCTTGCTGCAGCCGCAGTGGTGCTCAAGAGTGGTTCAAATGGATGGGTGGAGCACATCGTCCTGTGGTTTGAAACGATGAGACTTATTACTGTTGTTATGTACAGACCCCCGCGTGTCCTTCTGAGATGTTTGTTCCGGTTCTCCTTGATATCGCAGAGGGGATTGAGGACCTGGGCAAACCTCTGCCGACTCTGATTATACTTGGTGATTTTAACTTTCCCAGAATAAACTGGTCCTTGAACAGTATCTACGGTGGCTCTCGAGAGGACCGATTACAGGCCAAATCTCTTCTCGAATTCATGGACAAGTTCGCGCTTGAACAATCGGTGAACTGCCCAACTAGGCTGGATAGCTTATTAGACCTAGTCTGTGCCAACCATGGTGAACTGGTGAGGGACGTGGTTGTGGAAGACACAACATTCTCAGACCACAGACTGATAATAGTTAAAGCTGATATTGGATGGGCCAACCAACAGTCCAACGCTGAGCTGAACTATGGGAGTACCTTGGGTTCACTTAACTTCATGAGCTCTCGAACCGACTGGTGCAGTATAAGGGAGGAGCTTGCAAGAATCGACTGGGCTTCGAGAAGCGAGGGCATGCTTCCCTTGAACATGTATGAAGATCTTTGTGGTGTCCTGACAGAGGTCTGTTCGAAATACGCCCCACCGAAGACAGCAGTTCGTCAGGCGTCAATTCCAAGAGATCGTAAGATCCTAATGCGGAAGAAAGCCCGTATACGTAGGCAGCTGCTCGGGGCAGTCAGCTCGGCCATTAGAATGAAACTACTGAGCAGGGCAGAGCTGATCGAGCACCAGCTGATACAGTCCCATGAGCTAGAAACTGCCACCAGGGAGAGGCGGGCGATTGAATCAATCCGCAACAACCCGAAGTATTTCTATGGGTACGCACGGAGTAAGTCAAAGACCGAGTCCCAGATTGGCCCTTTCTATGCTGGGGAAGAGCTCGTTGGTGACTCTTTGGCCAAAGCTGAGGTGCTGAGGAAGCAGTACGAGTCGGTCTTCAGTAAGCCGAGAAACTCGGACACTCTAGGTCTCCTGCAAGGACTACTCGAAGAAGACAGGCCCTCCCTTCTGGACGATGTTCGGTTCGGCGAGAACGAGTTGGTGACATGCATAAGGGAGCTGCCGTCCACATCCGCAGCGGGTCCGGACGGGATTCCTTCGATCCTCTTAAAAAATTGTTGCGAGGAATTGCAGGCTCCTATACATGCACTGT
This sequence comes from Morinoia aosen, assembly GCA_030386875.1. NCBI lineage: Eukaryota > Metazoa > Arthropoda > Malacostraca > Amphipoda > Talitridae > Morinoia > Morinoia aosen. Next base: position 74,054,914 of record CM059579.1, read on the forward strand.
GGAGATCATCAATGGATAAAGGATGTGTGCCTACTCCTCTCAAATTGGGAGTAATTATTCCGGTTCACAAGGGGGGCGTGAAGCATTCCCCAGCTAATTACCGTCCTATCGCCCTAACATCCCATGTAATTAAAAGTTTTGAGAAGATCGTAGTTAAACGACTAGTTACGTATCTCGAGAGCAATGACCTACTGAACGACAATCAGCACGGCTTCAGACGGGGTCGGTCGTGCCTCTCATAATTGTTGGAGCATCAGCGGCAGGTTACGGAGGCGCATGGTTCTGGACTCGCTGTGGACGTGGTGTATCTGGACTTCGCTGAGGCCTTCGATAAAGTAGATTATGGCGTGCTGCTTAGGAAGCTCCGTCTTTTTGGAATCAGTGGTAGGCTCCTTGAATGGATTTATAGCTTCCTAACAAACAGGAAACAAGTTGTCTCAGTGGACGGGAGCCGCTCGACGGAGTCGGGGGTGGTGAGTGGTGTGCCTCAGGGATCCGTTTTGGGTCCACTCCTTTTCCTGATCCACATTTCGGACATCGATGTCAATCTCTTGCACTCAAGGGCCTCATCCTTCGCTGACGACACCAGGGTCTTGAAAACTATTGCTACGGTGGAGGACTGTGAGGCTCTACAGAGTGACCTCCAGAAGATTTGCGAGTGGGCAACGCGAAACAACATGACCTTCAATGAAAATAAATTTGAGTTGGTGCGGTACGGTTTGCACCCTGACCCCTCCTTTGCGTACAGCCCCACTGGAGGTTCAGCGATCGACCGCAAGTCTTCGGTCAGGGATCTGGGGGTCGTAATCTCAGATGACTGTGGCTTCGGAGAGCACATTAACCAGGTGGTGCTTAGGTGCAGACGCCAGATCGGATGGATCCTGCGAACCTTTAAGACAAGGGAAGCCCCACTAATGCTGAAATTGTTCAAATCGTTAGTCCTCCCATTGGCAGAGTACTGTTGTCAGCTCTGGAGTCCGAGCACTGTTGGCGAAGTACAGAAGTTGGAGGGTGTACAGAGGACCTTCACTGCAAGGATCGACGGAATGCAGTCGTTTGACTACTGGAAACGGCTATCACACCTGTCCCTGTTTTCATTACAGCGTCGCCGTGAAAGGTACCTCATCATATATACCTGGAAAGTTCTGAATGGCTTGGCTCCGAACTTCATGGACCAGGCGATGCGACTAACAGCCCAGCGGCACATTCGGCGAGGGAAAACTTGTAACATCCCAGCTTTTACCAGCAGGGCGCTGGCGAGCATCAGAACGAGGCATGAAAACTCGTTCTCTGTTATGGGACCTCGTCTGTTCAACTGTCTTCCGGCTGGTACCAGGGAGTTTGAGGGGACGCTGGAGTCGTTCAAGGGGAGACTCGATGAATTTTTGAGGACGATCCCGGACAAGCCTCCCTTTTCCCATTACTACCAGCCTGCTGAGGGTAATAGTATCCTGCAGCAGCTGGCATACTCGTATATGAGAGCGGCTGCCCCCTAACCTTGCCCCGGCAAGGAAAGGACGGCTGACGCCGCTCGTTCTGGAGGCGCCGTGGCCTGCCTCGGCTGTGGTGGAGCTGCTGGCTCGCTTTGCTGGGGACCTGGGGCTCCGTCGCTGCGGGGAGGTTGGCGGCGTCGTGAGGCGGCGACTCATCGTGGCCTGGAGCTGTGCTCCAAACTATATCTCAAGAATCTCAGGTGTGTGTGTGGTGCTGGTGTGTCACTAGTTACTGTGTGTGTGGTGCTGGTGTGTCACTAGTTACTGAAAGCACTGCCAGGCAGCCACTAGTTACATCACTCATCAGCCACGAGTGAGTCGCTAATGGCTTTAGGTCAAAAGAATTCTATCCCTTCACCCCTATCTTCTCTCTCTCTCTCACTCTCTCCCCTCACCCGCACTCTCCCTTTCTCTCTTTTCCTCGCCGCTCTCTCTCTCTCAGTTCTGTGGGAGTTTGTGGGTGTACACGGGCCCTCACTCCTCTCTCTCTCTCTCTTTCTCTCTCTCTCATTTCTTTCTTTCACTCTCCATACTCGCTTTCTCTCTCTTTTTTCTTTTTTTCTTGTTCTTCCTGTTTATCTCTCGCCTTCTTGCTCTCCCTCTCTTTCTTTTCTTTCTCTCCCTCCACTTCTTTCTCTCTCTTTTTTTCTCTCTCCCTCTCCTCTCTCTTTCTCCTACTCCTTCTTCCTGGGCCTCCTTCTCTTTCTACCCATCTCCCCACCCCCTTACTCTCTTCTCTCCTCCCTCTCCCCTCCCCCACCCTCACTTCGACAACCTTTCCGACCCCCCTGCCACACCGCCATGTAATCTCTCCTTTGTTTACATCATATGTGGCCAAAATATGAAATTTTGTTCGATTTTACTTTCGAAAATTCAATTTTTGTATTGTCAGTTATGCGTTTAAAACATTTTGTTGTTTTTTTAGTGAGAAATAATGCATAAAAATTGCAAAGCAAGTGAAGCTGCTGAGATCTGGAGAAATAGGAGCACAGAGGTATTTTTTGGAGTTCGTTGTTCTTTAATTTTGATAATTTTTTCGTACATGTCCTGATATATTTTCTCCATTCATTTAGCATTGTTTATTTTCTCTACTTCTCTGCCAGTTTTCTTGTACTTTATTTTCCATTTATTACTTTTAATTCCTTTCATTATTTTAGATATTTCCACTCGTAACGGTCATTGCATTCTGTCAGTCTTCTTTTAATTGTTTCTTGTTATACGGCATCGCACGTATATGAGTGTACGTGTGTGCACACAGACACGGCGCGAGTGTGTACGCGGGCCCAGCGTGTGGGTGTGTGCGTAAACAAACGCCCGATGATAGGAAGAAAGGCTCTGATTCACCAGCTCTCTTTAGCACCCAAAGGAGTCGAAAGTCTACGGTGTTTGCTTCCACGTTTTATTTACTTCTCATTATGCGATGTGCGAATAGAAATGAAAAAGTCTACGGTGTTTGCTTTCACGTTTCATTTACTTCTCGTTGTGCGGTGCAGAGACGAAAATTAGGAAAATCTACGGAGTTGACTTTCACGTTTCATTTACTTTTCGTTTTACGAAGCAGAGTTAAAAATCTGGAAAGTCTACGGTGTTTATTTTCACGTTTCACTTACTATAACTGAGCAAATTCCTTGGAAACTTATCATATCTGAGTGTATATGTTTTAAATTTTTTATTGCAATTTTTCATATTTACTACCTACACAGGTTATATTCTCATTATTTTATTTTTTATACGCGTTTATTCGCTTTTGGGCTCAAGGTTTTAAATTTATTAGCATTTAATATAGTCCGCTCCATATATTATTCATTCGTTCGACATACTCAGCAGGCCTAAATTTCTAATCCAAGTCATACTGACTTAGAAATGAATGAAAAAATAAATTAAATTAGGAATGTGAATGAAAACCGTCATGAAATGATGCAACGTAAATTTTGCTGCAAAGTTGACGGCCGCAAATGTAAATATATTCGAGTCAACTATATGGAACATTTCTTTGGTTAAAGGAACAATACAAATTAAATTGAAGTAATTATACATAAAGTATTAACTGTTTAGTTCAAATTAGACGTGGGATTTCGAATATTCATATTAAATATAATAGAACTTAGAGTATTTATGGCAGTTATATGTAGAAATGAACTATTTAAGTGGAAATATACAGAATTTCGTCTATTTAGGTTAATTCCAAAAGGAACTTCACCTATTTAAGTTGATTACATATGTTATTTGAGTATTTGAGATAACTATACGTATAATACCGACTACTTAGGTTAATTAAATATGTATAGAGAATTTTGTCTATTTAGGTAAATTATGTATAGAATTTTGATTATTCGATATTATACTAAAGGGAGCTGGTAAAACGTTTTGAATATAAAAATGTATTCTTGACCAAAATATTGCTTAGGTTTTTATTAGAGATTTCTAACTTACTGACTAACTAAATAACTAGTTTGTATGTTTCATATAATAAGCATTAAATGTAATATAATAAGCCTATCGATATTTTTTACTTTCTCAGTCAGTGTTCCCAAAATCAATGAAACTCTTTGCCAAATTCAATATTCGGTTTTATAGATGGAAAAGTTACTTACTTGTCCAGAAATGCTCATAAGCCTCTCATTAATCCTTATGCCCTTGCGATATTTTTTTGGCTTTTTTAGTCAATGTTTCCAAAACCAATTTAAATTTTTGACAATTTCAGCACTCAGTTGTGCGCCAAAAAAACTACTGATTTGACTATAAAATCTCAGAAAAAAATCTCCTAAATCCCGTATGAAAACGGTCCGAATTTTCAAGTTGACTTTCGGGTCTTTTTTGGGTGAATCGCACTCAGAATGACTTTATATCCGCGTTTCCTCATTCTCAAGTCATTCTTAGTGAGAAATAAGAGATTATCAAGTATTTTTATACCCCGAAAATTTGGGTAAAAACGCAAGATCGAATATAATGATCGAATAAAAAGTTAGAATAAAATAACGCTGATTTTAAAAAATACGGGCCCTGTATACAACAATATAAAGGGAATATGTGTACTGAGTGCAAAATACTGATGCATTTTTTCCTGTAATCGATTTTCTGAGGCTGAAATATTTTCCGCTTTTTAAAGTTATGATTGTGTCGTATATAGCGTTATCAAAAGCACGAAGCATTTAGAACTAATTTCTAGTTCTTCAGGTGATTAAATACGTTTCAGAGTAACCTTAATGTCGCGCAGGATTTGAAAACTCTAAGTATTTAGAACTAATTACCAATTCTTCAGGAGATTAAATACTTTTTAGTTTAATGACAGTGTCGTGCAGACCTAAAGGTGTATAATATCTATCACTAATTTCTAATTCTTTAGCAGATAAAATACGCTTCAAAGTAATGATAGTGTGGTGCAGAATTAAAACCACAAACTATTTATAACTGATATCTAATTTTTTAGGTGATGAAATACATTTCAGAGTAATGGTTTTGTCGCGTAAAATTGAAGGCAGAAAAGTTATTTGCTCAATTAATGATGGTTTGTTCCATTAATGATGGTTTTTTCCATTAATGATGGTTCGATGATGGCTGGTTCCATTAATGATGGTTTGTTCCATTAATGATGGTTTGGTGATGGTTTGCTCCATTGATGATGGTTTGTTCCATTAATGATGGTTTGATGATGGTTTGCTCCATTGATTAAGGTTCACTTTATCAATTAAAGATTGATCTACTAGATATGTTATCTTTAATCAATTAAAGTTTATATTAAAAATTAAGGATTTCTTCGTTAGTTAGTACTTGCTTCATAAATTTATTTTTACTTTATTAATCAAGGTATACTTTGTTATTTTGGATAGACTTTATGAATTGAAGTTTTTTCTACTAATTAGGATCTATTTTAGTGAATTATGATGGTTACATGGAACAAGATTTATTAAATTTTTTATTAATTGAGGGCTGCTTCATCTATATATTTATTTTATATTATTGATCAACGTTTACACAATTTATTTGGGCACTTTATTAATATGGGCTTACTCTATAAATTGTGGTTTACTTTGGTAATTAAGATTTACTTTATTAATTACGGTTTAATTTAGTAATTAGGGCATACTCTATACATTAAGGCTTACTTTAGTAATTAAAAATTATTTTATTTATTAAGCTTTACTTTATCAATTAAGGCATACTCTATAAATTAAAGTTTACTTTACTAATTAAAATTTACTTTATTAATTGAGGTTTAATTTATTCAGGTTTACTTCATTATCTAAGGCTAACGTTTTACTCTCTAAATTAAGGTTTAATGTATTAAAGTAAATGCCTTATTTAGTGATTACAATAATATATTACTGATCTCCAGGTGTGCCAGGTTGAGCAGGGCGCTATTCACATTAGTAACTTGTAAATGCTATCGGTAAATACCTACTACTTGTGAATACTAAAAATTTACTACTGCAATTTACTCGTTACTTGTAAAATCACTGGTAACTAGTAGCTATCAAAACCCACTAGTACCTAGTAAACACGCTAGTAACTAGTAACTAACACAACACCCTAGTAACTGGTAACTAGCGTAACACACTAGTAACTGGTAACTAGCATAACACACTAGTAACTGGTAACTACATAGTATAACACACTAGTAACTGGTAACTAGCATAACACACTAGTAACTGGTAACTAGCATAACACACTAGTAACTGGTAACTAGCATAACACACTAGTAACTGGTAACTAGCATAACACACTAGTAACTGGTAACTAGCACAACACACTAGTAACTGGTAAGTAGCATAACACACTAGTAACTGGTAACTAGCATAACACACTAGTAACTGGTAACTACATAGTATAACACACTAGTAACTGGTAACTAGCATAACACACTAGTAACTGGTAACTAGCATAACACACTAGTAACTGGTAACTAGCATAACACGCTAGTAGCTGGTAAATAACACAACACACTAGTAACTGGTAACTAGCACAACACACTAGTAACTGGTAACTAGCATAACACACTAGTAACTGGTAACTAGCATAACACACTAGTAACTGGTAACTAGCATAACACACTAGTAACTGGTAACTAGCATAACACACTAGTAACTGGTAACTAGCATAACACACTAGTAGCTGGTAACTAACACAACACACTAGTAACTGGTAACTAGCATAACACACTAGTAACTGGTAACTACATAGTATAACACACTAGTAACTGGTAACTAGCATACCACACTAGTAACTGGTAACTAGCATAACACATTAGTAACTGGTAACTAGCATAACACACTAGTAGCTGGTAACTAACACAACACACTAGTAACTGGTAACTAGCACAACACACTAGTAACTGGTAACTAGCATGACACACTTGTAACTGGTAACTAGCATAACACACTAGTAGCTGGTAACTAACACAACACACTAGTAACTGGTAACTAGCATAACACACTAGTAACTGGTAACTAGCATAACGCACTAGTAGCTGGTAACTAACACAACACACTAGTAACTGGTAAATAACACAACACACTAGTAACTGGTAACTAGCACAACACACTAGTAACTGGTAAATAACACAACACACTAGTAACTGGTAACTAGCATAACAAACTAGTAACTGGTAACTAGCATAACACACTAGTAACTGGTAACTAGCATAACACACTAGTAACTGGTAACTAGCATAACACACTAGTAACTGGTAACTAGCATAACACACTAGTAACTGGTAACTAGCATAACACACTAGTAGCTGGTAACTAGCATAACACACTAGTAACTGGTAACTAGCATAACACACTAGTAACTGGTAACTAACACAACACACTAGTAACTGGTAACTAACACAACACACTAGTAACTGGTAACTAGCATAACACACTAGTAACTGGTAACTAGCATAACACACTAGTAACTGGTAACTAGCAAAACACACTAGTAACTGGTAACTAGCATAACACACTAGTAACTGGTAACTAGCATAACACACTAGTAGCTGGTAACTAACACAACACACTAGTAACTGGTAACTAGCATAACACACTAGTAACTGGTAACTACATAGTATAACACACTAGTAACTGGTAACTAGCATACCATACTAGTAACTGGTAACTAGCATAACACACTAGTAACTATTAACTAGCATAACACACTAGTAACTGGTAACTAACACAACACACTAGTAACTAGTAACTAGCATAACACACTAGTAACTGGTAACTAGCATAACACACTAGTAACTAGTAACTAGCATAACACACTAGTAACTGGTAACTAGCATAACAAACTAGTAACTGGTAACTAGCATAACACACTAGTAACTAGTAACTAGCATAACACACTAGTAACTGGTAACTAGCATAACACACTAGTAACTGGTAACTAGCATAACACACTAGTAACTAGTAACTAGCATAACACTAGTAACTAGTAACTAGCACAACACACTAGTAACTAGTACCTAGCATAACACACTAGTAACTAGTAACTAGCATAACACACTAGTAACTGGTAATTAGCATAACACACTAGTAACTAGTAACTAGCACAACACACTAGTAACTAGTAACTAGCATAGCACACTAGTAACTGGTAACTAGCATAACACACTAGTAACTAGCACAACACACTAGTAATTAGTAACTAGCATAACACACTAGTAACTAGTAACTAGCATAACACACTAGTAACTGGTAACTGGTATAACACACTAGTAACTAGTAACTAGCACAACACACTAGTAACTAGTAACTAGCATAACACACTAGTAACTGGTAACTGGCATAACACACTAGTAACTAGTAACTAGCACAACACACTAGTAACTAGTAACTAGCATAACACACTAGTAACTAGTAACTAGCATAACACACTAGTAACTAGTAAATTTCAGCTTTTCCATACAAAATGCCTCGCCTAATAATTTCCTAATAACTTAAGTGTTTGCGTGAAGCTAAAACACTACCGATCTCTGAAGGAAATTTTACCTTGACTAACAAAGTAAAAATAAATTTACGAAGCAAGCACAAACTATCAAAGAAAACCTTAATTTTCAATATAAACTTTAATTGATAAAAGATAATCTATCTAGTAGATCAATCTCTGAAGGAAATTTTCCTGAACGTTAGTGAAACCCTGGAATTCTGTCCAACGTGGGCAGATAAATTGAATCTCCTGAATGTTGCTAGTCAGTGCAGCTTATCTGATCTTAGAATGATATCTGAATTATCCTTTAATAATGATATTAATATCGGCTTCATGTTACAACGGGCGTCATGCCACTCCACCCACTCAGTCACAACGGCTTCATGCCACTCCACCCACTCAGTTACAGCGGCTTCATGCCACTCCACCCACTCAGTCACAACGGCTTCATGCCACTCCACCCACTCAGTCACAACGGGCGTCATGCCACTCTACCCACTCAGTCACAACGGGCGTCATGCCACTCCACCCACTCAGTCACAACGGGCCTCAGGCCACTCCACCCACTCAGTCACAACGGGCGTCAGGCCACTCCACCCACTCAGTCACAACGAATTCATACCACTCCACCCCCTCAGACAAAACGGCTTCATGCCACTCTACCCAATCAGTCACAACGGCGTCATGCCACTCCACCCACTCAGTTCCCACCACGGTAGAGGAAACAAGGTAGGTTCAAGCCAGTCTTTTTGTCGTCGACGGTGTGGTTTTGCTGACGTCACGGCAAAGAACCAATAGCAGCGCTCATATTGCATCTGGTAGCACTGCTACCCCCAAATCTGGCTCCGTTATTGGTCTAACGACATGGCGTTTTGGTGACGTCATAAAGTTTGAAATAAAGCCTTCCTATTGGTTACCCGAACATAAGGAGGTGTTTTTTCTCTCATAGAAATGACCCTACCTTGTTTCCTCCACCGTGGTTCGCACTCAGAAGTAGGAGGTCACGAGGAAGGATTACGCAGTCACGACTCTGAAATTTCCCCATGTTGTGGGGGTAATGAGTCTGGGGTACCCTTTTTAGGGTGTGCGCTGCTCTTCTGGTGCGCTTTCTAAAGGGTGAAAAGAGGGGATGGGGAAAGGGGTGAGGAAAGGGTCAGTGAGAGACGACAGAAAAGAAAGGTGGAGAGGGCGTAGACTGGAAGGTGGAAAAGGGCAGTCACCGAAAAAACAGAATAGAACAAACAGAAAAGAAAAAAAAGGGGGAAAAGGTCAGTCGCAGGAAAGAAAAGTAAGGCAGAAAAGGGGCGCAAAGAAAGGTGGAAAGGGGCAGTTGCAGAAAGATCTCTTATGACAATTAAGACACGGAAGCTCGTATATTCGATGCTTCATTGGCGGTATCAGCTGTGATATCAGCTGTGATAACAGCTGTGATATCAGCTGTGATAACAGCTGTGATATCAGCTGTGATAACAGCTGTGATATCAGCTGTGATAACAGCTGTGATATCAGCTGTGATAACAGCTGTGATATCAGCTGTGATAACAGCTGTGATATCAGCTGTGATAACAGCTGTGATAACAGCTGTGATAACAGCTGTGATATCAGCTGTGATAACAGCTGTGATATCAGCTGTGATAACAGCTGTGATATCAGCTGTGATAACAGCTGTGATATCAGCTGCGATATCAACTGTGATATCAACTGCTCTTTCAGCTGTGATATCAACTGTGATATCAACTGTGATATCAACTGCTATATCAGCTGTGATATCAACTGTGATATCAACTGTGATATCAACTGCTATATCATCTGTGATATCAATTGCGATATCAACTGCTATATCAGCTGTGATATCAACTGTGATATCAACTGTGATATCAACTGCTATATCAGCTGTGATGTCAACTGGTATATCAGCTGCGATATCAACTGTGATATCAACTGCTACACCATCTGTGATAACAATTGCGATATCAACTGCTATATCAGCTGTGATATCAACTGTGATATTAACTGCTATATCAGCTGCGATATCAACTGTGATATCAACTGCTATATCAGCTGTGATATCAACTGAGATATCAACTGTGATATTAACTGTGATATCAGCTGTGATATCAACTGTGATATCAACTGCTATATCAGCTGTGATATCAACTGTGATATCAACTGCTATATCAGCTGCGATATCAACTGTGATATCAACTGCTATATCAATTGTGATATCAACTGTGATATCAACTGCTATATCACCTGCGATATCAACTGTGATATGAACTGCTATATCAACTGTGATATCAACAGCTATATCAGCTGTGATATCAACTGTGATATCAACTGCTATATCAGCTGTGATATCAACTGTGATATCAACTGCTATATCAATTGTGATATCAACTGTGATATCAACTGCTATATCACCTGCGATATCAACTGTGATATGAACTGCTATATCAACTGTGATATCAACAGCTATATCAGCTGCGATATCAACTGTGATATCAACTGCTATATCAGCTGTGATATCAACTGCTATATAAGCTGCGATATCAACTGTGATATCAACTGCTATATCAGCTGTGATATCAACTGTGATATCAACTGTGATATCAACTGCTATATCAGCTGTGATATCAACTGTGATATCAACTGCTATATAACCTGCGATATCAACTGTGATATCAACTGCTATATCAGCTGTGATATCAACTGTGATATCAACTGTGATATCAACTGCTATATCAGCTTCGATATCATCACAGATATCAGCTGCGACCATGAGGCAAGTAAGTAACGAAAGAACGGAACAACTTAAGTTTATTTTCGGCAAAGTTGATGCAAATATCCCAACGGTTGTGGAAAATGTCTTAGCATAAAGATCCTTAGTAGATTGACATCTCTGGGTGTGTTGCACTGGTCAGTAGTGGAACAAAACATTGATAGAAAAATATAAAAATACATGAAGTAATTGTTCGTGTGGAGTACTGTACACTGCGGTTCTCTCCGTTATTGTACCCAAAATAGTGCGCGTCATTGTATCCAAACTAGTACGTGTCATTGTACTCAAACTAGTACGTGTCATTGTACCCAAACTAGTACGTGCCATTGTACCCAAACTAGTACGTGCCATTGTACCCAAACTAGTACGTGCCATTGTACCCAAACTAGTACGTGCCATTGTACCCAAACTAGTACGTGCCATTGTACCTAAACTAGTACGTGCCATTGTACCCAAACTAGTACGTGCCATTGTACCTAAACTAGTACGTGCCATTGTACTCAAACTAGTGCGTGCCATTGTACCCAAACTAGTACGTGCCATTGCACCTAAACTAGTACGTGCCATTGTACCCAAACTAGTACGTGCCATTGTACCTAAACTAGTACGTGCCATTGTACTCAAACTAGTGCGTGCCATTGTACCCAAACTAGTACGTGCCATTGTACCCAAACTAGTACGTGTCATTGTACCCAAACTAGTACGTGCCATTGTACCCAAACTAGTACGTGCCATTGTACCCAAACTAGTACGTGCCATTGTACCCAAACTAGTACGTGCCATTGTACCCAAACTAGTACGTGCCATTGTACCCAAACTAGTGCGTGCCATTGTACCCAAACTAGTACGTGCCATTGTACCCAAACTAGTACGTGCCATTGTACCTAAACTAGTACGTGCCATTGTACCTAAACTAGTACGTGCCATTGTACCCAAACTAGTACGTGCCATTGTACCCAAACTAGTGCGTGCCATTGTACCCAAACTAGTACGTGCCATTGTACCCAAACTAGTACGTGCCATTGTACCTAAACTAGTACGTGCCATTGTACTCAAAATAGTGCGCGTCATTGTATCCAAACTAGTACGTGTCATTGTATCCAAACTAGTACGTGTCATTGTACCCAAACTAGTACGTGCCATTGTACCTAAACTAGTACGTGCCATTGTATCCAAACTAGTACGTGTCATTGTACTCAAACTAGTACGTGTCATTGTACCCAAACTAGTACGTGCCATTGTACCCAAACTAGTACGTGCCATTGTACCCAAACTAGTACGTGCCATTGTACCTAAACTAGTACGTGCCATTGTATCCAAACTAGTACGTGTCATTGTACTCAAACTAGTACGTGTCATTGTACCCAAACTAGTACGTGCCATTGTACCCAAACTAGTACGTGCCATTGTACTCAAAATAGTGCGCGTCATTGTATCCAAACTAGTACGTGTCACTGTACCTAAACTAGTACGTGCCATTGTACCCAAACTAGTACGTGCCATTGTACCCAAACTAGTACGTGCCATTGTACCCAAACTAGTACGTGCCATTGTACCCAAACTAGTACGTGCCATTGTACTCAAACTAGTACGTGCCATTGTACCCAAACTAGTACGTGTCATTGTACTCAAACTAGTACGTGCCATTGTACCCAAACTAGTACGTGTCATTGTACTCAAACTAGTACGTGTCATTGTACCCAAACTAGTACGTGCCATTGTACCCAAACTAGTACGTGTCATTGTACTCAAACTAGTACGTGCCATTGTACCCAAACTAGTACGTGCCATTGTACCCAAACTAGTACGTGTCATTGTACTCAAACTAGTACGTGCCATTGTACCCAAACTAGTACGTGTCATTGTACTCAAACTAGTACGTGCCATTGTACCTAAACTAGTACGTGCCATTGTACTCAAACTAGTACGTGCCATTGTACCCAAACTAGTACGTGTCATTGTACCCAAACTAGTACGTGTCATTGTACTCAAACTAGTACGTGCCATTGTACCCAAACTAGTACGTGCCATTGTACCCAAACTAGTACGTGTCATTGTACTCAAACTAGTACGTGCCATTGTACCCAAACTAGTACGTGTCATTGTACTCAAACTAGTACGTGCCATTGTACCTAAACTAGTACGTGCCATTGTACTCAAACTAGTACGTGCCATTGTACCCAAACTAGTACGTGTCATTGTACTCAAACTAGTACGTGCCATTGTACCCAAACTAGTACGTGCCATTGTACCCAAACTAGTACGTGCCATTGTACTCAAACTAGTACGTGCCATTGTACCCAAACTAGTACGTGCCATTGTACCCAAACTAGTACGTGTCATTGTACTCAAACTAGTACGTGCCATTGTACCCAAACTAGTACGTGCCATTGTACCCAAACTAGTACGTGCCATTGTACTCAAACTAGTACGTGCCATTGTACCCAAACTAGTACGTGTCATTGTACTCAAACTAGTACGTGTCATTGTACCCAATCTAGTACGTGCCATTGTACCCAAACTAGTACGTGTCATTGTACTCAAACTAGTACGTGTCATTGTACCCAATCTAGTACGTGCCATTGTACCCGAATTAGTACGTGTCATTGTACCCAAACTAGTACCTGCCATTGTACCCAAACTAGTGCGTGTCAATGTACCCAAACTAGTACGTGTCATTGTACCCAAACTAGTACGTGCCATTGTACTCAATCTAGTACGTGTCATTGTACCCAAACTAGTACGTGTCATTGTACCCAAACTAGTACGTGTCATTGTACCCAAACTAGTACGTGTCATTGTACCTAAACTAGTACGTGCCATTGTACCCAAACTAGTGCGTGCCATTGTACCCAAACTAGTACGTGTCATTTTACCCAAACTAGTACGTGTCACTGTACCCAAACTAGTACGTGTCACTGTACCCAAACTAGTGCGTGCCATTGTACCCAAACTAGTACCTGCCATTGTACCCAAACTAGTACGTGTCACTGTACCCAAACTAGTACGTGTCATTGTACCCAAACTAGTACGTGTCATTGTACCCAAACAAGTACGTGTCATTGTACCCAAACTAGTACGTGCCATTGTACTCAAACTAGTACGTGCCATTGTACCCAAACTAGTACGTGTCATTGTACTCAAACTAGTACGTGTCATTGTACCCAATCTAGTACGTGCCATTGTACCCAAACTAGTACGTGTCATTGTACTCAAACTAGTACGTGTCATTGTACCCAATCTAGTACGTGCCATTGTACCCGAATTAGTACGTGTCATTGTACCCAAACTAGTACCTGCCATTGTACCCAAACTAGTGCGTGTCACTGTACCCAAACTAGTACGTGTCATTGTACCCAAACTAGTACGTGCCATTGTACTCAATCTAGTACGTGTCATTGTACCCAAACTAGTACGTGTCATTGTACCCAAACTAGTACGTGTCATTGTACCCAAACTAGTACGTGTCATTGTACCTAAACTAGTACGTGCCATTGTACCCAAACTAGTGCGTGCCATTGTACCCAAACTAGTACGTGTCATTTTACCCAAACTAGTACGTGTCACTGTACCCAAACTAGTACGTGTCACTGTACCCAAACTAGTGCGTGCCATTGTACCCAAACTAGTACCTGCCATTGTACCCAAACTAGTACGTGTCACTGTACCCAAACTAGTACGTGTCATTGTACCCAAACTAGTACGTGTCATTGTACCCAAACAAGTACGTGTCATTGTACCCAAACTAGTACGCGTCATTGTCTTTGGTTAGTATTCGTCTCTTCTGTCATTCCTATTATTTAATTTCAAATAATTCCGAAGTGTGTGTTTCTGACGGCTGTAAAATTAAAAAAAAATTATTTTATTCCAATATTTTTTTTTAGTGAGCGCTTTATATTGTTGTGTTATTTCCAGATGTTCTTTTTTTTAAATAACAGTCATGTTTCTTTTAGGATTATGAGTTTTTTTCTTTTGAATGGGTACTGGTTTGATGTTTTATTCTCTATTTCATTCAATTTCAAATGATGTTTTAATAAATTCTCATTGAAGTTATTTAAATGTAAACTATTAAAATACTTCTTACAGTTCAGAAATGTTGTAAATGATCTTCGAGATAAAGGTCCTGAATTAGTGGAATGAAAATTTAAATTAATACAACGAATGTATGTTGACACGAATGTATGTTGTTGTTACAAGTATGTTGACACATGTAAAGTATACATACACAACATTTTGGATGTAAGCAACATTGTGAAAGCGTCATCGATCTATCTACCCTGTTATACGGTTCTATAACAAAGAATTTTATTAACTGTATTGATTAAATTCTATACGGTTAACTATATCCATAAAAATATTTAATTACTGCATTTATGAAAATAATTGATTTAATATAAATATTTTATAAAATATTCCATGAAATATCGAGCGTAGTTTTGCCAGTACAATATTCACGAAAAAGATGGTACAAAAGGGAAAAATATTTCTAGGTTAGAAAGTGTTTTTTTTTCAGTGTGTGAAACTGCTTTGTATCCCCACACAACCCTTCGCCCTCCCCCCCTCTCCCCTTCCTCCACCCAACCCTCATTCCCCCCTTTCCTTGCCCCACTTTCTTTGTATCGCATTAGGAGATGTCACGATCATATCCACCACCGCCATTCCCTCTCCACCACCGCACCACCTCACCACCACCTCAGGACTATCGCTTCACCACTATCACGTCACCACCCCGCCATCACCTCACCACAACACTATCACCTCCCTTCACCGCACCACCACCACCTCACCACCACCACAGAACCATCACCTAACCACTATCACCACGTAGCTCATGTAGTACTGAGCCCATAATGTAATTAATTAATTACAACGTTCTTAATTATAAAATAAAAATGCAACAAATATGTACGAAAAACTACTTGAATCATCAGTGCGATTGTAATCTAATTTAGATGACAAACATTCCTTCATTTTCGTAGACATTCCTAATTTTCTTTATATACCACGTCTAATTTTTCAGCTTCAATATTTCCTGCATTCGAAAATTAGATTTAATTGAAACACGCAACACATACAAACATGAACTAAAGCAACAGTATAAACTGGAACATCAAATACCTATTACTTCCCTCGTTATTCAGCTCCTTTTCCACAAACCGGCATCAATTCTAGTCATACTTTCATCAATCTACCCAAAAACTGGTTAATGAGGCTCATACCAACTCATCTAATCGAATTCTAGACCGAAAACAGCAAAATTCACCTCGCTTCCAACGTTTTATCCAGACACAAAGACAGAAACGCGCAAGCGTGTTTGGTCCTCTAATACAGCAGAGAAAGCGTGCACGTTCTGGTATGAGAAAAGAAAGTTTTTCTGCGGAACTACGTCGCTGCGGAGTGTCATCTTCCATGCAATGTAGCCCATGATTGCGGCTTCTGCGGGAAATTTGATGATTTAGATTTCGGG
Source organism: Morinoia aosen (assembly GCA_030386875.1). Classification (NCBI taxonomy): domain Eukaryota; kingdom Metazoa; phylum Arthropoda; class Malacostraca; order Amphipoda; family Talitridae; genus Morinoia; species Morinoia aosen. The sequence continues at coordinate 74,071,565 of CM059579.1, forward strand.
CAACCCTCACGGAGGCGACCGACCAATCAGAGAAGCGCGACGGGGCAGCGCCGCCGAGGCTATATAAGGCGCACCGCTCCGGAGTGGAGACAGACGTGTACGAGTAACAGTCAAAGGAGGGTGCACTTATTTGAAACAGAGAACGTATTAGCAGAAAGTGTTTGATCATAAACAAGGGTGCGTATTGAGATTACATTTTCTTTTTGTTATAATAGTTGAGTGTAAAATATCCCATACCTAGAAAATAAATGAAGTAAGTAATACATTTTTCAATATACGTAATGACTAAGAAAATATTTGACAAATCTATTTAATTTAAAAAAACTGAGTTAATTTTACAGCGATTTTACGCATTTTTCTAAATAAGACTTCGCTTTGAGCTGTAGTTAGCTTGGTTATTCATTGCGAGAGCCTCGCTCTGTTGGGATATCGATTAGCGGCTGTGAAAAGAATTGTGAAATTCACGAGAAGGTTGAAGCTTCTAAGAAATGGGAGACTGAAAACCTCGTCAATAAACTGGGCTCAGCCAAATCACACGGCAGAGCTATCAAAAATTTGTGGGTTTGTCTGAAAACTTCTATCCCATAAAAGAATCTTCGGAAAACTCCAAAAAAGTTGAAAAAACTATAGAAAACTCCTTTTTTTGAGCAGTGCAGAGTCATAGAAAACCTGACGCAGAAAATATGAGCGTTATGCTGGCCAACAGTCTTCTGTTCATTACTGTTTCAAGCTTATCAAGGCGCATGGCAACAGCATTCGACACTATTCAAACTTGACTGTAATCAAAGTTTTATGATAATCAAGTTTCGCGCTAATCAACGTTCTGCGCTAACCAAACTTGACGCTAATAAACGTTCTGCGCTAATCAAATCTCGTGATAATCAACGCTGTGCATTAATCAGTCTCGTGCTAATGAACATCCTACGCTAATCAAGTTTTGTGCTAATGAACATTCTACGTTAATCAAGTCTCACACTAATCAACGTTCTACGCTTATCAAGTCTCGCGCCAATCAACGTTGTGCGCTAATCTAGTCTCGAACTAATGAACATTCAACAGAGTATCGTACTAATCAACGCTCAACGCCAATCAAACTTTGCTAATCAACGCTCAACGCATTTCAAGTCCTGTGCTAATCAACAGCTTACACTAATCAACTTCCAAAACAAGGATGATAAGGCAACGGATGATAATATACAATTTCCGTATCATTATGCCAACAACTACTATCGTCATCATTACCATTGTTGTCGCCGTTATCATCGATACCAATATCACCATCATCACCTTCTAATCATTATTTTTGCCATTCCTAACCAGTGTAATTATTTCACATGGCCTTTATTTTGATAAAGTTTTATTTAGTTTTTATTTATTTCACCATTAACATGACAGCTTCTTCATGACCTTCATTATGATTAATTTAGATTTATTTATTTATTTCACCATTAATATGAGTGCCTCTTCATAACATTTTTGTGACTGATTTTCGTTTATTTTTTATTTATTTATTAATAATTTTACTATATAACAGCCTCTATGTAACAATTATTTTTATTTTTTATTTATCACAAGTTTTAACAATTATTATTATTATTATATTCCTGGTTTTAAGTTTTAACAATTTTGAAATTATATAGCGTTCCCGTCACATATTTGTCACCATCATTGCTCATGATCTTTGTCAAAGTCATTTATAATTGTTTCGATTTTTAGCAAAGACGAATCTTGAAGCTTCACATTTCTTGTGAAACTTTATTTCAAATTGATAAAACTAACCTTAGTTTTTTTGACTAGAATATTAGTTATATTAGCTGAGGTTTACATAATATTATTTAAGAAGAATCCACTTTAATATCATTATTCTCACTTATAAACTTGAAAAAAGAACTCATTTCTTGTACGTAATATTTTTAATATTTTATTCTCTCGAATTAACTTTATAAACTTACTCGTTTCTTGTACACAATTTTTCTAGTATGAATATTCTCTTGAATTACCTTAAAAAAACGTACTCGTTTTTTGTCAAAAAAAAATTTTTTTACATTTTTTCAGATGCGTACTGAGATGAGCCTCAGCCCGTGGGTGGTGGGGACGCTGCTTGGGATATCCTTCCCCAAGGTGTGGGGGGCAACTCAGGACCCCATCTTCCCCATCCTGCTGGGGAGTGGGGATGCCCGAGCCTCTAACGTTGGGGGACAGGCCCATCCGGGCCCCCAACTGACCCCTACGGACGGTGGGGAACAAGATGCTGAGGATAGGAGGGTAAGCAGTGGGGGTTAAGGGGGATGAGGGGGAGGAAGTGGGGGAGTTTTGATCAGGGGGAGGGGAAGTTAAAGGGGATTGGAAATCCAAAGTGGATGAAAATCAATAGAGAATATCAATAGGGAATTAAAATTAATAATAAATAGAAATCAATGGGGAATAAAAATCCAGAGGTAGTGGAAATCAACAGGGAAAAAAACTCACGAAAAAATAGCAATCAAAATGGAATGGAAATCAAGAATGAACGAAAATCAATAGAGAATGGGAAATGGTAATCATTGGAAAACGAAAATGCAGTTACCATTTGCCTGGCAACTGTCAACAGTTACCAGTCACCTGTCAACAGTTGCCAGTAGCCTGTCAACAGTTGCCAGTCGCCTGTCAACAGTCGCCTCTCAGACGGGCAGGTCGTGCGGGAGCTGTGGCGGTCCCCACCATGCGTCCCACACGGTCCACGAAATCCCCAAATTCCCCTCCCTGGAGGGGGTGAAGGGCGGCCTCAGCCTTCTGGGGACCTGGTCCGTGTTGGGGATTGCCATCCCCGTGCTGGTGCTGCAGATCATCACCCTGGGGCTCATTGCCTACATCCTCAGTGAGTCTTGCCTCTTCCCCATCTTCCCCAAGTTAGTTTAGGCTCTTCCCCAAGTTATTCTAGGCTCATCCCCATTTTCCCCCAGTGATTTTAGGCTCATCCCAAACTTCTCCAAGTAAGTGTTGCCTCATACCCACAACCCGAAATAAGCATTGAATCGTCCCCACCTCAGAGTAAAGATTTTTAAACAATTTAAACAAACAATTTATTTACCAGAGGTGATACAGAGGTAGAATGTTTCTTAAGTCTAGTACAATGGTTAAATTTGAGTATAGCTCCCTGTGGGCCCGAACAAGTTCAGCGACTTCTAGGGCATCCTATCATCACGTTATTCTAAGGTATACAATAATGTTTAACCTAGTTTACTTAACCTAGTTTCGCATTAGACTGATCATTGAGATAATTAACTCGATATTTTATGCTGTATTTTACAATATAGGTCAAATCGGCTATATTTAACAGTATGTTCGATAAAACGATTCAAGAGCAGAGAGATTGGTTATGGTACACAAGGCAAGTTACATTATGACATTATCATTAGTTACATGTAGGAGGCAAGATTTGACATGGTGATCTTACACGACTAGTATTCTGATAGGAAGTGAGACTCAAGATGTCTCTTGAATACTTTGTACGAGTTTCATTTACGGATCTCCGCAGGTATAGAGTTCCAAGTTTTGGTTCCAACGAAGAGGATACTGTGTTGCGACCGGGCCTTCGAATAATAAGGAAGCATGAATTTACTTCTATTTCGGGTTAAATGGTCGTGATGACCAGTTTGCGCAGTCAATAATTGTCTTAGGCTATTGTCGCCATCATTTCTTAGTGTTTTGTAAATGAAATTACAGATGGAGATTTTGTAGAGATCCGAAAGTTTAAGTATTTGTAAATTTTTGAAAGAATCATTTGTGTGAGCATTATATTCTAGGTTCTTTACCGCTCTGACAGCTCTTTTCTGCAGAGTAAAAATTTTCTTGGTTTTATTTTTATCAGTTCCGTGCCATGCTTCTATTCCGTATTGCAAGTATGGAGAAATAAGCGTTCGGTAGAGCATTTGTAAAGCTGTTTCAGGCAGAAAATTTTTAACTTTATTCAGGATTCCGATGGATTTTGATATTTTAGAACTAATATGAGTGATGTGCTCTTTGAAGGTCAGATGTTTATCTATTATGATGCCCAGAAACTTACATGAGTTAGTTTCTTCGATTTCACCTTCGCCAATTTTAATGCGTGGGAGAGATACATCTTTCTTGTATGAGAAAGTAATATAATTTGTTTTATCAATATTAAGGCTTATTTTATTAGCTTTGAGCCACGATGAAACCTTATGAAGTTCATTATTTATACTCTCCACAATCATAGCGGGATTTTGGTTCGGAAGGACCGCAGAAAGCGTACTGTCATCGGCAAAAAGTATGAATTTGAAGAATGATGTAGATTTTACAATATCATTGATAAAAATCAGAAACAGGAGAGGCCCAAGAACAGATCCTTGTGGAACTCCATGGCTAATTGTCTGTGGGTCTGATTTTGCGTCGTCAATGACGATTGATTTGCGTCGTCAATGCGTCGTCAATGATTCTCAAATAATTACATTTTCCTTTTGATTGCAATGTTTTTTCCTCACAACTTAAAAGCAAGGAAGTGAACTGCTGGCTCGTTGAGTAGCATAGTTATCCTTTAGCCTTTCCCAATTCGTATTTTCCGTCTTCTCCATCACCAGAGCAGCTGCTTATACCAAAAAATATACCGTTCCGATCTAGGATCGAACCTGAGCTTTTACCATTTACTGACGCTTTTCTACGAGTCAGAGAAAATAAAAGCAAGTGGTGTTATTTTTTTTTTATTTATATGGTTATAAATTTTTATTTGAACGATCATGATGAGTACGCCATTCGAAATTCTTTTTTATTTCCTTTATTGCGGCTTTGCTTGTAACCGAAATGAGAAATTTCTATTTTTTCTGTGGCAACATTTTTGAGTGTTATGTTATTAAATCAAATCTTTGTTTGTTTAGTATTAAATCAAATCTTTCCAAAATATCGCGAATTTTTCCATAATACGACAAATATTCTGTATCATGTATTTATTTACATATGTATTATTATGTATTCAACAAAAATGTATTCAAAATACTATGTATTTTTCAAAATACTGAAAATACTATATATTTTTTCCAAAATGCCGAAAATATTATGTTTCTTATATTTATATGTGAATTATTATGTATTCAACCAAAATTCTCTTTCTATGCTATAAAATATTTATATTTTCCCCACGTGTGCCCTTAGTACACAACTTAAACTTTATCACATTATATTTTACTCACTAATTTTATTTTTGCCGGCAGAGAAGGACAAGAAGTACGGCGACGAGGACGTGGGTACTGGCGTGGGGTACTACGTGGGGTACCCTGAGGGGTCCAGCTACGGGGAGGGGTCCAGCTACGGGGAGGGGTACAGGAGCATGGGGTCCTCGGAGGGGTACTTGGGTTGGGCCATGGACACTGCGATGAAGGGTCTGGGTCTGTCCAGTGGGGTCCAGAGTAGCAGGGGTTGGGGGTCCCAAAGGAGGGGGTCCCAGAATCTAGGGTCCCAAAAGAACGGGACTCGAAGCAGGGGGTCTCTTAATCGGTCCCATAACAGCTGGTCCCGGAGCAGTGATTCAAAAAACAGGTGGTCCCAAAATAGCTGGTCCCAAAACCTTGTGGCCCAGAAAAATGGGTCCCAAAATATCGAGTCCCAAAATATCGAGTCCCAAAATAGCGGGTCTTATAACAATATTTCCTATCACAAGAATGCCTAACGAATTAACGTTTCTGTAGCAGTGATTGTAAAGCTTTGTAAAAGTGAATATAAAACTTTTTTTATCTAATTCATAAGGCCTTAATTTCTTTGTCGATTATGAGTTATTTTGAGCTTTTACCACAACAACGGTGTCCCGAAGTAAGCAAACATGGCTGGTGTTATAGTAATTACGCGGTATACGTGAGCTGGATGGTTCACTTAATAACCTAATATTTCGTCAACAAATATCCAAATATAAGCCTTAAATTATGTAAATAATTCATAAAAAACAACGAGCCGACATTTCTATTTCTGACCTAAATAATAAATAAACAATATTCAGTGCCTGACCTGTTCTTCCGGCGCTGAACTTTCGAGTTCAGTTTTCATATTTAAAAAAGTTTTAATTACACGACAACAGACTTGCATTTACTTGATTTGTTTCTTTCCTCTGCAACATACTTCTTTTGATATGTGAGTTGTTACAGCCAGCGTGTGCGTTGTTACGAACTTCCTAACATGTTATGAAACTTGTGTATTAACATTTTTAAAAATACATATGTATGCATAAGATTGTATCTTTGAAATACTTGTTATTTGAGAATTTTCTGTTCTGTGTTGGAAATTTTCTACAATTGAATGAAACAGAATTTAGGTTAATATATTTACTGCTTTAATTATAATGTTATTATGCAGTAATAGTTACGCAATGTTGGAATTATGTAGTAATATCTACTCTAATGATTTCAGTTCAAATATTTTTGGGATAAATAAAGTAACATTTCATTGGTAAATAGTTGGTGATAGCCAAATGTTTTGCTAAGAAATAGTGAAAAATAGCCTAATATATCTTAGATTAACACCCTGATGTTCACCAAATATTCTATATATATTTAGCTAATTAATACATAGTGTATTTGCTAATAAATCTCCTCATAATGGCTTGATATTGTGTCAATAAATATCCAAATATAAGCCTAAAACAATCTCAATAAATATCCAAACATTAATTTAACATTTTTTCAAAAAGTAGCCAAATATCAGCCTAATATTTTGTCAATAAACTGCTAAATAATAAATGAATATAAAGTCAATAAAAAGCCAAATAGTAACCCAATATTTTTTCAATAAATGGCCAAATATGAGCTTAATATTTGGCATATAAGTAGCCTAATGGCAACCTAATATTTCGTTTATCATTAGCCGAGCAAATATTCTAAAACTTGCCTTCACTGCATCATTTCACAAAACAGCTACCAAATTAATCCTTATAACTAACATAAATAAATGAAAAAATATAATAACACTATCCAAATTCCTATTACTGGCATAAATTGAAAAACAAAAGTAATATGATAACAACCAACCTAATTCTTATTCCTAATAAAAATAAATAAAATAGAATCGTATAATAACAACTAGCCTAACTATCATTTCTTACATAAATAAATAAATCATATTATAACAGCCAGCCTAATTCCTAGTATTGACATAAATGTAATAAAATCATGTAACAACGAACATAATGCTAATTACTAACATAAGTAAATATATAAAAAAAAGTAAATAAACAAATCATATAATAAAAACCAAACTGGATAATTATTATTAATAACATAAATGAACAAAAAACCATACAATCACATTTAGCCTAATTACTATTACTAACATAAAGAAATAAAAAAATATATGACAACCCCCCTAGATTTTTATAACTAACATAAGTAAATAAAATTCAGTTAATGACTTGTTCTGCCCTGAACTTTTGAGTTCAATAATCTTATTTAATAAAGTTTTAAATACACATCGATAGAAAAATTCGTCACATGAAGAAATTCGTGTTTTGTAAACGTGATGTGTCACAGTAAAAAAAATCCCAGAGTGGATACAACTTTTAAATTAAAGCAAGAAAGTATAGCAATTGCAGTACCTCATTTTGAGTTGTAAAATGGCAAAAATATTATGTAATGCAACTCAAATTTGTAGAAAAACTAGCACAAGCATTTCCATTACCTTCAACATCCTACTTCTTCCACCAAGATGTGAGGTCCCGAGATGAGTGTTAAGTTAAGCTTTTCTTATGGTGAAATCAAATGAGTTTTTTGTTCAAATGCGGACCATATTTTTTGGATTACTGTTGTCCTATTTTTCAGCATTTCTAAACTTGTTCTTCAACTTTTATCTTGTTTAGAGCCTGTCTTCTAAACTTTCTGTTTCTGGGCGCAGGGGACCTTATGTGAGATCTTTGGGATCTTTTGTGCCCAGATTCCCTGATCTCGTAACTCCATACTAAATGGTGGTCTGCTTCTTCCTCTCAACACAACCCCAATGTTGTGGTTAGAGAGGCTTAAACTCAGTTATCTAATCTAAGCCTTTTCTACCTCAATCGCTGAGAACTCACGGTCTAACTTGTCACATGTTCATTCACGTTCAGGAATTTTCATGGAGGTTCAAAAATTTCCCTTCTTTCACTAGATCTTCGTCAGTTTCCTCTGATATCTGTATTTATTCTTTTTTCTATATTTCTGCACATGTCCATAAACTGCCATTTATGTCTCCAAATCTGCTTAGATATCAACATCTCTTCAACTTTCGCGCACGCACTCAAGTTTCTATACATTTCCGCCTGGTCAATTTTTGTCTCATTTTGCACAAATCCAAACGTCACGCAAAAAAAACTGGTTCAAGTACAGTCCCGTATCAGTGTTTTTTCACAATAACAAACCAGCTTCTCTGGTGATTATAGAAAACGGAGAAGACGAATAGAAGGCGTTTCAGGGGAAATTTGTACCATAGAGAGAGTATTGCTCACTGGTCTCACGATAAAAACCTAAAAATTATTATACAAAACGTACGAGTATGTAGGAATGAAACGGTCTGTAAGGAAGTTTATTTTAAACATTTTCGAATGCTTAGACGCGATAGGTTGTAATGCCTTTTGATAGGCAATGCCTTTTGATAGGCAATGCCTTTTGATAGGCAATGCCTTTTGATAGGCAATGCCTTTTGATAGGCAATGCCTTTTGGTAGGCAATGACTTTTGATAGGCAATGCCTTTTGATAGGCAATGCCTTTTGATAGGCAATGCCTTTTGGTAGGCAATGCCTTTTGATAGGCAATGCCTTTTGATAGGCAATGCCTTTTGGTAGGCAATGCCTTTTGGTAGGCAATATTTTCATGCTCATACACTAAACAAATAGGTAGAAAAACGAACAAAATTTCTCCTTCACGTGTATGTAATGATGACCTTAGGTAAATATATATATATGACCTTAGATGTACATATAAGAGAGGCCTTAAGAATACATGGAAGAGACCTTATAGATATTTATAAGTGTGGCCTTTTTTTGAATATAAACACGGCCTTAAGAGTATATAAAGGGGCCTTAAGGATATATGTATAAAGGTGGCCATAGGTATGCAACAAATAAAGATGACCTTTAGAGTATATCAAAGTGAACTTAGGTATACATGAGCCTCTATTACAGCACCATAGATAGCGGCGGGGCCTCGAACGTAAGTGATCTAACTTACGCTGTGTGAGAGACGAATGAAAACAATTGACCGTTTACGAAGCAAGTTATTTTTTTACATGGTTTCAAAACTGAAATAAAAATATTCTCAAGACTTGAAAATGTTTTTTATTGTCTAGCAAACCGAGTGATAGTAAAGTTCGCCATTAGCTCGAGGATTGAATGAGATTTTTATGTACTTCCATTACTCTTGAGCAAACTCTAGAAATTTGTGCATTATAAGGAATTCGACATCATTTTTGGGTATATCATTAAACTTAATATTCTTTACTACAAAAACAAATTCGATTTTCTACAACGCAGAAATATGGGATCTATTAAAAAACGGTTCAATTTCAATTTCATGATACAATTTATAAAAATAGATCCTTTTTCAACGATACATGTTACAATATCAAGATTAGATTATTGGTTAGTTTAAGCCTCCCTATCCTCAACAAATGAGATCCAAAGAGAGGAAGAAAGAAGGCACCATTTAGTATGGAGTTAGGGGAGGGCGGAATCCATGCAGAAAGGGCATAGAAACAGTAAGATGAGACAGAAGTTCATGAAACAAGATCAAAGTTGAAGAAGAAAGTAGTAGGTGCTGAAAAAACAGGACAGTAGTGAACCAAAAAAAGATGGTCCGAAACAAAACAAAAACCTATGTTATTTTAACAAAAAAAAAACTACCAAACCCTTAGCTCAGGCCCTCACATAGTCCCCCTGGGAGCGCTAATTCCCATAGATACAATTTCAAAAAATAAACCTATTGTCAGCAATAGATGATACAATTTTAAAAAGATAAACCTATTAGAAAAATACCGAAATGTATCGGAAATTAGGAAATTATCGCACTTTCTTCAAAATTAGGAAATTATCGCAACGTCTCCAAATTTGAAAATTATCGCAACGTCTCCAAATTAGGAAATTATCGCACTTTCTTCAAAATTAGGAAATTATCGCAACGTCTCCAAATTTGAAAATTATCGCAACGTCTCCAAATTAGGAAATTATCGCACTTTCTTCAAAATTAGGAAATTATCGCAACACATCTTTTACTCGGAAATTATCGCCACTTAAAGCAAATAATTCGATAAAATGATTAAATGAAACAGTAATTATTCAGAAATTATCGATTTCTACAGAGCAGCGAGGGCCCCGCCGCCGAGCCTCTTCGTGGTCACACAACGCAAGAAATATATACAGATATTACACATACATCATCTGTGTGTCTGTGTAGTCATGTTCTGTGTGACACGTCATATCTGTATGACACGTGATTATCATGTCTATGTACAAAATGGACATGCGATCAATGCGTGCAAATTTGCGTCTCGAGCATAAACGAATTGAAACTCAGGAAATGAATGATATACAGCTGATCTGTGCTGTACAGTGCTGTGCTGTGCTCTCCACATCACTGCACCAGTGGTCTCCACATCACTGCAGTGCAATCGACTGCGTCTCACATCAAAATGCCTGTAAGATTATAAAAAAAAGTTCACAAATTGTATCAATGTTTCAGTCCCTCGTAGAAATTACGGCGTAGAAAACGATGTCAATAAGAAAACTTTGAAGGTCAGCGATTTCTTTCAAACTCAAAATCTTCTTTGCGTATTGGGATGGCTACGAGTTCTAAATATTGTGTTTACTGTGTCGCCATGTCTACATGTCTACACGACCATGCCCACACGCCATATTGAGATGTCTACACAACCATGCCTACACGCCATGTCTAGATGTCTACACAACCATATCTACACGCCATGTATAGATGTCTGCACGACCACGTCCACACGTCTACACGACCACGTCTACACGTCTACACGCCACGTCTACACGTGCACACGTCACGTCTACATGACAATGTAGTCCTTGTAGCCCCTGAGCGCCTTGAGTTGCTTCTTCATGGCCCTGACGAGGTCGAGCGGCTGCACGAGGATGGAGATGTCGCGCCCCACGCAGTTCAGCCGGTCCTGTATCTCCTGGTGCTGGGGGAATGTGTGAGGTCACTCGAAAGAATGTGCACGGTCAATTGGGGGAATGTGTGCCGTCACTTGGGGGATGTGTGCGGTCACTGAAACGGACGAACCAGCGTGGTCTGACGCACAGACACACTAACGGACAGACGGACGGACAGACTGACGAATAGAAGGACAGATGGACTAGATAAATGGACGGACGGACTGACAGACAGACAGACAGACAGACGGGCGAACAGAAAGACAGACAGACAGACGGGCTGTCGGATAGAAGGACGGATGGACGAATTGACTGCCGGATAGGACGGACGAACTGAGAGACGGACGGACAGACGGACACAGAAGAGCCGTCACGCGGTAGCGACAGTTTAACTATTGTCACACAATTAGTGTCGTGAAAATGATTTAATGAATAAACAATAATTTAGGTGGAAATGAAGGTATTACCCTCATCATGTGTACTCTGCTACCTCCATATAATATTCTCAACACTTTGACTGCGGCAGGTAAAACAAATGTATAATATTCAAACTAAATTTAAAGTTTAGTGTAGTAAGCAATGTTGAAAATAGCAAACATGAACAACGCCGTGCCTTCATTTAGCTTTGATTAAGACAAGTTAAAAATTGAGTTCGTGACTACTGGTTGGTGAGCAGCATTGTGAAGTCTCCCTTAGCGACCAAACACGGCTCACTCCCCGGTCAAAGGTTAAAAATAACAAAATGGTTGTATAAAGTGCAGAAAAGTTTCTCGAAAGGTTAAGAATAAGAAAATGGTTATGCAAAGCTCATAAAATTTTCTCGAAGGGTTAAGAATAAGAAAATGGTTGTATAAAGTTCAGAAGAGTTTCCTCGATCTAGGAGCCGAGGGAAACGAAAAACCGGACTTTCAAAGTTCTGGCTAACTTTCGGACCAACTGACTAAAGTTCTGAATAAGTTACTTATAAAATCAAAAACTCGTGCTCTTCAGTTCTGGTTAATATTTAAAAAATTATAATCAAAATTTCAGAACTTCAGACCTACAGTTCTAAGCCTGGAGATTACCATGAGCGTGACCTTGATGAGCAAACTGTAACCTTCAAACTAGGCCTGAGTAATGTAATCTGGGAGGCCTATACCTTCGGAAAACAATTTAAAACATTTCTTTAACTTATGGAGAACAGGTTGTGAAGAAGGCTTTAAAAGAATATATCAAAACCTAGTTAACAAGGCCTAAAGAAAACAGGATGTGTATCTAGGCCTAAAGGCAACAAATTAAGAGGCCTGTAACTAGGCCTAAAGGCAACAAATTAAGAGGCCTGTAACTAGGCCTAAAGGCAACAAATTAAGAGGCCTGTAAATAGGCTTAACTAAACAGAAACAGGGATTCAGTCAGGCATAAGAAAAAAAATTAAAATGCTTCTAACTAGGCCTAAAGAGACCATATCAAGAGCCCTGTAGCTAGGCTTTAGCATTAACATAGGCCTACCTTGAAACATATATTCACAGGCCAGTAACTAGGCCTAAGGAGAATAAATTAAGAGGTCGGCAACTAAGCTTGAGGAGAACAAATTAAGAGGCCGGTAACTAAACCTAAGGAGAACAAATTAAGAGGCCGGTAACTAGGCCTAAGGAGAACAAATTAAGAGGCCGGCAACTAGGCCTAAGGAGAAAAAAATTAGAGGTCGGCAACTAGGCCTAAAGAGAACAAATTAAGAGGTCGGCAACTAGGCTTAAGGAGAACAAATTAAGAGGCCGGTAACTAAACCTAAGGAGAACAAATTAAGAGGCCGGTAACTAGGCCTAAGGAGAACAAATTAAGAGGCCGGCAACTAGGCCTAAGGAGAAAAAATTTAGAGGTCGGCAACTAGGCCTAAGGAGAACAAATTAAGAGGTCGGCAACTAGGCTTAAGGAGAACAAATTAAGAGGCTGGTAACTAAACCTATGGAGAACAAATGAAGAGGCCGGCAACTAGGCCTAAGGAGAAAAAATTTAGAGGTCGGCAACTAGGCCTAAGGAGAACAAATTAAGAGGTCGACAACTAGGCCTGGGGAGAACAGGCAATAAGCTGGGCCTAAGCACCACGATAGGCCTACCTTGAAGAAGAGGTTGAGCGGCCTGTGGTTAACCTCCGTGAGCACCCAGGACGTCTGCCCCCCGCCGTCCACGGTGGGGGCTCTGGGGGGTAGCCCCTCTGCCGCCGCCAGCCCCCCCGCCACCACCTCACCGACACAATACACATCTTATTAATACTGTTTTTGGTTATTATTATACCTACGAGTGCACACGGCTCGTCAAAAAATGATAGGATTGGATATAGGACCAACTGAGCTACAAATGGCTTTCCCATGATTTCCCATGCTATTCTATGGCTTTCTAATACTTTTAAAAGTCTCAACCGCTGATATTCTACACAACCTAATCTAACCTACCAATACACGTGATATTCTATACAACCTAATCTAACCTTCCAATACACGTGATATTCTATACAACCTAATCTAACCTACCAATACACGTGATATTCTATGCAACCTAATCTAACCTACCAATACACGTGATATTCTATACAACCTAATCTAACCTACCAATACACGTGATATTCTATACTACCTAAACTAACCTTCCAATACACGTGATATTCTATACAACCTAATCTAACCTATCAATACACGTGATATTCTATACAACCTAATCTAACCTACCAATATACGTGATATTCTATACAACCTAATCTAACCTACCAATACACGTGATATTCTATACAACCTAATCTAACCTACCAATACACGTGATATTCTATACAACCTAATCTAACCTTCCAATACACGTGATATTCTATACAACCTAATCTAACCTACCAATACACGTGATATTCTATACAACCTAATCTAACCTACCAATGCACGTGATATTCTACACAACCTAATCTAACCTACCAATACACGTGATATTCTATACAACCTAATCTAACCTACCAATACACGTGATATTCTATACAACCTAATATAACCTTCCAATACACGTGATATTCTATACAACCTAATCTAACCTACCAGTACACGTGATATTCTATTCAACCTAATCTAACCTACAAATACACGTGATATTCTATACAACCTAATCTAACCTACCAATACACGTGATATTCTATACAACCTAATCTAACTTACCAATACACGTGATATTCTGTACAACCTAATCTAACCTACCAATACACGTGATATTCTATACAACCAAATCTAACCTACCAATACACGTGATATTCTATACAACCTAATATAACCTTCCAATACACGTGATATTCTATACAACCTAATCTAACCTACCAGTACACGTGATATTCTATACAACCTAATCTAACCTACCAGTACACGTGATATTCTATACAACCTAATCTAACCTACCAATACACGTGATATTCTATACAACCTAATCTAACTTACCAATACACGTGATATTCTATACAACCTAATCTAACCTACCAATACACGTGATATTCTATACAACCTAATCTAACCTACCAATACACGTGATATTCTATACAACCTAATCTAACTTACCAATACACGTGATATTCTATACAACCTAATCTAACCTACCAATACACGTGATATTCTATACAACCTAATCTAACCTACTAATACACGTGATATTCTATACAACCTAATCTAACTTACCAATACACGTGATATTCTGTACAACCTAATCTAACCTACCGATACACGTGATATTCTATACAACCTAATCTAACCTACCAATACACGTGATATTCTATACAACCTAATCTAACTTACCAATACACGTGATATTCTATACAACCTAATCTAACCTACCAATACACGTGATATTCTATACAACCTAATCTAACCTACCAATACACGTGATATTCTATACAACCTAATCTAACTTCCCAAAACACGTGATATTCTGTACAACCTAATCTAACCTACCGATACACGTGATATTCTATACAACCTAATCTAACCTACCAATACACGTGATATTCTATACAACCTAATCTAACCTACCAATACACGTGATATTCTATACAACCTAATCTAACCTTCCAATACACGTGATATTCTATACAACCTAATCTAACCTACCAATACACGTGATATTCCATACAACCTAATCTAACCTTCCAATACACGTGATATTCTATACAACCTAATCTAACTTACCAATACACGTGATATTCTGTACAACCTAATCTAACCTACCGATACACGTGATATTCTATACAACCTAATCTAACCTACCAATACACGTGATATTCTATACAACCTAATCTAACCTACCAATACACGTGATATTCTATACCACCTAATCTTACTTACCAATACACGTGATATTCTGTACAACCTAATCTAACCTACCGATACACGTGATATTCTATACAACCTAATCTAACCTACCAATACACGTGATATTCTATACAACCTAATCTAACCTACCAATACACGTGATATTCTATACAACCTAATCTAACCTTCCAATACACGTGATATTCTATACAACCTAATCTAACTTACCAATACACGTGATATTCTGTACAACCTAATCTAACCTACCGATACACGTGATATTCTATACAACCTAATCTAACCTACCAATACACGTGATATTCTATACAACCTAATCTAACCTACCAATACACGTGATATTCTATACAACCTAATCTAACTTACCAATACACGTGATATTCTGTACAACCTAATCTAACCTACCGATACACGTGATATTCTATACAACCTAATCTAACCTACCAATACACGTGATATTCTATACAACCTAATCTAACCTACCAATACTCGTGATATTCTATACAACCTAATCTAACCTACCAATACACGTGATATTCTACACAACCTAATCTAGCCTACCAATACACGTGATATTCTATACAACCTAATCTAACCTACCAATACACGTGATATTCTACACAACCTAATCTAACCTACCAATACACGTGATATTCTACACAACCTAATCTAACCTACCAATACACGTGATATTCTATACAACCTAATATAACCTACCAATACACGTGATATTCTATACAACCTAATCTAACCTACCAATACATGTGATATTCTACACAACCTAATCTAACCTACCAATACACGTGATATTCTATACAACCTAATCTAACCTACCAATACACGTGATATTCTACACAACCTAATCTAACCTACCAATACACGTGATATTCTATACAACCTAATCTAACCTACCAATACACGTGATATTCTATACAACCTAATCTAACCTACCAATACACGTGATATTCTATGCAACCTAATCTAACCTACCAATACACGTGATATTCTATACAACCTAATCTAACCTACCAATACTCGTGATATTCTATACAACCTAATCTTACCTTCCAATACACGTGATATTCTATACAACCTAATCTAACCTACCAATACACGTGATATTCTATACAACCTAATATAACCTACCAATACACGTGATATTCTACACAACCTAATCTAACCTACCAATACACGTGATATTCTATACAACCTAATCTAACCTACCAATACTCGTGATATTCTATACAACCTAATCTAACCTTCCAATACACGTGATATTCTATACAACCTAATCTAACCTACCAATACACGTGATATTCATTCCGACTCCAAATCTGCTGGGTTGAGGGGTTCAACTCAGCGATTTTTAAATTTTGATTCGATTCGTTTGAAATTTGGCCAGTATATGTATTTGTTGAAATAAACATATTTTACTCGTGTAACTTTTTTCGATTTAGGCCCTATTTTTTTGAAAAATACGAAATATTAGTGTTTTGAAACATTTTTATTAATATTTCAAAAGAATAGAAGTCATTGAGTTTTTATGCTTGAACAAAACCAAAGACAGTTTAAAAATCCTTGAAGCATTGCAAACCAAGTGATGGTAGCAAATTTTCCATTTCCGGTTCGTTTTCTTTTTATATAGGGTCGAAAATTCGGAATTTTTGGTCTCCTTACACCCCCCTGGGAGGGGGGTTCTAGTGTCCGTAGTGCCATAAAATTTTAGGACCGAATAGTCTACCATCTAAGGGTCCTTTTCCAACAACAAAAAATGGCTCATCGGACCGACAGGGGCCTGAAATGACCTACTTAAGGCACCGAAATTGTGGAGGTGATGAAGCTTGTATCACAGATACGCTCATCTCACACTGCAGGCTGGTGGGTGTGACACTCGGACGGACGGACGGACGCGGCTCCTTTTATAATAGTGATAAATGGTTGAATCATATAAGACCCCTAGAAGCATTCGGTATGAAGCGACACTGTCATCCCCTAAATTTTCTATACATGCAGAGGGAGTCATAAAGTCGTTAGGACGGAAATATAGGTGCAAAATGGTCGAATATCTCTGTAAGTCACTGAGATGCGATGGTTTCTAAGTTGTCAAACTTTGGTTCAGTTTTCAGGCGTTTTTCAAAAGCGGCGCTTGGTACCGTTTGATTTAGGGGCCTTGTATATGTTGCATAAATATGTTTTATTTTTTAATAACGTTATTGCTAACTTCCACCGTGATCAAACCCGTACAACCTAGAACACACAACACCCCACACACCCCGTACACCCCACACACCCCACACACCCCGTACACCCCACACACCCCATACACCCCAAACACCCCACACACCTCTCTGATCTCAGCAGTGTTGCCTTCCCTCACAATACCGAGGGGCTGCCCCTCCTCCTCGCGCTTGAGGGCAAACACCTTCCCGTGGGGGGCTCTGCGCACCACCACCTCCACCTGCGGGGGGGGGGTAATTAGTGAGGGTCATTAAGGGGTTATTAGTGAGGAGGGGGTCATAAGTGCTGGTGAGGTCATTAGTGGTGGTGGTGTTTGTGAGGCCAGTAGTGGTGTTTGGGAGGTCATTAGTGGTGTTTGCGAGGTCATTAGTGGTAATGGTGGTGAGGTGATTTGAAGGGTGATGACGTCATGAAGGATGAATGAGCTTACGTTAGTGTGTGTGTAAAATGAACACATGAATGGGATTCGTGAATAGGGCCTATGAATGTGATGAGTCAGTGAGGTAGGACAATTTGACGCGTTATACAGGCATAGGAATGGAATGCATAATAAAGTCATGTTAAAATACATAGAAGGTGAACGTGAAGGATATTTAAAATGCGTGAATATCTATGCGTCCCAAGACATCGTGTACCAGCGGCGTCTTACCCTGCAGCCCGACATTTTTTTCCAGTTAAGTGTTTTCTTGATCTTTTCTTGAGTGCGTTTGCACCGAGAGCGTCGCAGCTCGAGTTTTGTTTTGAGTAGTTTTTTTCTGTCAGCTCAGGCCGCGCTTGGCAACAAAGGCCGCATTGCGAGTATGAGCTCTGCATTAATAAGCAAGGCTCTGATCAGTTACGCCGTGTAAGTAGTGTAAGCCGGAGTGCGACGCCCATTCGTTGGATTAGCAGAGTAAAATAACACCCGTTCTATTTCAATGTTCCAGAGTAAGTGTAACCTTGTTTTGTTGTGATTTGTTAGTGTTGGTGAAAGGGTTTAGGTGTTTTATGATTTCTTTTAAGTCTTCAAAGGGTTTTCTGGAGTGTTTCCAAAGGTTTTCTGGAGTTTCAAATGTTTTTCTGGAGTTTTCAAGGTTTTTTTCTGGAGTTTTACTTTTCAAAGTTTTTACCTTTCCAAGTAGCAGTGAGGAAATTGATTGTGTATTTGTATTGATTGTATACTTTCTAGAGCGTATATTATTGGAATTTAGAAGTGCGTTTTTGCATATGGTGAAATTTTTGCATATTTTTTGGTTGTATTAACGGTGATTTGGAAATTCTTGAATTAAATATGTGGTAATATTACTCATGTCGGATACATCTGATTCCGAGGAATACATACGCTAAGATACGATAAAAACGAAAAGTGGTAGGATAAGCATTCCGAGATTTACTGCTACTCAAATTACAACAATGACTACTCCCTCCGCTAATGCTAGTACTAGTAGTGATAATGACAGGACTCTGTTGGCTCGGGAGATTGCGGCAAACATGCCTAGAGCGGGAACAATAATGCCAACCGCGGAGATACCCATCTTCAGGGGCCGCCGTAGGAATGAGGACCCGGAGTTCCTTGAAAACAAAAGTTGGGGGACTCACATTATGAATTTAAAGGCGTTTATGTCTCTTTTGCCAGAGGTGAATTGTGATAAGAGCAAGATAGAGTTTCTTGTTCGGTCTGCAAATAAACAAGCAGGTCATTTCAATTCTAGTTACCAAGTTGGTAAACTCTGATCTAAATTATACCTTTAATGAAGTTGTAAAAATTTTGGACGACATTTTCGTCTGCAGGGGTGAGAAGTCAATTCACGCCCTTGCATGCGATTTAAATAAATTACAGCTGGTCCGCAATGAAGCTTTGGCATCTCAGTTAGTTACAGCTTCTGCTAAAATACGTAAACTGTCAGAGAATATCTTAAATTCAAATGCGCTGGGTTGGCAGCGACATCCTTATTACCAAGCTTGTGCAACGCAGGCTGAACTCAGGCGATTCATAGGAAACAGCGTTGTTTACAGTCTCGCGTTAACCATTTTGGGTCCTTTGCTGTACGAATCCTTCTCGAGGAAAGTTTTTGATTGTCAGTTCAGTACCTCGGAAGAACTCCTAGCGCGTTTAATTGCTGCTGTTAGGAGCCAAGCTGAGACCAAGAAAATCCTTGCGGCCCAGTACCCGGACAGATATGAACATGAAAGTTATTTGAGCCGATGTAACTAGTGGTTTTGATGAATGCGTTGAGGCGCAGGATTCTTTTCCGGAGAGTGAAGTTTTCTATGGGAATTTCGGGAACTACCGCAGGAGTCGTGCAGGTCAACGAAGGACTACCCCTCGGCCCTGGTTGCGAAATCCTCGTGGAAGAGCGAGGGAGTTTAGTGGTTACGTAGGAGATAGAGGAAATGGTTCCTTGGAATGCAATACTGTGCGGACAGACAGTGTCTCTAGTTCTAGTCAAGCTTCAGGTAAAAAACGAGGTTTTCCTTTCTGTAATTCGTGCTCCATGGTCGGCCATTTTGAGTGTAGATCTCAGAGAGGTCAGTTTAATGCGAGAGGATGTTTCGCGTGTGGAGGTGCACATCTAGTGAAACATTGTAGAGCTTCGGGGAGTGAGATTAGGAGTTACAAGGCCTATCTGCGCGGTCGTAACATAAACAGAGGTAGCCAACCGCGTGGTAGGAGTGAGGTACATTTTGCGGATTCCGAGCCGGATGCGCGGGCCCTAAAAAGCTCACCGCTTATAAGACCTCTGAGGTGCTTAGGGTAGGGTGGCGTGCTCGCTCGCACAAGGATGCGGGAATGTGACGTGTAGAATAGAGTGTAAAAGATATATGTGATGCAAAATTAGGATGTGTAAATGTGATAGATAAGAATAACTCAGTTAATGATGGATGGTAAATACTTAAACGAATAAACAAATAAACAACACACGAATATGTTACGTGACACACCGTACAGTAATACGATTCATCGTAATAGGTGAATTGTAATGGATATAAAACCATAAAGCGGCTCATAGACGATCAATTTTATTGTCAGTATAATTGACAATAATAAATATTGACAATTTAATTGATCGTCTGTGGGCTTGATTGACGACCGTCAAATAATTGTCTTAGTGGGCAAAAAAAAATTCATCAATATATTGAGTCAATGATATTGACAACTAAATTGATCGCCTATGGACCACTTTAGTCTGGGCTGGGCATACGTCTATGAGCGCGCGCCAGGCGCCGGACAGGATTTTATGATGATGTAAGAAAGAACTAACCGCGATCTGCTCCTCAGCTTCAGAGAGGCAGCGGAGACCCTCACAAAATCGAGAGCCATGATCGCCGATCACAAAGTTACTGGAAAGCGAACCACATCTGGTCCCTTTACAACCCTTTTGATTATACACGGCGCCGGGCTAAAGCCTGAATGACTGCTCAAGGTTGACCCATCCCTTAAGGCCTGTTTACACGATCATTGAGTGCGTGCGTGAGCAGTGAAGAGAGGTGCAAGCCCCGCTCACTTGCTTTCGCTTCAGGCGCATTTGCATGCTCAATGACAGTGCGGACTGTGCTCATCTTCATGGTGCAGGCCAGAACCATGAAGACGAGCATTGAGCAAGTAAATGCACCTGTCATTGAGCAAGTCAGCCCTCAAGTCAGGCTTGAGTGGTAGCTTGAGTTTACACCACACCCACACACCCACCAGCACGGCGGAGTCGGAGCGAATGAGAGACTGCGCCTCAGCAGCAGAGGCGACGGGTGCTCCCCCAATGGAGATGAGGCGGTCACCCAGGTGGAAGGTGTTGTGCAGGTACGGGTGCTCCCGCTGTTTCCACCCAGCCACGTACACCTGTCACGGGGGAGGGGTGAGAGGGAGTGATTGGTGAGAGGTGGGGTTGTGTGGTGATGGATGCGGTTTTGTGATGTTGGCTGGTGTTTAGTGGTGGTGGGTAATAATGGGTGGGGATAGGTGGTGATGGAAGGTGTTGGGTGATGCTGTAGTGTTGGCATTGAGTGGTGTTGAATAGTGCTGGGGTGAATTGAGTGGTGTTATAGTGTTGGGTGGTCTTGGGTGGTGTTGTGGTGTTGAGTTGTGCATCGGGTGTATATTTTACTTTAATACCAATATTATTCAGGAACGATGTTAGTGTTACCCTTATTCATTAATGTAGAATACCTCGGCAGACAAATTAAAAAGTTAACTAGCCCTGCTGAAGATCGACAGTTTGGGCTTAACATTGGAAGCCCGGTGTTTCTTCTCGCTGGGAAATATCACTTTGACAACAATCATTTTCCTCTCGATCCGAGTGCATAGAATGGGACTGAGAGCTGGTATTTGTATTTGTATAATTGTAATAATTGCGAAGTGTTTGAATGTTATTGTTGAATGTGTCATGTATCAAATCGATTCGGCTACCTCATCCAAATTTTTTGTGAGACTGATTTTTTTTGCTGAAAATTAAAAAGAACTTTAATTCTCTAGAAAATTTTTGTTTGCGCAGACGTTCTTATGACATCTTTATTCTTTAAAGACTTTGTAGAGATAATCCGTCTTGTTCATTTGTGTGCATCAAAATAAATGTAATAAAATAAATCCGAAACATGCGGTGTTCTTATTCAAACTTTACGTTGGAAAAGTAAGAAATCACACCGAGCTACACCCTGGATGCTGAGAAAGTTCAAAAACTAGATCCACCGTTCAAATAAATGTGGGTATCCTTCAGCAGAATCTATTGTTTGCCTATTTACGGTAATATGTACCATATTTTTAGAACGTATAACTACCTCTAAGTTTTTAGAAAGTGCACAAAGTTTTCGAATAACTTGCACACTCAAACATCTACTTAATTCCAGCTATTTTAGACTATACGCAATCTCCTTCAAGATAATGTGCATTTTTTTCCAAATTTCAGACTATTCCAGTTTAATTTCATATTTGTCTAGTACTCACGGAATAATTTTTACGATATAGACCACGGTAGAGGAAACAAGGTAGGTTCCAACCAGTCTTTTTTCGTTGATGGCGTAGTTTTGCTGACGTCACGGCAACGAACCAATAGCAGCGCTTATATTGCATCTGGTAGCACTGCTAACCCCAAATCTGGCTCCGCTATTGGCCTAACGACATGGCGTTTTGGTGACGTCATAAAGTTTGTTTGAAATAAAGTTTTTCTATTGGTTAGCTGAACAAGAGGAAGTGTATTTTCTCCCATAGAAATGACCCTACCTTGTTTCCTCTACCGATATATAGACCCAGTTACATCCCTCACCCCCACACCTCCCTCACCCTCCTCTAACCTTCCCCCCTTACTCCAACACCTCCCTCACCCTTTCTCCCCACACCTCCCTCACACCGTCAACCCCTCACTCTCACCCCTCACCCCTACACCTCCTTCACCCTCATCCCCTCACCCCCTTACACATACTCCCTCACCCCACCTGGGAGAAGCAGTTGACGAAGGCGATGGAGTTGACGCAGTCTTTGCGTCGTAGCGTAAGTCGGACCCCCGCAGCGTGCGCTATCTCCTTGCTGAGGCGCACCACCTGCTGCTCCCGCAGCGACATCACGTGACCCGCGGGGCTTACGGGGAACTGCTTGGAGGAGGGTTGGTTTGGGGAGTGGGGGGTTGGTTTGGGGAGCCGGGGGGTCGGTTTGGGGAGTGGGGGGCGGTTTGGGAGGTTTGGGGAGTGGGGGGTTGGTTTGGGGAGGCGGGGAGGGTCGGTTGGGGGAGTGGGGGGGGGTCGGTTTGAGGAGTGGGAGGGGTCGGTTTGGGGGGTGGTTTGGGGAGTGGATGGGCGGTTTGGGGAGTGGGTAGTTTGGGGAGTGAGGGGCTCACGGGAACTGCTTTGGGGAGGCGGGAGTCGGTTGGGGGAGTGGGGTGAGGTCGTGTGGGGAGCAATGGGTGTCAGTTTGGGGTATGGGGCAGTTTGGAGAGTGTCGGGTGGGTGTAAGTTTGAAGAGTGGACATTGTTTTTCAGGGAGCAAACGTTATTTATGGGATAAACATCGTGAATTGGGCATATTATGTTTTGGGAGTAGATATCTTGCTTTGGGGAGTAGACAACTTGAGCTGGAGAATGGTCTACTTGAGTTAGGGAATGGATATCTTGTATTAAGGAGTCCTGGGAATTTTTGACATGTGTTAAGAAAAATCCACTCATATGTCGTCGAAAGCTTGAAAATCGAAATTTTAGAGGGAACTTCGAACAGAATTTTCTCGGAGACTAAAGTATTGGGTAGTAGAGTATGCAAGTTAGCTTGTATAACAATACCCGTACGTAATTGAATAGAATAATGTTGTGAATGTATGTGTGGGAGAATGCACTAAAAGGCAGAAATGAGTCGTGTTGTGTTGTGATAAGGGGCATAGGCATAACAAATATAAGATCTAAAATATGCAGTCACACGTATAACCATATAAAAAACATCACATCTATGCTTTACTCTCTAAATAATGGTAGCCGTGAAAACAGCCATTAACATTAAATGTATGTTTCATTTATGATATTGAATATTTCCATCAAACTTGATAAAATAGTAAAAATCGATGTATTTCAGCCCTCGTAGACATAAGGTAGAGCAGACGTGCCTTGTCTTCGTTGCACAAACGTGCCCCTCAAAAGGATACGATTGTCGTATAATATACGATAATTACAGCTTCCTGGGGGAATATGTGTGGTCCCGAGCTAAAAGTTAAGTAGGGATTTGTTGAAAAAGGAAATAAATAAAAAACACTTTATGTTGATATAAAAGTGTTTTTTTTTCTGCCTTGTCTGAGACGTTTTTTTTAATTACTTTTCAGCAGCTTACTTTCTCCTGCATCTTTCACCTTGCTTCAAAAACTTATTTCCTAATTTACTGCTTCTATACACCTTGTGCATAGACTCCGCGTTTCCTAAAGTCTAAACCAAAAAGTGCCTCATTTATGCCTCTCTTTGGAACGCCTCTGTTGCGGTGAGGGAGGCTTGAACTAACTGATCTAATCTACAGAAGCGAGTGTTGAAGTGTCTTAAGAAGTGTTGACCTGCCTCAACTTGTAGCAACGCGTTCTAACACGTCTTAGCGCGTCCGAGCGTGTTTTAAAATGTTCTAACGAGTCAAAACGTGAGTTAACACGTCTCAACGTGCCTCAGCGCGTCCTGTGACATTTAACCGTGTTTAAACAAGCTTGAACATGTATTATCATGTTTTTTTAAAATGTATTAACATGTTTCAACATATTTTAACATTGTTTACCATGTTTAACATCTTTTTACCATGTATATCAAGTCCACAAATGTTTTAACATTCTTAAATGTTTTAACATGTATTAATATATTTGGAAACTAAACATTACCTTGTGAGAAAATTCTCACCGTTCTATTCAATTTTTTCCCTCAAGAGTCATTAGATAATAAATGGTTGTATTCACGGGTTTTGGTAGGCTTGCTCGCGGTTAGCGGCGCGCCAGTAAAACAGAACTCTTCTAACGCCTGGTCGCCACGCACTGGCTGGAGTGCGCTCTGGCGAAGCTACGGAGATTCAGCAGTGGCTGGATAAGTTCTTTCTTCCTGATGTTCTGTTTCCCTATATTTTTTGTTTGCGTGATTGTCGTGTGATTTTCGTTATTTTCAGTTGCCCTCTATCACTGCTTAATTATCATCTATAGTGCTTCAGCCTACTCAAGTCAAACGATTAAAATTCAACCCAATCAATTAAACTTCACGAAAGTGTTGAGTTACGAGCGGCTAAAAATTAATAAATCGATCCGCTTTTAAACACGCCAATCTTGCGCTGAAACTTACTTTTTCAGTAAACCTTAGGTTCTGTCAAATTAAATCTATTTTCTACTTCTCAAATCAAATCTTCGACTATACTTACTATTTTTCCAGCCTGGAGCACTTACCTTCGACTGATTTCCTCTAATTTCTTAAATAAATAAGACTTCTTCATAAGTGTACATACACACTGAGGGCACAATTATCTCAGGTCAGTGGGTTTCCGTCGATAGATAACACCTCAAAGTTTGTTATAGTGCGTAAATGCAATAATCCAATCTAAAATTCCATTACTTTACAACTGTACTTTTGTTTTCACCAACAGTAATACTATGGGGTGAAGTTTTTACTGGCGCTTCTCCTATTTTGCGTCTCTTATTTTAACAAATATTAATCCTTTCAATAAATTTACTAAGCCGTCTCTGACCTGTTGTCAGAGACAGCCTTAAGTCATAAGTTGTTCCAAATTTACGCCGCTAATATAAAGCGGCATTTAGTTAAATGTCAAATTAAATTAAAAGTTAAAATTGTATTCCCTATCCTTAAAACGATTGTGTGAAATTGTCACAAACTAACTTGCCCTGGCCCTAACACGTCCTTACATGTCCTAACATACCCTAACATGTCCTGGCATGTCTTAACATATCCTGACACGTCCTAACATGTCCTAACATGTCCAAACGTATCCTAAAATGTCCTGACAGGTCTTAACATGTCCTAACGTTTCTCAACATGTCCTACCGTATACTGACACGTCTTAACATGTCCAAACGTGTCCTAAAATGTACTAGGATGTCCAAACATTTCCCTAATATGCTTTAACACGTCTAAGCATGTCCTGACATACTCTATCATGTCCTAACGTGTTTTAATATACCCTGCCACGCGCACACGAGCCGGAGGGGCGAGGAGGGAACTCACAGGCTGCCGCGGCGCAATGGAGGGCCCCACAGACGCCGCCCTCCGCGCCTGCTCCCTCCGCCCAGACCTCCTTTGTTCGGACCTCCTCCTCAGCAGCCCCGTGTTGGGAGCTTGGGGGGTCGGGGTGGGGGATGTGGGGGACGTGGGGGTCGGCGGGGGCGCGGCGGTCTCCGAGAACGCCAAAAAAAGAGGCTCGTATCCCCCTCCGTTATACTGGGGGTCCTGCACCCCCACGTCAGTGCACCACTGTGAGGTCCCTCCCCCTGGGGGTGACGACACCACGTCTCGTCTCTGGGGGACAATTGGGGGTCTTGAGGACCCACTGCATGGGGGACCCCCAAAACCGGATCCCCCACTCGTGGGACCCCCATAACCGGACCCCATACTCGTGGGACCCCCAAAACTAGACCCCCCAAACGGGGGACCCCCATAACTGAACCCCCCTGCGCTGAGGGAGTTGCCGACCCCCCCTGGGGGGTCCTCGTCGTAGAGCTGGGACGAGGCGACCCCTCCGCTGCTCTCGAGGACGGCGCTCACGTCGTCGAAGCTGAACACGTCGCTGGGGGGTGGGACGGTGAGGACCGTCACGTGCTCCCGTGGGGACGCCTGGGGGGGAGAGGGGGTGAGGACACGTGGAGGAATGGGGAGAAATTATTATATGAGTAAAATATATTTGTTTTGTGCCTGTCGCAAGCCGGCAGGAGTCTTAAATTGGGTGCTTCTTTTATGAATTGAGTGTTTCTAATGCACTAATAGACACACCATACGAGGCGCGCTAATAGATTAACCCTGCCAGGGACTAATTAAATAAAAATATCATCTCTTGGTAATTTTATACACCAAGAAATGTCTGGAAAATTATAAGTAACTTGAATACTGCTAGAGAATTCTCATGAATTCCTAATTATTAGCTGAAACAAGTAGAAAAAGATGAAAAATAATCTACTGAAAATAATCAAATAATACTGAAAATAATCTAATAATCTACTGATTGTAACACCGTCGTTAAATTATTATCAGGTAGCTAGAAAAGGTCAATACCAAAGAATTCATAAAAAAACATCGCGCAACACAACACGCACATCAAGAAATGCGTCAATAAACATACACGCAACATGAAATTCATAGCTTGTTCAACACAAAGACAGAAAGATAATTTTTTCGCGAGTCAAATGCTGAAATTGCGCCTTACTTCATTTGTCTTTTTATGTTTTTTCAATTTCACTATTCACAGAAACGTCCTCTCGGGCAGTGATTGATCTATTTTTGAATCATTTAGCAATTGCAAAAAATGTATTTATTTATAAGAAATAATTCAGTGCTGACTGGTTGCAGAGCATTTAGTGAAATGTAATGGACCTTGAGGTTGTGTTTTTACGCAAAAAAAAGAAGTAGAAACACACATATCTATGTATATGTGAATGTAGACATACATATACACACATACACACATAGATATATATGTATGTATGCGTGCGTGCGTACACACATACATATGTGCACACATACTCAAAACAAAATAAAATTTGAAGGAAAATCAAGTTAGAGTCTAGGAAAAGCAAAAAAACATCTCGGGTTTCACATCCTCTCGGTATTCTTCTCAACATCGTATGGACATGAGTACATGGGATAAAACGTAGATAACGTTATAGCCGGGTAGCACTTATTTGGGCATGTATCACTTATATCTTTCTACTTTCGTAGAAAATATCTACAAAATTTGGGCCCGTAGAGACGTAGATGGAACGTTGGGCCAGCGTGCTAATTTTGTTTATTTTTTGACTTGAAAATCATCGCTAACTTTGTGCAGAGAGAGAAAGATTACGAAAGAGAGTGTGTGAAAGAGAGAGAGAGCAAAGAAAAAACTCAATGAGAGAAATAAAGGAAACGAAGAAAGAAACAAAATAGAAGAAACGAAAATCAAACTGGATGAAGAAGTTCGTAAAAAAAAGTTAAAAGAAACAAAAAAAAAATTATTGAACAAAACTTCACATGAAATCGAGTAATATATAACTTTACTTTGCTTTTGGTCATGGCGAAAATGTAGGAGGCCTATAGCGCTCATAGGCCTACGTTTATACTTACAGTAGAAAGCCTTTGTTGATATTAAAAATACTAAAATAGTAACAGTTGAAGGCCTGTGCAGATAGTATCTCTACAAATGTAGCACCAGGAGCAGGTCAATGAAAATAATAAGCCTACTATTATAATATCAGTACCAGGCCTACACCAGCACCAGGCCTACACCAGCACCAGGCCTACACCAGCACCAGGCCTACACCAGCACCAGGCCTACACCAGCACCAGGCCTACACCAGCACCAGGCCTACACCAGCACCAGGCCTACACCAGCACCAGGCCTACACCAGCACCAGGCCTACACACCAGCACAACAACACCAACACAACAACACCAGCACAACAACACCAACACAACAACACCAGCACAACAACACCAACACAACACCAGCACAACAACACAAGCACAATAACACCAGCACAACAACACCGGCACAACACCAACACAATAACACCAGCACAACAACACAAGCACAATAACACCAGCACAACAACACCGGCACAACACCAACACAATAACACCAGCACAACAACACAAGCACAATAACACCAGCACAACAACACCGGCACAACACCAACACAATAACACCAGCACAACAACACAAGCACAATAACACCAGCACAACAACACCAGCACAACACCAACACAATAACACCAGCACAACAACACCAGCACAACAACACCGGCACAACAACACCAGCACAACAACACAAGCACAATAACACCAGCACAACAACACCAGCACAACAATACCAGCACAACAACACCAGCACAACAATACCAGCACAACAACACCAGCACAACAACACAATCACAACACCAGCACAACAATACCAGCACAACAACACCAGCACAACGACACCGGCACAAGAACACCAGCACAACAATACCAGCACAACAACACCAGCGGTATAACACCAGTACCTGAGGCCCCTGAGGACACCTGACGAAGGACACCGGGAGGGAGGAGCTGGGGGAGCTGGGCAGGGATGTTCTGAACGACGAGGACCTTCTGCTGGGGAAGGAGGTTGGGGGAGTCATGAGGTTGGGGGAGTCATGAGGTGGTGGGAGTCATGAGGTGGTGGGAGTCATGAGGTGGTGGGAGTCATGAGGTGTTTCGAGTCATGAGGTGGGGGGAGACATGAGGTGGTGGGAGTCATGAGGTGTTTGGAGTCATGAGGTGGGGGGGAGACATGAGGTGGTGGGAGACATGAGGTGGTGGGAGACATGAGGTGGTGGGAGACATGAGGTGGTGGGAGACATGAGGTGGTGGGAGACATGAGGTACTGGGAGACATGAGGTAGTGGGAGACATGAGGTGGTGGGAGTCATGAGGTGGTGGGAGACATGAGGTGGTGGGAGACATGAGGTATTGGGAGACATGAGGTGGTGGGAGACATGAGGTGTTTGGAGTCATGAGGTGGGGGGAGACATGAGGTGGTGGGAGACATGAGGTGGTGGGAGACATGAGGTGGTGGGAGACATGAGGTGGTGGGAGACATGAGGTGGTGGGAGACATGAGGTACTGGGAGACATGAGGTAGTGGGAGACATGAGGTGGTGGGAGTCATGAGGTGGTGGGAGACATGAGGTGGTGAGAGTCATGAGGTGGTGGGAGACATGAGGTGGTGGGAGACATGAGGTGGTGGGAGACATGAGGTGGTGGGAGACATGAGGTGGTGGGAGACATGAGGTGGTGAGAGTCATGAGGTTGTGGGAGACATGAGGTGGTGGGAGACATGAGGTGGTGGGAGACATGAGGTGGTGGGAGACATGAGGTGGTGGGAGACATGAGGTGGTGGGAGACATGAGGTGGTGGGAGACATGAGGTGGTGGGAGACATGAGGTGGTAGGAGTCATGAGGTGGTGGGAGACATGAGGTGGTGGGAGACATGAGGTGGTGGGAGACATGAGGTGGTGGGAGTCATGAGGTGGTGGGAGTCATGAGGTGGTGGGAGTCATGAGGTGGTGGGAGTCATGAGGTGGTGGGAGTCATGAGGTGGTGGGAGACATGAGGTGGTGGGAGACATGAGGTGGTGGGAGTCATGAGGTGGTGGGAGTCATGAGGTGGTGGGAGTCATGAGGTGGTGGGAGTCATGAGGTGGTGGGAGTCATGAGGTGGTGGGAGACATGAGGTGGTGGGAGACATGAGGTGGTGGGAGTCATGAGGTGGTGGGAGACATGAGGTGGTGGGAGTCATGAGGTGGTGGGAGTCATGAGGTGGTGGGAGTCATGAGGTGGTGGGAGACATGAGGTGGTGGGAGACATGAGGTGGTGGGAGTCATGAGGTGGTGGGAGTCATGAGGTGGTGGGAGTCATGAGGTGGTGGGAGTCATGAGGTGGTGGGAGACATGAGGTGGTGGGAGTCATGAGGTGGTGGGAGACATGAGGTGGTGGGAGACATGAGGTGGTGGGAGTCATGAGGTGGTGGGAGTCATGAGGTGGTGGGAGTCATGAGGTGGTGGGAGTCATGAGGTGGTGGGAGACATGAGGTGGTGGGAGTCATGAGGTGGTGGGAGTCATGAGGTGGTGGGAGTCATGAGGTGGTGGGAGTCATGAGGTGGTGGGAGTCATGAGGTGGTGGGAGTCATGAGGTGGTGGGAGACATGAGGTGGTGGGAGTCATGAGGTGGTGGGAACCACCTCATACCAAATTTTACAAGCGATGGAATTTTGTGACATTTTAGAAAAGGTGGAATGAGAGAAATGGAGAGTGTTAAGTAACAAATGTTGCAGTCACTCGCTTATTTATTTCTTTCAAAATCTTCAAATGGTAAGTTAGTTTTGCATTAACCTGAGCTAGTCATTTGTGTGGACGACTATAATACATAATTGGTGTGGACGACTATAATACATCATTTGTGTGGATGACTATAATACATAATTGGTGTGGACGACTATAATACATCATTTGTGTGGATGACTATAATACATAATTGGTGTGGACGACTATAATACATCATTTGTGTGGACGACTATAATACATCATTTGTGTGGATGACTATAATACATAATTGGTGTGGATGACTATAATACATAATTGGTGTGGGCGACTATAATACATCATTTGTGTGGATGACTATAATACATGATTTGTGTGGACGACTATAATACATCATTTGTGTGGACGACTATAATACATCATTTGTGTGGATGACTATAATACATAATTGGTGTGTACGACTATAATACATCATTTGTGTGGATGACTATAATACATAATTGGTGTGGACGACTATAATACATCATTTGTGTGGATGACTATAATACATAATTGGTGTGGACGACTATAATACATCATTTGTGTGGACGACTATAATACATCATTTGTGTGGATGACTATAATACATAATTGGTGTGGATGACTATAATACATCATTTGTGTGGACGACTATAATACATCATTTGTGTGGATGACTATAATACATAATTGGTGTGGATGACTATAATACATAATTGGTGTGGGCGACTATAATACATCATTTGTGTGGACGACTATAATACATCATTTGTGTGGACGACTATAATACATCATTTGTGTGGATGACTATAATACATAATTGGTGTGGACGACTATAATACATCATTTGTGTGGACGACTATAATACATCATTTGTGTGGATGACTATAATACATAATTGGTGTGGACGACTATAATACATCATTTGTGTGGATGACTATAATACATAATTGGTGTGGACGACTATAATACATCATTTGTGTGGACGACTATAATACATCATTTGTGTGGATGACTATAATACATAATTGGTGTGTACGACTATAATACATCATTTGTGTGGATGACTATAATACATAATTGGTGTGGATGACTATAATACATCATTTGTGTGGACGACTATAATACATCATTTGTGTGGATGACTATAATACATAATTGGTGTGGACGACTATAATACATCATTTGTGTGGATGACTATAATACATCATTTGTGTGGATGACTATAATACATCATTTGTGTGGACGACTATAATACATCATTTGTGTGGATGACTATAATACATGATTTGTGTGGATGTCTATAATACATCATTTGTGATTCGTTTGAAAATTGGCCGGTGTATGCATTTTCGAAAGTAAACTTTTTTACTCGTGTAACTTTTTCGATTTAGGCCTTCTTTTTTACGAAAAAATAGTATTTTGGTATATTTTTATGGATATTTCAAAACGGAACTCGTCATTGAGTTTTGATGCTAGAACATAACCAAAGACAGTTTTAGAATCCTTGGAGTATTTCTAACAAAAGTAAATTTTCAAATTATCCATTTCCTGTTTTGTTTTCTTATTATATGGGGTCGAAATAGGGTCGAAAATTCAAGATTTTTGTCTTCTTGTGCTGCTTTCCCCCCCCCCCCCCTCGGAGGGGGGATCTAGTGTCCGTAGCACCACAAAATTTTAGGTCCGAATAGTCCACCACCTAAGGGTCCTTTTTCAACAAAAACATGAAAAATGCTCATCGGAGCGACAGCGGCCTGGCAGGGGCCTGGATGACCGCCTTAATTTTGAATCTATCCTGATTTTCCTGACGTACGACAACAAGGACCGCTCTGGCGACGGCAGCGCGAGGCTCACCGGGTGCCGGAGTCGTGGTGGCGGACGTAGGACACCACGGAAGGGGTGGCGGCGAAGGTGGGGTCGGAGGGGGCGTGTGAGGCGGTGGGGGGGCCGGACACCCCCCCGGGGGGGCACGACATCGTGGACAGGGTGAGGCTGGGGGCCGGGCTGCCCCCGTGCCGGCTGCTGGACGACACCTCCTCTGGGAGGATCTTTTATTTAGGCAAATTTTATTTGAATCCTGGGGCACTTCATTTGAAAGAGAACATTTAAATTTTTATTCAGGGGGGATTTAATTCCAAACAAAGGGGCATTTTATTTAAAAAAGGTGATTTTTAAATTCTTACTTAGGGGAGATTTTATTTCAATCGTGGGACACTACATTCTAAATTGGAAATTTCTTGTTTTTATTTACTTGGGGATTTTATTTCAATCGTGGGACACTACATTCTAAATTGGAAATTTTTTGTTTTTATTTACCTGAGGATTTTATTTCAACCCTGGGGGACACTACCCCCAGCATGGGGATTTTATTTAGGTGGGGGATTGAAATCCTGTTAAGAACTT
This sequence comes from Morinoia aosen, assembly GCA_030386875.1. NCBI lineage: Eukaryota > Metazoa > Arthropoda > Malacostraca > Amphipoda > Talitridae > Morinoia > Morinoia aosen. Next base: position 74,105,113 of record CM059579.1, read on the forward strand.
TCTCAATGCAGTTAGCGTTACTAATCAATCATATGCTTATTTAATGGTGATTAATTTAAAATCGAGATAACTTAGTAATCAGCCCGGATGTCACCGGAATTTTGACAATTTGATAAAAAAAATTTATTCACTACATAGGCCTGCATGTAGTACCGTGCATAGGCCTTTACATAGTGCCACGTGTAGTCATGTCCAGCGAAATTAGGTAATATTTATAAAGTACATGATTTATATACTTTATTGAAGAATATTTGCAACTTTCATGATATGACATAATTAACGTAACATATACCGAACGTGCATATATATATATATATATATGATATAAAATAGCGTAAAACATTCTTTACGTATATATATATATATACACATATATATAATATATATGATATAAATTATCATATGATATAAAATAACTTAGAATATACTGTACGTATATATATATATATGATATAAATTATCATATGATATAAAATAACGGAAAATATTCTCTACGTATATATATGATATAAATTATCATATGATATAAAATAACGTAAAATATACCGAACGCATAAACTAATAATATGAATGCAACAATATACACTTTATAAATAACTTTAATATGTATATAAAAATATGACACAAGCAACACCTCTGAACTCCATGCCCGAGGGTGGGGGGAAGAGGAAGGCGGGGGCGGGGGTTGGGGGTAGGGGGGAGTTGGGGTTCCTGAGCATGGGGGAACGGAGGGACCCCTCGGGTTCCTTGCTGTAGAGGTTGTCGCGGGGGGTCAGGACCCCCAGCTCCCGCAGCTTCGTCCGCAGGGTGTCCATCCACTCTATCATCAGCTCCCTGCGGTACAAAAGGGGTTTTATAGGCTTATCATACATGTAGGCCTAAAAATTAGAATTCTGGCAGAAAAAAGAATTTTGTAGGCCTAAATAATTGGAATTCTGGCAGGAAAAAGGAATTTTGTAGGCCTATAATACGAATAGGCCTATATGATTAGAATTCTGCCAGAAAAAGGGGTCTTGTAGGCCTATGATACGAGTAGGCCTTAATAATTGGAAGTTTTTCTGGGCTGTAATACAAATAGGCCTTCAAATGAGTTCCCTGCGGTAGAAAAAGGGGTCTTGTGGGTTTATAATACGATTTTTGGGCCTAAAAAATAGTTTTCCATGGTATAAAAGGACTCATTAGGCCTGTAATATAAGTTGGCCTAAATATTAGTTTCCTGCCAGAAAAAAATATTTCGTTGGCCTATAATACGAGTAGGCCAAAATAATAAGAATTTTGGCAGGAAAAGGCGTTTTGTATACGTATATTAAAATTAAATTTGAAAATATTCTTATTTCACTGAAATCACAACGTATGGCTATAATAGTACTAAATCTTGTACGCCTGTATAGTGACTTAACTAAAGCAAATAGGCCTTTTACGGTGTAATTTTATCAAAACCATATAGGCCGCCTACATTGTGATTTTAACGAAGTCATAATGAAATTTTAATCTAGTCGTAATAGATTCCTGCTCATAAGAAAGGTATGAAAGTGTTAGGAAATATTGAGCATTTGAATATAATTGTGATTATTGTAAATGTATTTATGTTCTTGAATGTATCAAACCTTAAGTATTCATACAATCATGAAATGTTTGCAAATAAATATATAAGCTATGGGCCATAATACCAATAACTGTTGAAAAAACAAAAATTAATAAAAAATAGGGGCTGTAATGCCAATAACTGTTGAAAAACTAAAATTAATAAAAAATTTAGGCCGTAATACCAATAACTGTTGAAAAACTAAAATGAATAAAAAATAAGGGCCGTAATGTCAATTTTGCGTATGCTTTCAACGTCGGGGAAGAATTAACTTTAATATTTTTTGTAATAGTCCTTTATATGAATAATAATATTAACTCTTAACGAAGTTACTTACCGAAGACCCTACATTCGATTGCTTTTGGCTGCAAGGAAAAAATTACATTCATTTATTTTTCTTGAACTGATCTCTTCCGTTTTGTTTAGCTTATGTCGTACTTAGCCACTTTAAATTATAATATTTGGTTGTTTAAAATTGGTTTAATAACATCGGGCTGTGCTACTGTTGTTGCTTCTTAAATCAAAAATGTATCGTATTCAATCGTGGCATTGAAATGTTTAACCCAGGGTTGCGGAGTCGGAGGAATAAATTTGCGACTCCGACTCCGACTCCACCTTTTCAGAATTTGGCGACTCCGACTCCGCAACCCTGGTTTAACCATCGGTATGTAATATTGATTAGATACTTTGATAATATTGATGAAATCGTTTATTTTTGAGCCGAATGATTTTGGGGGAGCGGGAGGTATGTGCTACCCCCTTACCCCGCTCGCCGATGAGAGCATGAAAGTGCTCATAGCACGCTCTTTAAGCGACCCATATGTGATCAATTTTATTGTCAATGATGAATATTGACAATTTAATTGATCGTCTGTGGGCTTGATTGACGACTGTCAATTAATTGACTTAGCGGGCAAAAGGAAATTTCATCAATATATTGAACCAATAATATTGACAATTAAATTGACTCAATGTACTGTTGAGATTTTTTGTTGCCCGCTAAGTCAATTATTTGACGGTCGTCAATCAAGCCCACAGACGATCAATTAAATTGTTAATATTCATCATTGTCAATTATATTGACAATGAAATTGATCATCTATGGGCCGCTTAACGGTGTACAGCAACTGTCCGCCATCTTACAAGAAAGAAAAGAAAGAAAGAAAGAAAGAAAAACAGTTTATTTCCAATAGAGTTTAAACATGACATGTTTAATTTTAGTTTTTAAAATATCTTAACATAAACATCTTAAGTTGATAATTAAACATTGGTATTCACATCCTGCATACCTTTGTATAACAGTAAACTTAACACTTGGGACCAACTTTAGCTATCCTCGCAGCTGGCCAGTGTAGACACACTTGGAGGCACGTCTTGTTGGAAGGTCCAGCAGTATATTCTATAGTCTTTCGGGTTGCGTTAATGGCGTTAGGTCACAATAAATTAACGTGCTGTACAAACTTCTATGTTCTTTTCCCAAAAATTAAATTCTGGCTCGTTGTGTTCTTGGTAAATTATTCAACTTTGTCGTACCTTTAATTCTGGCTCGTTGTGTTCTTGGTAAATTATTCAACTTTATCGTACCTTTAATTCTGGCTCGTTGTGTTCTTGGTAAATTATTCAACTTTATCGTACCTTTAATTCTGGCTCGTTGTGTTCTTGGTAAATTATTCAACTTTATCGTACCTTTAATTCTGGCTCGTTGTGTTCTTGGTAAATTATTCAATTTTATCGTACCTTTAATTCTGGCTCGTTGTGTTCTTGGTAAATTATTCAACTTTATCGTACCTTTAATTCTGGCTCGTTGTGTTCTTGGAAAATCCAACTTTCTGGTACCATTTTTATACATGACGTCGATGAAATTCTGTGTTGTTTCTCCCAAAGTTAAGCTCTGGCTCGTTGTCCTGTTGGCAAACCCCCATTCCTACAGGTTTTCATAACATGACGTTAAAATAGTCCACCATTCTTTCAGGTTTTCATGCAGTGAAATTTAAAAATACGCCACTCACACATTAAAAATACGCCTCTTACTCTTCAAAAAAAAAACCCTCACCTGGTCTGTAGAGCAAGCCTGACATGCTCGCCCTCGAGCGTGACTGCGAGCACGTGCTCGTTGTCCTGCTGGAAGCGGATGGAGGGGGACACATGCAGGCAGCGCAGAAGGGAGAGGCGCGACGTGGGCCGGTGGCTGAAGGCGGACCGCCGGTTCTCGTAGAACTCGAGCCACGGCTCCTGTGCCTCGTGCACGCAGAATATCACCCACAGCTTCTCGCACTTTGGCGGCTGCGAGCATTTATATGTTTTGGGATGGAATGTGTCTTTAAATTCCGCGGCTGCGAGTCCACATGTATTTAAGACATGCTTTTGGATGGAGTTTGTCTTTAAATTTGGTGGCTGTTAGAAGACATGTATTGGTGTGTATGGGGATGTTTTTGGATACGATTAGTCCCGCACTTCGGCGGCTGCTCGACCACATGTATTTATGATATGTTTTTGGATAAAATGTGTCTTTAAATTTCGCGGCTGCTCGACGACATGTATTGGTGTGTGTGATATCTTTTTGGAAAGTTAGTTTATGGATTCGGGGGATGGTTAAGTCTAAGTATGTGTCTAGGTATTTCTGAAGATTTTTTATGTAGATTGTGTCTCGCACTTCGGTGGCTGGTAAAGGACATTTCTAAATGTGTATGATGTGTTTTTTGGGTAGAATTTGTTTATGAATTCGGGGGATGGTTAAGTCCAAGTATGTGCCTTAGTAGGTCGGGCGATGTTTTTTGGATAGAATGTTTCTTTAGATTCGGTGACTGTTGGACGACATCTATTAGTGGGTATTATATGTTTTTGGAAAGAATTTGTATTAGATTCAAGGGATGTTGATGAACATGTCCAAGTATGTATGTATGAGGATGTTTTTTAGATACATTGTGTCTCACATTTTGGCGGCTGTTGGACAAAAGGTCTAAGTACTTCTCGAGATATTTTTAGATAGAACTTGTCAACGGATTTGGGTGATGTTGGAGGAAATCTTTATACATGAATGTGGATGTTTTTGAATAAAATGTGTTCATTGATTTTCGGAATTTTGGAGGATTAGTCTACACAGCCCGTAAAAAAATGAGGAATTTAGTATTCTCCATACATAAATCCTCCAGATGTGGGTGCAAAACAAATACATACATCTATCCCAACAGTACCCGCCACCAAAATATTCTTGTACTTGTGCACTGGAGAAACTCGTATCACAGATACGGTCATTATAGTATATAAAATTTTCTTTTACTCGTGCACTGGAGAAACTCGTATCACAGATACGGTCATTATAGTATATAAAATATTCTTTTACTCGTGCACTGGAGAAACTCGTATCACAGATACGGTCATTATAGTATATAAAATATTCTTTTACTCGTGCACTGGAGAAACTCGTATCACAGATACGGTCATTGGACATCCATCAAATCAAAGAAGAAGTGGACACCAAACGAATAAATAATCACACCAAGGGTATCATTAGGTAAGATTATTAGTATGGATGCTGGAGGAAATGTTTTAGTATTTCTGAAGATGTTCTTAAGTATAATTGTCTAATTGTCCCCACCCAATCCACCTTTTATAACCATCAAAAAAGTCTCCTTTGGACACCATCAAATCCCCCTTTGGACCCCTTTAAAGACCCCACCAAAGACCCCCCACTCCTCACCCTGGAGAATGGGGAGATGAGCTTCCTCTCTTGGGGAGGCAGCCGCCGCAGCCAGCCCTGCTTGTGCACCTCGTGACCCCCCGGTGCCCCCCCTGCGCGCACAGGCAAGAGTCTAATATTTGATCAATATACAAAAGTTTGATATTTAATCAATGAAAAAAGGCTAATATATGAATATATAATATAAATATATATGTAAAGGCTAATATATAATATAAATAGAAAAAAGGCTAATATTTGATTAGTATCGAAAAAACTCTAATATTTAATCAAATAGGAAAAAGTCTAATAATTAGTCACTACTCAAGAAAGACTAATAATTAATCAGTCACGGGGCAGGAAGCCTAATATTTATTTAATAATAAGACACAAGAGAATTTAATATTTAACCAATAATGCTTCAAAAAGTCTGATAATTGATCGGTCACGAAGAAGGAAGCCTAATTAGTGCACAGTGCCGTAACTAGTGTACAGTGCCGTAACTAGTGTACAGTGCCGTAACTAGTGTACAGTGCCGTAACTAGTGTAGAGTGCCGTAACTAGTGTACAGTGCCGTAACTAGTGTACAGTGCCGTAACTAGTGTACAGTGCCGTAACTAGTGTACAGTGCCGTAACTAGTGTACAGTGCCGTAACTAGTGTACAGTGCCGTAACTAGTGTACAGTGCCGTAACTAGTGTACAGTGCCGTAACTAGTGTAGAGTGCCGTAACTAGTGTACAGTGCCGTAACTAGTGTAGAGTGCCGTAACTAGTGTACAGTGCCGTAACTAGTGTAGAGTGCCGTAACTAGTGTACAGTGCCGTAACTAGTGTAGAGTGCCGTAACTAGTGTACAGTGCCGTAACTAGTGTAGAGTGCCGTAACTAGTGTACAGTGCCGTAACTAGTGTACAGTGCCGTAACTAGTGTACAGTGCCGTAACTAGTGTACAGTACCGTAACTAGTGTACAGTGCCGTAACTAGTGTTGAGTGCCGTAACTAGTGTACAGTGCCGTAACTAGTGTACAGTGCCGTAACTAGTGTAGAGTGCCGTAACTAGTGTACAGTGCCGTAACTAGTGTAGAGTGCCGTAACTAGTGTACAGTGCCGTAACTAGTGTAGAGTGCCGTAACTAGTGTACAGTGCCGTAACTAGTGTAGAGTGCCGTAACTAGTGTACAGTGCCGTAACTAGTGTAGAGTGCCGTAACTAGTGCACAGTGCCGTAACTAGTGTACAGTACCGTAACTAGTGTACAGTGCCGTAACTAGTGTACAGTACCGTAACTAGTGTACAGTGCCGTAACTAGTGTTGAGTGCCGTAACTAGTGTACAGTGCCGTAACTAGTGTACAGTGCCGTAACTAGTGTAGAGTGCCGTAACTAGTGTACAGTGCCGTAACTAGTGTAGAGTGCCGTAACTAGTGTACAGTGCCGTAACTAGTGTAGAGTGCCGTAACTAGTGTACAGTGCCGTAACTAGTGTAGAGTGCCGTAACTAGTGTACAGTGCCGTAACTAGTGTACAGTGCCGTAACTAGTGTACAGTGCCGTAACTAGTGTACAGTACCGTAACTAGTGTACAGTGCCGTAACTAGTGTACAGTGCCGTAACTAGTGTAGAGTGCCGTAACTAGTGTAGAGTGCCGTAACTAGTGTAGAGTGCCGTAACTAGTGTACAGTGCCGTAACTAGTGTAGAGTGCCGTAACTAGTGTACAGTGCCGTAACTAGTGTAGAGTGCCGTAACTAGTGTACAGTGCCGTAACTAGTGTACAGTGCCGTAACTAGTGTACAGTGCCGTAACTAGTGTACAGTACCGTAACTAGTGTACAGTGCCGTAACTAGTGTACAGTGCCATAACTAGTGTTGAGTGCCGTAACTAGTGTACAGTGCCGTAACTAGTGTACAGTGCCGTAACTAGTGTAGAGTGCCGTAACTAGTGTACAGTGCCGTAACTAGTGTAGAGTGCCGTAACTAGTGTACAGTGCCGTAACTAGTGTAGAGTGCCGTAACTAGTGTACAGTGCCGTAACTAGTGTAGAGTGCCGTAACTAGTGTACAGTGCCGTAACTAGTGTACAGTGCCGTAACTAGTGTACAGTGCCGTAACTAGTGTACAGTACCGTAACTAGTGTACAGTGCCGTAACTAGTGTACAGTGCCGTAACTAGTGTAGAGTGCCGTAACTAGTGTACAGTGCCGTAACTAGTGTAGAGTGCCGTAACTAGTGTAGAGTGCCGTAACTAGTGTAGAGTGCCGTAACTAGTGTAGAGTGCCGTAACTAGTGTAGAGTGCCGTAACTAGTGTACAGTGCCGTAACTAGTGTAGAGTGCCGTAACTAGTGTACAGTGCCGTAACTAGTGTACAGTTCCGTAACTAGTGTAGAGTGCCGTAACTAGTGTACAGTGCCGTAACTAGTATACAGTGCCGTAACTAGTGTACAGTGCCGTAACTAGTGTAGAGTGCCGTAACCAGTGTAGAGTGCCGTAACTAGTGTACAGTGCCGTAACTAGTGTACAGTACCGTAACTAGTGTACAGTGCCGTAACTAGTGTACAGTGCCGTAACTAGTGTACAGTGCCGTAACTAGTGTACAGTGCCGTAACTAGTGTACAGTGCCGTAACTAGTGTACAGTGCCGTAACTAGTGTACAGTGCCGTAACTAGTGTACAGTGCCGTAACTAGTGTACAGTGCCGTAACTAGTGCACAGTACCGTAACTAGTGTACAGTGCCGTAACTAGTGTACAGTGCCGTAACTAGTGTACAGTGCCGTAACTAGTATACAGTGCCGTAACTAGTGTACAGTACCGTAACTAGTGTACAGTGCCGTAACTAGTGTACAGTGCCGTAACTAGTGTACAGTACCGTAACTAGTGTACAGTGCCGTAACTAGTGTACAGTACCGTAACTAGTATACAGTGCCGTAACTAGTGTACAGTGCCGTAACTAGTGCACAGTACCGTAACTAGTGTACAGTGCCGTAACTAGTGTACAGTGCCGTAAATAGTGTACAGTGCTGTAACTAGTGTACAGTGCCGTAACTAGTGTACAGTGCCGTAACTAGTATACAGTGCCGTAACTAGTGTACAGTACCGTAACTAGTGTACAGTGCCGTAACTAGTGTACAGTGCCGTAACTAGTGTACAGTACCGTAACTAGTGTACAGTGCCGTAACTAGTGTACAGTACCGTAACTAGTATACAGTGCCGTAACTAGTGTACAGTGCCGTAACTAGTGCACAGTACCGTAACTAGTGTACAGTGCCGTAACTAGTGTACAGTACCGTAACTAGTGTACAGTGTCGTAACTAGTGTACAGTACCGTAACTAGTGTACAGTGCCGTAACTAGTGTACAGTACCGTAACTAGTGTACAGGAATGGAAGTAAATTAATATGCCGGTGCAGAAAATCTTTTGCACTAAATAAATCACTGAGATGCAAACGCGAAGTTTTGTAACAAGCAAGTTGTCGCAAAACTAATGCTCGAAATCCTGCATAAATCATTTAAGGTTGTTGTTATATAATATCATTATTGAGTGATTACATCCGCTTCAGCTTCACTCAGAAAAGTATTAGTGCCATCGAGCCAAAGCAATAAATATCGACAAAATTAAATATGTCAGCGTGCTCGCCTTTGAAAATGCCTAAAATTACACTTTATATGTTCCGATTTATTCAAATCTCTCACGACCTCACGATACACCCACCACCGTCCAGCGTGACTGAGTCAGGTCGACTGAGGCAAAACTTCAGTTCGTGCCGCCTTATATAGCATCTGCTGCCCTGCCTGGATACGGGGCGAGTTTAGAAGGATTCTTCAAGTCTCATTTTCTCATATTTTATAAAAAAGTAAAATGAATTATATAGAACGAAAGGAAGAATTGTTTTTGGTTTGTGTTTGGTTTTTATAGCAATTAAAATAAATTATAAAGAACGTGGGGGAGGGTTGGTTTTCGTTCTACATTCTTTTGAAATTCTAATAAATTATAAAAAAACGTAAGGGAGAGAGTTGATTTTTCTTTCATATTTCATCGAAATTAAAGTAAATTACAAAAAAAACGTATTGAACAGTTATTTAATGTTTTTTTTATATCTTATTGCAATTAAAGGAAAATATAAAGAACTTAAAGGGAAATATTGATGTACCAATCCTTTGCAGCAATTCTTATGCATAAATATATATACAAAATTTGCTGCTTGCGTGCTGCTCCAGGACAGCACCAAACATCCCCGACGACGTGTAGCGGTACAGAGGGGGAGGGTAGGGGGGGGAGTGGGGAGGAGGGGGGATGGCGGGAGTGGGACATAAGGAGGGGGAGAGGAAGGAAGGAAGGGGGGAAGGGTTGGGGAGGCGGAGGAAAGGAGTGGGAATAGAAGGGAAGAGAGGGGGTGAGAGGAGAGGAGAGGGGGAAGAGAGGGGGTGAGAGGAGAGGGGGAAGAGAGGGGGAGAGAAGGGGAAGGAGAGAGAGGGGAAAGAGGGGGAGAGAGGGGGATGAGAGTGGGAAGAGAGGGGGAAGAGAGGTAGTCAGAGGGGGGAAGAGAGGGGGAGGAGAGGGGGAAGAGAGGTAGTCAGAGGTGGGAAGAGAGGGGGAGGAGAGGAGGAAGAGAGGTAGTCAGAGGGGGGAAGAGAGGGGAGGAGAGGGGGAAGAGAGGGGGAGGAGAGAGGGAAGAGAGGGGCGAGAGAGGGGGAAGAGAGGTGGAAGAGAGGGTGAATAGAGTGGGAAGCACAAAACACCACAAAGACAACAACAACAACACAAGCAACACAAAAGGTGTGGTGGAGAGCGCTGGGGTTAAAGGGCGGCAGGGGGGGGGAGGAGGACGAGCTGGGTCAGACTGGGGGTTGAACTATTGTGGGGGTGTGGGGGTGCGTGCCTGAGGCGGGGGTAGGGGTGCGGGGGTTGAGGGCTGCCCCGGCGGTGCGTCTGAAGATACTCAGGTATGGCAGGAATGGTGGGGGGGGGGGGGTGAAGGGGGTGAAAAGGGGGGAGGGGAAGGAGGTGTAAATGGGGGGGCGATGAAGGGTGAACCTAAGGGGGCAGCAAAGAGGGGTTGTATGGGGAGCAGGGGGATGTGCAAAGGGGAACAAAGAAGGCTGGGAATAGGAAAAGAAAGTGAAGGCTGGGGTAGTGAAGGCTGGGGAAGTGAAGGCTGGGGAAGTGAAAGCTGGAGAAGTGAAGGCTAGGGAAGTGAAGGCTGGGGAAGTGAAGGCTGGAAAAGTGACGGCTGGGAAGTGAAGGCTGGGGAAGAGAAGACAGGGGGAGTGAAAACTGGGGAAGTGAAGGCCGGGGAAGTGAAGGCTGGGGAAGTGAAGGCTGGGGAAGAGAAGACTGGGGGGAGTGAAAACTGGGGAAGTGAAGGCCGAGGAAGTGAAGGCTGGGAAAGTGAAGGCTGGGGAAGTGTAGGCTGGGGAAGTTAAGGCTGGGGAAGTGAAGGCCGGGGAAGAGAAGACTGGGGGGAGTGAAAACTGGGGAAGTGAAGGCCGAGGAAGTGAAGGCTGGGAAAGTGAAGGCTGGGGAAGTGTAGGCTGGGGAAGTTAAGGCTGGGGAAGTGAAGGCCGGGGAAATGAAGGCTGGGGAAGTGAAGGCTGGGGAAGTGAAGGCTGTGGAAGTGAAGGCTGGGGAAGTGAAGGCCGTGGAAGTGAAGGCTGGGGAAGTGAAGGCTGGGAAAGTGAAGGCCGCGAGGAGGGGGGGAGACAGAGACGGCCAGGGGGGAGAGAAGGCCGGGGGGGGGGAGAATGCACTGCTAGCGTACTACTACAACAGGGCGAGCACACACGGGCGGCAAGGGGGGAGGCGGCCCCCGCACCCGCCAGACCCGCACGCTGGCGAAAGAAACTCAGACGCGGCGGGGAAAGTTGGGGAAGGTGTGTTGACAGGCGCGTGTTGACTGTGTTGACTGTGTTGACTATGTTGACAGGCGCGTGTTGACTGTGTTGACAGGCGCGTGTTGACTGTGTTGACTGTGTTGACTATGTTGACAGGCGCGTGTTGACTGTGTTGACAGGCGCGTGTTGACTGTGTTGACTGTGTTGACTATGTTGACAGGCGCGTGTTGACTGTGTTGACATGCGCGTGTTGACTGTGTTGACTATGTTGACAGGCGCGTGTTGACAGCGTGTTGACAGGCGCGTGTTGGTTGTGTTGACTGTGTTGGCTATGTTGACAGGCGCGTGTTGACAGCGTGTTGACTGGCGCGTGTTGACAGGCGCGTGTTGACAGCGTGTTGACTGGCACGTGTTGACAGCGTGTTGACAGCGTGTTGACTGGCGCGTGTTGACAGCGTGTTGACAGCGTATTGGCGGGCGCGTGTTGACAGCGCGTTGACAGCGTGTTGACTGGCGCGTGTTGACAGGCGCGTGTTGACAGCGTGTTGACTAGCGCGTGTTTACAGCGTGTTGACTGGCGCGTGTTGACAGCGTGTTGACTGGCGCGTGTTGACTGGCGCGTGTTGACAGGCGCGTGTTGACAGGCGCGTGTTGACTGGCGCGTGTTGACAGGCGCGTGTTGACAGCGTGTTGACTGGCACGTGTTGACAGCGTGTTGACAGCGTGTTGACTGGCACGTGTTGACAGCGTATTGACAGCGTGTTGACTGGCACGTGTTGACTGCGTGTTGACTGGCACGTGTTGACAGCGTGTTGACAGCGTGTTGACTGGCACGTGTTGACAGCGTATTGACAGCGTGTTGACTGGCACGTGTTGACTGCGTGTTGACTGGCACGTGTTGACAGCGTGTTGACAGCGTGTTGACTGGCACGTGTTGACAGCGTGTTGACTGGCACGTGTTAACAGCGTATTGACAGCGTGTTGACTGGCACGTGTTGACTGCGTGTTGACTGGCACGTGTTGACAGCGTGTTGACAGCGTGTTGACTGGCGCGTGTTGACAGCGTATTGGCTGGCGCGTGTTGACAGCGCGTTGACAGCGTGTTGACTGGCGCGTGTTGACAGGCGCGTGTTGACAGCGTGTTGACTAGCGCGTGTTTACAGCGTGTTGACTGGCGCGTGTTGACAGCGTGTTGACTGGCGCGTGTTGACTGGCGCGTGTTGACAGGCGCGTGTTGACCGGCGCGTGTTGACTGGCGCGTGTTGACAGGCGCGTGTTGACAGCGTGTTGACTGGCACGTGTTGACAGCGTGTTGACAGCGTGTTGACTGGCACGTGTTGACAGCGTATTGACAGCGTGTTGACTGGCACGTGTTGACTGCGTGTTGACTGGCACATGTTGACAGCGTGTTGACTGGCGCGTGTTTACAGCGTGTTGACTGGAGCGTGTTGACAGCGTGTTGACAGGCGCGTGTTGACAGCGTGTTGATTGGCGCGTGTTGACAGCGTGTTGACAGGAGCGTGTTGACAGCGTGTTGACTGGTGCGTGTTGACAGCGTGTTGACAGGCGCGTGTTGACAGCGAGTTGACTGGCGCGTGATAAGAGCGTGTTGACAGGCGCGTGTTGACAGCGTGTTGACTGGCGCGTGTTGACTGCGTGTTACCTGCTGCATGTTGCCTGCTGCGTGTTGCCTGCTGCATGTTGACTGCCGCGTGTTGACTGCCACGTGTTGCCTGCCGCGTGTTGCCTGCTGCATGTTGCCTGCCGCGTGTTGCCTGCTGCATGTTGACTGCCGCGTGTTGCTTGCTGCATGTTGACAGCCGCGTGTTGACTGCCACGTGTTGCCTGCCGCGTGTTGCCTGCAGCATGTTGACTGCCGCGTGTTGGCTGACACGTGTTGCCTGCCGAGTGTTGCCTGCTGCATGTTGACTGCTGCATGTTGACTGCCGCGTGTTGACTGCCGCGTGTTGACTGTGTTGCCTGCCGCGTGTTGCCTGCTGCATGTTGACTGCTGCATGTTGACTGCCACGTGTTCACTGTCACGTGTTGACTGCCGCGTTTTGCCTGCTGCATGTTGACTGCCGAGAGTTGACTGCCGCGTGTTGACTGTAATGCCTGCCGCGTGTTGCCTGCTGCATGTTAACTGCCGCGTGTTGCCTGCTGCATGTTGACTGCCGCGTGTTGACTGTGTTGCCTGCCGCGTGTTGACTGCCGCGTGTTGCCTGCCGCGTATTGACTGCCGCGTGTTGTCTGCCGCGTGTTGACTTCCGCGTGTGGCCTGCCGCGTGTTGACTGCCGCGTGTTGACTGCCGTGTATTGACGGCCGCGTGTTGACTGCCGCGTGTTGACTGTCGCGTGTGGCCTGCCGCGTGTTGCCTGCCGCATGTTGACTGTCGCGTGTGGCCTGCCGCGTGTTGCCTGCCGCATGTTGACTGTCGCGTGTGGCCTGCCGCGTGTTGCCTGCCGCATGTTGACTGTCGCGTGTGGCCTGCCGCGCGTTGACTGCCGCGTGTTGACTGCCGTGTATTGACGGCCGCGTGTTGACTGCCGCGTGTTGCCTGCCGCATGTTGACTGCCGCGTGTTGCCTGCTGCGTGTTGACTGCCGCGTGTTGACTGCCGTGTATTGACGGCCGCGTGTTGACAGCCGCGTGTTGACTGCCGCGAGTTGACTGCCGTGTATTGACGGCCGCGTGTTGCCTGCTACGTGTTGACTGCTGCGTGTTGCCTGCTGCGTGTTGCCTGCTGCGTGTTGACTGCCGCGTGTTGACTGCCGTGTATTGACAGCCGCGTGTTGCCTGCTGCGTGTTGCCTGCTGCGTGTTGACTGCCGCGTGTTGACTGCCGTGTATTGACGGCCGCGTGTTGCCTGCCGCGTGTTGACTGCCGCGTGTTGCCTGCTGCGTGTTGACTTCCGCGTGTTGACTGCCGCGTGATGACTGCCGTGTATTGACGGCCGCGTGTTGACTGCCGCGAGGTGCCTGCCGCGTGTTGACTGCCGCGTGTTGCCTGCCGCGTGTTGCCTGCCGCGTGTTGCCTGCCGCGTGTTGCCTGCCGCGTGTTGACTGCCGCGTGTTGCCTGCCGCGTGTTGACTGCCGCGTGTTGACTGCCGCGTGTTGCCTGCCGCGTGTTGCCTGCCGCGTGTTTGACTGCCGCGTGTTGACTGCCGCGTGTTGACTGCCGCGTGTTTGACTGCCGCGTGTTGCCTGCCGCGTGTTGACTGCCGTGTGTTGACTGCCGTGTGTTGACTGCCGTGCGTTGACCGCCGCGTGTTGACTGCCGCGTGTTGACTGCCGCGTGTTGACTGCCGCGTGTTGACTGCCGCGTGTTGCCTGCCGCGTGTTGACTGCCGCGTGTTGACTGCCGTGTGTTGACTGCCGCGTGTTGACTGTCGCGTGTGGCCTGCCGCGTGTTGACTGCCGCGTGTTGACTGCCGTGTATTGACGGCCGCGTGTTGCCTGCCGCGTGTTGACTGCCACGTGTTGCCTGTTGCGTATTGCCTGCTGCGTGTTGACTGCCGCGTGTTGCCTGCTGCGTGTTGCCTGCTGCGTGTTGACTGCCGCGTGTTGACTGCCGTGTATTGACGGCCGCGTGTTGACTGCCGCGTGTTGCCTGCCGCATGTTGACTGCCGCGTGTTGCCTGCTGCGTGTTGCCTGCTGCGTGTTGACTGCCGCGTGTTGACTGCCGCGTGTTGCCTGCCGCGTGTTGCCTGCCGCGTGTTTGACTGCCGCGTGTTGACTGCTGCGTGTTGACTGCCGCGTGTTTGACTGTCGCGTGTTGCCTGCCGCGTGTTGACTGCCGTGTGTTGACTGCCGTGTGTTGACTGCCGTGCGTTGATGGCCGCGTGTTTGACTGCCGTGTGTTGCCTGCCGCGTGTTGACTGCCGTGTGTTGACTGCCGTGTGTTGACTGCCGTGCGTTGACGGCCGCGTGTTGATTGCCGCGTGTTGCCTGCCGCGTGTTGACTGCCGCGTGTTTGACTGCCGCGTGTTGCCTGCCGCGTGTTGACTGCCGCGTGTTGACTGCCGTGTGTTGCCTGCCGCGTGTTGACTGCCGCGTGTTGCCTGCCGCGTGTTGCCTGCCGCGTGTTTTACTGCTGCGTGTTGCCTGCCGCGTGTTGACTGCCGCGTGTTGCCTGACGCGGGCACAATACAACACCCTGCCCTCAATAACACAGGGCACAATACAACACCCTGCCCTCAATAACAACACAGGGCACAATACAACACCCTGCCCTCAATAACAACACAGGGCACAATACAACACCCTGCCCTCAATAACAACACAGGGGACAATACAACACTCTGCCCTCAATAACAACACAGGGCACAATACAACACCCTGCCCTCAATAACGCAGGGCACAATACAACACCCTGCCCTCAATAACAACACAGGGCACAATACAACACCCTGCCCTCAATAACAACACAGGGCACAATACAACACCCTGCCCTCAATAACAACACAGGGCACAATACAACACCCTGCCCTCAATAACAACACAGGGCACAATACAACACCCTGCCCTCAATAACAACACAGGGCACAATACAACACCCTGCCCTCAATAACGCAGGGCACAATACAACACCCTGCCCTCAATAACAACACAGGGCACAATACAACACCCTGCCCTCAATAACAACACAGGGCACAATACAACACCCTGCCCTCAATAACAACACAGGGCACAATACAACACCCTGCCCTCAATAACAACACAGGGCACAATACAACACCCTGCCCTCAATAACAACACAGGGGACAATACAACACCCTGCCCTCAATAACAACACAGGGCACAATACAACACCCTGCCCTCAATCACAACACAGGGCACAATACAACACCCTGCCCTCAATAACACAGGGCACAATACAACACCCTGCCCTCAATAACAACACAGGGCACAATACAACACCCTGCCCTCAATAACAACACAGGGCACAATACAACACCCTGCCCTCAATAACAACACAGGGCACAATACAACACCCTGCCCTCAATAACAACACAGGGCACAATACAACACCCTGCCCTCAATAACAACACAGGGCACAATACAACACCCTGCCCTCAATCACAACACAGGGCACAATACAACACCCTGCCCTCAATAACAACACAGGGCACAATACAACACCCTGCCCTCAATAACAACACAGGGCACAATACAACACCCTGCCCTCAATAACAACACAGGGCACAATACAACACCCTGCCCTCAATAACAACACAGGGCACAATACAACACCCTGCCCTCAATAACAACACGGCACAATACAACACCCTGCCCTCAATAACAACACAGGGCACAATACAACACCCTGCCCTCAATAACAACACAGGGCACAATACAACACCCTGCCCTCAATAACAACACGGCACAATACAACACCCTGCCCTCAATAACAACACGGCACAATACAACACCCTGCCCTCAATAACAACACGGCACAATACAACACCCTGCCCTCAATAACAACACAGGGCACAATACAACACCCTGCCCTCAATAACAACACAGGGCACAATACAACACCCTGCCCTCAATAACAACACGGCACAATACAACACCCTGCCCTCAATAACAACACAGGGCACAATACAACACCCTGCCCTCAATAACAACACGGCACAATACAACACCCTGCCCTCAATAACAACACAGGGCACAATACAACACCCTGCCCTCAATAACAACACAGGGCACAATACAACACCCTGCCCTCAATAACAACACGGCACAATACAACACCCTGCCCTCAATAACAACACAGGGCACAATACAACACCCTGCCCTCAATAACAACACGGCACAATACAACACCCTGCCCTCAATAACAACACGGCACAATACAACACCCTGCCCTCAATAACAACACAGGGCACAATACAACACCCTGCCCTCAATAACAACACAGGGCACAATACAACACCCTGCCCTCAATAACAACACGGCACAATACAACACCCTGCCCTCAATAACAACACAGGGCACAATACAACACCCTGCCCTCAATAACAACACAGGGCACAATACAACACCCTGCCCTCAATAACAACACGGCACAATACAACACCCTGCCCTCAATAACAACACAGGGCACAATACAACACCCTGCCCTCAATAACAACACGGCACAATACAACACCCTGCCCTCAATAACAACACAGGGCACAATACAACACCCTGCCCTCAATAACAACACAGGGCACAATACAACACCCTGCCCTCAATAACAACACGGCACAATACAACACCCTGCCCTCAATAACAACACAGGGCACAATACAACACCCTGCCCTCAATAACAACACAGGGCACAATACAACACCCTGCCCTCAATAACAACACGGCACAATACAACACCCTGCCCTCAATAACAACACAGGGCACAATACAACACCCTGCCCTCAATAACAACACAGGGCACAATACAACACCCTGCCCTCAATAACAACACAGGGCACAATACAACACCCTGCCCTCAATAACAACACGGCACAATACAACACCCTGCCCTCAATAACAACACAGGGCACAATACAACACCCTGCCCTCAATAACAACACAGGGCACAATACAACACCCTGCCCTCAATAACAACACAGGGCACAATACAACACCCTGCCCTCAATAACAACACGGCACAATACAACACCCTGCCCTCAATAACAACACAGGGCACAATACAACACCCTGCCCTCAATAACAACACAGGGCACAATACAACACCCTGCCCTCAATAACAACACGGCACAATACAACACCCTGCCCTCAATAACAACACAGGGCACAATACAACACCCTGCCCTCAATAACAACACGGCACAATACAACACCCTGCCCTCAATAACAACACGGCACAATACAACACCCTGCCCTCAATAACAACACAGGGCACAATACAACACCCTGCCCTCAATAACAACACGGCACAATACAACACCCTGCCCTCAATAACAACACGGCACAATACAACACCCTGCCCTCAATAACAACACAGGGCACAATACAACACCCTGCCCTCAATAACAACACGGCACAATACAACACCCTGCCCTCAATAACAACACGGCACAATACAACACCCTGCCCTCAATAACAACACGGCACAATACAACACCCTGCCCTCAATAACAACACGGCACAATACAACACCCTGCCCTCAATAACAACACAGGGGACAATACAACACTCTGCCCTCAATAACAACACAGGGCACAATACAACACCCTGCCCTCAATAACGCAGGGCACAATACAACACCCTGCCCTCAATAACAACACAGGGCACAATACAACACCCTGCCCTCAATAACAACACAGGGCACAATACAACACCCTGCCCTCAATAACAACACAGGGCACAATACAACACCCTGCCCTCAATAACAACACAGGGCACAATACAACACCCTGCCCTCAATAACAACACAGGGCACAATACAACACCCTGCCCTCAATAACGCAGGGCACAATACAACACCCTGCCCTCAATAACAACACAGGGCACAATACAACACCCTGCCCTCAATAACAACACAGGGCACAATACAACACCCTGCCCTCAATAACAACACAGGGCACAATACAACACCCTGCCCTCAATAACAACACAGGGCACAATACAACACCCTGCCCTCAATAACAACACAGGGGACAATACAACACCCTGCCCTCAATAACAACACAGGGCACAATACAACACCCTGCCCTCAATCACAACACAGGGCACAATACAACACCCTGCCCTCAATAACACAGGGCACAATACAACACCCTGCCCTCAATAACAACACAGGGCACAATACAACACCCTGCCCTCAATAACAACACAGGGCACAATACAACACCCTGCCCTCAATAACAACACAGGGCACAATACAACACCCTGCCCTCAATAACAACACAGGGCACAATACAACACCCTGCCCTCAATAACAACACAGGGCACAATACAACACCCTGCCCTCAATCACAACACAGGGCACAATACAACACCCTGCCCTCAATAACAACACAGGGCACAATACAACACCCTGCCCTCAATAACAACACAGGGCACAATACAACACCCTGCCCTCAATAACAACACAGGGCACAATACAACACCCTGCCCTCAATAACAACACAGGGCACAATACAACACCCTGCCCTCAATAACAACACGGCACAATACAACACCCTGCCCTCAATAACAACACAGGGCACAATACAACACCCTGCCCTCAATAACAACACAGGGCACAATACAACACCCTGCCCTCAATAACAACACGGCACAATACAACACCCTGCCCTCAATAACAACACGGCACAATACAACACCCTGCCCTCAATAACAACACGGCACAATACAACACCCTGCCCTCAATAACAACACAGGGCACAATACAACACCCTGCCCTCAATAACAACACAGGGCACAATACAACACCCTGCCCTCAATAACAACACGGCACAATACAACACCCTGCCCTCAATAACAACACAGGGCACAATACAACACCCTGCCCTCAATAACAACACGGCACAATACAACACCCTGCCCTCAATAACAACACAGGGCACAATACAACACCCTGCCCTCAATAACAACACAGGGCACAATACAACACCCTGCCCTCAATAACAACACGGCACAATACAACACCCTGCCCTCAATAACAACACAGGGCACAATACAACACCCTGCCCTCAATAACAACACGGCACAATACAACACCCTGCCCTCAATAACAACACGGCACAATACAACACCCTGCCCTCAATAACAACACAGGGCACAATACAACACCCTGCCCTCAATAACAACACAGGGCACAATACAACACCCTGCCCTCAATAACAACACGGCACAATACAACACCCTGCCCTCAATAACAACACAGGGCACAATACAACACCCTGCCCTCAATAACAACACAGGGCACAATACAACACCCTGCCCTCAATAACAACACGGCACAATACAACACCCTGCCCTCAATAACAACACAGGGCACAATACAACACCCTGCCCTCAATAACAACACGGCACAATACAACACCCTGCCCTCAATAACAACACAGGGCACAATACAACACCCTGCCCTCAATAACAACACAGGGCACAATACAACACCCTGCCCTCAATAACAACACGGCACAATACAACACCCTGCCCTCAATAACAACACAGGGCACAATACAACACCCTGCCCTCAATAACAACACAGGGCACAATACAACACCCTGCCCTCAATAACAACACGGCACAATACAACACCCTGCCCTCAATAACAACACAGGGCACAATACAACACCCTGCCCTCAATAACAACACAGGGCACAATACAACACCCTGCCCTCAATAACAACACAGGGCACAATACAACACCCTGCCCTCAATAACAACACGGCACAATACAACACCCTGCCCTCAATAACAACACAGGGCACAATACAACACCCTGCCCTCAATAACAACACAGGGCACAATACAACACCCTGCCCTCAATAACAACACAGGGCACAATACAACACCCTGCCCTCAATAACAACACGGCACAATACAACACCCTGCCCTCAATAACAACACAGGGCACAATACAACACCCTGCCCTCAATAACAACACAGGGCACAATACAACACCCTGCCCTCAATAACAACACGGCACAATACAACACCCTGCCCTCAATAACAACACAGGGCACAATACAACACCCTGCCCTCAATAACAACACGGCACAATACAACACCCTGCCCTCAATAACAACACGGCACAATACAACACCCTGCCCTCAATAACAACACAGGGCACAATACAACACCCTGCCCTCAATAACAACACGGCACAATACAACACCCTGCCCTCAATAACAACACGGCACAATACAACACCCTGCCCTCAATAACAACACAGGGCACAATACAACACCCTGCCCTCAATAACAACACGGCACAATACAACACCCTGCCCTCAATAACAACACGGCACAATACAACACCCTGCCCTCAATAACAACACAGGGCACAATACAACACCCTGCCCTCAATAACAACACGGCACAATACAACACCCTGCCCTCAATAACACAGGGCACAATACAACCTCGTTTCCAAATTACAAAAAATTCACAATATTTACTGTGGCTTATGGAGAATTGTGTGGATACAGTCTGCTCCAAATGTGTGGATACAGTCTGCTACAAATGTGTGGATACAGTCTGCTACAAATGTGTGGATACAGTCTGCTACAAATGTGTGGATACGGTCTGCTACAAATGTGTGGATACAGTCTGCTCCAAATGTGTGGATACAGTCTGCTACAAATGTGTGGATACAGTCTGCTACAAATGTGTGGATACAGTCTGCTACAAATGTGTGGATACGGTCTGCTACAAATGTGTGGATACAGTCTGCTCCAAATGTGTGGATACAGTCTGCTACAAATGTGTGGATACAGTCTGCTACAAATGTGTGGATACAGTCTGCTACAAATGTGTGGATACGGTCTGCTACAAATGTGTGGATACAGTCTGCTACAAATGTGTGGATACGGTCTGCTACAAATGTGTGGATACAGTCTGCTACAAATGTGTGGATACAGTCTGCTACAAATGTGTGGATACAGTCTGCTACAAATGTGTGGATACGGTCTGCTACAAATGTGTGGATACAGTCTGCTACAAATGTGTGGATACGGTCTGCTACAAATGTGTGGATACAGTCTGCTACAAATGTGTGGATACGGTCTGCTACAAATGTGTGGATACGGTCTGCTACAAATGTGTGGATACGGTCTGCTCCAAATGTGTGGATACAGTCTGCTACAAATGTGTGGATACGGTCTGCTACAAATGTGTGGATACAGTCTGCTACAAATGTGTGGATACGGTCTGCTACAAATGTGTGGATACGGTCTGCTACAAATGTGTGGATACGGTCTGCTACAAATGTGTGGATACAGTCTGCTACAAATGTGTGGATACGGTCTGCTACAAATGTGTGGATACAGTCTGCTACAAATGTGTGGATACGGTCTGCTACAAATGTGTGGATGCGGTCTGCTACAAATGTGTGGATACGGTCTGCTCCAAATGTGTGGATACAGTCTGCTACAAATGTGTGGATACGGTCTGCTACAAATGTGTGGATACAGTCTGCTACAAATGTGTGGATACGGTCTGCTACAAATGTGTGGATACGGTCTGCTACAAATGTGTGGATACGGTCTGCTACAAATGTGTGGATACAGTCCGCTACAAATGTGTGGATACGGTCTGCTACAAATGTGTGGATACGGTCTGCTCCAAATGTGTGGATACGGTCTGCTACAAATGTGTGGATACGGTCTGCTACAAATGTGTGGATACAGTCTGCTACAAATGTGTGGATACAGTCTGCTACAAATGTGTGGATACAGTCTGCTACAAATGGTCGATATACTGACCATATATCCTTTGCTATTTCATGTTACGTCAAGAAAATGTTTTCCCACTAATTAAGAATTTCTTTTATTTTCGAAGTGATGAAATATTGTCGCTGAGCGTTGTAACTCAGACGAATTCAACACCCAACTTTCTATCAACACGTTTCAGGCGAAGGGACCCACCGGTGGTCACTGAGGGGATTTTCACAATGCTGCTGACCGATCTGCAGTCACTAACTCAATTGTTTTAAATACCTAATGAAAATATATGAAGGAACGATGTATTTAATTTTCGTTACTTGCAGACTGGATCTCTAAAGTTAATTTCAATTTGAATTTAAAGTTAAACTTCAGTTGAACTCGCCGCAGTTGGCGATTTACATTCTTTTAATAATTTTTCTATACATTTTCACGCGCTGTACGACACTTTACCTAAAGCATTGTCTGAAATGCAACTTTATTGTAAACCTAACAATTTTTTTTAAACTTAACAACTTTGTCGTGAATTCCGCAACTCTATCATGAATGTCACAACACCATCGCGAATCCTTTAACACACCGCGAATTTAGCAAGTCTACCGCGAATCGGGCAGCAGCATCTGGCAGGTGGCGCTGCCCGGCACCTGCTGGCAGCGAGGCAACCACCTGCCGCGGCCACCTGGACGGGGTGAGTGCATACCTGCTTTTGTGTGTACGTGTGTGTGTGTGCACGTGTGTGCTCATGTGCGGAAATTAACATGTGCATAAATCTAAGAAAGCACGTCTGTAGCTAACTATAAAGTCTTTTAGGAAATATACTAATTAATTTTTATATTAATTAAATTAAAAATCCATTTGAGAATTAGACTTAAGAACTTAATGATTGATTTAACTATACATATATACATACATTCATTCGAAAAATACTAAACTCGTATCATTACTTACTAATCAAACGAAGTATTTGTTTAAAATTATTACAAATAACCGTCAATATTTAATTTACGCACACATTAATGTAGATATTTTCGAAGCAGCTATTTCAGTGTTTTCGAATTTTCAATAAAAAAGAGAGAAGCAGGAAAATTGTAGAAAACATTTATAATTAAAATGTATCCTTGAGACTGTGAAAAGACTCGTAAAAAATAGGACGTTTCGAGCCTTCGCTCATCATCAGCAATAGGTACAAATTCGAACAAAAAGTCATCTGTAAAATACAAAAAAAAACAACTCAAAAAATGCATGACATTACTTATTGACTAGGGATAAAGGAAATGAGCTAAGATGATTATTTTAAACAGGTTTCGTTTTAAAAATGAACAGAAACTCTAAAATCCGCAATTCTGAACACAACTTTGCGCTGGCTATGACTTTGAAGCTATTTTTATTGACTGCTGTGTCGCATTCAAAAGCATGATTACGGATGGTTGAGTTAGATGGGCTTGTTAAAATGTTTCCCGTCCGGTAGCTCCTACTTTGATGCTCCGCAATCCTACATCCCAGAGTACGGGTAGTCATGCCCACATACTCAGATGCACAAAGTGCGCAACTATATTTGTATATTAGGGATGCCTGCATCTCAGAAGGAAGTCTATCCTTGAATCTAAAAAATGATTCAATTTTGTGATAATTGATCAATATTAATTTAAATTTTACATTATTGAAATATTTTTGTAGTAGCTCCAGTATTTGTTTTTTCATTAATTCTGATTGAGGACCAAAGTAAGGGAAACATAGAGAGAGCGTTCGTACAGAGTCTGCTGCTTGTTGAAAGTCCGGAACATTTGCATATTTCTTATCTAAAAATTTCCTAATTTGAGACTCAACAAAACCACTAGAAAAGCCATTATTCCTAAAAAATACTTTCAAAAAGGAAAATTCCTCGTGTAGAAACCGATAAGAGCTGCACACATTAAAAGAACGGCATAATAAAACTTTGATGAAATTCAGTTTAAAAATGAAGGAGGAAAACTGTAAAAACTAGTACCTAGACTTGTGAAACAATTTTTTCTAAACACGGAACACTCAAATTTACCCCCTCTTTATGCATCAGACAATCCAGACATGAAAGTTTGCCTCCCACTTCACAACCTATCGTAAATTTTATGTTTCTATGCTTGCTGTTGAGGTAGTTTAAGAAGAGCGGAGCATGAGCATGGTCCCGAAAAAGTAAAAAGGTGTCATCAACGTATCTCCTATGAAAAACAGATTAAAATGATTCAGGACATTCTTCCAGCCATTTCTTTTCCCCAAAACACATAAAAATATTAGCAAAGGCTGGAGAAAGCAGTGAGTCCCATCCCAGGAAACGTGGTCATGAGGGGGAACGGCAGACCAGCTTTAAAAGTATTATTAACTTAACTAAACATATTAAAAACATATTGATTATATTCAACATATAAATTAACACTTTCTTTGAATGGAAGTTTCAGTTTTCCGGTATTTCTGTAAGTATATTTATTATAAATAGAATTTAATGTACGTATGAGATATGTTGTAATGTTAATAACTTATGTTTTGCATAAATTTAACATATGTGTACGGTCTTTACCTGACTTTGTATATGTAACCTGACTCTACAGGATTTTTTGACCCTATATGTACATTAACATACATCATATTTTATACGATACACATACACATGTAAAAAATTAAGATATATCATACTTTGCATAGTTTTATACAATAATCATTCACATATATAACCTTAACATACATCATACTTTTAAACAATAAAAATACACATACATAACATCAACATATATCATATTTTATACGATAAACATATACGCATATAACATTAGCATATTTCATATTTCTATACGATAGACATATCGGTCTATTAACATATATCATAATTTTCATAATTTTATACGATAAACGTTCAGATATATGCACGATTGACGATTCATCAACATACATCATATTTTTGTACGTTAAACATACACATATAGGACATATTTAGCAACTAACATACAACGTACATATATACCGCATAACATATAATAATCATATCCGACACATTTACACAACTAGAAACAACAATTCTCTTTAAATATAAAAAACGCAGCCGTCACGAGAGGCAGAAACGAAAGGCCGGAAATGCCTCACCGTTCCAGTCGGCGCCGACCGCCTCACATGTGCGGCCTTGCTAGGATATCCACTCACCGGAAATCCAGCACGCCGGTATCCAGCAGGCTGATATCCACTCACCGAATATCCAGCAGGCAGATTTCCAGTGACAGAATATCCAGTAGGCCAATATCCAGCACGCCAATCTCCACTTACCTATATCCAGTTGACCAATATCAGACAGATTGAAATCCTGTAGGCCGATATCAGTAGGCCGACCTCCACTTACCGAATATCCTTTAGGCCGATATCCACTTGCCGAATATCTAGTAGACCATTATCAGGCAGGCCGATATCCAGTTACGGAATGTTCAGCAGGTCAATATCCAGTAAGCCGATATCCACTTACGGAATATCAAGCAGGCCGATATCCAGTTGCCAGGACGCCATATTGAAGAATTACCCAACCAACGCCATCAGTCGCATGGCATTTACCTCGATGTTTTAATTGAAAATATCGTTTTAAATAAAAAACTTTATGAAACAATTATAACTAAGTTGATGTACAGGCACCCAGTAATTGGATTAGATAAGTTAGGTTATACCTCCCTCGATAAAGGAGCTTTAAAGAGAGGAAGGATAAAAGCACCGTTTAGTAGGGAGTTAAGGGAGCGTGGCATCTATGCACAAGGTGTGTTCCTACACAAGATTCCACGTGCATAGAAACAATAAGTTAACAAATAAGTTCAAGAATCAAGAAAAAAGTTAAAAAAAAGTAGCTGAAAAACAGGACAGCTGAGAACCGAAAAAAGATGGTCCTTGTCAAAACCAAAAACCTATTTCAACCAAACATAGGCCTACCGAACCTTGAGCTCGGGACCTCACATATGGCTCACAGTGAACACACTAGTCACGAAAGAGCTCAACAAGCTTAGTAACGGTATGATATGACTCATATAATTATAATTGTAGCAGTCATAGAATAATATGATATGACTTATATAATTATAATTGTAATAGTCATAATAACAGTATGATATGACTCATATAATTATAATTGTAGTAGTCATAATAATAGCATGATTGACTCATATAATTATAATTATAGTAGTCATAGAACAGTATGATATGACTACTATAATTATAATTGTAGTAGTCATAATAACAGTATAATAGGACTCATATAATTATTATAGTCATCACAGTAACACCATGATATGACTCATATCATCATTATAGGAATCATAGTAGTAAAATTATTATATAACTCATATTATTATTATAGTAGTCACAGTAGCAGTATGATATGGCTCATATTGCTGCAAACCTCACCTGCAGAAGCGGGGTCCATGTCGCTCATATCTCCATAGTCTGCGGTTGGAGGAGTGTTTGGGTGGGAGTGTGTGGGAGTATCTTTGTGGGAGCGTGGGGGAGTATTTAGGTGGGAGCTTGGAGGAGTTTGTTTAGGTGGGAGCTTGGGGGAGTGTTTAGGTGGGAGTCTTGTGGAGTATTTAGGTGGGAGCTTTTGGGAGTTTGTTTAGGTGGAAGCGTGGGGGAGTATTTAGGTGGGAGCTTGGGGGAGTTTGTTGAGGTGGGAGTCTGGGGGAGTGTTTAGGTAGGAGTCTGGGGGAGTGTCTGAGTGGGAGCCTAGAGGGTTAACTGAATGGGAGCCTGGGGGAGTGTGTGGGAGACAGCACCGTGTTCACGAGAAAGCCAAAATACTTTCTTCATCAAAAAATATCTTCTCCGTCGTAGCCATCAATTTACTGAAGCCATGTAATTAATTCTACTTTTCTCATTCTCACTGTAATTTTTTTGTCTTTTCTAATGAATTATTTTGTAAAGTTTCTTGAAGCATTCACTCGAACTTCAGTTTTCTCGAACCAACACAAATCTTGAGAATATATATAGAGAAAAAAAAACTAAAAAAACTATCTATAAAAAACAGAGAAAACAATTTTCGAAAAATTATTTTCCGAAGATACAAACTTTTAAAAAACGAGCTTTCAAAAGAATTATCTTTTTACTAAACCAACTTCCAAAAAAACAATTTTGATGAAATTATTCTTCGGAAAAACAATCTTTTAAAAATACAGCTTTCAAAAGAATAGCCTTTTAACTAAACAAACTCTCAAAAAAAATCTTACAATTTTATAACAAAAACAATCTTAAAAAATTAAAAAAAAATCCGTAAAAAAAATTGAAGGTGGACGATTGTACGCGTAACCAGTACTTGTAATTTCTGATCTACATTCCACGAACGTTTAGTAAGAACGTACGCGTATGAAAACAAAGCTCCAATGTTTGCAATTGCGTCGGCCGTACAAAGTACGAGGAAAAACGGAACAAAACCCTACGGCCAATCTCACACTCTGGCTTCAAACATCATTTAAACCATGTACTTCCCAACAGTATACTATTACATTTACATCAACACCCAGAAAATGTTAACCATTCGGAATAACATCAACCAGATGCGTAGTGTGACTGGAATGCACGTAAACTGGAACGATCGTGGGAATCCGTTATGGAATGCCGCTGAAATTTCAGAAGTAAGAGTTGAGCTCTGCAGTGATGAATGCGTACGTATATATATACATATATATATCCCCGCAGGTGCGCTGGAGTTCAAGTACAGTTACTTGAAATTACAAAAATGCTATAACAAGTACCCTTTTCCGACCACACACGTAAAACGACCCGTTACAAAAGAAAAATTTTCACTTGAAAAAGTGTCCTTTTTTCTGAGGCGGGAGACACAGAAAATCCTGGAAAAAGCAGCAAGAGTTCTGAAATTCAAGCACTAGGTTGAGGTCGCTAGTGTACGGATCCGTAAAAGACAGGGCCGCGGAGAGCTCCAGCCGGAACCTGCCTGCACGACCGCGGCGGGAGAACTGAGCAGCTCTGGCGGTTGTTCTCATGCCCAGGAGTTGTACGCACGTTCCCGTGCCCCCCAAAGCCCCCCCTCCCCGCTCCCCCCTCACCCCTTAAACTACCAGACCAGACAGCATGACTCCAGTGCCTGCACAACCGCGACTTGGGGTGGTTGTGGCAAAGTTCGCACGCTCGACCTACGCGAGGAATGCCAAGTATTTAGCGGCCTTCGGCGAGTTTGGCCATGCCATTACGGCTAAGATTTCATGGATCCTACCGTCTGGACTTGGCGGTCGCTGCCGCGATTTCGAGTACTCCGAAATTGTTGAAATTCTCCGGCGATATTTTTTCTGCGTACGTTGCCGGTTGTTTTTTTGTTGAGGTCGAACTTGAGAGAACTATTACCCATGTCTCCGCTGGGATAGTAAAGCTATTTCGCCGGGGCTAGTGAAACTATCCGAAATAAAACAACTACTAGAAAAATGTTTTTTAACAATCCTGAAAGTTATCCACCGTTGGAGCAACAGGTGGAGCAGCAGGTGCGAGCGGCAGATGGTGCAGATAGTTGTACCACCTGCAGCTGGCTATCGTTGTAACAGCTGGCAAAAATGATTTCCAGCTGGTGCAGTTGTAGGTGGAGCAGTTGGTCAACTGGCAGGTGGAACAGTTGGTCAACTGGTAAGGGGAACAGTTGGTCAACTGGCAAGGGGAGCAGTTGATCAGCTGGCAGGTGGAACAGTTGGTCAACTGGTAAGGGGAACAGTTGGTCAACTGGCAAGGGGAGCAGTTGATCAGCTGGCAGGTGGAACAGTTGGTCAACTGGTAAGGGGAACAGTTGGTCAACTGGCAAGGGGAACAGTTGATCAGCTGGCAGGTGGAACAGTTGGTCAACTGGCAACTGGAACAGTTGGTTAAGCGTAAAATGGATTAAAATTTCAACACTTTCTTCGACAAATTTTCAACTTTCAAGCATACTGTTGCCTGATGTATGGATGTTGTCTAATGTCTTTCTAATAAACAAACTTTTCAGCAAAACTCCATGTTTTCCCACAAAATGCCAAGCTATCATCACAATAGCCTGTTTTCAAAGTTTCACCTTTAAAACTTTGGTGTTTTCTAACAAAACTTGCCCATCAATACATGTTTTATTTCATAATTATGGTTTCCATCAAACACCATTTCCCATCAAACTTTTCTTGTCTATCAAAACTACGGTTCCATCGAAAATTGATATTTTCCATCAAAACATATTTACTATTACATCAAATGTCTTGTTTGCATTGAGACCTCATGTTTTCCACCAAAACACCGTTATCCATTAAAACACTATTCGCTTTCAAAGCTACGTTTCCATCAAAAATAGATGTTTCTCTCCAAAATTTTACATTTTTCATTCAATATCTCTTTTATAAACTGCGTTTCAATAAAAAATTGACATTTCCCAATAAAATTTCAAATTTTCCATCAAATATCTCACATCCACGAAAACTCCACATTTTTCAACAAAAGTTCCCTTACACAAAGCGCATTTCCATCAAAGGCCAGCACTGCAAGAAGCATCAAGGCGCATCAACACAAGCCCAAAGCTAGACGGAGTCTCCCCACATAACTCGCAGGTGCTAACCGCACCAAAAAAGTACAAAGGTAAAGTCAACCAAGTGACCCGAGTTACTTGACTTGGCCTGCACCCCGCCACCGTTCCGGCTGATCCAAAATACCTCATTCCCGTTTTGCTTGTTTTTTAAAGCCACCTGCTGCTCAAGGTCTTCTGTACCCCATCCCCACCTCCCTCTCCCTCACCCCCGCTCCCCCCCTTGTATCAACCCCACATGTAATTCCTCTCGAGTGAGGAGACTTGGAATCTCAAGTCCTCCCCCCCCTCCTATCTGCCCCCCACTACCCCCACCACCTCCCCCCACTGTCACCCTGCATGAATACGTTCGATGCGTTGCTGTGTTTTAGCTGCTTCGGAAATAATTCGTCTATTAACTCTTAAAAAAATTTTCTCCTTGTGTTGAAATTGTACTCGAAGTTTTTGCTTCGCAAGAGTTCATGATCAAGCTATTAGATTTTATTTTTACTGACGAAATACGGAAAGAATGAATCTTAAAATATCGGATATGTATAACACGTACCTCACATTATTTTATTGCAAAATGCATTCAAAGTTACGAAAATTGTCCTTGTTAACTCGTTAATTTTTTACGATCTTTTATCAAAACAGACGATCATCTTTGAAGGGCCCATTGGCCGAGTGGTTAACGAGCTCGCCTTCGGTGCAGAGAGACGCGAGTTCAAATCCCAGTGCGGGCGAGGTGTTCTTTCCTTGTAAAAGGAAGTTATTTGAAACAACAACTTGATTGGAATGATGATTGTGTCGTGAAACAACAACTTGATTGGAATGATGATTATGTCGTGAAACAACAACTTGACTGGAATGATGATTGTGTCGTGAAACAACTTGATTGGAATGATGATTGTGTCGTGAAACAACAACTTGATTGGAATGATGATTGTATCGTGAAACAACAACTTGATTGGAATGATGATTGTGTCATGAAACAACTTGATTGGAATGATGATTGTGTCGTGAAACAACAACTTGATTGGAATGATGATTGTGTCATGAAACAACTTGATTGGAATGATGATTATGTCGTGAAACAACAACTTGACTGGAATGATGATTGTGTCGTGAAACAACTTGATTGGAATGATGATTGTGTCGTGAAACAACAACTTGATTGGAATGATGATTGTGTCGTGAAACAACTTGATTGGAATGATGATTGTGTCGTGAAACAACAACTTGATTGGAATGATGATTGTGTCGTGAAACAACTTGATTGGAATGATGATTGTATCGTGAAACAACAACTTGATTGGAATGATGATTGTATCGTGAAACAACAACTTGATTGGAATGATGATTGTGTCGTGAAACAACAACTTGATTGGAATGATGATTGTATCGTGAAACAACAACTTGATTGGAATGATGATTGTATCGTGAAACACAACTTGATTGGAATGATGATTGTATCGTGAAACAACAACTTGATTGGAATGATGATTGTATCGTGAAACAACAACTTGATTGGAATGATGATTGTATCGTGAAACAACAACTTGATTGGAATGATGATTGTGTCGTGAAACAACTTGATTGGAATGATGATTGTGTCGTGAAACAACAACTTGATTGGAATGATGATTGTGTCATGAAACAACAACTTGATTGGAATGATGATTGTGTCATGAAACAACAACTTGATTGGAATGATGATTGTGTCATGAAACAACAACTTGATTGGAATGATGATTGTGTCGTGAAACAACAACTTGATTGGAATGATGATTGTGTCATGAAACAACTTGATTGGAATGATGATTATGTCGTGAAACAACAACTTGACTGGAATGATGATTGTGTCGTGAAACAACTTGATTGGAATGATGATTGTGTCGTGAAACAACAACTTGATTGGAATGATGATTGTATCGTGAAACAACAACTTGATTGGAATGATGATTGTATCGTGAAACAACAACTTGATTGGAATGATGATTGTGTCATGAAACAACAACTTGATTGGAATGATGATTGTGTCGTGAAACAACAACTTGATTGGAATGATGATTGTGTCATGAAACAACAACTTGACTGGAATGATGATTGTATCGTGAAACAACAACTTGATTGGAATGATGATTGTGTCATGAAACAACAACTTGATTGGAATGATGATTGTGTCGTGAAACAACAACTTGATTGTAATGATGATTATGTCGTGAAACAACAACTTGATTGGAATGATGATTGTGTCGTGAAACAACTTGATTGGAATGATGATTGTGTCATGAAAGAACAACTTGATTGGAATGATGATTGTGTCATGAAACAACAACTTGATTGGAATGATGATTGTATCGTGAAACAACAACTTGATTGGAATGATGATTGTGTCATGAAACAACAACTTGACTGGAATGATGATTGTGTCATGAAACAACAACTTGATTGGAATGATGATTGTGTCATGAAACAACAACTTGATTGGAATAATGATTGCGTCGTGAAACAACTTGATTGGAATAATGATTGCGTCGTGAAACAACTTGATTGGAATAATGATTGTGTCGTGAAACAACTTGATTGGAATAATGATTGCGTCGTGAAACAACTTGATTGGAATAATGATTGCGTCGTGAAACAACTTGATTGGAATAATGATTGCGTCGTGAAACAACTTGATTGGAATGATGATTGCGTCGTGAAATAACTTGATTGGAATAATGATTGCGTCGTGAAACAACTTGATTGGAATAATGATTGTGTGGTGAAATAACTTGATTGGAATAATGATTGCGTCGTGAAACAACTTGATTGGAATAATGATTGCGTCGTGAAACAACTTGATTGGAATAATGATTGCGTCGTGAAACAACTTGATTGGAATAATGATTGCGTCGTGAAACAACTTGATTGGAATAATGATTGCGTCGTGAAACAACTTGATTGGAATAATGATTGCGTCGTGAAACAACTTGATTTGAATAATGATTGCGTCGTGAAACAACTTGATTGGAATAATGATTGTGTGGTGAAATAACTTGATTGGAATGTTGAAGATGCCAAATACCACTTGGACAACAAAAAAACAGCTTTGTCACGGTCCGCACACAGACACTATTTAAGATCACCCAGATGTGTGGGTCACAGAACAAAACAAACATTAAAAACAAAACATATAAAACACCTACATGAAGACGACTAATAGCTGGAGATGATCGTATGTTGAATGATAAATACCTGGATGTGGTCGTACATTGAAAGACAAATACCTGTAGGTGGTCGTATGTAGTACAGAAGCCATTATTTCTCATCAGAAGCCATATACAGAAGCCATAAACTAAAACATCAAATAGATCGTTTCAAATTCACGGAATAAATATTCACAGTAATGAAGAAAAATATTTCTCAGCTGGATGAATGCAAGAACAAATTTTTACGTGACCTTCAGTTCAAGACAATCGCAGCGTTTGAAGATACGAGCTTCGTTGTCACCTGCGACCGATTGTACAGAAAACGAGAATAATTCTTGTATTTCCTATAAAATTATTAAGTGAAAATGACAACCTTAAAACATCGTGACGTATTTTCTGATAAAAATGTGACCGGTATTGCTAGCAAGTACAATATGAGTGTGTACACATATATCTATGTACATACGGGGCGCACATTTCTGTGACGTTGCACATATATCAACAACACACGTGGGTATATTTCTATACCGTAACATAAATTCCGTTGTACGTGGTATATACTCCTATATACAGGGTATATAAGTCTTTATACGTGGTATAAACTCTTATATACGTGGTATATAGGAGTTTATACGTGGTATATACTTCTACATAGGAGGTAAATATTTATATGTACGTGGTATAAACTCTTATATACGTGGTATACATTTCCATATACGTGACATATATGTCTATAAATCTGGAATATATTTCATTTTTGTAACATATCTCTATATACGTGGCATATACTTCTTTGAAGAAACACTCACTTTTATACATCGGTTATGAATTTCTATGAAGCAACACCTATTTTTATGTACGATGCAAACATTTCTATTACGTCACATCCACTTATAAAACTAAAGAAAAGTGTATGTAAGAAAATAAAAAGTGGATAAGTGTTCTTTGAGTGGCCAGTGAAGCGTCAAATTGTGGGCATATTCCAGCCTGGAATGTGCGTTCCAGGCGAGCTCATTCCAGCCATCCAGACAGCGGCGTCTGAAATGGGTCTGCCAGCTGGAACAGTTGGTCAACATGAATGGATCTGCCAACTGGAATGGGTCTGCAATCTGGAATGGGTGGCCAGCGTGAATATGTCTGCCAACTGGAATGGGTCTGCCAGCTGGAATGGGTCTGCCATCTGGAATGGGTCTGCCAGCTGGAATGGGTCTGCCAGCTGGAATGGGTCTGTCAACTGGAATGGGTCTGCCAGCTGGAGCAGTCGGTTAACTGGAATGGGTTGCCAGCTGGAATGGGTCTGCCAACTGGAATGGGTCTGCCAGATGGAATGGATCTGCCAACTAGAATGGGTCTGCCAACTGGAATGGGTATACCAACTAGAATGGGCTGCAACTGGAACGGGTCTGCCAACACAGATCAGTTTACCAGCTAAAAACAACCATTGGTGTAATATCACGCAAACTACAGTTTAAATCACGCTAAGAACTCTTTCAATGTGGTGTCAATATGATACGAAAGTTACTTGAATGCTTAATTTTCCATCGACTAATTATTAACCCCACATTAATATTTTTTTCTTACTTTCGGTTTTCACGCACGCAAAATAACATTGCTCCACAAATGAAAAATAACATTGCTCCACAAATGAAAAATAACATTGCTCCACAAATGAAAAATAACATTGCTCAACAAATGAAAAATAACATTGCTCCACAAATGAAAAATAACATTGCTCCACAAATGAAAAATAACATTGCTCCAAAAAAACAAAATAACATTGCTCCAAAAAAGCTAAATAACATTGCTCCAAAAAAGCAAAATAACATTGCTCCAAAAAAGCAAAATAACATTGCTCCAAAAAAGCAAAATAACATTGCTCCAAAAAAGCAAAATAACATTGCTCCAAAAATGCTAAATAACATTGCTCCAAAAAAGCAAAATAACATTGCTCCAAAAAAGCAAAATAACATTGCTCCAAAAAAGCAAAATAACATTGCTCCAAAAAAGCAAAATAATATTGCTCCAAAAAAGCAAAATAACATTGCTCCAAAAAAGCAAAATAACATTGCTCTAAAAAAGCAAAATAACATTGCTCCAAAAAAGCAAAATGACATTGCTCCAAAAAAGCAAAATAACATTACTCCAAAAAAGCAAAATAACATTGCTCCAAAAAAGCAAAATAACATTGCTCCAAAAAAGCAAAATAACATTGCTCCAAAAAAGCAAAATAACA
Source organism: Morinoia aosen (assembly GCA_030386875.1). Taxonomy (NCBI): domain Eukaryota; kingdom Metazoa; phylum Arthropoda; class Malacostraca; order Amphipoda; family Talitridae; genus Morinoia; species Morinoia aosen. The sequence continues at coordinate 74,140,538 of CM059579.1, forward strand.
TTGCTCCAAAAAAGCAAAATAACATTGCTCCAAAAAAGCAAAATAACATTGCTCCAAAAAAGCAAAATAACATTGCTCCAAAAAAGCAAAATAACATTGCTCCAAAAAAGCAAAATAACATTGCTCCAAAAAAGCATAATAACATTACTCCAAAAAAGCTAAATAACATTGCTCCAAAAAAGCAAAATAACATTGCTCCAAAAAAGCAAAATAACATTGCTCCAAAAAAGCAAAATAACATTGCTCCAAAAAAGAACAATAACATTGCTCCAAAAAAGCAAAATAACATTGCTCCAAAAAAGCAAAATAACATTGCTCCAAAAAAGCAAATAACATTACTCCAAAAAAGCTAAATAACATTGCTCCAAAAAAGCAAAATAACATTGCTCCAAAAAAAGCTAAATAACATTGCTCCAAAAAAGCAAAATAACATTGCTCCAAAAAAGCAAAATAACATTGCTCCAAAAAAGCAAAATAACATTGCTCCAAAAAAGCTAAATAACATTGCTCCAAAAAAGCAAAATAACATTGCTCCAAAAAAGCAAAATAACATTGCTCCAAAAAAGCAAAATAACATTGCTCCAAAAAAGCAAAATAACATTGCTCCAAAAAAGCAAAATAACATTGCTCCAAAAAAGCAAAATAACATTGCTCCAAAAAAGCAAAATAACATTGCTCCAAAAAAGCAAAATAACATTGCTCCAAAAAAGCAAAATAACATTGCTCCAAAAAAGCAAAATAACATTGCTCCAAAAAAGCAAAATGACATTGCTCCACAAAAGCAAAATAACATTCCTCCAAAAAAGCAAAATAACATTGCTCCAAAAAAGCAAAATAACATTGCTCCAAAAAAGCAAAATAACATTGCTCCAAAAAAGCAAAATAACATTGCTCCAAAAAAGCAAAATAACATTGCTCCAAAAACAGGTTCATCGAAACCGGGTCGGAGCGTAAAGCGTAGACGATCAATTTAGTTGTCTATATCATTGACTCAATATATTGATGAAAATTTTTTTGCCCGCTTAGTCAATTATTTGACGGTCGTCAATCAAGCCCGCAGACGGATCAATTAAATTGTCAATATTCATCATTGACAATTATATTGACAATAAAATTGATCGTCTATGGGTCGCTTACGCGCAGTGTGATCTTCCGGATGCCTAACGCAGAAAGTGTTAGTTCATTTCGGTTACAAATATTGAGGAGTGACGCAACCGTGCAGGGAAAGATCAAGGGAAGCCTCACCCAGCATCCACCTTCAGTGGATTCCTTCCCATATTGGAATAGCAGGCAAGGAAATTGCTGATAAATGTGCAAAACTGGGCCATAGAAATTCAAAATGAGCTCTCACTCAACTCAGCTATGAGGAAAATGTGAATCAGCTGAAGATGAGGATGATGGACCATTGGGGTGGGTGCTGGCAGAGACAGGTGGAGAGCTCTGGGAAGGGGAGATTCTATTTTGAGTTGAGCAGAAAACCGCAGTTTCGATTGGATGTGAATCTTTCAAGGAAATGTCAATGTATTGTTAGCCGATTCCGTGTTGGACATGTTGGTGTCTTTGCTCACCTGAATAGGTTTAATATGTGCCCTAGCCCATTGTGTCAGGAGTGCTCCACTCCTGAAACCATTGAGCACTTCCTGTTGGTGTGCCCAAGGTATGCTCTGGCTAGATTGAACCTTACCATGTGTCTCTCTAGACTCAATCTGGAACTCAGTCTTGAGAATGTTCTTGGATGTGGTAATTACCCATCTTCTGTTCGTTCAAGGATCCTCCATTCTTTGATTGGTTTCATAACTATGACAAATAGATGGAAAACTTTGTGATCTCTTCAACTAATTTGTGCACATGAGATTCAGCATTATAAGTGTACCTGACTTCTCTCTGCTATTCGGAGCTGCTTGTGCCCTCGAGTACCCCTACAAGCTGTCAAGTTGCACGGATTTCTGCTGAAGAAATCCATCGACTTTCAAGATCCTCCTGGATCCCCCCGAGGAAGAAGAAGAAGAAAATCAAGGGAAAGGAAACGATTCTGCGACAATTATAAAACATTCAGAAATAGTCAAGTTGTTCTACCAAAACCGAAGAATACTTCGGTGATTTTTGAAACCACGAAGAAACCATCCCGGAATAAGTATTTAGATGTTTACGAAGAGGAAAGTTTTTGAGTTTCACAGAGAGCGCAACAAATTTGAGATGTGCAATGCCCGAGATGAGGCCAAAAGTTGGCGACCCTGAAAAGTGTGTGACTTTTCAATGCATAATGTATTCTTTTTTTTCGACAATGCCCAGTACATGAAAAGACACGTGGACTAAATTAGGCAGAAGTGTGTGTGTGTCGATTGCAATCAGGAATAAACTTGATAGTCCTAACTATTTCCGTTGCTTGTTTTCGTGTCGAAGTATGCGGTATTTGCGAAGAAGAGAACAATAATCTATTTTTCAATTTTGGCGCTAGTCTATTGGTAATTAGATCAAAATAAACAATTTTTCTTCTATGCACTTTCCGTCGCAAATGAGTATTTAACGAGTTATGCAGTAGGTTACGTACCGCAATTGTATTCGGTCAATGTGAAGTTTAATGCAATCACGGAAAATAAGAATTCCGATCCCAGGAATCACTATAGGAACCCATTTAAGAACGTTTTACAAGAATGACATTCTGCTCGCTGATGCGTTATTTTCGAATAATTGAACTTTGAAGTTGGCCTTGGCGCCAAAGGAAGCGAGCGCGTGAAACAGAATTTAATTAATAACGGAAGCTATTACAAACGTAAAGAGGTTGGGTCGTGAGGGGGAGGCACAGTTCTTCTAGTGAAAATTATAAATAAATCTTCTAACCCACCCATTAGGGTTGACATCGGGTCCAAGATGGCGGCGCCCATGGTGGTCGCCATGTTAGACCCGATGTAAACAAGATTGCGGTCGTCACCCTAATGGGTGGGTTAGAAGCTTTACTTATAATTTTCACTAAAAGAACTGTGCCTCCCCCTCACGACCCAACCTCTTTACGTTTGTAAAAGGGGGTTAGCTTCCGTTTTTAATTAAATTACGCTCGCTTCCTTTTGCGCGGGAAGGCCAACTTCAAAGTTCAATAATTCGAAAATAAAGCATCAGCGAGCAGAATGTCGTTCATGTAAAACGTCATTAAATACGTTCCTCTAGTGATTGTTTGGAATATAATTGTTAATTTCTGTGATTGCATTAAACTTCACATTGACCTTGTATTCTTTCAAGCTCTGGTGTGCTAATCCTCTTCCATGGTATGCTAGTTCTATTCCTGGTTTTGTGTCTAGTAAGTGCAGGTGCTATTGCTAATTTGCTTGTTCTACTCGCAGATCCTGTTGCTGTGTTCAATGGTCACCTAAATTGTTTGGATAAAGTCGAGTTTTGCACTAAAGTAGCAGGCCAATCGTGCAATGCCTTTTTTGAGTCTTTAACTTTAATTTAATCTTTTGGTATAATTTTTTAATTTAATTTTCCTATTTAATATTTCGATATTTTTTTAACTTAGCCTAATTCTTTAATATAAAGCTTTACCTCAAATCCTTTACACAAACCTTTCATTCATATCAGCAAATTCGATTCATTGGTCAATATTGAATTTAGAATGCCAGCGATTTTGATTTTTTTATGGGTCAATATTGACTTTACTGTCGTCAACGCTTTTGAAAATTTTGTTGCCACATTTGAGGGTAAATGTGTAGCGCTGGTCCAGTAATCGATTTTTCACTTTTCGGTGTCTAATCGCAGTTAATTAGATCGAAATTAACAAGCTTTCTTCTATGCACTTTCCGTCGTAAATGAATATTTTACGAGTTATAGCGGTAAATAAGTTACCGCAACTCCAGTGTTTGAAGCGGAAAGAAATTCATCAATCCCCTGCAATGAAGTCTCGCTTCCAGCGCGATTGTCATCAAAGACGAAACCAAACCTGCCGCTATACCTCGTTAAATACTCATTTGACGAAAAAAGTGTATAGAAGAAAAGTTGCTTATTTCAATGTTATTGCCATGTTTCAAGCAACAAAAATTCAAAAATCGATGAGTAGCTGTTTATGCGAGCGCATTCGTCATCAAAGACGAAACTAAACCTGCCGCCATAACCCGTTAAATTCTCATTTCCGACAGAAACAACATAGAAGAGAAATTGTTTATTTAGATCTAATTACCTATTTCTAGGCACCGAAAAGTGGAAAATCTATTACTGACCAACGCTACACATTTACCCATTTGAGTAATAGGGTACATTTTAAGACGTTTTACATGAATGACATTGTGCTCGCAAATGCTTAGTTTTCGAGATATTTAACTTCGAAGTTATTGGAACGTCGTTTATGAAGTTCAACAAACGGATGCGTAAATAAGCTGAAATACGGTATTGACGAAACGATAGGTGAGGTTAGGTTATGTAAAGTTAGGTTAGTGAAATAAACTAACCTAAATTAACCTAAATTAACATAAATAACTTAACTTGACTTACCATGCCGAGGCCGATGTCTTACGCCAAAAAAAACTTGGGGTCAATATTGAGTTTAATCTTGTCAACGATTGTAATAATTTCGTTGCCATTGATAGGTAATAAGGTAGATTTTAAGACGTTTTACACGAGTGACGTTGTGCTCGCAAATACTTAGTTTTCGAGTTATTTAACTTGGAAGTTATAGGAACGGCGCTCATCAAATCGCTTTCCCGCGCAAAAGCAGGTCGTGTTCCAACAACGCCGCCGGGGGAAAAGTTATTGTTTTCGCAATATATGGCGTAATTTATTATTTGCCTACCCCGCGGAGCCTGAACCCACTTCTAGGATGTTTTAGTTAATAACACAATAAAGGTTATCACAAAGAAATATTTGCGGGACTGGAATAGTGAAGACTTGCATCGATATGCTGGACATCAGTTTCAAAATGGCGGCCACCCGGTAGAACATTAGCGAAGCCATAGTAGTGAATACCGTAGATTTAATATCATAATATTTTTATAACGTAATATTTTTGAGTGATAATCGTTATTGTGTTATTAACTAAAACATCCTGGAAGTGGGTCCAGGCTCCGCGGGGTGGGCAAATAATGAAATTGCAAAATACTCACACGTACTCTAACAGCTCCCGCTCAAGCGCAAACTTACTGGAATTGCTGTGGGAAACGAAAATTTCAAAGTTGAATAACTTGAAAATAACGCATCAGCGAGCGCCATGTCGTTCATGTAAAACGTTTTTAAATGTGTCCCTTTATTGATTCTTGGCAACAAAATTATTAAAATCGTTGACAACATTAAACTCAATATTGACTAAACTTGGCGTGGTCCGCGAAGCGCCGGAAGAGCCATATCGAAACTTCCGTTAATGCTATTTTTACTTGAACGTTATTTATGTTATATCTCGAAAACTAAGCATTTGCGAGCACAATGTCATTCGTGTGAACGTTTTAAAATGTCTCCAGTTACCTAAATGTGGCAACGAAATTGTCAAAACCGTTGACAGCAGTGAAATGAATATTGTCCTTTTTTGTATATTTGGGTAATTGGAGACAGTCCGACTCGCTGCACGCTCCGACTCGCTGCACGCTCCGACTCGCTGCACGCTCCGACTCGCTGCACGCTCCGACTCGCTGCACGCTCCGACTCGCTGCACGCTCCGACTCGCTGCACGCTCCGACTCGCTGCACGCTCCGACTCGCTGCACGCTCCGACTCGCTGCACGCTCCGACTCGCTGCACGCTCCGACTCGCTGCACGCTCCGACTCGCTGCACGCTCCGACTCGCTGCACGCTCCGACTCGCTGCACGCTCCGACTCGCTGCACGCTCCGACTCGCTGCACGCTCCGACTCGCTGCACGCTCCGACTCGCTGCACGCTCCGACTCGCTGCACGCTCCGACTCGCTGCACGCTCCGACTCGCTGCACGCTCCGACTCGCTGCACGCTCCGACTCGCTGCACGCTCCGACTCGCTGCACGCTCCGACTCGCTGCACGCTCCGACTCGCTGCACGCTCCGACTCGCTGCACGCTCCGACTCGCTGCACGCTCCGACTCGCTGCACGCTCCGACTCGCTGCACGCTCCGACTCGCTGCACGCTCCGACTCGCTGCACGCTCCGACTCGCTGCACGCTCCGACTCGCTGCGCGCTCCGACTCACTGCACGCTCCGACTCACTGCACGCTCCGACTCGCTGCACGCTCCGACTCGCTGCACGCTCCGACTCGCTGCACGCTCCGACTCGCTGCACGCTCCGACTCGCTGCATGCTCCGACTCGCTGCACGCTCCGACTCGCTGCACGCTCCGACTCGCTGCACGCTCCGACTCGCTGCACGCTCCGACTCGCTGCACGCTCCGACTCGCTGCACGCTCCGACTCGCTGCACGCTCCGACTCGCTGCACGCTCCGACTCGCTGCACGCTCCGACTCGCTGCACGCTCCGACTCGCTGCACGCTCCGACTCGCTGCACGCTCCGACTCGCTGCACGCTCCGACTCGCTGCACGCTCCGACTCGCTGCACGCTCCGACTCGCTGCACGCTCCGACTCGCTGCACGCTCCGACTCGCTGCACGCTCCGACTCGCTGCACGCTCCGACTCGCTGCACGCTCCGACTCGCTGAACGCTCCGACTCGCTGCACGCTCCGACTCGCTGCACGCTCCGACTCGCTGCACGCTCCGACTCGCTGCACGCTCCGACTCGCTGCACGCTCCGACTCGCTGCACGCTCCGACTCGCTGCACGCTCCGACTCGCTGCACGCTCCGACTCGCTGCACGCTCCGACTCGCTGCACGCTCCGACTCGCTGCACGCTCCGACTCGCTGCACGCTCCGACTCGCTGCACGCTCCGACTCGCTGCACGCTCCGACTCGCTGCACGCTCCGACTCGCTGCACGCTCCGACTCGCTGCACGCTCCGACTCGCTGCACGCTCCGACTCGCTGCACGCTCCGACTCGCTGCACGCTCCGACTCGCTGCACGCTCCGACTCGCTGCACGCTCCGACTCGCTGCACGCTCCGACTCGCTGCACGCTCCGACTCGCTGCACGCTCCGACTCGCTGCACGCTCCGACTCGCTGCACGCTCCGACTCGCTGCACGCTCCGACTCGCTGCACGCTCCGACTCGCTGCACGCTCCGACTCGCTGCACGCTCCGACTCGCTGCACGCTCCGACTCGCTGCACGCTCCGACTCACTGCACGCTCCGACTCGCTGTACGCTCCGACTCACCTCACGCTCCGACTCGCCGCACGCTCCGACTCACCGCACGCTCCGACTTGCTGCACGCTTCGACTCGCCGCACGCTCCGACTTGCTGCACGCTCCGACTCACTGCACGCTCCGACTTGCTGCACGCTCCGACTCGCTGCACGCTCCGACTCGCTGCACGCTCCGACTCGCTGCACGCTCCGACTCGCTGCACGCTCCGACTCGCTGCACGCTCCGACTCGCTGCACGCTCCGACTCGCTGCACGCTCCGACTCGCTGCACGCTCCGACTCGCTACAGGTGCCGGTGTTACGTGTTCTAGTTTGCTACAGGTGCCGGTGTTACGTGTTATAGTTTGCTACATGTACTAATTAGGTAGTTACCCTGCTGTAGCGTGTTAGCATGCACTAACTTGTTCTATTTATTTTTGCGTTAATGAAAACAGAGTACACTCCCCTATTTGCGTGCACCGACTTGTAACATGAGGCAACTTGTGTGTTAACTTGTTTGATACGTCAACTTATCACATCTATCAACTAATTACATTTACCAACTTTTTACGTGTGCCAACTTGCAACTTGTTACGTTATGCAGGCAGACAGAGGATAGAGATACGCTGGTTACGTGCGATGTTTACTGGTACGATGTAGTACAGGTGGGGATGCGAAGCAAATGTTAATTGTATTAATTGTGTTCATTGTGTTCATTGTGTTCATTGTGTTCATTGTGTTCATTGTGTTCATTGTGTTCATTGTGTTCATTGTGTTCATTGTGTTCATTGTGTTCATTGTGTTCATTGTGTTCATTGTGTCCATTGTGTCCATTGTGTCCATTGTGTCCATTGTGCCCATTGTGTCCATTGTATCCATTGTGTCCATTGTGTTCATTGTGTCCATTGTGTCCATTGTGTCCATTGTGTCCATTGTGTCCATTGTGTCCATTGTGTCCATTGTGTCCATTGTGTTCATTGTGTTCATTGTGTTCATTGTGTCCATTGTGTCCATTGTGTCCATTGTGTCCATTGTGTTCATTGTGTTCAATGTGTTCATTGTGTTCATTGTGTTTATTGTGTTCATTGTGTTCATTGTGTTTATTGTGTCCATTGTGTTCATTGTGTTCAATGTGTTCATTGTGTCCATTGTGTTCATTGTGTTCATTGTGTTCATTGTGTCCATTGTGTCCATTGTGTTCAATGTGTTCAATGTGTTCAATGTGTTCAATGTGTTCAATGTGTTCATTGTGTTCATTGTGTTCAATGTGTTCATTGTGTTCAATGTGTTCAATGTGTTCATTGTGTTCAATGTGTTCAATGTGTTCAATGTGTTCATTGTGTTCATTGTGTTCATTGTGTTCATTGTGTCCATTGTGTCCATTGTGTTCATTGTGTTCATTGTGTCCATTGTGTTCATTGTGTTCATTGTGTTCATTGTGTTCATTGTGTTCATTGTGTTCATTGTGTTCATTGTGTTCATTGTGTTCATTGTGTTCATTGTGTTCATTGTGTCCATTGTGTCCATTGTGTTCATTGTGTTCATTGTGTTCATTGTGTCCATTGTGTCCATTGTGTTCATTGTGTCCATTGTGTCCATTGTGTTCAATGTGTTCAATGTGTTCAATGTGTTCAATGTGTTCAATGTGTTCATTGTGTTCAATGTGTTCAATGTGTTCAATGTGTTCAATGTGTTCATTGTGTTCAATGTGTTCAATGTGTTCAATGTGTTCATTGTGTTCATTGTGTTCATTGTGTTCATTGTGTCCAATGTGTTCATTGTGTTCAATGTGTTCAATGTGTTCATTGTGTTCATTGTGTTCAATGTGTTCATTGTGTCCATTGTGTTCATTGTGTTCATTGTGTTCATTGTGTTCATTGTGTTCATTGTGTCCATTGTGTTCATTGTGTCCATTGTGTTCATTGTGTCCATTGTGTTCATTGTGTTCATTGTGTTCATTGTGTTCATTGTGTTCATTGTGTTCATTGTGTCCATTGTGTCCATTGTGTCCATTGTGTTCATTGTGTTTATTGTGTTCATTGTGTTCATTGTGTTCATTGTGTCCATTGTGTCCATTGTGCCCATTGTGTCCATTGTGTCCATTGTGTCCATTATGTCCATTGTGTCCATTGTATCCATTGTGTCCATTGTGTTCATTGTGTCCATTGTGTCCATTGTGTCCATTGTGTCCATTGTGTCCATTGTGTCCATTGTGTTCATTGTGTTCATTGTGTTCATTGTGTTCATTGTGTTCATTGTGTCCATTGTGTCCATTGTGTCCATTGTGTCCATTGTGTTCATTGTGTTCAATGTGTTCATTGTGTTTATTGTGTTCATTGTGTTCAGTGTGTTCATTGTGTTCAATGTGTTCAATGTGTTCAATGTGTTCAATGTGTTCAATGTGTTCAATGTGTTCAATGTGTTCATTGTGTTCATTGTGTCCATTGTGTCGATTGTGTTCATTGTGTTCAATGTGTTCATTGTGATCATTGTGTCCATTGTGTCCATTGTGTTCAATGTGTTCAATGTGTTCAATGTGTTCAATGTGTTCAATGTGTTCATTGTGTCCATTGTGTCCATTGTGTCCATTGTGTTCAATGTGTTCAATGTGTTCAATGGGTTCATTGTGTTCATTGTGTTCATTGTGTCCATTGTGTCCATTGTGTCCATTGTGTTCATTGTGTTCATTGTGTTCATTGTGTTCATTGTGTTCATTGTGTCCATTGTGTTCATTGTGTTCATTGTCTCCATTGTGTTCATTGTGTTCATTGTGTTCATTGTGTTCATTGTCTCCATTGTGTTCATTGTCTCCATTGTGTTCATTGTCTCCATTGTGTTCATTGTCTCCATTGTGTTCATTGTGTTCATTGTGTTCATTGTGTTCATTGTGTTCATTGTGTCCATTGTGTCCATTGTGTTCAATGTGTTCATTGTGTTCATTGTGTTCATTGTCTCCATTGTGTTCATTGTCTCCATTGTGTTCATTGTGTTCATTGTGTTCATTGTCTCCATTGTGTTCATTGTGTTCATTGTGTCCATTGTGTTCAATGTGTTCAATGTGTTCAATGTGTTCAATGTGTTCATTGTGTTCATTGTGTTCATTGTGTTCAATGTGTTCAATGTGTTCAATGTGTTCATTGTGTTCAATGTGTTCAATGTGTTCAATGTGTTCATTGTGTTCATTGTGTTCATTGTGTTCATTGTGTTCATTGTATTCATTGTGTTCATTGTGTTCATTGTGTTCATTGTGTTCATTGTGTTCATTGTGTTCATTGTGTTCATTGTGTTCATTGTCTCCATTGTGTTCATTGTCTCCATTGTGTTCATTGTGTTCATTGTGTTCATTGTGTTCATTGTGTTCATTGTGTTCAATGTGTTCATTGTGTTCATTGTGTTCAATGTGTTCAATGTGTTCAATGTGTTCATTGTGTTCATTGTGTTCATTGTGTTCATTGTGTTCATTGTGTTCATTGTGTTCATTGTGTTCATTGTGTTCATTGTGTTCATTGTGTTCATTGTGTCCATTGTGTCGATTGTGTTCATTGTGTTCAATGTGTTCATTGTGTTCATTGTGTCGATTGTGTCCATTGTGTCGATTGTGTTCATTGTGTTCATTGTGTTCATTGTGTCCATTGTGTCCATTGTGTTCAGTGTGTTCATTGTGTTCATTGTGTTCATTGTGTTCATTGTGTTCATTGTGTTCAATGTGTTCATTGTGTTCATTGTGTTCATTGTGTTCATTGTGTTCAATGTGTTCATTGTGTCCATTGTGTTCAATGTGTTCAATGTGTTCAATGTGTTCAATGTGTTCAATGTGTTCATTGTGTTCAATGTGTTCAATGTGTTCAATGTGTTCATTGTGTTCAATGTGTTCAATGTGTTCAATGTGTTCATTGTGTTCATTGTGTTCATTGTGTTCATTGTGTTCATTGTGTTCATTGTGTCCAATGTGTTCATTGTGTTCAATGTGTTCAATGTGTTCATTGTGTTCAATGTGTTCATTGTGTCCATTGTGTTCATTGTGTTCATTGTGTTCATTGTGTTCATTGTGTTCATTGTGTCCATTGTGTTCATTGTGTCCATTGTGTTCATTGTGTCCATTGTGTTCATTGTGTTCATTGTGTTCATTGTGTTCATTGTGTTCATTGTGTTCATTGTGTCCATTGTGTCCATTGTGTCCATTGTGTTCATTGTGTTTATTGTGTTCATTGTGTTCATTGTGTTCATTGTGTCCATTGTGTCCATTGTGCCCATTGTGTCCATTGTGTCCATTGTGTCCATTATGTCCATTGTGTCCATTGTATCCATTGTGTCCATTGTGTTCATTGTGTCCATTGTGTCCATTGTGTCCATTGTGTCCATTGTGTCCATTGTGTTCATTGTGTTCATTGTGTTCATTGTGTTCATTGTGTTCATTGTGTCCATTGTGTCCATTGTGTCCATTGTGTCCATTGTGTTCATTGTGTTCAATGTGTTCATTGTGTTTATTGTGTTCATTGTGTTCAATGTGTTCATTGTGTTCAATGTGTTCAATGTGTTCAATGTGTTCAATGTGTTCAATGTGTTCAATGTGTTCAATGTGTTCATTGTGTTCATTGTGTCCATTGTGTCGATTGTGTTCATTGTGTTCAATGTGTTCATTGTGATCATTGTGTCCATTGTGTCCATTGTGTTCAATGTGTTCAATGTGTTCAATGTGTTCAATGTGTTCAATGTGTTCATTGTGTCCATTGTGTCCATTGTGTCCATTGTGTTCAATGTGTTCAATGTGTTCAATGGGTTCATTGTGTTCATTGTGTTCATTGTGTCCATTGTGTCCATTGTGTCCATTGTGTTCATTGTGTTCATTGTGTTCATTGTGTTCATTGTGTCCATTGTGTTCATTGTCTCCATTGTGTTCATTGTGTTCATTGTGTTCATTGTGTTCATTGTCTCCATTGTGTTCATTGTCTCCATTGTGTTCATTGTCTCCATTGTGTTCATTGTCTCCATTGTGTTCATTGTGTTCATTGTGTTCATTGTGTTCATTGTGTTCATTGTGTCCATTGTGTCCATTGTGTCCATTGTGTTCAATGTGTTCATTGTGTTCATTGTGTTCATTGTCTCCATTGTGTTCATTGTGTTCATTGTGTTCATTGTGTTCATTGTGTTCATTGTCTCCATTGTGTTCATTGTGTTCATTGTGTCCATTGTGTTCAATGTGTTCAATGTGTTCAATGTGTTCAATGTGTTCATTGTGTTCATTGTGTTCATTGTGTTCAATGTGTTCAATGTGTTCAATGTGTTCATTGTGTTCATTGTGTTCAATGTGTTCAATGTGTTCATTGTGTTCATTGTGTTCATTGTGTTCATTGTGTTCATTGTATTCATTGTGTTCATTGTGTTCATTGTGTTCATTGTGTTCATTGTGTTCATTGTGTTCATTGTGTTCATTGTCTCCATTGTGTTCATTGTCTCCATTGTGTTCATTGTGTTCATTGTGTTCATTGTGTTCATTGTGTTCATTGTGTTCAATGTGTTCATTGTGTTCATTGTGTTCAATGTGTTCAATGTGTTCAATGTGTTCATTGTGTTCATTGTGTTCATTGTGTTCATTGTGTTCATTGTGTTCATTGTGTTCATTGTGTTCATTGTGTTCATTGTGTTCATTGTGTTCATTGTGTTCATTGCGTTCATTGTGTTCATTGTGTCCATTGTGTCCATTGTGTCCATTGTGTCGATTGTGTTCATTGTGTCCATTGTGTCCATTGTGTCCATTGTGTCGATTGTGTTCATTGTGTTCAATGTGTTCATTGTGTTCATTGTGTCGATTGTGTCCATTGTGTCGATTGTGTTCATTGTGTTCATTGTGTTCATTGTGTCCATTGTGTCCATTGTGTTCAGTGTGTTCATTGTGTTCATTGTGTTCATTGTGTTCATTGTGTCCATTGTGTTCATTGTGTCCATTGTGTCCATTGTGTCGATTGTGTTCATTGTGTCCATTGTGTTCAGTGTGTTCATTGTGTTCATTGTGTTCATTGTGTTCATTGTCTCCATTGTGTCCATTGTGTTCATTGTCTCCATTGTGTTCATTGTGTTCATTGTGTTCATTGTCTCCATTGTGTCCATTGTGTCCATTGTGTTCAGTGTGTTCATTGTGTTCAGTGTGTTCATTGTGTTCATTGTGTTCATTGTGTTCAGTGTGTTCATTGTGTTCAGTGTGTTCAGTGTGTTCATTGTGTTCATTGTGTTCAGTGTGTTCATTGTGTTCATTGTGTTCATTGTGTTCAGTGTGTTCATTGTGTTCATTGTCTCCATTGTGTCCATTGTGTTCAGTGTGTTCATTGTGTTCATTGTGTTCATTGTGTCCATTGTGTTCATTGTGTTCATTGTGTTCATTGTGTTCATTGTGTCCATTGTGTCCATTGTGTCGATTGTGTTCATTGTGTTCAATGTGTTCATTGTGATCATTGTGTCCATTGTGTCCATTGTGTCCATTGTGTTCAATGTGTTCAATGTGTTCAATGTGTTCATTGTGTTCATTGTGTTCATTGTGTCCATTGTGTCCATTGTGTCCATTGTGTCCATTGTGTTCATTGTGTTCATTGTGTCCATTGTGTTCATTGTGTTCATTGTCTCCATTGTGTTCATTGTGTTCATTGTGTTCATTGTGTTCATTGTCTCCATTGTGTTCATTGTCTCCATTGTGTTCATTGTCTCCATTGTGTTCATTGTCTCCATTGTGTTCATTGTGTTCATTGTGTTCATTGTGTTCATTGTGTTCATTGTGTTCATTGTGTTCATTGTGTCCATTGTGTCCATTGTGTCCATTGTGTTCAATGTGTTCATTGTGTTCATTGTGTTCATTGTCTCCATTGTGTTCATTGTGTTCATTGTGTTCATTGTGTTCATTGTGTTCATTGTGTTCATTGTCTCCATTGTGTTCATTGTGTTCATTGTGTCCATTGTGTTCAATGTGTTCAATGTGTTCAATGTGTTCATTGTGTTCATTGTGTTCATTGTGTTCATTGTGTTCAATGTGTTCAATGTGTTCAATGTGTTCAATGTGTTCATTGTGTTCAATGTGTTCAATGTGTTCAATGTGTTCATTGTGTTCATTGTGTTCATTGTGTTCATTGTGTTCATTGTATTCATTGTGTTCATTGTGTTCATTGTGTTCATTGTGTTCATTGTGTTCATTGTGTTCATTGTGTTCATTGTGTTCATTGTGTTCATTGTCTCCATTGTGTTCATTGTCTCCATTGTGTTCATTGTGTTCATTGTGTTCATTGTGTTCATTGTGTTCATTGTGTTCAATGTGTTCATTGTGTTCATTGTGTTCAATGTGTTCAATGTGTTCATTGTGTTCATTGTGTTCATTGTGTTCATTGTGTTCATTGTGTTCATTGTGTTCATTGTGTTCATTGTGTTCATTGTGTTCATTGTGTTCATTGTGTTCATTGTGTTCATTGTGTTCATTGTGTTCATTGTGTTCATTGTGTTCATTGTGTTCATTGTGTCCATTGTGTCCATTGTGTCCATTGTGTCCATTGTGTTCAATGTGTTCAATGTGTTCAATGTGTTCATTGTGTTCATTGTGTTCATTGTGTCCATTGTGTTCATTGTGTTCATTGTGTCCATTGTGTTCATTGTGTTCATTGTCTCCATTGTGTTCATTGTGTTCATTGTCTCCATTGTGTTCATTGTCTCCATTGTGTTCATTGTGTTCATTGTGTTCATTGTGTTCATTGTGTCCATTGTGTCCATTGTGTTCATTGTCTCCATTGTGTTCATTGTGTTCATTGTGTTCATTGTGTTCATTGTGTTCATTGTGTTCATTGTGTTCATTGTGTTCATTGTGTTCATTGTGTTCATTGTGTTCATTGTCTCCATTGTGTTCATTGTGTTCATTGTATTCATTGTGTTCATTGTGTTCATTGTGTTCATTGTGTTCATTGTGTTCATTGTGTTCATTGTCTCCATTGTGTTCATTGTGTTCATTGTGTTCATTGTGTTCATTGTGTTCATTGTGTTCATTGTGTTCATTGTGTTCATTGTGTTCATTGTCTTCATTGTGTTCATTGTGTTCATTGTGTTCATTGTGTTCATTGTGTTCATTGTCTCCATTGTGTTCATTGTCTCCATTGTGTTCATTGTGTTCATTGTGTGCATTGTGTTCATTGTCTGCATTGTGTTCATTGTGTCCATTGTTTCCATTGTGTTCATTGTGTTCATTGTGTTCATTGTCTCCATTGTGTTCATTGTGTTCATTGTCTCCATTGTGTTCATTGTGTCCATTGTGTCCATTGTGTCCATTGTGTCCATTGTGTTCATTGTGTTCATTGTGTTCATTGTGTCCATTGTGTCCATTGTGTCCATTGTGTCCATTGTGTTCATTGTGTCCATTGTGTTCATTGTGTTCATTGTGTCCATTGTGTCCATTGTGTCCATTGTGTTCATTGTGTTCATTGTGTTCATTGTGTTCATTGTGTTCATTGTCTCCATTGTGTTCATTGTGTTCATTGTGTCCATTGTGTTCATTGTGTCCATTGTGTCCATTGTGTCCATTGTGTCCATTGTGTTCATTGTGTCCATTGTGTCCATTGTCTCCATTGTGTTCATTGTGTTCATTGTCTCCATTGTGTTCATTGTGTCCATTGTGTTCATTGTGTCCATTGTGTCCATTGTGTTCATTGTGTCCATTGTGTTCATTGTGTTCATTGTGTTCATTGTCTCCATTGTGTTCATTGTGTCCATTGTGTCCATTGTGTTCATTGTGTTCATTGTGTCCATTGTGTTCATTGTGTTCATTGTGTCCATTGTGTTCATTGTGCCCATTGTGTTCATTGTGTTCATTGTCTCCATCGTGTTCATTGTCTCCATTGTGTTCATTGTGTTCATTGTGTTCATTGTGTTCATTGTGTTCATTGTGTTCATTGTGTTCATTGTGTCCATTGTCTCCATTGTGTTCATTGTGTTCATTGTGTTCATTGTGTCCATTGTGTTCATTGTGTTCATTGTGTTCATTGTCTCCATCGTGTTCATTGTCTCCATTGTGTTCATTGTGTTCATTGTGTTCATTGTGTTCATTGTGTTCATTGTGTTCATTGTGTTCATAGTGTCCATTGTCTCCATTGTGTTCATAGTGTCCATTGTCTCCATTGTGTTCATTGTGTTCATTGTCTCCATTGTGTTCATTGTGTTCATTGTGTCCATTGTGTTCATTGTGTTCATTGTGTCCATTGTGTTCATTGTGTTCATTGTGTTCATTGTGTTCATTGTGTTCATTGTGTCCATTGTGTTCATTGTGTCCATTGTCTCCATTCTGTTCATTGTGTTCATTGTGTTCATTGTGTTCATTGTGTTCATTGTGTTCATTGTGTTCATTGTGTTCATTGTGTCCATTGTGTCCATTGTGTCCATTGTGTCCATTGTGTCCATTGTGTCCATTGTGTCCATTGTGTTCATTGTGTTCATTGTGTTCATTGTGTTCATTGTGTTCATTGTGTTCATTGTGTTCATTGTCTCCATTGTGTTCATTGTGTTCATTGTGTTCATTGTGTTCATTGTGTTCATTGTGTTCATTGTGTTCATTGTGTTCATTGTGTTCATTGTCTCCATTGTGTCCATTGTGTCCATTGTGTTCATTGTGTCCATTGTGTTCATTGTGTTCATTGTGTTCATTGTGTTCATTGTGTTCATTGTGTTCATTGTGTTCATTGTGTCCATTGTGTTCATTGTGTTCATTGTCTCCATTGTGTTCATTGTGTTCATTGTGTCCAATGTGTTCATTGTGTTCATTGTGTTCATTGTGTTCATTGTCTCCATTGTGTTCATTGTGTTCATTGTCTCCATTGTGTTCATTGTGTTCATTGTCTCCATTGTGTTCATTGTGTTCATTGTGTTCATTGTGTTCATTGTGTTCATTGTGTTCATTGTGTTCATTGTGTTCATTGTGTTCATTGTGTTCATTGTCTCCATTGTGTTCATTGTGTTCATTGTCTCCATTGTCTCCATTGTGTTCATTGTGTCCATTGTGTTCATTGTGTTCATTGTGTTCATTGTGTTCATTGTCTCCATTGTGTTCATTGTGTTCATTGTGTTCATTGTGTTCATTGTGTTCATTGTGTTCATTGTGTTCATTGTGTTCATTGTGTTCATTGTGTTCATTGTGTTCATTGTGTTCATTGTGTTCATTGTGTTCATTGTGTTCATTGTGTTCATTGTGTTCATTGTGTTCATTGTGTTCATTGTGTCCATTGTGTTCATTGTGTTCATTGTCTCCATTGTGTTCATTGTGTTCATTGTGTCCATTGTGTTCATTGTGTCCATTGTGTTCATTGTGTCCATTGTGTTCATTGTGTCCATTGTCTCCATTGTGTTCATTGTGTTCATTGTGTTCATTGTGTTCATTGTGTTCATTGTGTTCATTGTGTTCATTGTCTCCATTGTGTCCATTGTGTTCATCGTGTTCATTGTGTCCATTGTGTTCATTGTGTTCATTGTCTCCATTGTGTTCATTGTGTTCATTGTGTTCATTGTGTCCATTGTGTTCATTGTGTTCATTGTGTCCATTGTGTTCATTGTCTCCATTGTGTTCATTGTGTTCATTGTGTCCATTGTGTTCATTGTGTTCATTGTGTCCATTGTGTTCATTGTGTTCATTGTCTCCATTGTGTTCATTGTGTTCATTGTGTCCATTGTGTTCATTGTGTTCATTGTGTCCATTGTGTTCATTGTCTCCATTGTGTTCATTGTGTTCATTGTGTTCATTGTGTTCATTGTGTTCATTGTGTTCATTGTGTTCATTGTCTCCATTGTGTTCATTGTGTTCATTGTGTCCATTGTGTTCATTGTGTTCATTGTGTCCATTGTGTTCATTGTGTTCATTGTAACCATTGTGTTCATTGTCTCCATTGTGTTCATTGTGTTCATTGTGTTCATTGTGTTCATTGTGTTCATTGTGTTCATTGTGTTCATTGTGTCCATTGTGTCCATTGTGTTCAATGTGTTCATTGTGTCCATTGTGTCCATTGTGTTCATTGTGTCCATTGTGTTCATTGTCTCCATTGTGTTCATTGTGTTCATTGTCTCCATTGTGTTCATTGTGTTCATTGTGTTCATTGTCTCCATTGTGTTCATTGTGTCCATTGTGTCCATTGTGTTCATTGTGTCCATTGTGTTCATTGTGTCCATTGTGTTCATTGTGTTCATTGTGTTCATTGTGTTCATTGTGTTCATTGTGTCCATTGTGTCCATTGTGTTCAATGTGTTCAATGTGTTCATTGTGTTCATTGTGTCCATTGTGTTCATTGTGTTCATTGTGTTCATTGTGTTCATTATGTTCATTGTGTCCATTGTGTTCATTGTGTTCATTGTGTCCATTGTGTCCATTGTGTCCATTGTGTTCAATGTGTTCATTGTGTCCATTGTGTCCATTGTGTTCATTGTGTCCATTGTGTCCATTGTGTTCATTGTGTCTATTGTGTCCATTGTGTCCATTGTGTCCATTGTGTCCATTGTGTTCATTGTGTTCATTGTGTCCATTGTGTCCATTGTGTCCATTGTGTTCATTGTGTCCATTGTGTCCATTGTGTTCATTGTGTTCATTGTGTCCATTGTGTCCATTGTGTCCATTGTGTTCATTGTGTTCATTGTCTCCATTGTGTCCATTGTGTTCATTGTGTCCATTGTTTTCAGTGTTTTCAGTGTGTTCATTGTGTCCATTGTGTCCATTGTGTCCATTGTGTCCATTGTGTCCATTGTGTCCATTGTGTCCATTGTGTCCATTGTGTCCATTGTGTCCATTGTGTCCATTGTGTCCATTGTTTTCAGTGTTTTCAGTGTTTTCAGTGTGTCCATTGTGTCCATTGTGTCCATTGTGTCCATTGTGTCCATTGTGTCCATTGTGTCCATTGTGTTCATTGTGTTCATTGTGTCCATTGTGTCCATTGTGTCCATTGTGTCCATTGTTTTCAGTGTTTTCAGTGTTTTCAGTGTGTTTATTGTGTCCATTGTGTCCATTGTGTCCATTGTGTTCCTTGTGTCCATTGTGTCCATTGTGTTCATTGTGTTCATTGTGTTCATTGTGTTCATTGTGTTCATTGTGTTCATTGTGTTCCTTGTGTCCATTGTGTCCATTGTGTTCATTGTGTTCCTTGTGTTCCTTGTGTTCCTTGTGTTCATTGTGTTCATTGTGTCCATTGTGTCCATTGTGTTCATTGTGTTCAATGTGTTCATTGTGTTCAATGTGTTCATTGTGTTCATTGTGTTCATTGTGTTCATTGTGTTCCTTGTGTCCATTGTGTTCCTTGTGTCCATTGTGTTCCTTGTGTCCATTGTGTTCCTTGTGTTCCTTGTGTCCATTGTGTTCCTTGTGTTCCTTGTGTCCATTGTGTCCATTGTGTTCAATGTGTTCATTGTGTTCAATGTGTTCATTGTGTTCATTGTGTTCCTTGTGTCCATTGTGTTCCTTGTGTCCATTGTGTTCCTTGTGTCCATTGTGTCCATTGTGTCCATTGTGTTCATTGTGTTCATTGTGTTCATTGTGTTCATTGTGTTCATTGTGTTCATTGTGTTCATTGTGTTCATTGTGTTCATTGTGTTCATTGTGTTCATTGTGTTCATTGTGTTCATTGTGTCCATTGTGTTCATTGTGTCCATTGTGTTCATTGTGTTCATTGTGTTCATTGTGTTCATTGTGTTCATTGTGTTCATTGTGTTCATTGTGTTCATTGTGTTCATTGTGTCCATTGTGTCCATTGTGTCCATTGTGTTCCTTGTGTTCCTTGTGTCCATTGTGTTCCTTGTGTCCATTGTGTCCATTGTGTTCATTGTGTTCATTGTGTTCATTGTGTTCATTGTGTTCATTGTGTTCATTGTGTTCATTGTGTTCATTGTGTCCATTGTGTCCATTGTGTTCATTGTGTTCATTGTGTTCCTTGTGTCCATTGTGTTCCTTGTGTCCATTGTGTTCCTTGTGTCCATTGTGTCCATTGTGTCCATTGTGTCCATTGTGTTCATTGTGTTCATTGTGTTCATTGTGTTCATTGTGTTCATTGTGTTCATTGTGTTCATTGTGTTCATTGTGTTCATTGTGTTCATTGTGTTCATTGTGTTCATTGTGTTCATTGTGTTCATTGTGTTCATTGTGTTCATTGTGTTCATTGTGTTCATTGTGTTCATTGTGTTCATTGTGTTCCTTGTGTCCATTGTGTTCCTTGTGTCCATTGTGTTCCTTGTGTCCATTGTGTCCATTGTGTCCATTGTGTCCATTGTGTTCATTGTGTTCATTGTGTTCATTGTGTTCATTGTGTTCATTGTGTTCCTTGTGTCCATTGTGTTCCTTGTGTCCATTGTGTCCATTGTGTTCATTGTGTCCTTTGTGTTCATTGTGTTCATTGTGTTCCTTGTGTCCATTGTGTTCCTTGTGTCCATTGTGTTCATTGTGTTCATTGTGTTCATTGTGTTCATTGTGTTCATTGTGTTCATTGTGTTCATTGTGTTCATTGTGTTCATTGTGTTCATTGTGTTCCTTGTGTTCCTTGTGTCCATTGTGTTCCTTGTGTCCATTGTGTTCATTGTGTTCATTGTGTTCCTTGTGTCAATTGTGTTCCTTGTGTCCATTGTGTTCCTTGTGTTCCTTGTGTCCATTGTGTCCATTGTGTTCAATGTGTTCATTGTGTTCATTGTGTTCATTGTGTTCCTTGTGTTCATTGTGTTCCTTGTGTCCATTGTGTTCCTTGTGTCCATTGTGTCCATTGTGTTCATTGTGTCCATTGTGTTCATTGTGTCCATTGTGTTCATTGTGTCCATTGTGTTCCTTGTGTCCATTGTGTTCCTTGTGTTCCTTGTGTCCATTGTGTCCATTGTGTTCAATGTGTTCATTGTGTTCATTGTGTTCATTGTGTTCCTTGTGTCCATTTTGTTCCTTGTGTCCATTGTGTTCATTGTGTTCATTGTGTTCATTGTGTTCCTTGTGTCCATTGTGTCCATTGTGTTCATTGTGTTCATTGTGTTCATTGTGTTCATTGTGTTCATTGTGTTCCTTGTGTCCATTGTGTTCCTTGTGTCCATTGTGTCAATTGTGTTCATTGTGTTCATTGTGTTCATTGTGTTCATTGTGTTCATTGTGTTCATTGTGTTCCTTGTGTCCATTGTGTTCCTTGTGTCCATTGTGTTCATTGTGTTCCTTGTGTTCCTTGTGTCCATTGTGTTCCTTGTGTCCATTGTGTTCCTTGTGTCCATTGTGTTCATTGTGTTCCTTGTGTTCCTTGTGTTCATTGTGTTCCTTGTGTCCATTGTGTTCATTGTGTTCCTTGTGTTCCTTGTGTTCCTTGTGTTCATTGTGTTCCTTGTGTCCATTGTGTCCATTGTGTTCATTGTGTTCATTGTGTTCATTGTGTTCATTGTGTTCCTTGTGTCCATTGTGTTCCTTGTGTCCATTGTGTTCATTGTGTTCATTGTGTTCATTGTGTTCATTGTGTTCATTGTGTTCATTGTGTTCATTGTGTTCATTGTGTTCATTGTGTTCATTGTGTTCCTTGTGTCCATTGTGTTCCTTGTGTCCATTGTGTTCCTTGTGTCCATTGTGTCCATTGTGTCCATTGTGTCCATTGTGTTCATTGTGTTCATTGTGTTCATTGTGTTCATTGTGTTCATTGTGTTCCTTGTGTCCATTGTGTTCCTTGTGTCCATTGTGTCCATTGTGTTCATTGTGTCCTTTGTGTTCATTGTGTTCATTGTGTTCCTTGTGTCCATTGTGTTCCTTGTGTCCATTGTGTTCATTGTGTTCATTGTGTTCATTGTGTTCATTGTGTTCATTGTGTTCATTGTGTTCATTGTGTTCATTGTGTTCATTGTGTTCATTGTGTTCCTTGTGTTCCTTGTGTCCATTGTGTTCCTTGTGTCCATTGTGTTCATTGTGTTCATTGTGTTCCTTGTGTCAATTGTGTTCCTTGTGTCCATTGTGTTCCTTGTGTTCCTTGTGTCCATTGTGTCCATTGTGTTCAATGTGTTCATTGTGTTCATTGTGTTCATTGTGTTCCTTGTGTTCATTGTGTTCCTTGTGTCCATTGTGTTCCTTGTGTCCATTGTGTCCATTGTGTTCATTGTGTCCATTGTGTTCATTGTGTCCATTGTGTTCATTGTGTCCATTGTGTTCCTTGTGTCCATTGTGTTCCTTGTGTTCCTTGTGTCCATTGTGTCCATTGTGTTCAATGTGTTCATTGTGTTCATTGTGTTCATTGTGTTCCTTGTGTCCATTTTGTTCCTTGTGTCCATTGTGTTCATTGTGTTCATTGTGTTCATTGTGTTCCTTGTGTCCATTGTGTCCATTGTGTTCATTGTGTTCATTGTGTTCATTGTGTTCATTGTGTTCATTGTGTTCCTTGTGTCCATTGTGTTCCTTGTGTCCATTGTGTCAATTGTGTTCATTGTGTTCATTGTGTTCATTGTGTTCATTGTGTTCATTGTGTTCATTGTGTTCCTTGTGTCCATTGTGTTCCTTGTGTCCATTGTGTTCATTGTGTTCCTTGTGTTCCTTGTGTCCATTGTGTTCCTTGTGTCCATTGTGTTCCTTGTGTCCATTGTGTTCATTGTGTTCCTTGTGTTCCTTGTGTTCATTGTGTTCCTTGTGTCCATTGTGTTCATTGTGTTCCTTGTGTTCCTTGTGTTCCTTGTGTTCATTGTGTTCCTTGTGTCCATTGTGTCCATTGTGTTCATTGTGTTCATTGTGTTCATTGTGTTCATTGTGTTCCTTGTGTCCATTGTGTTCCTTGTGTCCATTGTGTTCATTGTGTTCATTGTGTTCCTTGTGTCCATTGTGTTCCTTGTGTCCATTGTGTTCCTTGTGTTCCTTGTGTCCATTGTGTCCATTGTGTTCAATGTGTTCATTGTGTTCATTGTGTTCCTTGTGTCCATTGTGTTCCTTGTGTCCATTGTGTCCATTGTGTTCATTGTGTTCATTGTGTTCATTGTGTTCATTGTGTTCCTTGTGTCCATTGTGTTCCTTGTGTCCATTGTGTTCATTGTGTTCATTGTGTTCATTGTGTTCCTTGTGTCCATTGTGTTCATTGTGTTCATTGTGTTCATTGTGTTCATTGTGTTCATTGTGTTCCTTGTGTCCATTGTGTCCATTGTGTTCCTTGTGTTCCTTGTGTCCATTGTGTTCATTGTGTCCATTGTGTTCATTGTGTTCATTGTGTTCATTGTGTTCATTGTGTTCATTGTGTTCATTGTGTTCATTGTGTTCATTGTGTTCATTGTGTTCATTGTGTTCATTGTGTTCATTGTGTTCATTGTGTTCATTGTGTTCATTGTGTTCATTGTGTTCATTGTGTTCATTGTGTTCATTGTGTTCATTGTGTTCATTGTGTTCATTGTGTTCATTGTGTTCATTGTGTTCATTGTGTTCAATGTGTTCAATGTGTTCATTGTGTCCATTGTGTCCATTGTGCTCATTGTGTTCATTGTGTCCAGTGTGTCCAGTGTGTCCAGTGTGTCCAGTGTGTCCAGTGTGTCCATTGTGTCCATTGTGTCCATTGTGTCCAGTGTGTTCAGTGTGTCCAGTGTGTTCAGTGTGTTCAGTGTGTTCAGTGTGTTCAGTGTGTTCAGTGTGTTCAGTGTGTTCAGTGTGTTCCGGTGTGTTCCGGTGTGTTCCGGTGTGTTCCGGTGTGTTCCGGTGTGTTCCGGTGGGTCAGGTGTGTCTGGTGTGGCAGGTGTGGCAGGTGTGGCAGGTGTGGCAGGTGTGGCAGGTGTGGCAGGTGTGTCTTGTGTGTCTTGTGTGTCTGGTGTGTCTGGTGTGTCTGGTGTGTCTGGTGTGTCTGGTGTGTCTGGTGTGTCTTGTGTGGGAATTGTGTCTGGAGTGTCTGGTGTGTCTGGTGTGGGAATTGTGTCTGGTGTGGGAATTGTGTCTAGTGTGGGAATTGTGTCTAGTGTGGGAATTGTGTCTAGAGTGGGAATTGTGTCTAGTGTGGGAATTGTGTCTAGTGTGGGAATTGTGTCTAGTGTGGGAATTGCGTCTAGTGTGGGAATTGCGTCTAGTGTGGGAATTGTGTCTAGTGTGGGAATTGTGTCTGGTGTGGGAATTGTGTCTGGTGTGGGAATTGTGTCTGGTGTGGGAATTGTGTCTGGTGTGGGAATTTTGTCTGGTGTGGGAATTGTGTCTGGTGTGGGAATTGTGTCTAGTGTGGGAATTGTGTCTAGTGTGGGAATTGTGTCTAGTGTGGGAATTGTGTCTAGTGTGGGAATTGTGTCTAGTGTGGGAATTGTGTCTAGTGTGGGAATTGTGTCTAGTGTGGGAATTGTGTCTCGTGTGGGAATTGTGTCTGGTGTGGGAATTGTGTCTGGTGTGGGAATTGTGTCTGGTGTGGGAATTGTGTCTGGTGTGGGAATTGTGTCTGGTGTGGGAATTGTGTCTGGTGTGGGAATTGTGTCTGGTGTGGGAATTGTGTCTGGTGTGGGAATTGTGTCTGGTGTGGGAATTGTGTCTGGTGTGGGAATTGTGTCTGGTGTGGGAATTGTGTCTGGTGTGGGAATTGTGTCTGGTGTGGGAATTGTGTCTGGTGTGGGAATTGTGTCTGGTGTGGGAATTGTGTCTGGTGTGGGAATTGTGTCTGGTGTGGGAATTGTGTCTGGTGTGGGAATTGTGTCTGGTGTGGGAATTGTGTCTGGTGTGGGAATTGTGTCTGGTGTGGGAATTGTGTCTGGTGTGGGAATTGTGTCTGGTGTGGGAATTGTGTCTGGTGTGGGAATTGTGTCTGGTGTGGGAATTGTGTCTGGTGTGGGAATTGTGTCTGGTGTGGGAATTGTGTCTGGTGTGGGAATTGTGTCTGGTGTGGGAATTGTGTCTGGTGTGGGAATTGTGTCTGGTGTGGGAATTGTGTCTGGTGTGGGAATTGTGTCTGGTGTGGGAATTGTGTCTGGTGTGGGAATTGTGTCTGGTGTGGGAATTGTGTCTGGTGTGGGAATTGTGTCTGGTGTGGGAATTGTGTCTGGTGTGGGAATTGTGTCTGGTGTGGGAATTGTGTCTGGTGTGGGAATTGTGTCTGGTGTGGGAATTGTGTCTGGTGTGGGAATTGTGTCTGGTGTGGGAATTGTGTCTGGTGTGGGAATTGTGTCTGGTGTGGGAATTGTGTCTGGTGTGGGAATTGTGTCTGGTGTGGGAATTGTGTCTGGTGTGGGAATTGTGTCTGGTGTGGGAATTGTGTCTGGTGTGGGAATTGTGTCTGGTGTGGGAATTGTGTCTGGTGTGGGAATTGTGTCTGGTGTGGGAATTGTGTCTGGTGTGGGAATTGTGTCTGGTGTGGGAATTGTGTCTAGTGTGGGAATTGTGTCTAGTGTGGGAATTGTGTCTAGTGTGGGAATTGTGTCTAGTGTGGGAATTGTGTCTAGTGTGGGAATTGTGTCTAGTGTGGGAATTGTGTCTAGTGTGGGAATTGTGTCTGGTGTGGGAATTGTGTCTGGTGTGGGAATTGTGTCTGGTGTGGGAATTGTGTCTAGTGTGGGAATTGTGTCTAGTGTGGGAATTGTGTCTGGTGTGGGAATTGTGTCTGGTGTGGGAATTGTGTCTGGTGTGGGAATTGTGTCTGGTGTGGGAATTGTGTCTAGTGTGGGAATTGTGTCTAGTGTGGGAATTGTGTCTAGTGTGGGAATTGTGTCTAGTGTGGGAATTGTGTCTAGTGTGGGAATTGTGTCTAGTGTGGGAATTGTGTCTAGTGTGGGAATTGTGTCTAGTGTGGGAATTGTGTCTAGTGTGGGAATTGTGTCTAGTGTGGGAATTGTGTCTAGTGTGGGAATTGTGTCTAGTGTGGGAATTGTGTCTAGTGTGGGAATTGTGTCTAGTGTGGGAATTGTGTTGGCTGTGTTGATTGTGTTGATTGTGTTGATTGTGTTGGCTGTGTTGATTGTGTTGGCTGTGTTGATTGTGTTGGCTGTGTTGATTGTGTTGGCTGTGTTGATTGTGTTGATTGTGTTGGCTGTGTTGATTGTGTTGATTGTGTTGATTGTGTAAACTGTGTAAATTAACTAAGTTAATTATGTAAACTATGCAGCGCCAGTTAGCCGCGCCGGACCAATAATTTCAATTAGCTCATCCTAAAAAATCGACCAAAAAATCCGGAGACTCGGCGGCAGGTCCGCATTCCGGTCCGGTGTGGAGTGCCTGTCAACTTATGTCTGGCAACTGTCAACTGACGTGTGTGGGGCGCCTGTCAACTGATGTCTGTCAACTGTCAACTGACGTCTGTCAACTGTCAACTGACGTCTGGCAACTGTCAACTGACGTCTGGCAACTGGTAACTGACGTGTGTGACAGCTGTCTACTGACGTGTGTGACAGCTGTTTACTGACGTGTGTGACAGCTGTCTACTGATGGGTGGTGTGGCAGCTGTCAACTGATGTGTGTGGCAGCTGTCAACTGATGTGTGTGGCAGCTGTCAACTGATGGAGGTGGCAGCTGTCAACTGATGGGTGAAATAAATATTGCATAGATGTATATATGTTTTTATATATTATGAGGTAGTGCACCATGGAGGGCAGATGTGAGGTCCCGTACTCAAGTTTAAGTAGGCATTTGTATGAAATAGAATACGACTTTTCTTTTGATTTGGACCATATTTTTTTCAGATCACAAATGTTCTGTATCCCAGTGCCTTCAAATGGCATGTCCATTTTATATTTATTTTTCCATAGTCTTCTATCTTGAATTTCTGTTTCTATGTGCTGTGGATCTTGCATTGAAACACAGCTATTGCAAAGATTGAGCGTTTCCTTAACTTCTTATTATGAATGGTAATTTTTTCCTATCTTTGAAATCCCTTTAGTGGGAGGATTCATCTCGCTTATTTAACACTCCGACTGCGACGTGGGCCACCGGTGGTCACGGAGGGGGATTTTCATAATGCTGCTGACTCAATTTTCAGGAACTCAATTTTCATAAGTACTTTATCACAACTAAATGAAGGCACCACGCAGTTGTCGTTTGGCTAGTTTCAAAATGGCTAAACTACAATTGAATTTAAATTTTAGTTGAATTTTGAACTTCAATTTTACCCGCCCCAATCAAAGTGTTAAAAGCTAAAACTTTATGGTCCCTTTGTTTTGTTCTTTTTTGAAATTATATTTTTTTTGCTGAGGAGTCTTAAAGTGATGTAATAAAAAATAATAATGCTAATAATTATAACATAGGTAAAACAATATTCAAGTTAAATTTGAATTGCTTTAATGTTAGTAATAATAATATAAATAAAAAGATATTTAGCTTGCGTGTGGATTGCTTGATATCGCATAATATAACTTGAAATAATCTCGAAACTTTTTTCCTTTGCAGTTTATTTCACTAAAATGTGCGTCTTCAGTTTCCCTCGAGCGGCAAATAGTGAAAGAAAAATGTGCGTCTTCAGCTTTCTCCGACGCTGTGCCGGGCGTGGGGTGTTCACCAACGTAACGTGAGTAAGTTATTAATATTTAATTAGTAATTGCTTAAATATCTACATGAAAAGCATGTGCCTAAAATAAGTAATTGATGAACACTTCGAGGACGACGTGACCACCGGTGGTCACTGAGGGGATTTTTCAAGATGCCGCTGGCTGACCGACCTGCAGTCAATTCAATTTTCATAAATACTTAATGGAAACTAAATGAAGGCACGATCTATTTATTGTTCGATATTTTAAAAATTAGTCTCTAAAATTAACTCTTATTTTAGTCCAACATTGAACTTTAGTGTAACCCACTTACACTTAACGTGTTAAATGCTTACTTAAATAGGCATATGCTAAAAATTAATGACTAGGCCTACTTAAAATTTCTATTTAAATAGGCTTGTGCAAAAACGTGTCAGTTTTGAAAATGCATCACAGGTGAGTACAAATATAATTTTGGATATTTTTGTTACGGAGAAAAATTTAAAAATTAATGAATTTTTTTCGGAATTTCTACACTTTTTTAATATTGCATGTACGCTGGAGAAGTTGATATTCTCGTTGTTCAATTCTAGAAAATTTTTAATCGTTCCCATTTCTTATTGAATATTATGGTGTTACATGTATACAAAAACCTTAATTTTTGCGCATAATTATTCTTCGCAACGCACGCATTCGACGGAAGTAAATTTGGAAGGTAAATACTTTACGGAAACAAAAAAGGAAAATATTTTTCACGTGTAACTGAAGGTTAAGTAGGCCTTTTTTTAGTTAAAGCAGAATGTTTTTGTTTTGTTACGGTCCATCTTTTTTCGGTTCATTGCTGCCTTGTTATTCAGCACCTACGACTTTCTTTCTTCTTCGACTTGTATCAATTTTATAAGAAATTTTTAACCTTCTATATCTATGCACCTTGGGCATGGATTCCGCGTTTCATTCAAGCCCATACTAAATGGTGCCTTCATCTTTCCTCTCTTTGGGAGGCCTTTGTTGCTGTTAGGGAGGCATAAACTAACATCTTATCGACTCTCCCATTGATATCGCCGTTTCTAAGCATAGGGCGTGGTGACACATGGTGCACAGATTCCCTGTTCCTTTAATGCCCCGTCAAATGGTACCCTTCTTCTTCTACTCTTAGGAACATAATGAGACCAGAGAAGTTCAAACTAACTTACAATATAAAAAACGCGCAAGCCGAAGTACATATTTTATGTGTTTAGTTTTCCTCATAGTTGAAGTCGCACATCCATGGTCTAGTTTCTGCTTTAAAACGTTGACTGCGGCAGGCAAAACTAAAGTTCAATATCCAATTACGACTTCAAGTCAATTTTAGTAAGCAACGTTAAAAACAAGAACAGGATCGTGCGTGTTTTCATTTAGTTGTGATTAAGAATTTTCAAAAGTTGAGTTTGTGACTACTGGTTGGTCAGCAGCAATATGAAAACTGTGACCAAATATGGCTCATGTCAAAGTATTAAGATCAATAACATAACCATTCAAAATAACATCAACATCAAATACATGACACCGTAACATCATTGCATCAGACGAGCGAATTTGTACCCTCATGCAGAAGGAGGTGTCTGTTTGGTTGCCATGGCAACAAGAGGCGTGAACAGGGTGAGGCAACAGTAGTGTCCTTAGGTCTTGTTGCCACTCTTGTGTTGCCACTCTTGTGTTGCCACTCTTGTGTTGCCACTCTTGTGTTGCCACTCTTGTGTTGCCACTCTTGTGTTGCCACTCTTGTGTTGCCACCCTTGTGTTGCCACCCTTGTGTTGCCACTCTTGTGTTGCCACTCTTGTGTTGCCACTCTTGTGTTGCTACTCTTGTGTTGCCACTCTTGTGTTGCCACTCTTGTGTTGCCACTCTTGTGTTGCCACTCTTGTGTTGCCACTCTTGTGTTGCTACTATTGTGTTGCCACTCTTGTGTTGCCACTCTTGTGTCGCCACTCTTGTGTTGCCACTCTTGTGTTGCCACTCTTGTGTTGCCACTCTTGTGTTGCCACTCTTGTGTTGTCGCTCTTGTGTTGCCGCTCTTGTGTTGCCGCTCTTGTGTTGCCGCTCTTGTGTTGCCACTCTTGTGTTGCCACTCTTGTGTTACCACTCTTGTGTTACCACTCTTGTGTTGCCACTCTTGTGTTGCCACTCTTGTGTTGCCACTCTTGTGTTGCCACTCTTGTGTTGCCACTCTTGTGTTGCCACTCTTGTGTTGCCACTCTTGTGTTGCCACTCTTGTGTTGCCACTCTTGTGTTGCCACTCTTGTGTTGCCACTCTTGTGTTGCCACTCTTGTGTTGCCACTCTTGTGTTGCCACTCTTGTGTTGCCACTCTTGTGTTGCCACTCTTGTGTTGCCACTCTTGTGTTGCCACCCGTGTAGCCTCTCCCCTCTGTCCTCAAGAGGCTGGCCCCCCTGTCCACCAGATCTCTACCCTCCCTGCCTGTCGACGAAAGGCTGGTCTCCCTGTCAACCAGATCTCTACCCTCCCTGCCTGTCGACGAAAGGCTGGTCCCCCTGTCCACCAGATCTCTACCCTCCCTGCCTGTCCACGAAAGGCTGGTCCCCCTGTCCACCAGATCTCTACCCTCCCTGCCTGTCGCCGAAAGGCTGGTCCCCCTGTCCACCAGATCTCTAACCTCCCTGCCTGTCGACGAAAGGCTGGTCCCACTGTCCACCAGATCTCTACCCTCCCTGCCTGTCCACGAAAGGCTGGTCCCCCTGTCCACCAGATCTCTAACCTCCCTGCCTGTCGACGAAAGGCTGGTCCCACTGTCCACCAGATCTCTACCCTCCCTGCCTGTCCACGAAAGGCTGGTCCCCCTGTCTACCAGATCTCTACCCACCCTGCCCAGGTGGCCGTATAACAGACATGATCCTCCCGAGATCCGGTTGACCACTTTTTTGCGGGCTTCCAATACACAGGAGCTAAAGGTCAGTGCTGCGATCATGCCAGGACAAGATTTCATTCTTTAGCCATGACCGCGCGCTCAGGAATGCTCGCCATGATCCGCTCACTGCACCCTGCGCCGCTAACGAGATCGCCGCCGCTGTCCCTTCCGGTCCCTCGCTTGCTTGCGTCTGCTATGGGGGGGGAGGATTGGGTTTGTTGTGGGTGTGGTTGTTGTTGTGGGGGTTGCAATACGTTGTGGTTGTTATTATTTGGGTGTCCACGTCAGTGTTTGTTGTGATGGTGGTTGTGGTTGTGGTGGGGGTCTAACGTCATTGTTTGTTGGTGGGTGAGGTTATAATTGTGGCGGTCCACGTTAGTGTTTGTTGGTGGTGGTTGAGGGGGTTGTGGTTGTGGTGGGTTCACGTCAGTGATATTGACTTCGGTGATGACGTAGGAGTAAATTTAAACACCCTGCTTGTGGTGATACAGTTGGTGTGATAGGTCAGCCTAGGTAGAATAGGTGAGGCTGAGATAGGTAGGGCTGAGATAGGTAGGGCTGAGATAGGTAGGGCTGAGATGGGTAGGGCTGGGATGGGTAAGGCTGGGATGGGTAGGGCTGAGATAGGTAGGGCTGAGATAGGTAGGGCTGGGATGGGTAAGGCTGGGATGGGTAGGGCTGAGATAGGTAGGGCTGAGATAGGTAGGGCTGAGATAGGTAGGGCTGAGATAGGTAGGGCTGAGATAGGTAGGGCTGAGATAGGTGAGGCTGAGATAGGTAGGGCTGAGATAGGTAGGGCTGAGATAGGTGAGGCTGAGATAGGTAGGGCTGAGATAGGTGAGGCTGAGATAGGTAGGGCTGAGATAGGTAGGGCTGAGATAGGTAGGGCTGAGATAGGTGGGGCTGAGATAGGTAGGGCTGAGATAGGTAGGGCTGAGATAGGTAGGGCTGGGATGGGTAGGGCTGGGATTGGTAAGGCTGGGATGGGTAAGGCTGGGATGGGTAGGGCTGAGATAGGTAGGGCTGAGATAGGTAGGGCTGAGATAGGTAGGGCTGAGATAGGTAGGGCTGAGATAGGGAGGGCTGAGATAGGTGAGGCTGAGATAGGTAGGGCTGAGAAAGGTGAGGCTGAGATAGGTAGGGCTGAGATAGGTAAGGCTGAAATAGGTAGGGCTGAGATAGGGAGGGCTGAGATAGGTGAGGCTGAGATAGGTAGGACTGAGATAGGTGAGGCTGAGATAGGTAGGGCTGAGATAGGTAGGGCTGAGATAGGTAGGGCTGAGATAGGGAGGGCTGAGATAGGTGAGGCTGAGATAGGTAGGGCTGAGATAGGTGAGGCTGAGATAGGTAGGGCTGAGATAGGTAGGGCTGAGATAGGTAGGGCTGAGATAGGTAAGACTGAGATAGGTAGGGCTGAGATAGGTAGGGCTGAGATAGGTAGGGCTGGGATGGGTAGGGCTGGGATGGGTAAGGCTGGGATGGGTAGGGCTGAGATAGGTAGGGCTGAGATAGGTAGGGCTGAGATAGGTAGGGCTGAGATAGGTAGGGCTGAGATAGGTAGGGCTGAGATAGGGAGGGCTGAGATAGGTGAGGCTGAGATAGGTAGGGCTGAGAAAGGTTAGGCTGAGATAGGTAGGGCTGAGATAGGTGAGGCTGAGATAGGTAGGGCTGAGATAGGTAGGGCTGAGATAGGTAGGGCTGGGATGGGTAGGGCTGAGATAGGTAGGGCTGAGATAGGTAGGGCTGAGATAGGTAGGGCTGAGATAGGTAGGGCTGGGATGGGTAAGGCTGGGATGGGTAAGGCTGGGATGGGTAAGGCTGGGATGGGTAGGGCTGAGATAGGTAGGGCTGAGATAGGTAGGGCTGAGATAGGTAGGGCTGAGATAGGTAGGGCTGAGATAGGTAGGGCTGAGATAGGTAGGGCTGAGATAGGTGAGGCTGAGATAGGTAGGGCTGAGATAGGTGAGGCTGAGATAGGTGGGGCTGAGATACTGTAATGTCGTGGTTTTTCATCACGATACGAGGATTAGTAATTGTAGCTGCAAACTACAGTATCGGTAACTGTAATTACCGATCTGAAGCGTTAACTTCAGGAGTAGGAAAAGGAAACTCTTAGCTAGGTTCCTATTCTTGTACTGAATCATCCATACACCGACTCTGCTTATAAGCTATAGCGCTCGGAAGTTAAACAATGCTCTTCCGGTGCATACCAATGCGATGCGCCCCAAAGGCACAGCTTCCGGCGGATGTCCCATAAAGACATCTGACCTGAACGCAATAAGGCATCCGGCAAGACGCGCAAACCTCATCTCCGGAAATCCATAAACCCAACGATGCCTACTTCACTATATAACAACTTCCCTCCCTTTAGATGAATATATATGACAAAAAGAAGGAAGAGCTCAACAACGTATTCGCATTACAGGTTTAGTTACTCTACTTGATCTACGAGGTTAATTTTGCACAGGGGAACTGCTAACAGGCTAAGCAGGAGTCTCTGTTTCCCCACTACGGATAGATCCCAAACTACTGTGCAACAACTGATTTGAATGTCTCTTCAAGATTACATTTAATGCTAATATTTGAACATGAAAGACATTAACAGCCACTTTACTAACAATAATTCCCTTCAGCCACTTGGGACCATTTCTAAAATTCAGAGCAAGAACATGATCACCGACATCAAATTGAGTTACATACATAGGCTTAGACCTGGACACAGAATATTTAGGATGAACTCTATCTCTAGAAGTAACATATTTACGATTGTTTAGCGCAACAGAGGGAGCAATTTTTGTGACACTTTGAGGAATACAATGTGATTGAAATACCGCGTAATTAGTTTGTACATCAGAGAAATTATGAACAGAGTTACCGTCACAAGTATCGTTCCTAGGGTTTTGTAGAATAGCTTCGTTCTACTGCTGTAGAGGCTTACTTGAACTCTTCATTGACACATCTTCTCTTCCGACGTAGCCCTGACAACCGCTCCTTTCCGGCTGCCCTATGTAAGTGCGAGCTGCGTCAAATTCTTCTCGTGTAGGTCCCCTTCGTGTAACAGGAGAAGGTCGTGCTGCAGTCGTAGATTTGCAAACTTTAGAAATGTGGCCTATTTTTCCACATTTTTTGCATTTTAATAATTTAATTTTAGGGCATAGCAATTCTTTGTAAGGTGCTTCTGCTTAGTTCCGCTGCGAATGCATATTTAATTCGGCTGTAGTTTTTCTGTAGTGAAAAACGATGAAGATGAATCCTCACGAATAATATCTGGAGCGTCGAAGCTTTACTGTTGAAGGACTTGCTGTCACACTTCTGTAGAACCGCGCTGAGAATTTGCGCTGAATGTAGACCGGCCACAAGAGCATCTCTCAAGAGACGATCGCGACCGCACTTTTCGTAGTTGCACGAAGATGCTAAGTCATTTAACGTTTTAGCATAACTTTGTGTGGATTCATTAACACTTTGCTCTCTGTTTAGAAATGTAACAGATGCGCCAACAGTGGATTTCTAGATTTCAAATTGTTGTATTAACTTTCCTTCAAGTTCCTCATATGTAGCATCAGTGAGTAACGGAGGTTAAATTCTTCGTTGTAGATCAGTAATGATGTTTACAGGCGAAGCTTCAACTATAATACTAGCTTTGTTAACACCATTGTTTCCCGCCTTCTGAAGAACGTCTGCACACTGTACTTGAATCGTTGTAGATATTACTCACTGTTTCCACTTCAACGTCGAATGGAGAACAGCAAAATGTAGAATGCGCCATCTTAATTTCAGAGCACTTGTAAAGTTCAAATTCACTTAGGAGGTTCGAAGCCTTGTCGCCATTTGTAATATCGTGGTTTTTCATCACGATACGAGGATTAGTAATTGTAGCTGCAAACTACAGTATCGGTAACTGTAATTACCGATCTGAAGCGTTAACTTCAGGAGTAGGAAAAGGAAACTCTTAGCTAGGTTCCTATTCTTGTACTGAATCATCCATACACCGACTCTGCTTATAAGCTATAGCGCTCGGAAGTTAAACAATGCTCTTCCGGTGCATACCAATGCGATGCGCCCCAAAGGCACAGCTTCCGGCGGAGGTCCCATAAAGACATCTGACCTGAACGCAATAAGGCATCCGGCAAGACGCGCAAACCTCATCTCCGGAAATCCATAAACCCAACGATGCCTACTTCACTATATAACAGATAGGTAGGGCTGAGATAGTTAGGGCTGAGATAGGTAGGGCTGAGATAGGTAGGGCTGAGATAGGTGAGGCTGAGATAGGTGAGGCTGAGATAGGTAGGGCTGATATAGGTAAGGCTGAGATAGGTGAGGCTGAGATAGGTAGGGCTGAGATAGGTAGGGCTGAGATAGGTGAGGCTGAGATAGGTGAGGCTGAGATAGGTGAGGCTGAGATAGGTGAGGCTGAGATAGGTGAGGTTGAGATAGGTGAGGCTGAGATAGGTAGGGCTGAGATAGGTAGGGCTGAGATAGGTAGGGCTGAGATAGGTAAGGCTGAGATAGGTAGGGCTGAGATAGGTAGGGCTGAGATAGGTAGGGCTGAGATAGGTGAGGCTGAGATAGGTGAGGCTGAGATAGGTGAGGCTGAGATAGGTGAGGCTGAGATAGGTAGGGCTGAGATAGGTAGGGCTGAGATAGGTAGATCTGAGATAGGTGAGGCTGAGATAGGTGAGGCTGAGATAGGTAGGGCTGAGATAGGTAGGGCTGAGATAGGTAGGGCTGAGATAGGTAAGGCTGAGATAGGTAGGGCTGAGATAGGTAGGGCTGAGATAGGTAGGGCTGAGATAGGTGAGGCTGAGATAGGTGAGGCTGAGATAGGTAGGGCTGAGATAGGTAGGGCTGAGATAGGTAGGGCTGAGATAGGTAAGGCTGAGATAGGTAGGGCTGAGATAGGTAGGGCTGAGATAGGTGGGGCTGAGATAGGTAGGGCTGAGATAGGTAGGGCTGAGATAGGTAGGGCTGAGATAGGTAGGGCTGAGATAGGTAGGGCTGGGATGGGTAGGGCTGAGATAGGTAGGGCTGGGATGGGTAGGGCTGGGATGGGTAGGGTTGAGATAGGTAGGGCTGAGATAGGTAGGGCTGGGATGGGTAGGGCTTGGATGGGTAGGGCTGGGATGGGTAGGGCTGAGATAGGTGAGGCTGAGATAGGTAGGGCTGAAGTGGGTAGGGCTGGGATGGGTAGGGCTGAGATAGGTAGGGCTGAGATAGGTGAGGCTGAGATAGGTAGGGCTGAGATAGGTGAGGCTGAGATATGTAGGGCTGAGATAGGTAGAGCGGGGATGGGTAGGGCTGAGATAGGTAGGGCTGAGATAGGTAGGGCTGAGATAGGTAGGGCTGGGATGGGTAGGGCTGGGATGGGTAGGGCTGGGATGGGTAGGGCTGGGATGGGTAGGGCTGAGGTAGGTAGGGCTGAGATAGGTAGGGCTGAGATAGGTAGGGCTGAGATAGGTAGGGCTGAGATAGGTAGGGCTGAGATAGGTAGGGCTGGGATAGGTAGGGCTTGGATAGGTAGGGCTGGGATAGGTAGGGCTGGGATAGGTAGGGCTGGGATGGGTAGGGCTGGGATGGGTAGTGCTGAGATAGGTAGGGCTGAGATAGGTAGGGCTGGGATGGGTAGGGCTGAGATAGGTAGGGCTGGGATGGGTAGGGCTGGGATGGGTAGGGCTGGGATGGGTAGGGCTGGGATGGGT
Source organism: Morinoia aosen (assembly GCA_030386875.1). Classification (NCBI taxonomy): domain Eukaryota; kingdom Metazoa; phylum Arthropoda; class Malacostraca; order Amphipoda; family Talitridae; genus Morinoia; species Morinoia aosen. Next base: position 74,176,703 of record CM059579.1, read on the forward strand.
AGGGCTGAGATAGGTAGGGCTGAGATAGGTAGGGCTGGGATGGGTAGGGCTGAGATAGGTACGGCTGAGATGGGTAGGGCTGGGATGGGTAGGGCTGGGATGGGTAGGGCTGGGATGGGTAGGGCTGGGATGGGTAGGGCTGGGATAGGTAGGGCCGAGATAGGTAGGGCTGGGATGGGTAGGGCTGAGGTAGGTAGGGCTGAGATAGGTAGGGCTGGGATGGGTAGGGCTGAGATAGGTAGGGCTGGGATAGGTAGGGCTGGGATGGGTAGGGCTGGGATGGGTAGGGCTGGGATGGGTAGGGCTGGGATGGGTAGGGCTGGGATGGGTAGGGCTGAGATAGGTAGGGCTGAGATAGGTAGGGCTGAGATAGATGAGGCTGAGATAGGTAGGGCTGAGATAGGTGAGGCTGAGATATGTAGGGCTGAGATGGGTAGGGCTGGAATGGGTAGGGCTGAGATAGGTAGGGCTGAGATAGGTAGGGCTGAGATAGGTACGGCTGGGATGGGTAGGGCTGGGATGGGTAGGGCTGGGATGGGTAGGGCTGAGGTAGGTAGGGCTGAGATAGGGCTGAGATAGGTAGGGCTGAGATAGGTAGGGCTGGGATAGGTAGGGCTGGGATAGGTAGGGCTGGGATAGGTAGGGCTGGGATGGGTAGGGCTGGGATGGGTAGGGCTGGGATGGGTAGGGCTGAGATAGGTAGGGCTGGGATGAGTAGGGCTGAGATAGGTAGGGCTGGGATGGGTAGGGCTGGGATGGGTAGGGCTGGGATGGGTAGGGCTGGGATGAGTAGGGCTGAGATAGGTAGGGCTGAGATAGGTAGGGCTGAGATAGGTAGGGCTGGGATGGGTAGGGCTGGGATGGGTAGGGCTGAGATAGGTACGGCTGAGATAGGTACGGCTGAGATAGGTACGGCTGAGATAGGTAGGGCTGGGATGGGTAAGGCTGGGATGGGTAGGGCTGGGATAGGTAGGGCCGAGATGGGTAGGGCTGGAATGGGTAGGGCTGAGATAGGTAGGACTGAGATAGGTAGGACTGAGATAGGTAGGGCTGGGATGGGTAGGGCTGAGATAGGTAGGGCTGGGATGGGTAGGGCTGGGATGGGTAGGGCTGGGATGGGTAGGGCTGGGATGGGTAGGGCTGGGATGGGTAGGGCTGGGATGGGTAGGGCTGGGATGGGTAGGGCTGGGATGGGTAGGGCTGGGATGGGTAGGGCTGGGATGGGTAGGGCTGGGATGGGTAGGGTTGGGATGGGTAGGGCTGGGATGGGTAGGGCTGGGATGGGTAGGGCTGGGATGGGTAGGGCTGGGATGGGTAGGGCTGGGATGGGTAGGGCTGGGATGGGTAGGGCTGGGATGGGTAGGGCTGGGATGGGTAGGGCTGGGATGGGTAGGGCTGGGATGGGTAGGGCTGGGATGGGTAGGGCTGGGATGGGTAGGGCTGGGATGGGTAGGGCTGGGATGGGTAGGGCTGGGATGGGTAGGGCTGAGATGGGTAGGGCTGAGATGGGTAGGGCTGGGATGGGTAGGGCTGGGATGGGTAGGGCTGGGATGGGTAGGGCTGGGATGGGTAGGGCTGGGATGGGTAGGGCTGGGATGGGTAGGGCTGGGATGGGTAGGGCTGGGATGGGTAGGGCTGGGATGGGTAGGGCTGGGATGGGTAGGGCTGAGATGGGTTGGGCTGGGATGGGTGGGCTGGGATGGGTAGGGCTGGGATAGGTCAGAATAATACTACTTCATTACCACTTCATTAGCACTATTGGTTAGAGTAATAAAGTAGGCAAAAAAGAATGGGTTAGAATAGAGTAGGTACGAAGAATAGGTTGGGATAGGTTAGTTCGAGACATAAAGTTGAATTAGACTGGGTTCAGTTATTTGATTTAAGAACATAACTAAAATATTTTACGGCTCCAGTTCTTTCTACGATTTTATTGAACATCAAATTTTCATGCTGTCAGCATTAAATGAAGTTCATCTGAACATGGCAGCGACAAGCGCGCATTCAGTGTCTTTATCCTACGTATTAACACTCCGACTGCAACGTGCGTCACCGGTGGTCACTGAGGGAGTTTTCATAGTGTCGCTTGCCGATCAGTAGTTACAAACAACACGATCAAGAAGGCACGATCCAGTTAAAGCTTGCTATTTTCCAAGTTCCTTACTACAATTTACTTCAAATTTGAGTTGAATATTGAACTTCAGTGTTAAGGGTGCCTGTATCACGGATACGCGCACCGTACACACTCTGTTGCTATGGTAATCTGAGAATAATAAATGCTCCTGTTCCGCATGCCCTAAAAAAAACGAACCGAGTGTTTATTTTCCCGTATCAGTAATTATATTACAATCAGTAATACCTTTTATATAGGTTAAATTTGAATGATAATTTTGCTAGAAATTAAAGGCTGATAGTGAAGAACATCGTCTATTTGGAACGCCTTTGTTGCGGTTAAGGAGTTAAACTGACATTTAATCTAATGTACGCGTAAAATCAGCTCAGTAACTGATGCAAAACAGGCACGCATAACTTTTCCATGCGAGTTAAATTACTCGAATGACCTGTGCCAATATATATAACCTATTGCTGGATTCGTCATGAAAATAATATAATTTCACGAAACTTTATGTATATATGAAAATAATGAAAATAATAATGTCACGATAAATATATAATAAGAAAAAACCCAAGAAAGTTTAACGATACTGTCTTGTATCAAACATTTATCCCGGTACGGAGACACGAGTACTGTGTAAATGTAGGTAATTATGTGCAAGTACTGGCCAATTTTTTATTATATCAGTGTAACACTGACTCGGTACTCTGCATTTACTACGATCACCTCAACGGGATACAGCTATTGTATTTGTGGGAATTAAGGCTCCCAGGGGAATTTTGTGAGGTCTCTAGCTAAAGGTTAGGTAGCCCTTCTTTTTATTGAGGTAGAACAGGTTTTTTGTTTTGTTACGGACCATCTTTTTCGGTTTACTGCTGTCCTGTTTTGCACTTTCTTCCTCAACTTTTATCATGTAACCACTTTTTCTTAGCTTCCTGTTTTTATAAACCTTGTGCGTAGATTCCGCATTCCCTTAACTCGATACCAAATGGTGCCTTCATCCTTCCTCTCTTTGAACATCTTTGTTATGGTAAAGGGAGGCTAAAACATTCTTGTAATCAATTGGTCAGTAAACTGCAATTGTGTAGGATCAGTGTTGCGCTCGTACAGTACTGGGAACTATGGAACTATGGAGAATAATAATTGAGAACTGTATGGGGCCGGGCAACTCTGGGAATGCCGGGCTACTCTGGGAATGCCGGGCAACTCTGTGAATGCCGGGCAACTTCGTGAATGCCGGGCAACTCTGTGAATGCCGGGCAACTCCGTGAATGCCGGGCAACTCCGTGAATGCCGGGCAACTCTGTGAATGCCGGGCAACTCTGTGAATGCCGGGCAACTCCGTGAATGCCGGGCAACTCCGTGAATGCCGGGCAACTCTGTGAATGCCGGGCAACTCTGTGAATGCCGGGCAACTCTGTGAATGCCGGGCAACTCTGTGAATGCCGGGCAACTCCGTGAATGCCGGGATACTCAGTGAATGCCGGGCAACTCCGTGAATGCCGGGCAACTCTGTGAATGCCGGGCAACTCTGTGAATGCCGGGCAACTCTGTGAATGCCGGGCAACTCTGTGAATGCCGGGCAACTCTGTTAATGCCGGGCTACTGTGAATGCCGGGCAACTCTGTGAATGCCGGGCAACTCTGTGAATGCCGGGCAACTCCGTGAATGCCGGGCAACTCTGTGAATGCCGGGCAACTCCGTGAATGCCGGGCAACTCTGTGAATGCCGGGCAACTCCGTGAATGCCGGGCAACTCCGTGAATGCCGGGCAACTCCGTGAATGCCGGGCAACTCTGTGAATGCCGGGCAACTCCGTGAATGCCGGGCAACTCTGTGAATGCCGGGCAACTCCGTGAATGCCGGGCAACTCTGTGAATGCCGGGCAACTCTGTGAATGCCGGGCAACTCCGTGAATGCCGGGCAACTCCGTGAATGCCGGGCAACTCCGTGAATGCCGGGCAACTCTGTGAATGCCGAGCAACTCTGTGAATCCCGGGCAACTCCGTGAATGCCGGGCAACTCCGTGAATGCCGGGCAACTCCGTGAATGCCGGGCAACTCTGTGAATGCCGAGCAACTCTGTGAATGCCGGGCAACTCCGTGAATGCCGGGCAACTCCGTGAATGCCGGGCAACTCCGTGAATGCCGGGCAACTCCGTGAATGCCGGGCAACTCCGTGAATGCCGGGCAACTCCGTGAATGCCGGGCAACTCCGTGAATGCCGGGCAACTCCGTGAATGCCGGGCAAATCCGTGAATGCCGGGCAACTCCGTGAATGCCGGGCAACTCCGTGAATGCCGGGCAACTCCGTGAATGCCGGGCAACTCTGTGAATGCCGAGCAACTCTGTGCACACAGAGGAACACCAAGCAAATACCAGGACAAAGCGAATGCTGGTAACATGCAGTATAAATAGCGCTACCCTCACCTGCAACCCCACCTGGTCACCTGCTCAATATCAACACTGTAACTCCGGGAGGTAAAACTGAAGTTTGATATTCAAATCAAATTTAAAGTCAGTTGTGGTAAGCCACGCTGAGAATAGTAAGCGTTAGCTAGGTCGTGCCTTCATTTAGCTCTACAGTAAGTATTTATGCAATTTGAGTTAGTGACTGCTGGTCGGTGAGCAACATTGTGAAAGTCCCGTCCGTGGCCACCGGTGGCTCACGTCGCAGTCAAAGTGTTAACCCATCATTTAACTTTGCACAATGTTGGTATAAAATATCACGAAATTTCAAGTAGTCTTGATTCGAAGTTTTTATTATTAGTACTTGTTTTTATTATTAGTACTTGATTCTATTGTTCGTACTTGTTTTATTATTACAAGTTTATTCGAGCATACTGCAGTAGGTTTACCTTTATTGCGTCAGTCTTTTCATCTTATTAATACCCGTCACATAATAATACCAGTCATCGTATATTTTCTATACACCATTTTTATTTGGGTCGATGGTATACAATGGTACAAGACCTGTACGTTGGTGTGTTGGTGCGGCGTGCGTGTTGGTACGGCGTGTGTGTTGGTGCAGCGTGTGTGTTGGTGCGGCGTGTGTGTTGGTGCAGCGTGTGTGTTGGTGCGGCGTGTGTGTTGGTGCGGCGTGTGTGTTGGTGCAGCGTGTGTGTTGGTGCGGCGTGTGTGTTGGTGCAGCGTGTGTATTGATGCGGCGTGTGTGTTGGTGCAGCGTGTGTGTTGGTGCGGCGTTCGTATTGGTACGGCGTGTGTGTTGGTGCAGCGTGTGTGTTGGTGCGGCGTGTGTGTTGGTGCAGCGTGTGTGTTGGTGCGTTGTGTGTGTTGGTGCAGCGTGTGCGTTGGTGCGGCGTGTGTGTTGGTGCGGCGTGTGTGTTGGTGTGGCATGTGTGTTGGTGCGGCGTATGTGTTGGTGTGGCGTGTGTGTGCTGGTGTGGCGTTTGTGTATTGGTGCGGCGTGTGTGTTGGTGCGGTGTGTGTGTTGGTGCGGCGTGTGTGTTGGTGCAGCGTGTGTGTTGGTGCGGCGTGTGTGTTGGTGCAGCGTGTGTGTTGGTGCGGCGTGTGTGTTGATGCGGCGTGAGTGTTGGTGCAGCTTGTGTGTTGGTGCGGCGTGTGTGTTGGTGCGGCGTGTGTGTTGGTGCGGCGTGTGTGTTGGTGCGGCGTGTGTGTTGGTGCGGCGTGTGTGTTGGTGCGGCGTGTGTGTTGGTGCGGCGTGTGTGTTGGTGCGGCGTGTGTGTTGGTGCGGCGTGTGTGTTGGTGCAGCGTGTGTGTTGGTGCAGCGTGTGTGTTGGTGCGGCGTGTGTGTTGGTGCGGCGTGTGTGTTGGTGCGGCGTGAGTGTTGATGCAGCTTGTGTGTTGGTGCGGCGTGTGTGTTGGTGCGGCGTGTGTGTTGGTGCGGCGTGTGTGTTGGTGCGGTGTGTGTGTTGGTGCGGTGTGTGTGTTGGTGCGGTGTGTGTGTTGGTGCGGCGTGTGTGTTGGTGCGGCGTGTGTGTTGGTGTGGCGTGTGTGTTGGTGCGGCGTGTGTGTTGGTGCGGCGTGTGTGTTGGTGCGGCGTGTGTGTTGGTGCAGCGTGTGTATTGATGCAGCGTGGGTGTTGGTGCAGCGTGTGTGTTTTGGTGCAGCGTGTGTGTTGGTGCAGCGTGTGTGTTGGTGCAGCGTGTGTGTTGGTGCAGCGTGTGTGTTGGTGCAGCGTGTGTGTTGATGCGGCGTGAGTGTTGGTGCAGCTTGTGTGTTGGTGCGGCGTGTGTGTTGGTGCGGCGTGTGTGTTGGTGCGGCGTGTGTGTTGGTGCGGCGTGTGTGTTGGTGCAGCGTGTGTATTGATGCAGCGTGGGTGTTGGTGCAGCGTGTGTGTTTTGGTGCAGCGTGTGTGTTGGTGCAGCGTGTGTGTTGGTGCAGCGTGTGTGTTGGTGCAGCGTGTGTGTTGGTGCAGCGTGTGTGTTGGTGCAGCGTGTGTGTTGGTGCGGCGTGTGTGTTGGTGCAGCGTGTGTGTTGGTGCGGCGTGTGTGTTGGTGCGGCGTGTGTGTTGGTGCGGCGTGTGTGTTGGTGCAGCGTGTGTGTTGGTGCGGCGTGTGTGTTGGTGCGGCGTGTGTGTTGGTGCGGCGTGAGTGTTGGTGCAGCTTGTGTGTTGGTGCGGCGTGTGTGTTGGTGCGGCGTGTGTGTTGGTGCGGCGTGTGTGTTGGTGCGGTGTGTGTGTTGGTGCGGTGTGTGTGTTGGTGCGGCGTGTGTGTTGGTGTGGCGTGTGTGTTGGTGTGGCGTGTGTGTTGGTGCGGCGTGTGTGTTGGTGCAGCGTGGGTGTTGGTGCAGCGTGGGTGTTGATGCAGCGTGGGTGTTGGTGCAGCGTGTGTGTTTTGGTGCAGCGTGTGTGTTTTGGTGCAGCGTGTGTGTTGGTGCAGCGTGTGTGTTGGTGCAGCGTGTGTGTTGGTGCGGCGTGTGTGTTATGCGGCGTGTCTGTTGGTACGGCGTGTGTGTTGGTGCGGCGTGTGTGTTGGTGCGGCGTGTCTGTTGGTGCGGCGTGTGTTGGTGTGGCGTGTGTGTTGGTGCGGCGTGTGTGTTGGTGCGGCATGTGTGTGTTGGTGCGGCATGTGTGTGTTGGTGCGGCGTGTTTGTGTTGGTGCGGCGTGTATGTGTTGGTGCGGCGTGTGTGTGTTGGTGCGGCGTGTGTGTGTTGGTGCGGCGTGTGTGTTGGTGCGGCGTGTGTGTTGGTGCGGCGTGTGTGTTGGTGCGGCGTGCGTGTTGGTGCAGCGTACGTGTTGGTGCACATGTTGCACATATGTGGTGAAGACTACATAGATTTCTTACGCCACACACGGCTCACATAGCGGCCCTGCAGCCTGTTGGCGGGTGTGGTGTGTGGTGACCGGCCGTAGCTTACGCAATGCGGCCTGTCTCGTGCTTCCCCCACCTCCCCCGCCTCCCCCGCCTCCCCCTCACTCCTTCCTCTCCCGCCTCCCCCTCACTCCTTTCCTCCCCCGCCTCCCCTTCACTTCTTCCTCCCCCGCCTCCCCTCACTCCTTCCTCCCCCGCCTCCCCTTCACTTCTTCCTCCCCCGCCTCCCCCGCCTCCCCCGCCTCCCCCGCCTCCCCCGCCTCCCCCGCCTCCCCCGCCTCCCCCGCCTCCCCCGCCTCCCCCGCCTCCCCCACCTCCCCCGCCTCCCCCGCCTCCCCCGCCTCCTCCGCCTCCTCCGCCTCCTCCGCCTCCTCCGCCTCCTCCGCCTCCCCCGCCTCCCCCGCCTCCTCCCCCGCCTCCCCCTCACTCCTTCCTTCCCCGCCTCCCCCTCACTCCTTCCTTCCCCGCCTCCCCTTCACTCCTTCATCCCCCGCCTCCCCTCACTTTTTTCTCCGCCGCCTCCCCTCACTCCTTCCTCCTCCGCCTCCCCTCACTCCTTCCACCCCCGCCTCCCCTCACTCCTTCCTCCCCCGCCTCCCCTCACTCCTTCCTCCCCCGCCTCCCCTCACTCCTTCCTCCCCCGCCTCCTCCCCCGCCTCCTCCCCCGCCTCCCCACCACCCCGCCCCCTCACCACCCCGCCCCGAGACCCGCCCGCACCAGAGACAGGGACCCCGCTACACCGCCGCCCAGACGCGCTGCCCGCAGCAGCCGGCGTTTTCAAAAGAAACTCTCAAATTCCTGCGCCGGCCTCCTGATCTGTATCGTGGCGAGGTCTGGGGGGTGGGGGGGCCAGCGTGACGTCATCTCCCGCGCCTTGTGATCTGGGTGTGTTCGCCGGGCTGGCTGGCTGGGTGTGTGTGTGTGTGTGTGTGTCGTGATCTGGGTGTGTGTGTCGTGATCTGGGTGTGTGTGTCGTGATCTGGGTGTGTGTGTCGTGATCTGGGTGTGTGTGTCGTGATCTGGGTGTGTGTGTCGTGATCTGGGTGTGTGTGTCGTGATCTGGGTGTGTGTGTCGTGATCTGGGTGTGTGTGTCGTGATCTGGGTGTGTGTGTCGTGATCTGGGTGTGTGTGTCGTGATCTGGGTGTGTGTGTCGTGATCTGGGTGTGTGTGTCGTGATCTGGGTGTGTGTGTCCTGATCTGGGTGTGTGTGTCGTGATCTGGGTGTGTGTGTCGTGATCTGGGTGTGTGTGTCGTGATCTGGGTGTGTGTGTCGTGATCTGGGTGTGTGTGTCGTGATCTGGGTGTGTGTGTCCTGATCTGGGTGTGTGTGTCGTGATCTGGGTGTGTGTGTCGTGATCTGGGTGTGTGTGTCCTGATCTGGGTGTGTGTGGACTGTTTGTGTGTGATCTGGGTATGTTTGGGTGTGTTTGGGTGTGTGTGTGTGTGTGTGCACGTGCGTGTGTATGTTTGTGTGTCGTGATCTGGATGTGTGTTTGGGTGTGTGTAATGATCTGGGTGTGTCTGTGTGATCGGAGTTTGTTTGTGTGTGGTGATCTGGGTGTGTCTGTGTTTGTGTGAGGTGATCTTGGTGTGTCGTGTGATCTGAGTAAATGTGTGTTAATTGGGTATGTATGTATGTGTGCGTTTGAACTGTGTGTGCGATGTGGGAGAGTCTGTGACTGTCTGAGTGATTTGCTGCTGTCTGTGTGGTCTGAATCTCTCTTCATTTTAGTCTTGTGTGCAAAATCCCGCTTTTTCAGTTAGGAGTTTCTTCCTTTTGGAAAAGGGAAAGCTTATGCATAATTTTTTTCTTTCCGAAATGAGCTTTTCTCTTCCAGCATGAACCCCTCAAGGATGGTACAACTATTGTATCTATTGGAATTACCACTCTCAAGGGGGAAAACGTGGGGTCGATGGCTAGGTATACCTTTGTTTTTGTTGAAACATAATAGGCTTTTTGTATTGTGGCGAACATTTTTTTGTTCCCTGCAGCTCTTCTCTTCAGTACTTCTATATTCTTCTACTCCCCTTCAGAGCGATTCAACTATTGTATCTATGGGAATTAGCGCTCCCAGGGGGACTATGTGTGGGCCCGAGCTAAAGGTTAGGTAGGCCTCCCTTTTGTTTAAATAGAGTAGGTTATTGTTTTGTTACGGACCATCTTTTTTCGGTTCACTGCTGTCCTGTTTTTCAGCACCTACTACTTTCTTCTCCAACTTTGGTCTTGTTTCATGAACTTCTTTCTCATCTTACTGTTCCATGACATTTCTGCATGGATTCAGCGTACCCATTACTCCATACTAAATGGTACGTTCTTCCTTCCTCTGTTCGGATCGCACTTGTTGCTGCGGTTAGGGAGGCTAAAACTAACGACTATTCTACTCGACTATTCTTCTACAACTTCTATCTTCTTTCATAGTCTCCCATTCTAACTTCCTGTTTCTGTGCGCAGGGGATATCATACGAGTACACAAATTGTGCATAGATTCCCCGTTTTCCACAGCCATACTAACGGGTCCTTTATCTTCATTCTGTTGAGACCTCCTCCGTTGTGGATAGGGAGTTCTTAACTATCTACTATGATAATAATTATATGAATAATAACAATAATAATAATAATCATAATAATAATAATAATAATAATACTAATAAGACTGCTTAATGTTGTGCGTATTAATAAAGTATTATTCAGTAACGTTTGATGTCAAAGAAGTTTGTCAACATTGGAAAGATCCTCAAGCGCTTTTAGAATTAACTGCACGTGTCCGTCCTCTGCGCTAGCAAATGCGGCAATAAGTTTAGAATGTATGAATGAAAGGATACACAATTTTTGCCGGAGATAAAAATGGGACGAAATTTGACAATAGCAAAGCTGGTTAACTGCCTATTTATTGCTCATTTCTGGGACGGAAAGAAAATGTCGTGTGGGAAATTTTCTGTGATTGAAAGGAATTTTCTGTGATGAAAGGAATTTTCTGTGATTGAAGGAATCTTCTGTGATTGAAAGGAATTTTCTGTGATGAAAGGAAATTTCTGTGATGAAAGGAATTTTCTGTGATTGAAAGGAATTTTCTGTGATGAAAGGAATTTTCTGCGATTGAAGGAATTTTCTATGATGAAAGGAAATTTCTGTGATGAAAGGAATTTTCTGTGATTGTAGGAATTTACTGTGATGAAAGGAAATTTCTGTGATGAAAGGAATTTTCTGTGATTGAAAGGAATTTTCTGTGATGAGAGGAATTTTCTGTGATTGAAGGAATTTTCTGTGGTGAAAGGAAATTTCTGTGATGAAAGGAATTTTCTGTGATTGAAGGAATTTACTGTGATGAAAGAAATTTACTGTGGTGAAAGAAATTTACTGTGGTGAAAGTAATTTACTGTGATGGAAAGGAATTTTCTGTGATGAAAGGAATTTACTGTGATGGAAAGGAATTTACTGTGATGGAAAGGAAATTTCTGTGATGAAAGGAATTTTCTGTGATTGAAAGGAATTTTCTGTGATGAAAGGAATTTTCTGTGATTGAAGGAATTTACTGTGATGAAAAGAATTTTCTGTGATTGAAGGAATTTACTGTGATGAAAGGAATTTTCTGGGATGAAGGGAATTTACTGTGATTGAAGGAATTTTCTGTGATGGAAGGAATTTTCTGTGATGGAAGGAATTTACTGTGATGAAAGAAATTTACTGTGGTGAAAGGAATTTACTGTGATGAAAGGAATTTTCTGTGATTGAAGAAATTTACTGTGATGAAAGGAATTTACTGTGATGGAAGGAATTTTCTGTGATTGAAGAAATTTACTGTGATGAAAGGAATTTTCTGTGATAAAAGGAATTTACTGTGATGGAAAGGAATTTACTGTGATGAAAGGAATTTTCTGTGATGAAGGAAATTTACTGTGATGGAAGGAATTTACTGTGATGAAGGGAATTTACTGTGATGAAGGGAATTTACTGTGATGAAGGGAATTTACTGTGATGAAAGAAAAGAGAAAATGTACCCGAGTGTCCTCGTTACGACATCACCTTACATCATCACTAATTTGGCAGCTCTGGTGTTATGCTTCTCCGCATAACTGTGTACGGAACATCGCTAAGGATCTGAATAGTCGTCCGGCCAACGACTTATTCATAAATGATTCAAAAAGACCGAATATTAAGCCTGATTTCTGCGAGAAAGCATCACATCGTTGAATTCTAGAACGATCGACTCTTCAGGAACGATCGGACGTCGCCGTAACTCGTAACGAACAACCATGTCAACCGAAGATGCCAAGAACCTCAAAGGATGTCTTCATTTGCTTTAATTAATATGTATAATATTGATTGTGGGGATTTTTATATAGTAATGAGGGTAAGGTTAATGATGTATGTTTTCTATTCATTCGATTGTAGGGATATATCACGCTCTTATTGGTAACCTTGTTAGGTTGTTATTCAAAGTTGGCACCTCAAGGTGACGCCGAACGCGGGTTACCCGAGGGACTGAGAGGGAGAGAGCGGCAGTAGAGGCCAGGACACGATTATAAGCAGCCGCATACGAGTTTGTTCCTCTACCTTGGTCCAGTTGGGCCGAGGCTTTGCCTCTTAAATTCACTACTCGGAGCCATACTAGAATATCTGTGCCCTCATTCGCTCGAAAGTGATTAACTTCAAGAATACTCACCTGCAGTGCCAATAACGTAAACTAGAGATTGTCAACAAGTCAACATATACGGCTACTGTTGGCATAATCCCAGCCATCAACCCGGTCTCTCTGCCCTCAACCAAAGATGGCGGCCTTGCTCCAGCACGCCAGCCAGGCGACATTCAAACGGCGAGACCAATCTCCAAATCTCAAGATAAGTTTCCCTCTGATTTCATGTCAAACCCCAGTCCCCACTCAAGCTTCTGAGTATATTAGGATGTGAATGCGTAGATCGCGTGCGTCCAATTAATGCGTATTTTCGATGATTAATGCTTCAATAATTTCCTGTGTCCAATAGCGAATTTCTTTAATATCCTTGTGTTCTCCATATCCTTCAAATAGATAGGAAGAGATGAGATAGATTGATTTGGAAGAATAATAATGTTTGAAGCCAGGAAACACGGCTAAAATGCACGATTAATTTATGGCCTTAAGCCGTTCGTCACGCTCACCGAAGATTGAATTAAATATTTATACAGAAACCCTGTATTGGTGGCAGCTACCTCGATATTAACAAGTAGAAAATAAAATAAATGTGACGAATAATCTTAATGTCACGACTAATAATATCACATGGAAAATATCATGCATCGCAACAAAGAATAACGGCAGAGAAAATGAAGACCGTGACCTCAGCGATATAAAATAAAGAGGGTCACGACATATGGCGGCTGAGCGTTGGGATTTGAGTTTTGCTTTAAATGTAAATGTTACTGTAAAATCTCATGCCTGCCGAACTCACACCTCCGAATAAAAATATATACGTGCATTCAAACATTCAAATTTAAAAATCGATATTTGGCCGACTAAAAATAATTTCTTTATCTGAATCATCTCGTCTCTCTCTTCCTAATGAATACTTATTTGCAGAATGTCGTCAGGAATGATGAATGAATGTTGCATTAATATTTCATATTTCAATGTTGTCGATAGACTCATAATAGGTACGGATGTGCAACGTATCCCTCCATCAATTAAATTTAACTACCATGTATGTAACATTTTCTGCACTACCCAACGTTAAAACTGTAATGTAAAAACTGAAATGTAACAACATGCTATGTTGGAGACGAATATTGAATCGAACATTCTTGGCACCCAAGCCACAGCCTCGCGTACCCCGAGCCGATGGGAGGCCAAATGTAAACAGATCGCTCGTTCGCCCGCAGAAATGGTCACAAAGCCACACTCAACAGCTTTCCATGATTCTAAACTTCAATAATGCGAACGATAAATGTTGTGAATCACGATTTTCTTAGTCTAGGCATGTAATGTTTACGTTTTTCTAATGAAAAATAAATTTAATTACATGTGAGAACGTAAAAATTTAATTATTTCATCATTACTGCGTGTAAGATTTCTTATTCGACGTTCATCAAACAAATCCCTGCGGATACCACGGCATAATTATGTCAATATCATGTGAATTTTGTATTCAAATTTTAAATAATGATGACCAAAACCAGCTTATAGATAATTTTATTTCAATATCTGGAGTATAGGACTCCCGGCACTCGAGCCACACCCGTGTTCAGGCTGGCATCCAAGCACGATCTAAGCTCCTTTGTTGTCGTCGTGTGAGCAGCCGCAAGGCTCTCACCACAGCTTCGACTATAGGAAATTTCGTGGTGCACGAATGTAAAATCTCACGAACCACGGATTGGTAAATTTTAGATGTAATACTTTACGCTTTCAAATAAAATTTAATTTGATAACGTGCGAGAACAAAATTTAATTAAATTCATTATTGCTACGGGAAATTTATGCGATGTAATCAGTAAATACTAACGATCTTACACGAAATTTGTCTGAGAATTTACTACGGATGCTAGGAATTGCTATTACAATTTAAAGTCAACGTATAATAAATTTAATCTTTTTCCAATATATGATGTGCGATTTCTTGATCAATTATTTGGATTACGTACAATAAATTCAAATCCAATTACCAATGACATTATTCCAATGAGAATGAATGTAAACTGGAGACATTTGTCTGCTATTAGAATTACTAGTTAGTTGAGGTTTCAAAATTTAATCACGATTCTTCGGAACAATCTCATTTTGGCGTATAATCTAAAAAATTAGATTTACTATTACTCTTCAAATAATTAACAGCCTACGAATACCTCACATGGGGACTCATGTCGTCATTGAAACGTAGTATAAATGATGCGCGAACTACTAGGAAAACACAACAACGTATCTGAATAGTGAAATAAATTCAATTCGTGATTTCAAAGAAAAATTTGATACAGCCAGGATTTATTTCTAACGAAAGAATTCAGTCACGACGATCTCATATTAATATGTTTGCTCAAACGTTCTACTGGTCCCGAACATAACTATGAATTTCATTGCGTCGAGTTGGTCAAATTTAAATAATATGTATAAATTTTGTAATTAATATTTCTGTGTGGGGAAAATAGTTCAACTTTATTTCGCTTTCATGTATTTCGATAATTCCGTGAATGTGTGTGTACTCGCAGGATGTAATTAATTTTAAACTTTGCGATCTATACTTAAATAAATTTTTGAACCTTATGTTCTATTCGTAATTTGCTTATAATAACGTAAAATTCAAACGTAGGATGCTTAAATCTTTTTGTGAATACTTGGGAGTTTGAGAGGGAAGACTTGGTTGACGTGATATAGAGGGAGACTTGGGAAAAATTAAAGAAGAACATCAGAACAAACACTTAATGGGATTGACCTTTCAGGAGTGGTGGATGACATCAGCTGAGCGCGGTTGAACGCACGCGCTGGCACAATCACTCACCACTCACCATGGTTGGTGAGAGCGGCACCTCCACGAACACGCGCTGCACCACCGCTCTCACCGTCGCCCTGCTTGGACGGCATCACTACTACGGGTTGGCCGCGCACACACGAACGTACGCTGCACCACTGCTTCCTACTCCACCATCTACCTCGACGCTTGGAGCACGACGCAAGTCGACAATCACCTGAGCTCGCGCACCGACTATCAGAAAACGGCGAGGCGTAGAAAACTTCGCCAGGCGGCAGCTGGCTATCTCGACACGCAGCTGCAGACCTGAGCTCGCACGCCGACTCGTAGAAAACGAGTACGCGAAGAAAACTTCTTATCAGCGGACTGGGTCGACGACCGCAGTTAATTTTCTACTGAGGCACAGTGAATAGAAAACGACGGGCATTTAAAATTTAAAGGACAGCTCAACGTAGGGATTTCAATCACGACTTCGGACTTCGGATGGATTCGACGACGACGGCTTCTGATGTGATCAACGACGATGAAAATAATACGGAGGCCCAGATAAAAATCAACGTATCAACTCAAAGATCTCAGCATAAAGGCAGCGAATCCTACGCAACCCCAAAAAAAAGATGATGAACTCCACGAGATTGTAGTCCACTTCGACCGACGACACACGGAATATATTTCGGAGATCTCTATAAGACTTCTGCAAAGTGGTGGAGCAAGTCATGCAGCCCAGGACTATACGACTTGGGTGTATTTGGAAGTGTTCGCTACACTTCCGAGGGTTTTCACTCTCAAGGATTACTGCAGTGATCCACGCAACGGAGGGAGAAGTCGGTGTCATCTATAGGACACGGTTCTGCCCATAGGACAACTATAATGACTCCTTTATTTGACGACTCTAAATCAGCGCTCGCCAGAAGAGCAAACTCTAGTTGTACGCATCTTGACTCTTCCCATGATCCGCGCATTAAAGGCGTCGGCTGCACGTGTGAGCAACGTCGAAGATAAGCCCTTCAAGCACAAGCGGGAGCTTGTGATTTGTTCGGCCACGGGGGATTCTGTTATGCTTCTCCGCATAACTGTGTACGGAACATCGCTAAGGATCTGAATAGTCGTCCGGCCAACGACTTATTCATAAATGATTCAAAAAGACCGAATATTAAGCCTGATTTCTGCGAGAAAGCATCACATCGTTGAATTCTAGAACGATCGACTCTTCAGGAACGATCGGACGTCGCCGTAACTCGTAACGAACAACCATGTCAACCGAAGATGCCAAGAACCTCAACGGATGTCTTCATTTGCTTTAATTAATATGTATAATATTGATTGTGGGGATTTTTATATAGTAATGAGGGTAAGGTTAATGATGTATGTTTTCTATTCGATTGTAGGGATATATCACGCTCTTATTGGTAACCTTGTTAGGTTGTTATTCAAAGTTGGCACCTCAAGGTGACGCCGAACGCGGGTTACCCGAGGGACTGAGAGGGAGAGAGCGGCAGTAGAGGCCAGGACACGATTATAAGCAGCCGCATACGAGTTTGTTCCTCTACCTTGGTCCAGTTGGGCCGAGGCTTTGCCTCTTAAATTCACTACTCGGAGCCATACTAGAATATCTGTGCCCTCATTCACTCGAAAGTGATTAACTTCAAGAATACTCACCTGCAGTGCCAATAACGTAAACTAGAGATTGTCAACAAGTCAACATATACGGCTACTGTTGGCATAATCCCAGCCATCAACCCGGTCTCTCTGCCCTCAACCAAAGATGGCGGCCTTGCTCCAGCACGCCAGCCAGGCGACATTCAAACGGCGAGACCAATTTCCAAATCTCAAGATAAGTTTCCCTCTGATTTCATGTCAAACCCCAGTCCCCACTCAAGCTTCTGAGTATATTAGGATGTGAATGCGTAGATCGCGTGCGTCTAATTAATGCGTATTTTCGATGATTAATGCTTCAATAATTTCCTGTGTCCAATAGCGAATTTCTATAATGTCCTTGTTGTTCTTCGTATCCTTTTGATAATTAGGAAAGGAGGATGATATGATTCAGAAGAAAAGAATAATAATGTTTGAAGCCAGGAAACACGGCTAAAATGCACGATTAATTTATGGCCTTAAGCCGTTCGTCACGCTCACCGAAGATTGAATTAAATATTTATACAGAAACCCTGTATTGGTGGCAGCTACCTCGATATTAACAAGTAGAAAATAAAAGAAATGTGACGAATAATCTTAATGTCACGACTAATAATATCACATGGAAAATATCATGCATCGCAACAAAGAATAACGGCAGAGAAAATGAAGACCGTGACCTCAGCGATATAAAATAAAGAGGGTCACGACACTGGTGTGCGGCGGTGTGGTGTGAGCTGTGGTAGCGAACACCAGCACTGATGTTGTACCATCACACCAGCGCCACCTTCACCACCGCCTTTAACACCACATAACACTAACACCACTGACACCACCTTACACCAACACCACCTTCTCTAACACCAGCATCTCTAGCACCAGCATCTCTAGCACCAGCTTCTCTAGCACCAGCATCTCTAGCACCAGCATCTCTAGCACCAGCATCTCTAGCACCAGCTTCTCTAGCACCAGCATCTCTAACACCAGCATCTCTAGCACCAGCATCTCTAACACCAGCATCTCTAGCACCAGCATCTCTAGCACCAGCTTCTCTAGCACCAGCATCTCTAGCACCAGCTTCTCTAGCACCAGCTTCTCTAGCACCAGCATCTCTAGCACCAGCATCTCTAGCACCAGCATCTCTAGCACCAGCATCTCTAGCACCAGCATCTCTAGCACCAGCATCTCTAGCACCAGCATCTCTAGCACCAGCATCTCTAGCACCAGCATCTCTAGCACCAGCATCTCTAGCACCAGCATCTCTAGCACCAGCATCTCTAGCACCAGCATCTCTAGCACCAGCATCTCTAGCACCAGCATCTCTTGCACCAGCATCTCTAGCACCAGCATCTCTAGCACCAGCATCTCTAGCACCAGCATCTCTAGCACCAGCATCTCTAGCACCAGCATCTCTAGCACCAGCATCTCTAACACCAGCATCTCTAACACCAGCATCTCTAACACCAGCATCTCTAACACCAGCATCTCTTGCACCAGCATTTCTAGCACCAGCATCTCTAGCACCAGCATCTCTAGCACCAGCATCTCTAGCACCAGCATCTCTAGCACCAGCATCTCTAGCACCAGCATTTCTAGCACCAGCATCTCTAGCACCAGCATCTCTAGCACCAGCATCTCTAGCACCAGCATCTCTAGCACCAGCATCTCTAGCACCAGCATCTCTAGCACCAGCATCTCTAGCACCAGCATCTCTAGCACCAGCATCTCTAGCACCAGCATCTCTAGCACCAGCATCTCTAGCACCAGCATCTCTAGCACCAGCATCTCTAGCACCACCATCTCTTAACACCACCACTTTCTCTATCACCACCACTTTCTCTATCACCACCACCTCCTCGTAACACCAGCACCTCCTCGTAACACCAGCACCTCCTCGTAACACCATCACCTCCTCGTAACACCATCACCTCCTCGTTACACCAGCACCACTCATTCCCAGCTCCACATCCAAGCGAGATATGAGACCGGCCGCGGGCCCGAGCTTTGGGGGTGACGCAAGCGGTCCCTTGGGGCCCCCTACCTTGTGAGGCCTACCCCACACCTCGTGAGGCCCCCCCACACCTCATGAGGCCCCTCCTACACCTCGTGAGGCCCCTCCCACACCTCGTGAGGCTCCCTCCACACCTCGTGAGGCTCCCCCTCACACCTCGTGAGGCCCCCCCACACCTCGTGAGGCCCCCCCACACCTCGTGAGGCCCCCCCCACATCTCGTGAGGCACCCCCCACACCTCGTGAGGCCCCCCCCACTCACCTCGTGAGGCCTCCCCCACACCACGTGAGGCCCCCCACACCACGAGAGGCCTCCCCCACACCTCGTGAGGCCCCCCCCCCCCACACCTCTTGAGGCCACACACACGCGTCATATTCTCATGCCAACGCCGTAAAACTCCTAACGCTGGCCAGCTGGTGGTTTGCGTTAGCTTGGTATCTTGTATGTTTATGCCGGTATATTCTGTCCAGGGCGAGGTGGTGGTGTAGGTGGTGGTGTAGGTGGTGGGGTAGGTGGTGGTGTAGGTGGTGAGGCAGGTAGAGAGGTATTAAGATGTCTTGGTCGTGGCGATAGTGTTAGGTGGGGGCGGTGGTGATGGTGTTGGGGTTAGGTGGGGTGGTGGTGTTAGGTGAGCTGGTGTGTTAGAGGGTAGTTGGTGTTAGAGGGGGGGTTGGTGTTAGAGGGGGGTTGGTGTTAGAGAGGGGTTGGTGTTAGAGGGGGGTTGGCGTTAGATGGTGGTACTGGAAGTGATGTTTGGTGGTGCTGTTGCATGTGATCCAATTACTGATCTGTGTACTGCTACGTACTAACTGCAACTCAAAGTGTAAAGTTCTATACTTCACTCTCGTTTAAATTATTCTGTATAGATTCTCTATTACTTTTGTTCTTTGTGTTCTCTGCCTGCACTCAGCTCTCGATCCAAGAACCGTTCTGATACCACTTTTTTAGCTCGTGACCTTTCCACTAAAAGTTTTCTCAAAAGAATCGCTAAGCATATCAAGATCGTATAAGTGTAAAGCAGTAGATCATAACAGGTGAACATCTCATGCGCACCGTTACCTTTACTGATGAAAATACGGAATCCCACCTCTTTAACACAGTGGTCTCCAAGCTACAGCCCGCCAGTGTGATAGTCCGGCCCGCGACAGCTAACGACGCGTACTCGGCGACTGCTATAGAAATTATGGATAATGGCAGAAAAATTAAAATGGTTTGCCCTTGGAACTTACTGGAGTTATCAGTGTTCCAAGGCTGGAAAGTTCGGAGACCCCTGCTTTAACAGATACGCTACGTGAAGCAAGTTATGGATAAAGTTGTGGAAAGTTTCAAAGTTATAAAAAATACGACTTTAGTTTTATCTGCGGTATCAGCATGAGATGATGTCATAAACGCGCGCATTGAGTGTATGAACATCTCCGAGAAGCGCGCGTTATACGGACGTGCGCAGCAAGCGAATGTACTCCATTTTAAAGCAAACCTGCTACAACTGAATACTCTCGCAAATTACACAAAATCGATCGCACCAACAACAAGTTGAGTAAATTTCGTTTTACTTTAATTAAAAACTTTAGAATTTGAGCCAAGTTTGAGCAAAACAAGTTGCAGATTTCGCCTTTGAAAGAGATACATGGTTTGAGTTTAGGTCGAGTAAATGGCCTGCTGTGTGTGTTGGAACAACAGACCGGCAGTCAGCTAGCCTGGCTTTGAAGTTCCAAGACAAGAACTCAGCAAAATCTGTTGGGACAACAGACCGGCGGCAGTCAGCCAGTCTGGCTGTAAAGTTCCAAGACAAGAACCCTGCAAGATGTGTTGGAACAACAGACCGGCAATCAACCAGTCTGGCTGTAGAGTTCCAAGACAAGAACCCTGCAAGATCTGTTGGGACAACAGACCGGCGGCAGTCAGCCAGTCTGGCTGTAGAGTTCCAAGACAAGAACCCTGCAAGATGTGTTGGAACAACAGACCGGCAATCAACCAGTCTGGCTGTAGAGTTCCAAGACAAGAACCCTGCAAGATGTGTTGGAACAACAGACCGGCAATCAACCAGTCTGGCTGTAGAGTTCCAAGACAAGAACCCTGCAAGATGTGTTGGAAAAACAGATCGGCAATCAACCAGTCTGGGCTGTAGTGTTCCAAGACAAGAACCCTACAAGATGTGTTAGAACAACGGACCGGCAGTCCACTAGCCTGGCTGTAAAGTTCCAAGACAAGAACCCTGCGAGATGTGTTGGAACAACAGACCGGAAGTCAGCCAGTCTGGCTGTAAAGTTCCAAGACAAGAACCCTGCAAGATGTGTTAGAACAACGGACCGGCAGTCCACTAGCCTGGCTGTAAAGTTCCAAGACAAGAACCCTGCTAGATGTGTTGGAACAACAGACCGGAAGTTAGCCAGTCTGGCTGTAAAGTTCCAAGACAAGAACCCTGCTAGATGTGTTGGAACAACAGACCGGAAGTTAGCCAGTCTGGCTGTAAAGTTCCAAGACAAGAACCCTGCAAGATGTGTTAGAACAACGGACCGGCAGTCCACTAGCCTGGCTGTAAAGTTCCAAGACAAGAACCCTGCTAGATGTGTTGGAACAACAGACCGGAAGTCAGCCAGTCTGGCTGTAAAGTTCCAAGACAAGAACCCTGCGAGATGTGTTGGAACAACAGACCGGAAGTCAGCCAGTCTGGCTGTAAAGTTCCAAGACAAGAACCCTACAAGATGTGTTAGAACAACGGACCGGCAGTCAACTAGCCTGGCTGTAAAGTTCCAAGAAAAGAACCCTGCTAGATGTGTTGGAACAACAGACCTACAGTCAACCAGTCTGATAATTCCAAGACAAGAACCGTCGCAGATTTAAAACGACCAACTGCTGTATCTTAGACCACCTTGTGGCGCAGTTTATCTCCCCGTGAAGTGGACATTCATTCAGCGAGCGTCAGGGCAGGGAAAGAGGAGGGTTGGACAGGCAGCCCCACCCTGCAAAAGTTCGCTATATCGACGCAGTGGGCCTGGAGAGCTTGAACTGTACCCTACTGATCACTTGTTTGGGCTGTCTATTGTTGCTTAATACGTTTCCTCCGATGGGTTAAACTGAAGTGCAATCAATGTTCAATTCAAAGTCAAATGTTGTGAGCAATTTTGAAAATGGCAAATATTAACTGGATAGTGCCTTCGTTTAGTTTTCATTAATAACTTCTGAACATTGAGTTTGTGACTGCAGATCCATCAGTAGCGTTATGAAATTCCCCTCGGTGAATACCGGTGGGTCCCCCGTAGGAAACGTACTAAGTTGCGTAAGGACTGAACTGGGTAGCATTCACGTGGGTACTGTATTTTTGAAAAGTGTCCGGTTTGTCTGAACGTGATTTGTTACCGTTTTTTAGCTGTGCATCGCCCCCTCAGGGGGATACAACTATTTTATCTATGGGAATTAGCGCTCCCAGGGGGACAATGTGAGGACCCGAGCTGAGAGTTAGGTAGGCCTTCTTTTTGTTGAAATGAAATGTTTCTGTTATGTTAAGGACCACCTTATTCGGTTTACTGCTGTCCTGTTTTTTAGCACCCACTTCTTTCTTCTTGAACTCTTGTCTGGTTTCATGAACTTCTTTTCCAACTTAATGCTTATATGCCCCTTCTGCATAGATTCCGCATTCCCTTATATCCATACTAAATGGTGCCTTCCTCCTTCCTCTCCTTGATACGTTTTTTTTTTTGTAGCGGTTAGGGAGGCTTAAAATAACTTATAATCTTAATCTCAATCTCTGCGTAGTAGTCACAATTTTTTAAACAGGATATAATTGTGTGAGCATAACTTTCATGAAATATTCAATTGTATCATGTCCCAGGCACATTAAGCGAACAGGTGTCACTTTATGAACTCAGAAAACCCGTCAGAAAAATGGTCGTGGCGCTGCAAGTTGTTTGGTCGTCCAACTTGGTGAGGGCCCACGTTAAGTTTTGATTTTCGCAGGCTCATTACGGTGTATTTTTTGTACATTATATTTTATGTTTAATTCGTGCAAATTGTATTATCATTGGTTTGTTGCATGGAGGTGTGCCTTCTCCCCGACTCAAGATACTCTCGCTAATGCAAATTAACCAAGGGAATTACGTCTCGTGACACTAAATCTGTTCCAATTCCTAAATTTTCTGTAATTTTTTCAAACTTTCTCAAGAACTCCCCTGCAATATCTTCTAATTTCAGAATTTCCCCTAACCTCTTCTAATTTTAAAATTCCCCACGTTCTCTTCTAACTCCTCTAAGAGCCCCTCTCTAAAATCTTCTAATTCCTCCTTAATATATGACTGTATAAGTTCAATACAGCTGAAAAAAAGAACGCACCTCCGTACACACACAAGGGCACAACACACTCCAGTGTCCGCCGCTGTGCCCACGGGAAGGGACAGGCTGCGAGTATTGCCAAGAGCTGCAGGGATCAACAGACGGGCAGAGCTGACCTTTGCCTACTCCAGATGACGTCACTCGTGCCACCACCCACCACACCACTCACCACTACCCTCCTCTCACCACACCCACCCCTCCACCCACGCATCTCACCACCAACCCCACTTCCCACTACTCAACCCCACCCCACCCCACCACCCACTACACAACCCCACCTCACCACCCACTACACAACCCCACCTCAATACCCACTACACAACCCCACCTCACGACCCACTACACAACCCCCACCTCTCCACCCAATACACAACCCCCACCTCACCACCCACTACACAACCCCACCTCACCACCCACTACACAACCCCACCTCACCACCCACTACACAACCCCAACTCACCACCCACTACAGAACCCCACCTCACCACCCACTACACAACCCCACCTCAATACCCACTACACAACCCCACCTCACGACCCACTACACAACCCCCACCTCTCCACCCAATACACAACCCCCACCTCACCACCCACTACACAACCCCACCTCACCACCCACTACACAACCCCACCTCACCACCCACTACACAACCCCACCTCACCACCCACTACACAACCCCAACTCACCACTCACTACACAACCCCACCTCACCACCCACTACACAACCCCACCTCACCACCCACTACACAACCCCACCTCACCACCCACTACACAACCCCACCTCACCATCCACTACACAACCCCACCTCACCACCCAATACACAACCCCACCTCACCACCCGCTACACAACCCCACCTCACCACCCGCTACACAACCCCACCCCACCACCCGCTACACAACCCCACCTCACCACCCACTACACAACCCCACCTCACACCACCCACTACACAACCCCACCTCACACCACCCAATACACAACCCCACCTCACCACCCGCTACACAACCCCACCTCACCACCCGCTACACAACCCCACCTCACCACCCGCTACACAACCCCACCTCACCACCCGCTACACAACCCCACCTCACCACCCGCTACACAACCCCACCTCACCACCCGCTACACAACCCCACATCACCACCCACTACACAACCCCACATCACCACCCGCTGCACAACCCCACCTCACCACCCACTACACAACCCCACCTCACCACCCACTACACAACCCCACCTTACCACCCGCTACACAACCCCACCTCACCACCCGCTACACAACCCCACATCACCACCCGCTACACAACCCCACCTCACCACCCGCTACACAACCCCACCTCACCACCCGCTACACAACCCCACCTCACCACCCGCTACACAACCCCACCTCACCACCCGCTACACAACCCCACCTCACCACCCGCTACACAACCCCACCTCACCACCCGCTACACAACCCCACCTCACCACCCGCTACACAACCCCACCTCACCACCCGCTACACAACCCCACCTCACCACCCGCTACACAACCCCACCTCACCACCCGCTACACAACCCCACCTCACCACCCGCTACACAGCCCCACCTCACCACCCGCTACACAGCCCCACCTCACCACCCGCTACACAACCCCACCTCACCACCCGCTACACAACCCCACCTCACTACCCGCTACACAACCCCACCTCACCACCCGCTACACAACCCCACCTCACCACCCGCTACACAACCCCACCTCACCACCCGCTACACAACCCCACCTCACCACCCACTTCACAACCCCACCTCACCACCCGCTACACAACCCCACCTCACCACCCGCTACACAACCCCACCTCACCACCCGCTACACAACCCCACCTCACCACCCACTACACAACCCCACCTCACCACCCGCTACACAACCCCACCTCACCACCCGCTACACAACCCCACCTCACCACCCGCTACACAACCCCACCTCACCACCCGCTACACAACCCCACATCACCACCCACTACACAACCCCACCTCACCACCCGCTACACAACCCCACATCACCACCCACTACACAACCCCACCTCACCACCCGCTACACAACCCCACCTCACCACCCGCTACACAACCCCACATCACCACCCACTACACAACCCCACCTCACCACCCGCTACACAGCCCCACATCACCACCCACTACACAACCCCACCTCACCACCCACTACACAACCCCACATCACCACCCACTACACAACCCCACCTCACCACCCGCTACACAGCCCCACATCACCACCCACTACACAACCCCACGCACTACACAACCCCACCTCACCACCCGCTACACAACCCCCACCACCACGCCCGCTCCGCCTGTCTCGCTGTGCGGGAGAGGTGTGCTGTGGTAAGTGATGTCTACTTCACCACACACTTAATAACATCCTCGGGAAAAATTTAAGTCTCTCTAGCGTCTTTGGTGGTGAAACGTCTTGTGTAATAATACTAATGATAAAAATGATAGCAATAATAAAAATGTAGCTGCGTCTCATCACGAGCATGAATTCCAGAAAATATGGCTCATGTAAATTACTGGAAAGTAAGAAAAATAAACAAATACGTACGTCGCAATATATAGATCGTTTAAGTATTAATAGCAGAAATTTAATTCGTTTGTGTGACGTAGATGAATTGTACAGCCTTCAACGCTTTGATCTGAGAGTTTATGAAGTTTAAAATCCAGAAATCCATGTACGTTCTTCACCACTAGTAATAATATCAAATATAATAATAATAAATGATTATAATATCAATAAAAATAAACTCAGTTAAAGACAATTCAGTCAGAGACTCTTCAGTTGTCGCCTTGGCCGTTCCACCAAAGTTACATTTACAAAGTTACAATTTATTCCTCTACAGGGGCAAAAAAAGTTTTTTCTCTATTCGCACTCAGGACGAAACTTAGATCATGGTTCGCCACCGCAGCTGTTGTCCTCAAACTGCTCCCGTCACCCAACATAGCCTCCTTGTTCTTCGCAGCGCAACACGTTTTCTTATGCCACGGACGTTTTCTTCGCTTACGTCATTTAGACGGCCCAACTGTCCGGTAACTGTACCTGTCCAGCAGCTATACCCGTCCAGCAGCTATACCCGTCCAGCAGCTATACCCGACCAGCAGCTATACCAGACCAGCAGCTATACCAGACCAGCAGCTATACCCGTCCAGCAGCTATACCCGTCCAGCAGCTATACCCGTCCAGCAGCTATACCCGTCCAGCAGCTATACCCGTCCAGCAGCTATACCCGTCCAGCAGCTATACCCGTCCAGCAGCTATACCCGTCCAGCAGCTATACCCGTCCAGCAGCTATACCCGTCCAGCAGCTATACCCGTCCAGCAGCTATGCCCGTCCAGCAGCTATACCCGTCCAGCAGCTATACCCGTCCAGCAGCTATACCCGTCCAGCAGCTATACCCGTCCAGCAGCTATACCCGTCCAGCAGCTATACCCGTCCAGCAGCTATACCCGTCCAGCAGCTATACCCGTCCAGCAGCTATACCCGTCCAGCAGCTATGCCCGTCCAGCAGCTATGCCCGTCCAGCAGCTATGCCCGTCCAGCAGCTATGTCCGTCCAGCAGCTATGCCCGTCCAGCAGCTATGCCCGTCCAGCAGCTATGCCCGTCCAGCAGCTATGCCCGTCCAGCAGCTATGCCCGTCCAGCAGCTATGCCCGTCCAGCAGCTATGCCCGTCCAGCAGCTATGCCCGTCCAGCAGCTATGCCCGTCCAGCAGCTATACCCGTCCACCAACTGTACCTGTCCACCAACTGTACCTGTCCACCAACTGTACCTGTCCACCAACTGTACCTGTCCACCAACTGTACCTGTCCACCAACTGTACCTGTCCACCAACTGTACCTGTCCGCCACCTGTACCTGTCCGCCAACTGTACCTGTCCGCCAACTGTACCTGTCCACCAACTGTACCTGTCCACCAACTGTACCTGTCCACCAACTGTACCTGTCCACCAACTGTACCTGTCCACCAACTGTACCTGTCCACCAACTGTACCTGTCCACCAACTGTACCTGTCCACCAACTGTACCTGTCCACCAACTGTACCTGTCCACCAACTGTACCTGTCCACCAACTGTACCTGTCCACCAACTGTACCTGTCCACCAACTGTACCTGTCCAACAACTGTACCTGTCCAACAACTGTACCTGTCCAACAACTGTACCTGTCCAACAACTGTACCTGTCCAACAACTGTACCTGTCCAACAACTGTACCTGTCCAACAACTGTACCTGTCCAACAACTGTACCTGTCCAACAACTGTACCTGTCCAACAACTGTACCTGTCCAACAACTGTACCTGTCCAACAACTGTACCTGTCCAACAACTGTACCTGTCCAACAACTGTACCTGTCCAACAACTGTACCTGTCCAACAACTGTACCTGTCCAACAACTGTACCTGTCCAACAACTGTACCTGTCCAACAACTGTACCTGTCCAACAACTGTACCTGTCCAACAACTGTACCTGTCCAACAACTGTACCTGTCCAACAACTGTACCTGTCCAACAACTGTACCTGTCCAACAACTGTACCTGTCCAACAACTGTACCTGTCCAACAACTGTACCTGTCCAACAACTGTACCTGTCCAACAACTGTACCTGTCCAACAACTGTACCTGTCCAACAACTGTACCTGTCCAACAACTGTACCTGTCCAACAACTGTACCTGTCCAACAACTGTACCTGTCCAACAACTGTACCTGTCCAACAACTGTACCTGTCCAACAACTGTACCTGTCCCCTAACTGTATAGTAGTGTTCTACTATTTTTGAACCCTTTTTTTATTATTAGTTGTGTTAGTTGCGTTGTGCTGTAAGTGCTTAAGTAGAGATTCCTGTGTACCCTGGAGAGTAACATCCACGATCGACCTGTTGCGCGCAATGGCGAGAGCATGTGGAGGGCTCCAGAAGGTAGGCTGTTGTTGTTGAGGTTTGGAGCCTGTAGAGGACGGCGTGACTATCTCTGTACTGATCCGTGTATGCTTTCCGTCCGTGTCTACGTTGTGCGTGATATGGTGGGTCTGAGCATGGACAAGTTAATAAAGGCTAACGTCCTGTGCTAGATGACTCCGCCGTAAGATAGTCGCCGATGTACAAAGCAGGATCGTATAGTTTCACGTAGCATAGTCATGCCGACCGGTTTTATCGTAAGTGGTATGTTTTAAAGTGCAATATCCTGTCCGTTTGGATGTCAATAAAACGTAAGTTTCATATTTTGGTTGTTTTCATGAAGGCCGGTTTGAGAATAGCGCCACAAGATTGGGTCGGAAAATTAACAGGAACTGGTGCAAGTTGTCAAGAGAAGTTCGGTCGTAACTTGTGCTCAGGTGTGATTTGGTAAACCTTTGGGTCGGTGACTGTACCGAAGCCTGGGACGTCTCTGGAATTTGTTGGCTGAGTCGAGCCCTGGATGCTCCCGAGATAGGTTGGTATGGTGAGACGGAACTTTGAGTGCATTGAAAATAGGGTAGCAGCGCTACACCCGTGCTTTACGTTGGCTAGGCTGGTGGAAGTGGGAGTCGCGCAGCCCAGGGTATAATAGAAAATTCCGCGACCCCGACTGCCAGACCTACCACATTGGTGGCCAGTATGGGGAATTCAGACAAATTTCTGGAGCTTTAAGGGGGCTGATACGAAGCTCGGAACAGTCTCAAATTGGAGAACTATTAGGTGCTAAAAGCGGGTTGTGAGCTGTCTGCGGGTCTCGCTGGTGTGCCAGTAAATTAAATTTGTGAAGTATGGCATCAGCAGCTAATATGTCAGACGTAATGCTGCAGCTGGTGCAAGCTATAGGGAAACTTGGGAAAGAAGTACCTGAGCCCAGTGTCTTCAAAGGGGGAATTGGTAATGGGAAAGAGTTAGATACGTGGCTACGGAGTTTTGAAAAATACTGTAAGGTGCAATATGGGGATGACACGGAAACATGGCTGGCTAGTTTAATCAAATATTTACAGGGAGAGGCTAAAGAGATTGTGGAAGCCTGTGGCCCTGGTGCGAAGTATGAATTTGTGAAGAAAAGATTGGTGCAAGAGTGGAGTGCAAAATTATCATTAACGGATACGGAGTTTGGGGCGTTCTTTTCAGCAGAACGTAGGACGGGCGAAAGCTTATTGTGTTATTCCATTCGCTTGGAGAGACTAGCGCGGGAAATGTTGCAGGAAAGTGACGAAGTCAAAAGGGAAGAGATAGTTAAGAGCAAATTAATTAGTTCACTGCGAAAGGAACTTGTGAATCGATTACAGGTGCAGCTGGGGCATTTGGATGGTGTGACCTTGAGGCAAGTGGTTAGTCTTGCTACCGTGTTGGAGGAGCAGGAGGACGAGTGCATGAGGAACGAATTTGTGTGTGTGAGTGAGGAGAGACAGGTGCGAGAGGATGTGCGACAGGATGTGAACGAACAGTGGCGAATGAAGAGCGCGTGTTTCTACTGCCATGAGAATGGGCATTTTGCGAGAGCCTGCCCTCGGAAAATGGAGGAGAGAAGTGCTCGCGCAAGAACGGAAGTATGTGCGTATTGTGGACGAATGGAGCATCTAATGTCAGCATGTGTTCGGTTTAAGAGTGAAGTGTGTGCATGTGTATGGTGTGGGGAGAGTAGCCATAAGAGTTTTCAGTGTCGAGAGAAGCCGGGGAAACTAGAAAGGACTGGTGCAGATGGGGGCGCGCCAGCGGAAGTAAATTCCCAGGGGCTCGAGTGACCAAATTAGGAAGGAATGTCAGGAACGTGCTGGCTTATAAACTTAGCTCATGCGGGAAGAATAATGTTGTCGCACACTGCCTGTCTCGGGTGAACTATCCGTGGAGTATGCCTGAAGTACCCGAGGAGAGCATTAGTGCTGCCGAGTATGAAGTCCTAACCAATGTGCAGGGTGGTCCAGGCTCCTTGTTTCAGGCTTTGAGTGTATTGCTGGGTCGGAGTGACGCTGAGATCATTCGGAAACGCTGTTGTGATGTCGTTCTGCAGAAGCCGGAAAGGTATGGCTTGGGGAAGGCGGCTGCACATAGGAAGTGGGCTACCACCTGGAGTAGTCCGGGGGTATTCCCGCCATGAGAGGCAGTTCAGGCGTTCTCTGATGTGTATGGACTCAAAGTCATAGTGTGTTCACGGCCTTTGTGTCTTGTGGAGGTAGTTCCTAAAAGGGGCACAGGCGGTTGTCGCACTGGAATGTTTAGGTGGGGTACATTTTAACCCTATCAAGCTGTCTCAGGATTATGGGAAGCAATCTGTCAATGTGGCTATTGCTTCGGGAACTGAAAAATGTAGTATGTTGGGAGCTAGTTTACCGACTATTGCTGCAGGTCAGGACGCTGACCCAATTCTGGTTAATGTGAAGGAAAGTTTACAGACAGGACAGGCTAATTTACACTTGGGAGCCTATAAAAAATTGTTCAAGCGACTATGCTTGCGGGATGGAGCAGTGTGCATAAGGAAAGGGAACCCTCGGGGAAAGCCTGTTCCAGTTGTTCCAGAGAGAGACTTGCCAGTATTAGTGAAGGAGTATCATGAACACCTAGCTCATGTGGGAAGAGATAAACTCTTGAATGCTTTCAGGAGAAGTTATTTCGGGCTTGGCCTGGGAGTTGTGCAAAAGACGGTGCGGGAATGCGTAGTTTGTCAGCAGCATAAGGGAGATGTTGTTAAGGATTTTCCGTTGCATCGGCTGGATAAGAACTTGACGCGGCCATATGAGGTGTATGCAGTGGATCTGTTGGAACTTCCCCGGAGTAAGAGAGGTTATGTGGGAGTCTTGGTCGGCATTGATCTGTATAGCAAGTTTGGTCATGCAGTACCGATACGCTCAAAGCAGGCCAGAGCTGTAGTGGGAGCCCTGGAGCGAAGCATTTTCACGAGCCTACCAAGGACGCCGGTGACAATCAGATCAGATAATGGGCCAGAATTCACCTCACGGGCATTTCAGTCGCTGTTGAGTAGTTACGGAATCCGACATCAAACCATCGTACCTTATGCTGCCCACATGAATGGAGCTGTGGAAAGATTGAACAGGACCATTAGGGACAGGTTAGCAGCCACCTGTGCGAAAGTTCCAGGAGATTGGAATTTGGTCCTGTCAAGGGTCATGATGCAGTACAATCGGCTAATTCATAGAGAAACTGGAAAAGCGCCTGGGGAGTTCTTTGTGTCTGAGGAGGTTACGCCAGATTTGTCCAAGGTAACTGAGAAGGAGAAATTCTGGCGACCTGGAGGTTCCAGCTTCCGGCATTTTGACGTGGGCGATTACGTCTTGCGGAGGATCGTGCATTTGCCCGGGGCTGAACGCCACAAGCTCGCGCCCCGTTTCGAAGGGCCCTACCAAGTGGTGCGATGTTACCCGGATGGGGTGAGCTACCAGCTGAAGATAGAAGGGCCTCGAGCTTTGTACTTGCGGGCTCATGTAGGGCAGTTGAAGCAGTTCCATGGGGAACCGGAGGTTGGTCCGAAAGTGGCCGTGCCAGCAAAGGCGCCGCCCTGGCAGGGTGCGGCGCCGGCGCGGGGACGCCGGCCGCGGGAGAGGGGCCGACATCTTGTCCTCGGGATCGACTGGGAGCTCTTACGAGGAATCAGGGCAGGAACAGTGAGGACTCCTAGTGCAGAGAGGGAGGATGACGCCCCCTCTTCGGACGGGTTGCGACCCGAGGTTTCGGACGGTACGGGGTACCACATGGAAGAGAACAGCCCTGACAGCGTGATGAGTGGGCCTGGAGAGGTAAGTTACCACGTCCGGTTCGAGCTCCTCAGATATTTCGGATTTCTTACACCAATACGACGCAGCGCTGGTCCCGAGGACGTCAACACCGGGTGGGGAAAGTAACAAGGTTAAGCCGGACCAAGTTGGTAAGAAATATCCGTTCCGGGTGAGACCTAAGGTAAATTACAAAGTGTGAGTGTGTGAGAAAATGGTTTGTTTAGGTGCCGAGTTGCTGCGTTCCGGATCATGCTGATTTGTTTTGTATAGCTAACGGATGTGTGCTTGTCTTAATAGAAGTTCTGCTTGTTAGTGCAATAATATTCTATGTTACGGGCAAGAAATTGTCCTCCTTTTAAAGTTAGCCATTACGAAAAATTATTAATAAAGATAGTGGGTAGTAGATAGAAGCCTTGTTTTAAACTAGCAGAGGATAGGAAAGTCCATCGGCAATGATCGAGGTTCTAATACCCCCTTGTCCTCAGAGTCGGGCTCTGCTGCTGGTGGGTGATTCCCGAGCCAGGGATGCGACCTTGGCCGCCCTTCCCGGCTGGAGGCTCCGCCTGTGCGTGTGTCCGGGAGCTGCATTGTCCCGATTGACAGAAGCAGCGCAGAACGAGCTGCGCGCTGGGGAACGGCCGGATCTGCTGGTCATGGTTGGTTTCCACTGTGACCTGTCGTATCTGGCCACCTACGGTGTGTCTGCAGCTCGGGGCCTCCTAAGGTTGGCGGAGCCGGCCCCGTTACCCGAGGTCCGTTTGGCCGTGACTTCGGCAGACCATGTTGTCGGCCATTATTATGGGGTTCCGGTCGTGTGGTGCCTGCCGGCTACCCCCGATTTCGCCCGTTTTAATACCCTACAAGGCGTACGGAAGCGGCGGTGGCATGAGCTCCCCGAGTTCCTCTGCCAGGAAGCAGAGTGGTCGGCCAGCCGATATAGGTCGACGGTGCGGGAGTTGGAAGGATATTTCCAACGACAGGGGGTCCACACCATCCTGATGGATCGATATCTGGGGCTGCACCGGTATTCTGATAGCCAAGACGGGGTGCACCCTATACCAGGAGTGGGAGCTGACATCTGAAGAAGAGTGCAGGAGGAAGCGGTGGCCCGCCGTCCCGCGATTGGTCCATCAAGAGTCCGCGGACGAGTATTGTCGCTGGCGGAGCGATTTCGACGCCGAGAACGGCGCAGGCGGCAGAGCTGGTCGCGGATGAGGGCCACGCTGCGGGCGGTCGATCTCAATGCCGCGGACCGGTGGCCGGGTTACCCCTTTTTGCGACAGTCGACGTATGGGGGGCGTCGCCAGTAGTGTGTCTAATTTTTGTTTGTTTGTTGGGGTTTTTGCCCGTTGGGAGCCCCGAGTAGGTATTTAAGGGGGGAGGGGTATAGTAGTGTGCTACTATTTTTGAAGCCTTTTTTATTATTAGTTGTGTTAGTTGCGTTGTGCTGTAAGTGCTTAAGTAGAGATTCTTGTGTACCCTGGAGAGTAACATCCACGATCGACCTGTTGCGCGCAATGGCGAGAGCATGTGGAGGGCTCCAGAAGATAGGCTGTTGTTGTTGAGGTTTGGAGCCTGTAGAGGACGGCGTGGCTATCTCTGTACTGATCCGTGTATACTTTCCGTCTGTGTCTACGTTGTGCGTGATATGGTGGGTCTGAGCATGGACAAGTTAATAAAGGCTAACGTCCTGTGCTAGATGACTCCGCCGTAAGATAGTCGCCGATGTACAAAGCAGGATCGTATAGTTTCACGTAGCATAGTCATGCCGACCGGTTTTATCGTAAGTGGTATGTTTTAAAGTGCAATATCCTGTCCGTTTGGATGTCAATAAAACGTAAGTTTCATATTTTGGTTGTTTTCATGAAGGCCGGTTTGAGAATAGCGCCACAAGATTGGGTCGGGAAATTAACAGGAACTGGTGCAAGTTGTCAAGAGAAGTTCGGTCGTAACTTGTGCTCAGGTGTGATTTGGTAAACCTTTGGGTCGGTGACTGTACCGAAGCCTGGGACGTCTCTGGAATTTGTTGGCTGAGTCGAGCTCTGGATGCTCCCGAGATAGGTTGGTAGGGTGAGACGGAACTTTGAGTGCATTGAAAATAGGGTAGCAGCGCTACACCCGTGCTTTACGTTGGCTAGGCTGGTGGAAGTGGGAGTCGCGCAGCCCAGGGTATAATAGAAAATTCCGCGACCCCGACTGCCTGACCTACCACAACTGTACCTGTCCACCAACTATACCTGTCCACCAACTGTACCTGTCCACCAACTGTACCTGTCCACCAAGTGTACCTGTCCACCAACTGTACCTGTCCACCAACTGTACCTGTCCACCAACTGTGCCTGTCCACCAACTGTGCGTGTCCGGTTTACTGTGCGTGTCCGGTTTACTGTGCGTGTCCGGTTTACTGTGCGTGTCCGGTTTACTGTGCGTGTCCGGTTTACTGTGCGTGTCCGGTTTACTGTGCGTGTCCGGTTTACTGTGCGTGTCCGGTTTACTGTGCGTGTCCGGTTTACTGTGCGTGTCCGGTTTACTGTGCGTGTCCGGTTTACTGTGCGTGTCCGTTTTACTGTGCGTGTCCGGTTTACTGTGCGTGTCCGGTTTACTGTGCGTGTCCGGTTTACTGTGCGTGTCTGGAATTTTCACTGTTCCCTTTACCACGTTTTACTGATCAGATCAGTGTTTTTCGGAACAGTGTTTGCAGATCAGATCAGTGTTTTTTTCGGAACAGTGTTTGCAGGTCAGATCAGTGTTTTTCGGAACAGTGTTTGCAGATCAGATCAGTGTTCTCAAACTCTATCCGTTCGGAAGCACGGAATCATCTCTGGAAGATGAATTGCCTTTGCCGAGCTGCGCCAAGTGGTACATTGTGTGGAGTCTGCGATGGAGAGGTTGGGCAGTTCTCGCTTAAGTGTGAGTCCTGCTCCTGTTACACCCACCTGAAATGTTCGGGACTGCCGTCGTACCACCTTGTTCGACTGGAGTTGACCAGAGCCTCGTATAGGTGCGAGTGCTGTGTAGCGAGGGAGAGTGGCGAGAGGTACCAGGAGGTTCTCGACTCGATTGAGGAGGAGCTCAGAAGTTCCGGAGACAAGGGTCTGGAGAGCCCTGGAAGAGAGCCAAAAACCCCTAATGCACCACCGCTGTCGGGTGTGGTCGCAGCGCATGGGAGGCAGTCGTTGAGCATGGACAGCTTGAATGACACGGCCGGGTGCCCAGAGAGTGCAAAAACGGGGGAAGCGAGTGGAGAAAAAGCTGAAAAAGCTGTGTGCCGACATTACCTGAGGGGACAGTGTAAACATGGTTTGAAAGGAAGCTCCTGTAAGTTTGCGCATCCTAAGCTTTGCCGTAAGTTTGCGAAGCTGGGAGGTAAGCGAGCGGGAGGTTGCAAAAAGGGCCGAGACTGCAAATTTCTCCATCCTGCTGTGTGTTGGAGGGTGGAACGGGGGGAGCAGTGCCCGTACAAAAACTGCAAATTCTATCACCCCAGGGGACTGATCTCGGCTGTGTCGGGGGAAAAACAGTCGAGCATTAGTGACCAGGAGCCGAGAATGCTCCCCAGGAGCGAACACAGCGAACCGAGGGGCGCACCACCACAGAGAGGGCTGTCTTATGCTGATATGGTGAGCAAGCGTGCACCGGTTGCAGCCCAGAGGGACACTCAGCCTGCTGGTTCGTATGGCCAGGATGCAGGCCTACTAGGGTCTTTTCCGGGACAGACTGAAAGTTTGTCTTTTTTAGAGCTGCGCAGGCAGGTCCAGGAAATCCAGAACCTGCTGACCTTGCTCCTGAAGGAGAGGGACAACGAACGCCCCCCTATTCAAGGGCTACGTCCGTGCAGCTGCCGAAGCCATTTGTAGAGAGTAATGGTTGCCCCACAATTATTTCCTGCAACATCGAAGGCTTGTGCCCACGTGCTCAGAAACATAAGGTTAAGATATTAGAAGAAAGAGCCCTGTTGGAGCATGCGGTTGTTGTGGCAGCGGTTGAGTCACACCTACGTGAGGAGATCCTTGATGCCGAGGTGAGCATGAGGGGCTACTGCTTGTACAGAGCTGACAGGGCTTCCGACAGAAAAAAAGGAGGCATTGCAGTGTTCGTCCGTGAGGATCTGGCTGCAGCCGCAGTGGTGCTCAAGAGTGGTTCAAATGGATGGGTGGAGCACATCGTCCTGTGGTTTGAAACGATGAGACTTATTACTGTTGTTATGTACAGACCCCCCGCGTGTCCTTCTGAGATGTTTGTTCCGGTTTTCCTTGATATCGCAGAGGGGATTGAGGACCTGGGAACACCTCTGCCGACTCTGATTATTCTTGGTGATTTTAACTTTCCGAGAATAAACTGGTCCTTAAACAGTATCTACGGTGGCTCTCGAGAGGACCGATTACAGGCCAAATCTCTTCTCGAGTTCATGGACAAGTTCGCGCTTGAACAGTCGGTGAACTGCCCAACTAGGCTGGATAGCTTATTAGACCTAGTCTGTACCAACCATGGTGAACTGGTGAGGGACGTGGTTGTGGAAGACACAACATTGTCGGACCACAGACTGATAATAGTTAAAGCTGATATTGGATGGGCCAACCAACAGTCCAACGCTGAGCTGAACTATGGGAGTATCTTGGGTTCACTTAACTTCATGAGCTCTCGAACCGACTGGTGCAGTATAAGGGAGGAGCTTGCAAGAATCGACTGGGCTTCGAGATGCGAGGACATGCTTCCCGTGAACATGTATGAAGATCTCTGTGGTGTCCTGACAGAGGTCTGTTCAAAATACGCCCCGCCAAAGACAACAGTTCGTCAGGCGTCAATTCCAAGAGATCGTAAGATCCTAATGCGGAAGAAAGCCCGTATACGTAGGCAGCTGCTCAGGGCTGTCAGCTCGGCCATTAGAATGAAATTACTGAGCAGGGCAGAGCTGATCGAGCACCAGCTGATACAGTCGCATGAGCTTGAAACTGCGACTAGGGAGAGGCGGGCGATTGAAGCAATCCGCAACAACCCGAAGTATTTCTATGGGTACGCACGGAGTAAGTCGAAGACCAAGTCCCAGATTGGCCCTTTCTATGCTGGCGACGAGCTCGTTGGTGACTCTTTGGCCAAAGCTGAGGTGCTGAGGAAGCAGTACGAGTCAGTCTTCAGTAGGCCGAGAAACTCGGACACTCTAGGTCTCCTGCAAGGACTACTCGAAGAAGACAGGCCCTCCCTTCTGGACGATGTTCGGTTCGGCGAGGACGAGCTGGTGACATGCATAAGGGAGCTGCCGTCCACGTCCGCAGCGGGTCCGGACGGGATTCCTTCGATCCTCTTGAAGAACTGTTGCGAGGAATTGAAGGCTCCTTTATATGCACTGTGGAGATCATCAATGGATAAAGGATGTGTGCCTGCTCCTCTCAAATTGGGAGTAATTATTCCGGTTCACAAGGGGGGCGTGAAGCATTCCCCAGCTAATTACCGTCCTATCGCCCTAACATCCCATGTAATTAAAATTTTTGAGAAGATCGTAGTTAAACGACTAGTTACGTATCTCGAGAGCAATGACCTACTGAACGACAATCAGCACGGTTTAAGACGGGGTCGGTCGTGCCTCTCACAATTGTTGGAGCATCAGCGGCAGGTTACGGAGGCGCTTGGCTCTGGACTCGCTGTGGACGTGGTGTATCTGGACTTCGCTAAGGCCTTCGATAAAGTAGATTATGGCGTGCTGCTTAGAAAGCTCCGTCTTTTTGGAATCAGTGGTAGGCTCCTTGAATGGATTTATAGCTTCCTAACAAACAGGAAACAAGTTGTCTCAGTGGACGGGAGCCGCTCGACGGAGTCGGTGGTGGTGAGTGGTGTGCCTCAGGGATCCGTTTTGGGTGCACTCCTTTTCCTGATCCACATTTCGGACATCGATGTCAATCTGTTGCACTCACGGGCCTCATCCTTCGCTGATGACACCAGAGTCTTGAAAACTATTGCTACGGTGGAGGACTGTGAGGCTCTACAGAGTGACCTCCAGAAGATTTGCGAGTGGGCAACGCGAAACAACATGACCTTCAATGAAAATAAATTTGAGTTGGTGCGGTACGGTTTGCACCCTGACCCCTCCTTTGCGTACAGCCCCACTGGAGGTTCAGCGATCGACCGCAAGTCTTCGGTCAGGGATCTGGGGGTCGTAATCTCGGATGACGGCGGCTTCGGAGAGCACATTAACCAGGTGGTGCTTAGGTGCAGACGCCAGATCGGATGGATCCTGCGAACCTTTAAGACAAGGGAAGCCCCACTAATGCTGAAATTGTTCAAATCGTTAGTCCTCTCATTGGCAGAGTACTGTTGTCAGCTCTGGAGTCCGAGCACTGTTGGCGAAGTACAGAAGTTGGAGGGTGTACAGAGAACCTTCACTGCAAGGATCGACGGAATGCAGTCGTTTGACTACTGGAAACGGCTATCACACCTGTCCCTGTTTTCATTACAGCGTCGCCGTGAAAGGTACCTCATCATATATACCTGGAAGGTTCTGAATGGCTTGGCTCCGAACTTCAGGGACCAGGCGATGCGACTAATAGCCCAGCGGCACATTCGGCGAGGGAAAACTTGTAACATCCCAGCCTTTACCAGCAGGGCGCTGGCGAGCATCAGAACGAGGCATGAAAACTCGTTCTCTGTTATGGGTCCTCGCCTGTTCAACTGTCTTCCGGCTAGTACCAGGGAGTTTGAGGGGACGCTGGAGTCTTTCAAAGGAAGACTCGATGGATTTTTGAGGACGATCCCGGACAAGCCTCCCTTGCCCCATTACTACCAGCCTGCTGAGGGTAATAGTATCCTGCAGCAGCTGGCATATATGAGAGCGGCTGCCCCCTAACCTTGCCCCGGCAAGGGAAGGAGGGCTGACGCCGCTCGTTCTGGAGGCGCCGTGGCCTGCCTCGGCTGTGGTGGAGCTGCTGGCTCCCTTTGCTGAGGACCTGGGGCTCCGTCGCTGCGGGGAGGTTGGCGGCGTCGTGAGGCGGCGACTCATCGTGGCCTGGAGCTGTGCTCTAAACTATATCTCAGGAATCTCAGGAATCTCAGGTGTCCGGTTTACTGTGCGTGTCCGGTTTACTGTGCGTGTCCGGTTTACTGTGCGTGTCCGGTTTACTGTGCGTGTCCGGTTTACTGTGCGTGTCCGGTTTACTGTGCGTGTCCGGTTTACTGTGCGTGTCCGGCTTACTATAACTGTCCGTTAACTATAACTTTCTTGTAACTGTCCAGGCTTGCAATTTTTTCATCTTTTCACTTGATGTTTCAAACGCGATAAAACTTTTCGACAAATATTAGGTTGTACATATTGAAAGCTAATTATTTTACCAGAAATTCTGATGAAATTCTCATGGAATTCTTTTGGAAAAATGTCCGAATCTGCATGTTGAATTTTATGTTTTTCTAAAAACAAATTATGCAGAGATTTAACTGAAATCTGACTTTTAAAATTTTAAGCGATTTTCATGTAGAAATGAGTGAGTTCCAAAAACAGTATTATGGGTGAATTTTATTGAAAAAGTCAGGGTTATATCCTTACTACATTTCTTCAACTTTTTACCTAATGTTTCCAAAAGCCGTGAAAGGTTTTGACAACATCAGTACTGGGTTTTACATCAAGAAAACTAATCGTTTGACCAGAAATTGATATAGAATTCTCAAAAATTTATACAAAGTTCTTCTAGAAATAGGTCAGTCTCCGCATGCTGAATTTCGGGTTATCGCTAGGGCAAATCTATTTGAGATTTACAATGAAACCTCGTTTTCCAATTCTGAACTGATTTTTAATGAAAAATTAGAGAATTTATAACATTTTTATCATGCTTAATTTTTGGTCAAAAACGTAAGGGTAGGCCTATTTCCGTACGATATTTTTTAAATTTTTCATTCATGGTTTCCATGAGCGATGTAACTTTTTGTCACCACCAATACTGGTTAGCACATCAGGAAAAACTAATCATTTGATCAGAAATTCCTTTGTAATTCTCTAAAAACTTATCTAAAATTCTTTATAAATTTACCTAAAATTCTTGTAGAATTTATCTAAAATTTTTGTAGAATTTATCTCCAATTCTTGTCAAATTTATCTAAAATTCTTGTAGAATTTATCTCCAATTCTTGTCGAATTTATCTAAAATTCTTGTAGAATTTATCTCCAATTCTTGTCGAATTTATCTAAAATTCTTGTAGAATTTATCTCCAATTCTTGTCGAATTTATCTAAAATTCTTGTAGAATTTATCTAAAATTCTTGTAGAATTTATCTAAAATTCTTGTAGAATTTATCTAAAATTCTTGTAGAATTTATCTAAAATTCTTGTAGAATTTATCTAAAATTCTTTTAGAAAATGGTCTCAGTCCGCATGTTGAATTTCGAGTTTTTCCAAATGCAAATCGGAGATTAACCTAAAAACCAAGTTTTTAAATTCTCAACGCAATTCCAGTAATGATTCAGGAAGTTTCCAAAATTTACAATATGCGAAATTTTTCCATAAACGAAAGAGTATACCCTCAGGGGGATACAACTATTGTATCTATGGGAATTAGCGCTCCCAGGGGGACAATGTGAGGACCCGAGCTGAGAGTTAGGTAGGCCTTCTTTTTTTTTGTTGAAATAAAATGTTTTTGTTATGTTAAGGATCACCTTTTTTCGGTTCACTGCTGTCCTGTTCTTCAGCACCTACTACTTTCCTCTTCAACTTTTGTCTTGTTTCACGATCTTCTTTCACAACGTACTGTTTCTATGCCTTTCTGGGTAGATTCGGCGTTTCCTTAACTCCATATTAAATGGTGCCTTCCTTCTTCCTCTCTTTGGATCGCATTTGTTGCTGGGTAGGGAGGCTAAAACTAACGACTAATCTAATCTAACGAAAGAGTTTAGTGTTATAATATTTTTTCACCTTTTCACAATATGTTTCAGAAGCGGTAAAACTTTTCGGCAGTTCTCGGCGCTGTGAGGCAATTTTCTCCGTTGGATATAGGGGAAAACT
This sequence comes from Morinoia aosen, assembly GCA_030386875.1. Classification (NCBI taxonomy): domain Eukaryota; kingdom Metazoa; phylum Arthropoda; class Malacostraca; order Amphipoda; family Talitridae; genus Morinoia; species Morinoia aosen. The sequence continues at coordinate 74,217,237 of CM059579.1, forward strand.
CAAAGCACAATACCCCACTCTACCCAGGTGTCTGAAATGGGTACCGGTCTTGGCCGGGGGTAACCGTCTTGGCGATAGTTATAAGGCATTTCAAAAACCAATGTACAAGGTGATATGTATCAGGCTTGTTTGGAAATAAAGCATCCTTAGATGCCGATGTTTGTTTTTTCTAAAATTCAGTTGTACACCAGGAAAAACTAATTATTTGACCTTTCATATTTATGTAACCCCTTTGATATTCGTTTAGAAAACGAGCCATATCTACATGTTTAATTTTTTGTTTTTCCAGAGGCAAATCGGCCGGAGATAAACCTGAAAACCAAGTTTTAAAATTCTCGCGTCAGTTCCAGTTAGAAATCAACACGTATGCAGAATTTTTATTTTGCGAGATTTTTTTAAAACCTGAAACCTTCAAGCCTACCTTGAAAAGGTAGTCATGAAATACTTGATAGCCATATTTTGCCGTTCTTTTACTTATTTCACCGATGCAGCGTAACTTCTGCTCAGCTGCCTGTGCGGGATTCGAGTAAGACGGCTTGTAACCTAAGCTCAAGTCTTTCATCTCGTTCCTGTTACATTTTATTTGATATTTTCAGTACTTTATTTTATATTTTTCAATATTTTATCTTATATTTTTCAATATTTTATTTAATATTTTCAGTACTTCATTTTATACTTTTCAATATTTTATTTTATATTTTTCAATATTTTATTTTAAATTTTTCAATATTTTATTTTACATTTTTCAATATTTAATTTTATATTTTCAGTACTTCATTTTATATTTTTCAATATTTTATTTTAAATTTTTCAATATTTTATTTTAAATTTTTCAATATTTTATTTCATATTTTTCAATATTTTATTTTATATTTTTCAATATTTTTTTTTTCTATTTTCAGTACTTTATTTTATGTTTTTCAATATTTTATCTTATATTTTTCAATATTTTATTTAATATTTTCAGTACTTCATTTTATACTTTTCAATATTTTATTTTTTTCAATATTTTATTTATATTTTTCAATATTTTATTTTATATTTTTCAATATTTTATTTTATATTTTCAGTACTTCATTTTATATTTTTCAATATTTTATTTTATATTTTTCACTATTTTATTTTATATTTTCAATATTTGATTTTCTATTTTTCAATATTTTATTTTATATTTTTCAACATTTTATTTTATATTTTTCAATATATTATTTTATATTTTCAGTATTTTTATTTTATATTTTTCAATATTTTATTTTATATTTTCAGTACTTCATTTTATATTTTTCAATATTTTATTTTATATTTTTCAATATTTTATTTTATATTTTCAATATTTTATTTTCTATTTTTCAATATTTTATTTTATATTTTTCAATATTTTATTTTATATTCTTCAATATTTTATTTTATATTTTTCAATATTTTATTTTATATTTTACGAAATTCATATGAAATTTATCAACATTTCAGTTTATCTCTTCCAAGATCTATTTTATATTTTTCAATGTTATTTTATATTTTTTAATATTGTATTGGATTTTTTCATTTGATTGTATCTTATTCTTTTTGGTGGTCTCCGTAGGGTAGTAGTTAATTCGTCTTCTCCAGATTTTAGAACCCCCCCCCCCCCCCCTCATTGGAAGCCCGGTGTTTCTTCCCGCTGGGAAAACCCCACAGGGGGATACAACTGTTGTATCTATGGGAATTAGCGCTCCCGGGGGGAAAATGTGTGAGGGCCCGAGCTGAGAGTTAGAGAGGCCTTCTTTTTGTTGAAATAAAATGGTTTTGTTACTGTAATTTTATTACTGTAATAGTTGTTGAGAACCACCTTTTTTTCGGTTCACTGCTGTCCTTTTCTCAGCACCTACTACTTTCTTCTTCAACTTTGATCTTGTTTCATAATTTTTTTATTCAACTTACTGTTTCTATGCTCCTTCTGCATAGATTCTGCTTTCCCTTAACTCCATACTAAATGGTGGCGCTTCCTCCTTCCTCTCTTGGATAGTCTTGGTTGCGGATAGGGAGGCTTAAACTAACTAATAATCTAATCTAATCATAATAAACCCGCTGAGAAAAGCCCCATTTTTCCCCTTGACCTAAGCGTATAAAATGGGATTCTGGCTGACCATATGTCATTGCGTCCAGGCAAAAGTTATGACACTTGGAAAAAAAGTGCACTAAACATGTATTAAGTAAATTGGAACAAGATACCGCTATCCTATTCAGTAACTTTCTTTTTTCTTTCTGTTATATCATTTCAGGTTGCGTTGGTGCAAGGGAGCCTCGCCGCCGCCAGCCAGAGCCGCATTCTGACCCCAGCCGCTGAGGCCACACACACTCCGGCGGCCCGAGCGGCTCCCGGATGAGGTTAGTCACGACAGGGAATTTCAATCCCTCCTCACCCTACTCCTTTTTGCTCCCCTCACTCTTCTCCCATTTCCTCCCCTTACCCTTCTCCCATTTCCTCCCCTTACCCTTCTCCCTTTTCCTCCCCTTACCCTTCTCCCTTTTCCTCCCCTCGCCCTACTCCCTTTTCCTCCCCTCACCCTACTCCCTTTTTCTCCCCTCACCCTACTCCCTTTTTCTCCCCTCACCCTACTCCCTTTTTCTCCCCTCACCCTACTCCCTTTTCCTCCCCTCGCCCTACTCCCTTTTCCTCCCCTCGCCCTACTCCCTTTTCCTCCCCTCACCCTTAACCCTTTTCCTCCCCTCGCCCTACTTCCTTTTCCTCCCCTCGCCCTTCTCCCTTTTCCTCCCCTCACCCTACTCCCTTTTCCTCCCCTCGCCCTACTCCCTTTTCCTCCCCTCACCCTTCTCCCTTTTCCTCCCCTCGCCCTACTCCCTTTTCCTCCCCTCGCCCTACTCCCTTTTCCTCCCCTCACCCTTCTCCCTTTTCCTCCCCTCGCCCTACTCCCTTTTCCTCCCCTCGCCCTACTCCCTTTTCCTCCCCTCACCCTTCTCCCTTTTCCTCCCCTCGCCCTACTCCCTTTTCCTCCCCTCGCCCTACTCCCTTTTCCTCCCCTCACCCTTCTCCCTTTTCCTCCCCTCGCCCTTCTCCCTTTTCCTCCCCTCGCCCTACTCCCTTTTCCTCCCCTCACCCTTCTCCCTTTTCCTCCCCTCGCCCTACTCCCTTTTCCTCCCCTCGCCCTACTCCCTTTTCCTCCCCTCGCCCTACTCCCTTTTCCTCCCCTCACCCTTCTCCCTTTTCCTCCCCTCGCCCTTCTCCCTTTTCCTCCCCTCGCCCTACTCCCTTTTCCTCCCCTCGCCCTTCTCCCTTTTCCTCCCCTCGCCCTATTCCCTTTTCCTCCCCTCACCCTATTCCCTTTTCCTCCCCTCACCCTACTCCCTTTTCCTCCCCTCACCCTACTCCCTTTTTCTCCCCTCACCCTACTCCCTTTTTCTCCCCTCACCCTACTCCCTTTTTCTCCCCTCACCCTACTCCCTTTTTCTCCCCTCACCCTACTCCCTTTTTCTCCCCTCACCCTACTCCCTTTTTCTCCCCTCACCCTACTCCCTTTTCCTCCCCTCACCCTTCTCCCTTTTCCTCCCCTCGCCCTACTCCCTTTTTCTCCCCTCACCCTACTCCCTTTTTCTCCCCTCACCCTACTCCCTTTTTCTCCCCTCGCCCTACTCCCTTTTTCTCCCCTCACCCTACTCCCTTTTTCTCCCCTCACCCTACTCCCTTTATCTCCCCTCACCCTACTCCCTTTTTCTCCCCTCACCCTACTCCCTTTTTCTTCCCTCACCCTACTCCCTTTTTCTCCCCTCGCCCTACTCCCTTTTTCTCCCCTCACCCTACTCCCTTTTTCTTCCCTCACCCTACTCCCTTTTTCTCCCCTCACCCTACTCCCTTTTTCTCCCCTCACCCTACTTCCTTTTTCTCCCCTCACCCTACTCCCTTTTTCTCCCCTCACCCTACTCCCTTTTTCTCCCCTCACCCTACTCCCTTTTTCTCCCCTCACCCTACTCCCTTTTTCTCCCCTCACCCTACTCCCTTTTTCTCCCCTCACCTTTCTCCCTTTTTCTCCCCTCACCCTACTCCCTTTTTCTCCCCTCACCCTACTCCCTTTTTCTCCCCTCACCCTACTCCCTTTTTCTCCCCTCACCCTACTTCCTTTTTCTCCCCTCACCTTTCTCCCTTCTTCTCCCCTCACCCTACTCCCTTTTTCTCCCCTCACCCTACTCCCTTTTCTCCCCTCACCTTTCTCCCTTTTTCTCCCCTCACCCTACTCCCTTTTTCTCCACTCACCCTACTCCCTTTTTCTCCCCTCGCCCTACTCCCTTTTTCTCCCCTCACCCTACTCCCTTTTTCTCCCCTCACCCTACTCCCTTTTTCTCCCCTCACCCTACTCCCTTTTTCTCCCCTCACCCTACTCCCTTTTTCTCCCCTCACCTTTCTCCCTTTTTCTCCCCTCACCCAACTCCCTTTTTCTCCCCTCACCCTACTTCCTTTTTCTCCCCTCACCTTTCTCCCTTTTTCTCCCCTCACCCTACTCCCTTTTTCTCCCCTCACCCTACTCCCTTTTCTCCCCTCACCTTTCTCCCTTTTTCTCCCCTCACCCTACTCCCTTTTCTCCCCTCACCTTTCTCCCTTTTTCTCCCCTCACCCAACTCCCTTTTTCTCCCCTCACCCTACTTCCTTTTTCTCCCCTCACCTTTCTCCCTTTTTCTCCCCTCACCCTACTCCCTTTTTCTCCCCTCACCCTACTCCCTTTTTCTCCCCTCACCTTTCTCCCTTTTTCTCCCCTCACCCTACTCCCTTTTTCTCCCCTCACCCTACTCCCTTTTCTCCCCTCACCTTTCTCCCTTTTTCTCCCCTCACCTTTCTCCCTTTTCCGCCTCTTCATTGCACATTTGCTTCCCTCATTTCCTCATCTGTATTACGCATCCTTTTTTCTCTTTTCCCCCTTTCAGTTACTCATTCTTTTTCCCACTAACTCCTTTTAATTACGCATCCTTTTTCCCCCTTTTCTCTCTTTCATTACGCATCATTTCCTCCCCCTTCTCTCTTTCATTACGCATCATTTCCTCCCCCTTCTCTCTTTCATTACGCATCATTTCCTCCCCCTTCTCTCTTTCATTACGCTTTTTTTCATCTTCCTCCTCCATTACACATTCTTTTTCTAATTTTCTCCAGTTCATCACATTTTCATCAAGGAATTTGTTCAATATCAGTTACCATCGCAGAATCGCTAAGCTCACGTGACCATATAAATATACGTTGCGTTCCCGAGGTGACCTATTTTAAAAAACAATGTTTTTATATCATCCGTCTTTATTAATGTTCGCTTTCTTTCTTTCTTTATCAATGTTCGCTGACTCCCCTTTTTGTAAACGTTAGTTATCAGTTTTTAGCCGTAAGGTTAACTAACCAAATGAGTTTTTTTTGACGTTTTTTCTCATGATTATTTCAAGTATTGACATGACTATTGTAATACCTATAATATATTCAGTACCAATTAAGGATCTAGATGTAAAGAATTATAAAAAAAAAACTATTGTGACAAATATAAGGTTTCAGTTTTATGGACGCAGACTGCCGTCTTTCTTTATTTCTTCCAGTAAATAGCACTTAAATAAAAGTTTGTCAGCGTAAATGTTTATTTTTTTTGCTCATTTTGTGTTGTAAAATATATCATTTGGCATTGAGCGGCAAGCTATTCCTCATTTCTGGCTCATGTAGAATCTTTCTTGCCAGCTTTATTAGTGTAGGAAATATCACAAACTTGTGGTGCGGTAAAACATGTTTAAAAAAAAGTTCATTTCCAAGTTGCCACATGAGAGACATGTCAACATAATGGCTTTTAAAAATTTCTTAATATAAGACATCCTAAAACAAAAGTTCCATACAAGGAGTACTAATTGACAAACCATCCGAGATGTGGAGTTAACTGGCGCCGGTCGATATCTAGGCACAAAAAGTCGTAGTCTTAGAAGCGAATTGTTGACCACCACGGTTGAAGAAACAAGGTAGGGTCATTTCTATGGGGAAAATGCACCTCCTCTTGTTTTGCATTGCCAAAAGAAAGGCTTTATTTCAAACTTTATGACGTCACCAAAACGCCTTGTCGTTAGACCAATAGTGGAGCCAAATTTGGGGGTAGCAGTGCTACTAGATGGAATATGAACGCTGCTAGTGGTTCGTTGCCGTGACGTCAGCAAAACCACACCGTCAACGAAAAAAATACTGGTTTTAACCTACCTTGTTTCCTCTACCGTGACCGCCACCCATCATACTTTCAACTATATTTCCTGATATCGTGCGTCTAAGCTCGTATGCTAATCTATACTATGATGAGATCCGCGTCCGTCCGTCTGTCCGACGCCAGCCTGCAGTGTGTGATTAGCTTATCTGTGATACAAGCTTCACCAACTCCACAATTTCCAGTGTGTTAATCCATCATATTCGAGTAGGAATGAATATCACTAGATTTATTAGGAAATAGGAACGTATGCCATGTGATTTGTTGGACATTATTATACATTTTGACGGGCCGTGGGCACGCGGCCTTATAAAATTTCGACAGATTGAAATTTTTTTTTTATTTCTCACGGCCATTCTTTCACTTCGCCTTCTTTCATATTTCAAATAAAAAGGGGTGGACTACTGTTAGTGAAAACTGTCGAAAACCTTTTCAATCGAGGTCATTTTTTTTGTTTATATTTCACGTTTTTATGGTCATTGTTCAACTTAGAATAACTAAACCAAGGTGCAACCTCTGCCCTTCATGTGTAACCTCAATAGAGAGTATATTATATGATGTTTCACTGTTCTTGAGTATTATCAAAAATCTAAAATAAATTTCACTACTTTCTCAGTTTTAATTTAAATCGCATCATGCTTACCTCATTTTCGACCGTGAATACAGCTAGCAGTGGATTTGCTCATCATTAATGTTCGGAACTCGAGAGTAGTCTTGAGATTGGGTACGCTAATGTAATTATTTAATTTAATGTAATCGGGTACATTAAATTACGGATGACTGATAACTTCATTAGTATTAAAGCTAAATTATACTTGGTATTGAAGAGGAATTTGTTGGTATCGATGAGAAGCTATAATCATTTCAATGGTCCCGAAGATAAATCTATCTCTTCGTCCATAGGGATGAATCAACACACGTTGTCGTTTGGAGATCATTAAGTCAGCCGGCTTTGCTCGCCACCGCTGACGCACAATGCTCTGCGAGTGGTAACCTCGTACTGCACAGCGCGACGGTATTAGGTGAGACCACGCTCTATGTTTGAATGACTAACTTTCTACAATACTGAGCTCGTGTCGAAAAATAACGGGCAATGTTTTAAGGATATGAAACTTATTTTCAAAGTTTCTACAACTGAGCGTGTGAAAGGAAGTCAACTCCATATTCAGTAAACGTACTCGAAGAAGCAGAAATTTAATTTTTCGATATGAATGGAACTTTTTTCGTGGACCGTTTCCATGATCGGCCTCGAACAATCTTGAATAATTTCTTGTCACATGAAAAACGCCAGATGTTCAAAGACAAAATTGAACTCAATCTGACCTTGCCTGTTGTCCAACTAATTGAGCTGACTGCGTCTGGTGATATCCAGTTATGGTTAAAGTTTGCAGTCCTAACAAACATTCGCATTGGAAGAAGTAACGTAGCAATTAACTTTTTCTGAGGTTTACGTAACTGGTATTTCTGTTATTTTCTCGGTTGCCGTGTATTTCAATTGCCATCATCAGTTTTTTTTTCCTCGGCTCAACTTGGCTGCTATCATGCTATCATCACAACGGCGCATGAGTAAAACGCTCGACATCAATTATATTGACGCTGACCAATAGGAATTTCATAGAGTCGAATTTTTAAAACAACTTACAATTAATATCATTTCGTACCATGTATGGAGCTTTGACGTTTGAAGCGAAAAAAAAACACAAAAACGTGTACATAGAACGTTGCGAACTGTGATTGTTTGCAGATAATTTCTGTTGTCAGCGAACCTTGAACAAGCGCTCCTACTCTGGTAACTGTAACAACTCGCCGCGAATTTCAGCAATACGCGTTGCAGGAGTATAGTATAGTATTTTTTGTGATCAAATTCTGTTGTGCGTAAAAAAGTTTTCCTTTTATCAATATTCTTACTTTCTGGTGGACGCTAGAAGTTGGCGCAACCGATCTGTTGCTCGAGTGTCTTCGCCATTTCGTCAGCTTACCTCAACCTTCAATTTCTGGTCTAGTTTGATGCACTTCGTTACTGCCGAACTTTCCTTTAAGCAACAAATTGGATGTTCAAATTTTCAGTTGTATCTTTGCTATCATTTCAAATTAATATACTTTACACTGAAATCCCATTAGTGAGCATATTGGTACTACAAGTTTCAATAATAGAACGATTTTGTTGACCAAGTCAACTGTTGTAGTAGAGGCAGTCGCGTGATGCCACTTTAGCAGGCCACCGGAACGCAGCAGTCTTTTAGTGTGCTCTTCACACAAGGTTACGCAGCGCTGTATGAGTTGTAGCACAGGATTGAAGTGTCCAATTATCTGCGCACATGGTACTCCATTCGTTCCCGTAAATTGTTCTTCTTTCCATTGTTCTATGCACTGTAGTTCTAGGATTGTTAAGGAATGACTCAAGTATTTCTTTTTTTCAACGAAAAAAGTGTACGAATTATTTTAGGGGTACGAATTTTTTTTCACGAGGAGAGATCCAAATGTGTAAGGGAGCGATTTTAATTACGGTCTTCCGCAAATGCACCAACGATGTACTTTGGCGTACATTAATCGCGTATATAACTGATCAAAATAACCGTAGTTCTTTTCACGTTAAGAATATAGAGAGCATTGCGATCACGATGCAAAGAGGTTAATTTTCCCCCGATATCGTCACAAATATTGGCCAATGTCTAAGTTCGTGAAATTTTTATTAGCAACCATCAATTTCAGAAGTCATGCTTGCTTTATAAATCAACTGATCCTAAGATTAGTAAAAAAAAGTTTCTTTAAACATTGGCGTAGATGTGTCAACTTGAATGTTCATCTCCCTTGCGCTTTGTTGAGTTTTCAAACTTGGCTTCATGTCTTTACCACCTTCCGTCAATTCATTGTCATTTCGATGTATTTTAGTTCTTCGTAAAGATCACCGACTAGCCAATGGAGTCATCACAATAATTAATAACAATTAAATAGTAACTCCGCATTATTTATATGAGCGCCTTACGCATCTATTACAGGTATGCCACGTATATAGCGCTTTAGACAGACTTTCTCATTCAATGATGATACAGGTTTAATGCGTCTTTAAAAGTCCCGTTATTTTTGTAGTGCTAACTCAGTCGATGTCGTTGACTTACCAGATGCCACCAACGTGGGAAATAGTTGAATGGCGAACAGTTGTGGCTAGTGAACAAAAATGTGTTTGAAATGTGAAATTAATCCATTAGAGTTCAACAGATTTTTGTTTAGCAAATCGTCGCCATTATAATTTTTTCGTTAAATTCTACATAGACACGTCAAGGATAAGGAAATGTTTATCCAGCGTCATCGAGACGGAGCACCTCACTCTAGTGTCATCATGTTACGGGGTCCCTCGCTCGGCAACAGCATCCTCCAAATAACCCGAGAGATTGCAGCCAGGTAGTCTTCAAGCGTTTTCCAGTAATCATTTCAAAAGAATTTTCACTCGTTCTAAAGCTTTTCATTACGAAAGACAACAATGGCAGCAGCTGACCCTTTGAACGACGACGTCATCCTGAAGCTGGAGTCCTAACTTGAAACTTCGACTTGATTGTTCATTCAAGTAAAAATTCCTCCAACTAAATTTTTCTGTGTCAAAATGCACCACGATTTCTTGAAGCATTTCATAGGTAATTAATACGAATAGATTTTTGTTCCAAATCATGACCCCTCATTCGACTCAGCCCGCACTCCAGCTCAGCTGCACGGCGCTGCTGCACTCCAAAGCTCACAAGCCGGCCGAGTAAAACGAAGTGCGGAACTTTAATGCTCAAGAAAGTTTATTTATTATGAAAAAAATTATTACGTAGCCGCATTAAACATGTCTTCCTTACCTGACGCAGCGAACACACGCATTTCATCGACTCATGTCTATTCACGTCGTAGAAATGATATAAACGTTTATTAAGAGCATAATTTTTTCTAAAAGCCAGCTGCGTTTTCAAACTGTTAAGTGTAGCGATATTATTTTGCCGCAGGCTCAAAATTAGGAGCTCCTATAAAATTAAAAGATAATTAAAAATGAATAAACGGAAATAACGAAACTCTTGACGAACCTCACAAAAGGGGATTAAATAAAATCGAAGCACGAACAACGTCAAAGGTTTCTCTGCGAAAGATTAATTCATCTGCTCCTGCGTTAAATTATTCAGGTAAAAGAAAATATTGAAGTTGCACAACACTAAAGCAGCTGTTAAATTGCGAAGTAGTTACGGGATTCAAGAAGCTACTTCAGTAAATTTTGGATAATGTGATATGGATGTAGAGCCAAAACTCTTACGTAACTCACAACATACCAATTATTCCAGGTAAAATAGCTCGATTCAAAAGTTGGGTAACCTTCATCCCAAAACTGAAGCACACACGCGACGTCCTAGAGGCTAGCAACTGTAGATAACAGTTGCAGGACAAACCCCAGGGCAAAGTTCGCTGCAATAAATACAAGAGAAAAAGAAGCCTTCGAAATGCCAGCTGGGCAACAAGGTGCTCAGCCGATGATGGAAGAAGTAACGGCGCTCAACAAAAGCGGCTTTCGTCCAGTCCGCTGCCGCTCGCCGACCCCCTGCAAAACACGAGTTCTTTTATGCACAAGGTACGACACAAAATTGCACCATGCCTGATATATACCATTTAAATGCATGTTGCATAACATTTAAACACGTATAAAATGTAAACAATTCACCAGGATAGATATGTTAAACGCTGTAAATGGGTACCATTTTTTGAAACAATAACCACCAACGTGCCTATGCAGGATACTAAAATACAACTCTTCCAATGAAGGAATTTTGCCAAAAACCTGTACCACATCGTAGCAAGGAATAACTGTGGCGGCACTGCGCAGCACGATGTCGGGGACTGCTCCAGGTGAGCACTGCAGTGCTCGGCTGCACTGCCGTAACAATAGCAGGTAGCCACACTTTGCTCTCACACGTAGAAGCAAGGGTATACCAAGTGTATACCTGCACTACCGTCGGAAGAAATAGGAGTATCTTGACCATGACGCCCTGGCTTTTGAAAACATTGACCGTCTACCTACTTGAAGATGGAACCAGTAACATTGAACTAAAAGCTCTCTTGTGAGCACAAGACATGAAATTACAGAATATTTAATCGGTCATTCGGTAATTTCCCACCCTGGAAATTTCGTATCGCAAGTCTACTAGTAGAGTTGACCTACATATCTGCAGAGAATTCATTAATGTCTCTTCCATCACCAGGATTCATTTATAATACGAAGAGGCCACAAAGCAAATGGTTATGCTGTAGATCGGCCAGCGGGGCCAGACTAGGGTTATTATTATTAAATTTACTGTCCAATTTGTAACCACTTATTCGCATGACTTGAACAGCTTGCTTTGGAATGCCGTTTTGAAGTTTGCGTGCAACCGTGAGGGGCAACAAATAATTTGTATCATGGTACTTTTCTCACGCACTGATGAAATAGGCGGCCGTGATTCTGTCACTCAAGTACAGTTTGTGGCCAGGGTGCTGAGGGATCAAGCAGCGACTTGACCTCTTAAAAACGTTACCACGAAGTGGCCGATATAAGGATCTTTTCACACATAGCGTCCTTCGACCAATGTTTTAAATAGGTAAAAATTTTTAATAGCAATCGATTAATAAAAACGTCGGTACGAAAACAGTAATCAAGTGGAAGCCTTCAGCGACGTATCTGTGTAACAGGAACATTTCATGATTCACGGAATCAGTGGGGTACCCATTCAAAGCCCAATGCTCGAAGAACATATTTGTTCTAGAACAATTCAGGCCCCCACTTTACTCAGTACTTTACACATTTGCTTCAAAGATGCCTCTTCACAACTGCATGCAAACAAGACAACAAACGACGATTCACACGTCGCAGCCATAAGTATTCAACCCTCACAGACGGGCTTGATCCCTGAGACGTTGGATGCCTTATAAGCATCGAAAAATGGCACGAACACAGACAAGATTAAACGTAAAGTACGATTACAAGTTTTACATGCGGAATAAGTAACGCAGAAAGGAGAGCAGGGACACGCAACAAACTACACAAACACGGACTTGCAGGAACAGGAAAAGGCGCACCTCGTCTCCCAAAAAGTTGGTCAAGAGCAGCGAAGAAGACCAGGCGCACTATGAAGCGTAGAAGGCGCTGCACAATGTGTAAAATGGAAATGAGAACACGGAAGCATTAACTGGAAACAAAAACGCGAGCAGCAACACAGAAACCCAAGCCCTAACCGGATCAAAATTTCTACATCCACATTTAGGCGGCGTTGCAAGAGCGAACTTCCAACAAGAAGTGGAGTCCCTCGACCACCTCACGCAAAGCACTTCAAGCAACGATGTTTTTTACTGAAGTTCAACTATTCCCGTGATGTTATCTTCAGATATGGGGATAATCGTCCAGAAACAAACTTCATTTTTAAAGTTTGATGAGTATTTTTCAATGAATAAATTTTGCGTAAGACAATATCATTCCACAAAAAAAAACTCCTTTTTGCATTACTCGCGTAGGCCAGTATAGATTATGCAATATTTTCATGACCGATTTTGTTTAGTCCTAGTCCTGATTTCATGAACCATAATTATAGCAGCCCACAAATGACAACATAAGGTTCCCGTGATAATTCCTCGCCATAATAGCACTAGCTTAATTTGTGCCGTCTGTTGCTTACTTAGCCAGTAAGCTATGGTACAATAACCCGGTAGCTCGAGCCGCAACCAAGTCAACCGACAAAAGAGCCACAACCAGTCAATGGAGAGAAAAGCCACAACCAGTTAATGGAGAGAAGAGCCACACCCGGTCAATGGAGAGAAAAGCCACAACCAGTTAATGGAGAGAAGAGCCACACCCGGTCAATGGAGAGAAGAGCCACACCCGGTCAATGGAGAGAAGAGCCACACCCGGTCAATGGAGAGAAGAGCCACAACCGGTCAATGGAGAGAAGAGCCACACCCGGTCAATGGAGAGAAAAGCCACAACCAGTCAATGGAGAGAAAAGCCACAACCAGTCAATGGAGAGAAGAGCCACACCCGGTCAATGGAGAGAAGAGCCACAACCGGTCAATGGAGAGAAGAGCCACACCCGGTCAATGGAGAGAAGAGCCACAACCGGTCAATGGAGAGAAGAGCCACACCCGGTCAATGGAGAGAAGAGCCACACCCGGTCAATGGAGAGAAGAGCCACACCCGGTCAATGGAGAGAAGAGCCACAACCGGTCAATGGAGAGAAGAGCCACAACCAGTTAATGGAGAGAAGAGCCACACCCGGTCAATGGAGAGAAGAGCCACACCCGGTCAATGGAGAGAAGAGCCACAACCGGTCAATGGAGAGAAAAGCCACAACCAGTTAATGGAGAGAAGAGCCACACCCGGTCAATGGAGAGAAGAGCCACACCCGGTCAATGGAGAGAAGAGCCACACCCGGTCAATGGAGAGAAGAGCCACACCCGGTCAATGGAGAGAAGAGCCACAACCGGTCAATGGAGAGAAGAGCCACACCCGGTCAATGGAGAGAAAAGCCACAACCAGTTAATGGAGAGAAGAGCCACACCCGGTCAATGGAGAGAAGAGCCACACCCGGTCAATGGAGAGAAGAGCCACACCCGGTCAATGGAGAGAAAAGCCACAACCGGTCAATGGAGAGAAGAGCCACAACCGGTCAATGGAGAGAAGAGCCACACCCGGTCAATGGAGAGAAAAGCCACAACCAGTTAATGGAGAGAAGAGCCACACCCGGTCAATGGAGAGAAGAGCCACACCCGGTCAATGGAGAGAAGAGCCACAACCGGTCAATGGAGAGAAAAGCCACAACCGGTCAATGGAGAGAAGAGCCACAACCGGTCAATGGAGAGAAGAGCCACAACCGGTCAATGGAGAGAAGAGCCACAACCGGTCAATGGAGAGAAGAGCCACAACCGGTCAATGGAGAGAAGAGCCACAACCGGTCAATGGAGAGAAGAGCCACAACCGGTCAATGGAGAGAAGAGCCACAACCGGTCAATGGAGAGAAGAGCCACAACCGGTCAATGGAGAGAAGAGCCACAACCAGTCAATGGAGAGAAGAGCCACAACCAGTCAATGGAGAGAAGAGCCACAACCAGTCAATGGAGAGAAGAGCCACAACCAGTCAATGGAGAGAAGATCCACAACCAGTCAATGGAGAGAAGAGCCACAACCGGTCAATGGAGAGAAGAGCCACAACCGGTCAATGGAGAGAAGAGCCACACCCGGTCAATGGAGAGAAGAGCCACAACCAGTCAATGGAGAGAAGAGCCACAACCAGTCAATGGAGAGAAGAGCCACAACCAGTCAATGGAGAGAAGAGCCACAACCAGTCAATGGAGAGAAGAGCCACAACCAGTCAATGGAGAGAAGATCCACAACCAGTCAATGGAGAGAAGAGCCACAACCGGTCAATGGAGAGAAGAGCCACAACCAGTCAATGGAGAGAAGAGCCACAACCGGTCAATGGAGAGAAGAGCCACAACCAGTCAATGGAGAGAAGAGCCACACCCGGTCAATGGAGAGAAGAGCCACAACCAGTCAATGGAGAGAAGAGCCGCAACCGGTCAATGGAGAGAAGAGCCACACCCGGTCAATGGAGAGAAGAGCCACAACCAGTCAATGGAGAGAAGAGCCGCAACCGGTCAACAGAGAAAAGAGCCGCAACCACTCGAGCGATCAGTAGCCACCCTCAGGAAAGTAAGACCAGACCGACCTGTTGCCGACGTTGCCGCGGCGCTGCGAGGAGGTGGCCGTGCGCGCCTTGCTGAGGTAGCTGTGCTGGCCGGTCTCCACCGCCGCCAGCCGCTGGTTGATCATCTGGCGGTGCATGTTCATCCCCTGCAACAGCACCAGACTTTCTCTCAGTCACGGGACCTCACAAGCGTAATTATTATGACAGTTTTACACCCCTACACGGCATCCCACACGCGAAATTTTAGTGACATTTTACACCCCTTAGATGATACCCCGCACGCGAAATTATAGTGACATTTTACACTCCCTAGTTACAACAAGGTGATCTAAAAACAGAAAAAAGACGGGACTTTTCAACTAATATGGATTGTTAAAAATAGGGAATCCGCGCACAAGGAGTCTTTTCACGCAGGAAACCCTGCTTATGGAAACTGTAAGTTAGGAAGACGATGAAATGACGAAAATAAGATGGCGAATAAGGCATGAGAACTGAACGCCATTGTACATTACGGAGGGTTTAGACAAGTTGGGACAAAACGCAGTAACAATAGAGACGAGTGGACACTCGGCAGCATGGTGGCACTTATAAGCTCAAGCATAGGCATGTGTACGTATTGATGTGATGTGCAAACACACGTTGGCTTCACAACAATCCATGCCTCATTCTAACGGATACGTACCCGACAGCAGTAAGTCATCGTAATTAACTATGTTGGGTTGATTAACTCAAGGAATACAGTGTAAATGAATAATTCCATCGTTCACTTTATTTGCATTGAACATTATTATTACAGAACAGTACCAACCACAAAACGACCAACATTATTCTTGAAGGACATTTAGAAATCATTTACATCGCACTTTTACTCTAAATTATTAGTTTAAAAGTTCCCATTTCATTGCACATCATGAATGATAATTTAGGAAACATCATCGCAACAATTCCATAACGAAGAAAATGACAAGGTACTTAGGGGGTTAAAGTTGTTTTTAACACTTTGACCTCAACGTGCGCCACCGGTGGCCACGGAGAGTATCTTTATACTACTGCTGACCGACAAGTAGTCACAAACTCAATTTTCATAAATACCGAACTAAAGCTAAATGAATGCATGATCCAATTGATGTTTAACATTTTCAAAACTGCTTTATACAATTGGGTTTAAATTTGAGTTGGATATTAAGCTTCCGTTTAAACAATTGCGGTCAAAGTATTATTGATCCCGGAAGATTGAAGCAACAAGAATAAGCCTATAACATTTTGAATGGAAGTATTCCAGAGATATTTTCCCTTTCCCAACATTACACTTTCCTTAAATTACATCCAATCAAACAAGCTCTAGATCAACACCGCTCATGGGAAAGGTTCCTTAATAAGAACTAATGCATCGAAATAATGGCTGGGTGTGTGCGAATAGGTTTCATAATTATAGTAGTTTTGTCTTTCCTGTAAAATAAAGTATTGATTCAAGAGAACAGTTCGAATGATAATGGAAATTGGGGATGATAGACACTAGAATATATTACAGGAATTCACTGATAAAATCCGGTCGATTTTAAGCTAACATTCCACAACAAAAATGCACAAAGCAAAGACCACATTCTCTCAAATGTGAAAGTCATTCCAAGCAACCAACAAACACACCTCAGAATTCGTGGCGACCGACGCTTCAGAAAGTTAAAGCTGACCTATGAAACCAAGTACACTGGTCGAGCTTCGGGGCTTACATGAGAGCGCAGAGTCGCAGCTAAGTCTAGGGGATAACATTTCAGCGTGATGCACTCACAAAATTGTAGAAGGCGGAAGTGATGAGCTTCTCCTCCATGTCGCGCATGTCCTTGGCTTTGTCAGACTCTCTCTGGAAAACATGCACTGCGATAACAGAGGGTCTTGAATTACACAACAAATGCACACCAAACTGTGATTACCTAAGAGCAGAGAATAGTGGAATCGACGAACAGAAAGGAGTAAAGCATGATAGTGACAAATTAGAAGGCTATATTGACATTCGAAGCATAGACCAACAGTCGGAGGTTGAAGGTTGACATGAAACAGAAAGCAGAATACGACATAAAGATAGTCTAACAAAAATCAAAATTTGTTAGATAGTTATCACTAAGTTTATATGAAAACTTAGTAACAGGACACGGTACACTTTCCAACCACGACAGAGAGGGATGAGCCGCAGAAAGGATGACGAGAAAAATTTCAGACGGTAAAGGGTTAAGAAATGTATATTATCACTGCGAGTTCAAGCAACCTGTCTGAACTTGGAAAACAAGTGAAAATTAATTGGTCAAATCAGGCAATTGCTTGGATTTTTTTTAGCGCACAATCATGAAATAAACTGAACAACTTCCATTTCCTTATAAATAAATCAGCTGCTTGATAGGACACAGCACGATTAAAAACAAAAAAACAACTCTACAATTATAGGGAACAATTAATTGCTCATTTACCTTAAGTGCTTGCAACGCTCTTGTGTACACAACGCACAAAATATGGAGGTGTAAACGCAAACCAAACTAATAACTAACCCAAACACGCAAATACCATTCACCTCGACGACGTCCGCACGCGAGTACAAAATAGCGCAGAACCCACCTTAAGACACTCGATGTACTTGTCCTTGTCGTAGATCTGTTGTCTGAGAGCTGACACGTCGGGGACGAGGCTGGGGTTGAACTTAGGGTCGAGGGTTTTGATGACACTCTTCGCCTTGGTGAGGTACTTCTTGTAGCGCTCTTCCATCGCCGCCATCTCGCCGTCCTTCTTGACGATGGTGTCTTTGAGGGTGGACACCTCGTCGCCTGGTGGACAGTTATCCTTATTAACATGAACATCATTGCCGATAATTTTGTCCTTCGATAGTTTAACGAAAATTTTACTCTCCCTGACGTTTCTATAATGAAAGGTTCATGTAATCGAAGAGGGATACCCCGTCGTCTGGTGGATGGAGATCTCTAACAACATGACCGTTGTGGGCATGTACGTATAACGGTAATTTTACTACTAGTGAGAGGTATTTAGAAGACACTAACGATCCTCGCCCTTTGTCCTGATTGGCTACAGGTTAGTTTATAACTCCCTAGCTACAGAAAGTGCATCCCAAAGAGAGAGGAGAAAAGGGAATATTTAGCATGTATTCCAGAAAACGGGGAATCTATTCACAAGATGTGTTCCACACAGAATGCCCTTTGTATAGAAACGGCCAGGTTAAAATTAAGAGAAACAAAAAATTAGATTATATTAGTTCAAGCATCCCTAATAAAAACACATGTGTTTTCAAGAAATAAAAGAGGAAGGCACCATTTGGTATGAAATTAACGGAACGGGAAATATATACACAAGATGTGTTCCAACAAGGTACGCAAAGAAACAGCAAGATTGATAACGGTATATGAAATAAGATTAAAGTTAGAGGAACTGAAAGGAGCCAAAAAATACGCTCAGTAACAAATAAAAACCTAGTATATTTCAATAAAAAGGAAACTTATCTAATCTTCAACTTGGGGAACCTCATTTCTTCTCCCTGGTATTGCTAATTCCTATAGATGCAATAGTTGCAGCTTCCTGAATGAGACAAAAAGAAGAACAAAGAAGGCATGAAAAATGAAAGAAGCGGGCAAGAAAACCTATCTACAGTCCTGAAATCGTATCTATACCTGAGGTACCTAACCTAGCAGTATCCCCCCTGAGAGCGCTTAGGCATTCAAAAATGAGGTGGGAAGAACGAAGCGAGACATGGAGAAGTAACCTCCAGACCATACCATGAAAGTTCCTTGAAAAATGATCGGAACGATGGTTAACCGAAATTGAAAAAATTGACCTGAATTTACCTAAATAATAGCGTCATTACACGATATTCTAAATTACATTCGTCATGGTTAGCTAAAAATCGTACGAACAAAAATTGAAGCAAAAAATACAAAGCACCTAAAAGCAGAGGTTTCCCCGAGCTGAAAAGGTGAAAGAAATAGGGATCCGCTTACCCCGTCATCTGCGTAACGAAGTTAACAGGACGAGAAGACCACACATACTGTTGAATCATTGTTATAATAATACTTATTTAACAACTGCCACTTGTACAGGGAGAGGTAGGGAGCCAATTACGCGTGATTTTAGCCAAAAGTAAACTGAGTTTAAGACAAGAACACCGCACCTACTGTTATACAGTCGTAATAACTCTTCTTAATTACAGCACCGACTGTTATTATAACTCTTGTTTAATAAACAACGATCACTAGTACACAAGTATGGACTCACACTTGAGCTGAAGCCTCTTCTCGAGGTCCCGCTTGGATGCGTCCGTCCAGGGGGATGGGGAGGCGGAGATGGTAGAGGCGCTGGAAGGAGTAGGCGTAGAGCCTCCTGTGGCTCCTCGACTCTCCTCGACCTCGCTCTCCAGCTCCATAATGCGCTGATTCAGCTTTCTGTCAACACCCCCACCAACAGTGATGAGTCGGTGTATACCAAACCTCAACGTGATGATTCGCTGTATACCAAACATCAGCGTGATGATTTGGTGTATACCAAACATCAACGTGATGAGTCGGTGTATACCAAACATCAACGTGATGAGTCGGTGTATACCAAACATCAACGTGATGAGTCGGTGTATACCAAACATCAACGTGATGAGTCGGTGTATACCAAACATCAACGTGATGAGTCGGTGTATACCAAACTTCAACGTGATGAGTCGGTGTACCAAACATCAACGTGATGAGTCGGTGTACCAAACATCAACGTGATGAGTCGGTGTACCAAACATCAGCGTGATGAGTCGGTGTACCAAACATCAGCGTGATGAGTCGGTGTACCAAACATCAGCGTGCCCGAGTCAGCGCATATCCACAGCGAAATCAAAGCAGCGCTATACTGAGGCACAATAATTCAGTATAACGCACCGACGAACAATTATGGAATAGACCAGAACCCAGGCAGGGCAGTTAATGCACCAGTTAGCGAATAAAACGTAGCACAAAATATGCAGCACATAGCTCGAGGTATGCCCACGAACGTATCACTAAGTAGAACGCCAAATTGATTAGTCGAAGTAACCCGCAACTCCGCCTATATAGCTGGAGATGAGCTCGAATACCGCGCGATGGCACACGGACTTCAGCTCCAGACGCTGTTCTGTGGGCACTTCCAGTGAGAGTAAAAGTGGGGGAGAACACCTACAGAATCCTCTCTAACATTCGCACAAACAAATAGATGAGCCAATACAGAGCAGTTCTCGGGATGAAAAAGATGTTTACTTCTTATTTTAAACTAAGATGAAGCCGGTTCTCGAGTTTTATTAATGATCTCATGCGAACCACAGATTATTTGGATGAAAATGAATCCTTGTTAATTATAATTTGAATCCAGAATCGCACTAATTGTATAACTGGAGATGTTTTATAACTGACTAAGTTGAGGTGCATATGATGCACTCGAGTATTTCTAAACTTTCAAGGGTACAGTATAACGCCCTCAAGAATAAGGGCACTATCCCTTGAAATCTTCAACACCTCAATATTTCATCACGTATCTTTCACGGCTCAAAATAATAATCAGGGCTTCGATGACACTAATTTTTTTCTCTCATATTGGTGCTTTTGATCAAAACTTGCGCCACTCATTTAGGGGATTTAGCTCAAAACTTGCGCCACTCATATTAGGGTTTAAGCTCAAAACTTGCGCCACTCATATTAGGGTTTTAGCTCAAAACTTGCGCCACTCATATTAGGGTTTTAGCTCAAAACTTGCGCCACTCATATTAGGGTTTTAGCTCAAAACTTGCGCCACTCATATTAGGGTTTTAGCTCAAAACTTGCGCCACTCATATTGGGGTTTTAGCTCAAAACTTGCGTCGCTCATATTGGGGTTTTAGCTCAAAACTTGCGCCACTCATATTGGGGTTTTAGCTCAAAGCTTGCGCCACTCATATTGGGGTTTTAGCTCAAAACTTGCGCCACTCATATTGGGGTTTTAGCTCAAAACTTGCGCCACTCATATTGGGGTTTTAGCTCAAAACTTGCGCCACTCATATTGGGGTTTTAGCTCAAAACTTGCGCCACTCATATTGGGGTTTTAGCTCAAAATTTGCGTCACTCATATTGGGGTTTTAGCTCAAAACTTGGGCCACTCATATTGGGGTTTTAGCTCAAAGCTTGCGCCACTCATATTGGGGTTTTAGCTCAAAACTTGCGCCACTCATATTGGGGTTTTAGCTCAAAACTTGCGCCACTCATATTGGGGTTTTAGCTCAAAGCTTGCGCCACTCATATTAGGGTTTTAGCTCAAAGCTTGCGCCACTCATATTAGGGTTTTAGCTCAAAGCTTGCGCCACTCCCATATTGGTACCCATATTGGGGTTTTAGCTCAAAACTTGCGCCACTCATATTAGGGTTTTAGCTCAAAGCTTGCGCCACTCCCATATTGGTACCCATATTGGGGTTTTAGCTCAAAACTTGCGCCACCCATATTGGGGTTTTAGCTAAAAACTTGTGCTTAGCAAAATAAATACATGAAGCAAGTTAGCAAGCCAGGAGACCAGAAGTACCCATAAACACTTAAGGTTGATTACTTTGGATGAAAATGATTTCCTCATACCTGCGATTCGAAGGACCGTATGGTATTTTAGGAGTGTTAACATTCATCAGTGAAGATCAGTCTAAGTAATCGCTTTATCTTAAACACGAAATAACACAAAGTTCAACAAGATGCTTATAACACAACTGCGAAGACAGTGATAAGGTTATTTGAATCATCGGAAAAACACTCAAAGAAAACTAATTTGAATCATCGGAAAAACACTCAAAGAAAACTAATTTGAATCATTGTAAAACACTCGTTGAAAGCTTTCTTACAGCAAAATGAAATATTCTTGTGTTGTTCACTTAGAAATGGTAGTGTAACGCATCTTAGAAGCAACAAGGCAGTAGCTTTCACCCTGGGTTTTGACTTACGCTGACGATTCGCATTCTTCGCCGTAAACACTACAACCATCCTTACTAGCCGGCTTCTTTCCTCTTCTATGAGGAGCCACCAACCAACTTCCTAACGACACTCACATTGAACAACTGAATCGTATCGTAAAGAAAAAGGTTGTTACGTGGGTTTTTATTCCTTATTTCCTGAAAAACGATTCTCGAACAACGCATTGAAAACATCAAAGAGGCAAAAAAATTAAGTAAGAAGATTGATGGCAATCCATCAAAGCGTTAGGAAAACTTGGCTACCAAGCCTACTGCTCACTCCAGTAGGATTGGTACCCAGTTTTTCCTACTTGGCGACCTTTTTCTGTGACAGCTCTATGTGGCGACCTGAATAGGCAGCATTTTAGTTTTAGATTCACGGCCTTTCGGTCGAGAAGCAGCCTGAAAACTCTGCCGAGTAGTCAAGATTGAGGAAACATGAGGTTACACCCTAGCCAGCTATCCGCCTTGCGCCTATTATGGCATGCATGCAATTAATCCCGAGGAGCTGAAGAATTCAACCTGATGCCTAAACTTGGTGGGAGTCGGTTGAGAAAAAGGGTAGCTTACGAGCAGTTATCTGAAAGAAAGTCGTAAATGGAAGATCTTGAACGGGTCTTGAATGGATGGGCTCGAATGTAATAACTTGAATCATGTAAGACTCCAAATAATGGAACGTTGCGTATAATGGATCATGAATAATGAAAGGCCATGAATTACAGCGTCTTGAATAATAGAAGGCTTTGAGTAATAGGATGCCCTGAATAAAAAGTAATGTAAGAAAGACCCAGAATGGGAGAAACAGTGACGATTACATAAGAATTAAGCGAAGATTTTAGGCCCGACCGCATGCGCATCAAAGCAATAATTTTCAAAAAACGCACATGAACAACAACAATTCACCGTACAAACTCAAAACATAAACGTTCAAGACAATCATGGGGTAAAATGTACACGAGCAGCACCCACCTCCAAAAAGCAAGCATATTTACACGAGCAAAAGCAGGTTAAGTTAAGAGCACACGCCACAACCGCAACAGCACCGCGTCTCAAAACCTGCGCACTAACATGCTGCGCAGTCGCCCTCGCCCCGCCCCAATGCGGTTGCCAGCGTGCAATTCTACACATAAACCTCCAGATCAGATAAAGACAGAGATTCCAATGGAAACAACAATTTACAGGGTAATTTTTGCATGAATTGCGCCTGAGAAGCGGCTTTAGATTCGTCAGTGAAGAACACAAGAGTAACTGGAGGCTTGCCTGTAGCAGAGAGACACACAAGCCCGGCGGCCGCCCAAGCAAAAACAGAACGTGTGAAGGACAATGAAAGTCAGGTGGAGGAATCACTGTATTCTGGAGTCGCGCTTGGGGGTGTGATTGCCCCGCCTATTGACCCAAGCACAACTTGGGGGATAACTAGCGGAATAACCTAAATAACGTAAATAGTTAAACTTAGGACACACGTGCCAGTACGGCGGACTAGTGACCTGTTTGTCTGTATAGAGCGTGGTACAGAGCACGTGTACGTGGTACAGAGCACGTTTACGTGGTATTACACGTTTGATTGGTGAAAGTACACACGAGACAGTGCACGCACACGCACGTGGCAATGCACGCACAAACACGTGACAGTGCACGCATACACACGTGACAGTGCACGCACACACACACACACACACACACACACACACACACACACACACACACACACACACACGTGACAGTGCACGCACACACACACACGTGGCAGTGCACGCACACTCACGAGACAGTGCACGCACACACACGAGATAGTGCACGCACACACACGAGACAGTGCACGCACACACACGAGACAGTGCACGCACACACACGAGACAGTGCACGCACACACACGAGACAGTGCACGCACACACACGAGACAGTGCACGCACACACACGAGACATTGCACGCACACACACGAGACAGTGCACGCATACACACGTGACAGTGCACGCACACACAAGTGACAGTGCACGCACAAACACGGGACAGTGCATGCACAAACACGGGACAGTGCACGCACACACACGTGACAGTGCACGCACACACGTGACAGTGCACGCACACACACGTGACAGTGCACGCACACACACGTGGCAGTGCACGCACACACATGACAGTGCATGCACACACACGTGGCAGTGCACGCACACACATGACAGTGCATGCACACACACGTGACACTGCACGCACACACACGTGACATTGCACGCACACACACACGCGACAGTGCACGCACACACACACGTGACAGTGCACGCACACACACACACACACACACACACACATCACACACACACGTGACAGTGCACGCACACACACGTGACAGTGCACGCACACACACGTGACAGTGCACGCACACACACACGTGACAGTGCACGCACACACACACGTGACAGTGCACGCACACACACGTGACAGTGCACGCACACACACGTGACAGTGCACGCACACACACGTGACAGTGCACGCACACACACGTGACAGTGCACGCACACACACGTGACAGTGCACGCACACACACGTGACAGTGCACGCACACACACGTGACAGTGCACGCACACACACATGACAGTGCACGCACACACACGTGACATTGCACGCACACACACACGCGACAGTGCACGCACACACACACGTGACAGTGCACGCACACACACACACACATCACACACACACGTGACAGTGCACGCACACACACGTGACAGTGCACGCACACACACGTGACAGTGCACGCACACACACACGTGACAGTGCACGCACACACACGTGACAGTGCACGCACACACACGTGACAGTGCACGCACACACACGTGACAGTGCACGCACACACACGTGACAGTGCACGCACACACACGTGACAGTGCACGCACACACACGTGACAGTGCACGCACACACGTGGCAGAGCGCATACAGGAAACAGCGTACGTACACGTAACGCAGTGCACACATACACGGACTGCAGGATAGTGTATGTGCGTACACGACTGCACAGTATGGAGTCCTAGAACACCTTAACATTGATATGACACAAAGTTCATAATAACAACTAAGGTAAATACAAAGTGATATGAAAAGTATAATAACTTGTATGTCCACTTGCCACACACAAAAACCGAACAACGTAAAAGAATACGTTTATATTTTTAACAGTGGAACACAAACACCTTAGCAGTAACTTAAAGGTCTACGGAATAACATTGTTCAGCGGTGACACTCTACAGTAGCCGCAGCAGGAAAACAAAAAAGATTCAACGTGGGTAGCCCGAGCTAAGACATGACTCTGAACTGCCCTTTGTGGTTAAAGGGAGGGAGTTGTGTCAAGTAGGAGCTAAGGAGATAGCTGCACACTGGCACTGATAAGGCCTATTTCGCACTGAGCTAGCCAGGCAGCATCTAGCAAGCTCGCATGAGCTATCTAGAAGACGGTCTGCGAGACAGCTAAGTAGGAATAGCACTATTACGAGCCGTTGCTTTCACACTGAACTCGCACGTTTTATCCAGCATCCAGCATGCTAGGTGAAAATCTAATTACTACTAAACAGTCTCGCAGACCATCTGCTAGATAGCTCATGCGAGCTTGCTAGATGTTGCTCTGCTAGCTCAGTGTGAAATGGGCCTAACACTGCTACACTCGTACAGAGGCAGCTGCTCAACTTGCGTACGTACCGAGACATTTATACTTAGTGAGACTGTAGCAGTTACAGCACGAATATTCCTTAACAATAAAAAACTAATGCGCATAATTCTTACAACGTTCTGCAGTACAGGGGGTAGTGAAGGACGGATCACACTAACAATATCACTTGAGCATTTCAACACTTTAGTCACGCAGAAATGACACGTCAACGTACATACCCAGCACGTCAACACAATACGGTAAATACTATGATTACCCCAACACTAAGGTACAAGAAACAGTGCGGACAGGCACTAATGGTGTACACATGGACCAAAAGTTCTTTATTTTGCTTGGGCAGACCACTAGGCGATCAGGGAATACGTTCGACATGGCAACCTTTCAAGCAAACGAGCCGGATGCAACTTTTACAGGAATTAGCGGGCAAGACGCAAGTTTAGGAAAAGAATGTGAAATCTGTTCGGAGAGTGATAGAGGGCCATTTTTGCCTCCAGTTTGCCGAGAGAGCTTTTGAACAAAATCTGGAGTCAAAAATAATAAGGTTAACTGAAATAAAAAATATGTGAAGATTTGTAGACTTCACGTGGCTGAAAATATTTAGGGAGCAGAAGAGGGCAGTGAACAGCGTTAGCTCAAAAGTTATAGTTATCATTCGGTCTACGAACTTTACTTTCTCCCATGCAACGTTTGCCTTCTCCGCAGACAAGCAGTGAGGCTCGAAACGACACATATCGCTTTCTCTTTCTCTCGAAGTGTATTTTGGCCTTTCAAGTATATGGCCGCAGAGTAGAGGTCTGGCATGTGTGGGGGCCCATAGTAGGGAGCTTCCTTACGAATAGGAGCTTATCTTGAGCTGGAGGTTTAGTCACAGCATCCCTGAGGTCAGTTAGCACGACACACTACTAGAGACTGACTATACTGATCTTTCATTGAACGGAAAAAACATGCCCTTCAACTATACACGTAAGGGAGATAAAACCTAACACGAAGACGTCAAGCTTCGAGCCACACCCTGAGCGAGGAGCCCGTCTCTGGATTGATCAGAGAACCATTTCAACTAAAGTTTCTCCACCGACTAGAAAATAAAGTCCAGGAAATGTAACTAGGCGCGAAACAAGAAACCACTGTTTTTGTTAGAAAAGTGCAGTGAGAAATAATATGCACCGAGGCCGTAGAGGCTGTCTCTTGGCGTGCTGGAGCAGGCAATGCAGTGCGCGACACCAGTGCAAGGGTGAAATGAATCCCGTCAGAGCTGGAGGGTCAGCTAAGACAACAAGCAGTGCGACAACATGCACGAAACACCCTTCTCAGGTACGAAATGTAGTGGTGATGAATGGCATGAAACCTCTTAATACAGGGAGAACATGACGAGTGAGACTTGTCTTCCTTCTGTATCTCACCCAAGAAGAGTAATCACCCAAGAAGAGTAATCACCCAAGAAGTATCTCACCAAAGCTTCAGTATCTCACTTGTCTTGTTTCAGTATCTCACCCAAGAAGATGGAGCATGGAGTACTAACGATGAAACCACCAAAATCAGAAGAGAAGCTGACGAGAATCGAAACTCAGCTCTACATGGTGCTAACAGCTGCACCAAAGCCTTTGATAAGCCCACTCAACACGGCAGACGGATTGTGTAGCGCTAGCAGCTGCAAGCAGGGCATACGGTCTATGGAATCCAAGCACTGGTATCCATAATGATTATCCAACGTATACAGGATATGGCTGCCGCCCCTACAGGTGTGAGTGGAAGGTGGAGACATGGCGTGGACTCGTGCGCAAGGAAGGCACAGGGCGTCGACTTAACAATTCGATTATAAGTTAGTTTAAGCCTCCCTAACCGCTACAAAAAAAGAGCGTATCGAAGAGAGGAAGGAGGAAGGCACCATTTAGTATGGAGAAGAGAGAATGGGGAATCTATGCAGAAAGGTCATAGAAACAGTAAGATGAGAAAGAAGTTCATGAAACAAGAAAAAGTTGAAGAAGAAAGTAGTAGGTGCTGAAAAAACAGGACAGCAGTGAACCGAAAAAAGATGGTCCGTAACAAAACAAAAACCTATTCTATTTCAACAAAAAAGAAAGCCTACCTAACCTTTAGCTCAGGCCCTCACATTGTCCCCCTGGGAGCGTCGACTTAACATTTGCAAATGAAGATGAGATCGATCAAGGCGCCTATATAGACTCGTACGCAAGGAAGGCACTGGGTGTCGATTTAACATTTGCAAACAAAGATGAGATTGATTAAAGGCAAATTACTGTTTGTGTACTATATCTGCTGCTACCACAGATAAGAAATCGGCCCGCGATTTACCATAAAATTGAAATCTGGCCCGCGATTTACTATAAAATTGAAATCCGGCACGTTTGGAGAAGAAGCTGAGATTCACCACCCTAGAGAGCAACTTTAAGCACAGCGACTGAGGAGATGATCGCTGGCAGAACAGGCGCGCGCTGCTTAATTGGAACGCGTCAAAGTTTTTTTTATCCTCAGTAGAAATTTTTCATAAACCTAACATATAAAGCCATGGAGATCACCCGATCTTTGAAGAGGTCGAGACCAGCCCTCACCTAAGGAATACAGAGCGGTGGTCCTTAACCGCTCCTTTTAGAGGTACAAATGCGAAGGCTTTACAAGCCAGTTGATTTTTTCTCCCGAGACTTGCCTGGACTCCATTTTGCTGTCTATTCATTCAGGAAAACTAGCAAATAACCTTACGCTTACAAATAAAAAATTTTACAATATTCTTACTTCCGTTTAAAATATCTAAAATTAAGAGGCTACGAAAAACTGTTCACAACATATGAACAATGCGAAATCACGCAGTAGTAGCAGCAGCAGCGGCGGCGGCGGCAACAGCAGCAGCAGCAGTTCTTAAAACAATTGGCACACCAAAGAATAATTGCTTGCAAAAACATCACACTACAATACGATCAAATAATTTTCCCGAGAAAAAAATAGCAACTACAGACAAACAGCTACAGACTTGACAGCGCAAAAAAAGCGAAGCTACAGCTCCCAAAAATATTCTCGAAGTCAATTGAAGTGCACTATCTACTGTACAAACTAAATTGCGAGAGAACTCTACATAAGTGTTTTACTAATCGTAAGGATGTAGAATTTAAGCTGCTCGTACAGCGAGAATTTAGAGCGCACGTTGGCGCGAGAGCAGCGGGCGTGTGGGTGACTAGCAAGGGGGCGGGGAGAGGCGAGGGACGGAGCCACGAAGCCGCGGTTGCTCGCTCTCAGGCGCCAGGTGAATTTTTTTTTTCAACATATGGAGTCAGAATTTGTTGAATTAAGAGATGAAGCACAAAGACAGATGCGGAAATGAAGTAAAAGGAATAAAATAGATGATAGCTAGATAGAATAAAAGACGAAAAAAGTTATCTCTATGAAGTGTCGAAATATTGAATGGGAAGAAATTAACTATCTGGTAAGGAACTTCCAAAGCAGAAATTTGAAATATGAAGAATTGTCCAATCACGTAGCAGAGTTCCAGGGCACCGACCCTGCGGGTCATTTACTGACTAGCAAGAACACTGATCGGAAGATGGCGGCATGGGAGGTATCTTTTGACTACCGAGTTATAAAGCGAAAGATTCGAACGTAGCTCCAGTTATGGAGCACAGAAAACAAACATGGCATTGATCGTCTCAGTCGCGATCATCTTCGCGGTTTTGTTCCTCTTTTTCTTTTTGACGCGAGTGTTGGACGATAACTTGAGGAACTTGTCTTGTTTCCTAATTTTATGCGAGGTTGACGAAGAAAATACAGCAGCTTGCACCTTGGGTGACTTCCCGATAGTGAGGTCTTCCTCCTGTATTCTGGAGAGGCTGTTGCGCAGGTGGGGAGGTAAGAACTTGGATGAAAGTGGGCTGCCGGAGGGACGATTTCCCAAAACCTTCTGATGCTCCCGCTGCAGGTCTTCATAAGAGAGAGGCTGCTGGGACATCAGGAAGTCATACGCGTCAGAGCCATTGTCAGTGTTGTACTCTGCAAGGTCGGTGTCGTTGTTGTCGTCATGGCTGAAAGACGTGCACGACTCGGAGCTCACGAGCGGTGCCCCAAAAGCTCCAGCAACCAACCGCTGCTCGAGTACGTCCTCATCTGAGTCCGACTCCTGTGAAGGTTCCACAAAAGATTTAGAAGTTGAAGGAGCAGAGCTCCTCCGCGCGCTAAGGCGATTTTGATGCAGCAATGGCAGGACTTTTGAGCTGCTGCCCGGCTTGGTGCGCCGCATTTGGTGCGTGAAAAGAGTATCCGCAGAGCACTGCGCTATGTCGCTTTTGTCCCTGAGTGCAGGGCTTGGTCGACCCATCCTGAGGGAAGCCGAGCGTCGAAATGCCGGCGCTGCAGGCTTCGCGTCTGCACCTTCAGTAAGAGAAAGAGAAGACCGAGGAGCTCTGGCAACATTAACGGTAATGGGTTCCCTGAAACTGACGTAGTTGCCGTGTCTGTTAGGAGACTTGTTGACAGGTCGAACCACTGTGATTGGCTCAGAATTGTCACTCAAATCATGCATGCCAAAATGAGTCTCTAAATTGAAGGTTCCTCTAGACGGCATAGGAGGAGAGTTTAATTTGTTTTTGACGGTTAGACTAACCACTTTAGGCGACTTTTCAGCACTGGAGGCCGACACTTCATCAGGTAAAGGTGTTCCTTGATGACTATCACTTACAAGCTGACTCCTCTTCTGCCACGCATTAGCTTCGTCTGCCAGCTTGACGCCTACAGTCTCCCTGACAAAGCCTTGAATAGGAGAATTGGTGAGAGACTTGGAAGTGGGAGCGGGATGTTGTTGGATGGCGGACGCAACGCCACGCACAACAGAGACCGGTTTGCCGCTCTTGAAGCGCGCGCTGTTTATGCCTGACGACACTTCCAAACCACTGAAACTTTGACAAACTTTCATCTCTTGTGTCTTGTCGAAAGCAATGTGGTCAGCTGATATGCTCGCTTTGTTTCTGGTCAACGTGCTTGTTTTAATAGGCTCCATCTGGAAGTCTCGGGCATTGAATTCATTTTTCTTCAGCTCAAGCTCTCGAGATTCAGAGGTACGTTTGACATTATTTCTCAGAGATTCATTCGAAGGAAAACTACCAGCGGAATTCATATCTTTAGAAACGGTGCGGCTTTGAAGGCATTCAGATTGCGAGCGCAGGAAAATCCGTGATCGAGGTTGAGACGGTTCCCCTTCAGAGAGGCTACTGTAGCTGCTGTGACTTGGGGACAGTGAAGAGCGTGAGGACCGGTTCCTCCCCCCAGTAACACGCGCGGGGATGCGAGGGGAATTATGAGGTGTAGGGGAGTCGGAGGCGAGGGTCGGTCGCAGGCTAGGATGCCTGTTGGAAGGAGACACCACGGCGTCGTGTGTGTGGTTCGTGCCTCTGGCGCTGGTTGGACGAGCAGATGCGTCAGAGAGATGAGCTGACTCGCCGTTACACGAGTGGTGGCGTGAAGGTGGCCTGCAGCAGTGGGAGCAGTGGTGATGGTGGTAGTGGTGTGTAGGTGAGAAAGGACCGCCAGCGACACAACAAAACGGCGTCAGAGAGTGACTTGAAGAAGAGAACGGCAGCATGACGTCAGAAATTCTATGCCCGGAAGAATCTTCACCTGAGCCGACGCGGTCTAGAGTACCAGATATCCCGTGAGAAATTCCAGGGCTGATACTGTCAAACAATCCTGACACTCCGGAATCCATGGTGGCGGGCCCGTCTTCGCAACTGCTGGGTGAGGTGCGGTAACATCCGCTGTCTTCTGTGCCGCACGAGGGAACTTTAAACTCGTGGATGTGCCTCACGACGATCTGCTGTGCGCCTTCGCTGCTCGGGCGCACCAAGCGGCAGTCACTTACCTTACGGAGACCATTCGGAGGCGAGGACCCTAGCGTCACAGAAGCTTTCGACACTCCTCGACCCGAAGAAGAAAAAGAAGAGAAGCCGCAGTTGCGCTGACCGGAAGAAAAAGATGAAAATAAGCTTGTCAAAAGAGACGGCTGCCTGAGAACGAGCAAGTCCGACTCACTGGCCCACTTCAAATTTTTCCTAAGCAACCTAAGTTTCCTAGGGGCTTCTAAGCAAGAGAAGGCGTCTAGGAAAGCCATGGAGGAGGATGAGGGCGATCCGATGAGGGAGGACGGGGGGGAGGCGAGGTGAGTCGGAGTGGGGGTGCTAAGGGGTGAGTGGGGGGAGTTGGCCCCCCTACGCCCCCACCTGTTCTCTGTAGATACGCTGTCATGTCGTTCCTGCAAGTCTGCAAGCATGGCCTGCAGCACGGGGTCTCCGCTGCCTGCTGCGCTGTTGCCTGCTTTCTTCAGCTGCTCGTTCTCGTGACGCAGGCGCACCAGGCGTTCCCTGCAAGCGCAATACGTGTCAGATGAGCTGCCTTAACACGTTGACTGCGATGGGTTTAACTAAAGTTCAATTCCCAACTTTAATTTGAAGTCAAAAGGTGTTGAAAATTTTATAAATAGCTATTATTAACTGGGTATGTTAAATAGCATTAATTGAAATTGGGTGATGAAAAATTTTCAAACGACTCATCGATGGGTCGTTTTGCAGATGGAAAAACTGAAGCACTACCCACCGGTGAGTCATACTGAAATGAATGAGGGTTACACACGTTATTTACGCACGCTTCCTTAGTTAATGAAAGATTAAACCAATCATAAGGTCTTCATACTTTTTAACGCTGTCACACACCAACAAGTCATCACCAGAATGAATGAGGTAATGGGAACGAGGTAAGCGGTCCATTTTAGAGTTGTAACTCAACTCTCATGGTGTAAGATACAAACCTCGCACATGATGTAGAAAAGCAGTACAAAAAAAAAGTGTAAAAAAATCGAAGAACCACTAATGCTAACTAATGACTCCCAACACTACCATAACTATCTCACACGCAGTACGATGAAAAAGACGAAGTCACTCTCACCGTAAGCAATTTTCACACACAGGGATAGTAGGTGTCAACATTAAGCCGTCAGTTTACAAGAGTATATGGACCAAATAGGATGTTTGTTCCGAACAGCTCATCGTTTCACATAATGTGAACTTCAGTTGCAGCCCAACATGGTTGCGTGGAGTCGGCATCACTCGCATGATTGTCGCAATGATGAGCGTCATGATTGTCCCAATGATGACTGTCACCATTGGGACAACGATAACTGTACCAACTCACCAGAGGCCAACCATTGGGACAACAATGCCCGCCACCACTGGGACAATGCGGACTGTCCCAACTCACCAGAGGCCACCATGAGGACAATGACGCCCGCCCCCACTGGGACAATGCACACAGTCCCAAGAACTCACCAGAGCTCCTCCTGGTCGGAGGCGAGGAGGTCGGAGTGCGGGCCCCCGGCGCGGCGCGAGGGAGACTGCGTGGAGTTGAGGCAGCGCAGCTCCTCCACGTGCTCCTTCAGATCGTCCCGCTCCTGCACTACGCGCTGCACACACATCGACGTCGTTAGTGAAGGATTTGTTAGTGAGTGATTTGTTATGACAACACAGTGTGGAGTACTCGAGTCATTGCAATTTGATACGTGGTCTGAAAACGAGGGAATGTTCCGTTCCTCTCATGCATCACGCGCTGCAGCCACACCGACGTCGTTAGTGATTTGTTATGACAACACTGTGCGGGGTATTCAAGCCATTGCAATTCGATACATGGTCTGAAAACGAGGGAATGTCTCGCTTTTGCACTACGACTTTCATTGTTAGTGTTTTACCGCTACGCTATTGCGAGAATCGATTTTATAACTAGAGTATTGCAAGTTGATACTAGCTAGCAAACGGTAGGAAAGCAGCTAAATACAGATCACGTCACATGCTTAGCCGTAGCCAGAACAGGAGAATGAAGGGACTACGTTCTAGTATGAAATTCAAACTTGACCAGTGATCCAAAATGAAGCAAGCTATAGATAACCGTTTTAGAGCGACGGTCGGGAATGCTACTCACGTTTTCTTCAAAAGGTGATCGCTTCTTCACGCTCTATTTATATTCTTTCCAAATGCGATTAACACTCGACTTACATCGGTCCCAATGGTGATGGCTTCATCATGCTTTACTCACATTATATTCAATACATAGTGATGGCATCATTATGCTCTACTCACAGTTTTCTCAATGGTGACGGCTTCATTATGCTCTACTCACATCCTCCTGAAATGCGCACCACGCTCTACTCACATCCTTCTCAATGGTGATGGCCTCGACCTTCTCAGTGAGCTTCTTGCAGTCGAAGGCAAGTCTGTCCGCCTTTTTAGTCTCGTCGTCGAGCTGCTGCCGCAGCTCCGACACCTGCTTCTTGAACAGCTCCAGCTGCGGCCGCCACGTGTCGTTCTTCTTCACGTCCTGCTCAGACACGCGCAAACTCATTACCACATTTGTGTTCATTTTTGTCCCTAGTAAATACGGAGGCTAAAATAACGAAGATATCACTCCCCATGTTCAAAACGCGTCGCAATGCTGTCCAAAGCGGCTACATAATAAAGACCTGTGAATTGGGCAAAGATAACTCGGCACAAACTATTCGCTTTACAAAATAAATTGAAAAATTGATGATACTTCTCTTTGCTCGGGCGTTGATTTCATCAGAATTTTTTACCGTGGATATAAAATAGTTTGCAGTAATTTTTTCGTTACACAGGCGTGAGGATGGGGTCTCTTACAATTACAGGGCGACGAAGTGCATTATGAACCATGCTTCGTATCACATCACTCACGCGAGAAAAAAGCCCACACGATCAAGCCTTTCAACTTTCGACCCCATGGGGTGCCCCATCCAAAGCATTACAACGCACATGATGAAGTCGTCACTAAGCACGCTCTACACAGGGCCTTACATCGCAGGCAAAACGAAACCAATGGGACAGTGAGGTCAATGATACGTACGTTACCGCACGCCACCACCCACACACACCACTCAGTGCCCGACACCACCACACGCCAGCAAACAGGGCACCACACGCCCATAAGCAGGACCCCACACCCACCACACAGAACTCGACACCACCACATATACCCGCCAAACAGAACTCCCCATACACACCCGCCACGCAGAACACCAAACCACCACACACCCACACCCACACGAGCCCCACAGCCCCCACCTCCTCGAGCTCTAGGATGTGCTGCATGTACTCGGAGTTCTTGTTCTCGAGGATTTTGTTCTGGCGGCGGAGGTCGCTGAGCTCGTCCAGCTTCTTCTTGTAGGACTCGATGGTGGTCTCGGCCTGCGTCGCGCGTTGCCCCATGTCGCGCAGCACGTCCACCTGCGACGGTGGTAGGTTTACAAACTGAGTTCAACTGAGTAGGTTTAGATTTAGAAACTGAGTTTGGGAGTGGGGTGGTGGGAAGACAGGCTACAGGAGAGTGGGAGAGGGCGAAAAGGCACCGGGAGGGATGAAGTGAAACAGGAGAGTGGAAGAGGATCGAGAGTGCGATGACATAAGCTTGTGTAAGAATGAGAAGTCGGCAGGAAAGGCTGGGGAAGGCACTGGCAGAGTGAAGGTGGACTGAGGAAACAGCGTTAGTAACGGGTGTTCGTAATTAGGAGTTACGGACGAAGCAGTGGACACATGTGCTGTCCTGCCCTTGTTTCAGTAATGAGAAGTCTGCTTTAGATTCTATAAGTATAAAAATTCTGGATTAATTTTGCCATTATATGTAAATTTAATTGGCAGAACGAAGAACAACTACATCAATAAGTGCATGAAGCCCAAAAAAACTGTCACATAAAGGTTGTCATGGACGCATAGCAATCTATACACTTGGCTTGAAAAAACACCCCAATTTATATGAAAACGTGCGTATCGTATAGAGAAATACGAGTTAAATGAAAATGCATGTCATGAAATAAATTGTAATAAATTAATTATTTTATTATCATTATATTAATTATAATAAAATTATACAAATGGACGTTGGGAAACAAGGTAAATGTAATGCTGAGCAGAAAATAATGCTTCATTATAAATTAGTTTTAGCCTCCCTTTACCACAACAAAGATGTTCAATGAGAGGAAGGATGAAGGCACCATGTAGTGTGGAGTTAAGGAAGCGCGGAATCTATGCACGAAGGGCGTTCCGGCAAGGGATCCCGTGGGCATAGAAACAGTAAGATACGAAGGAAGGTTATGAGAGAACACGAAAGTTGAAGAAGAAAGCCAGAGGTGCTGAAAAACAGGACAGCAGTGAACCGGAAAAAGATGCTCCTTAACAAAACAAAAAACATAAAAGCCTTATATTTCAACGAAAAGAAGGCCTACGTAACTCTCAGCTCAGGATCTCATATTTCCTCTTGGGAGCGCTAATTCCTATAGATACAATAGTTGTGTTCCCCTGAGGGGAGAAGAAAAATAAATTGATTGAAAATGTGCGGAGTGAAATAAATAGCAAACAGCAAACGAGGATACGACAACTAGGGCTGTTAGCAAACAAGATTAGATTAGACGTTAGTTTAAGCCTCCCTAACCACAACTTAGACGTTTTAAAGAGCATGAGAAAGGCACCATTTAGTATGGAGTTGAGAGAACGCGGAATCCAAGCTTAAGGCGCATAGAAACAGTAAGTTGAGGAAGAAGAATATGAAACAAGATAAAAGTTGAAGAAGAAATGGTAGGGGCTGAAAAACGGGACAGCAGTGAACTGAAAAAACGATGGTCCTTTAACACAACAAAAAAAAATATTTTTTTTTCAACAAAAAGAAGATCCGGACCTTGCCTAACTCTCGGCTCGGGACCTCACATTTTTTCTTTGGAAATGCCAATTCTCAAATTGAATGAAAATGTACAGTAGATAATAAGTTGAAGGAAAACGTGAGGGAGGTAAATATACAGGGGATGTCCACAAAAAATATATCCAGTGACCGAGGCATATACCGGTGTATGTATGTATATATAATACCGAAGCCATACAACAGTTTAATTCTGATGAATGGTTCCAGTATCATATGCACATATATCAGCGCATACATTTCTTGTGGACATCCTGTATAACGCACAGCAAACGAAGCCACTACGACAACTCTCAGTCGAACTTTTTCGCCGCATGCATGTTCTTCGCCGAAGTAATTAAATCGCTTTGGCGGCGTAAAACATGCATGCTCCGGCGAAAAATTTTGACTGGGCTGCGGCAGTCAGGAAACAAGGAGGAGCGGATCATAAAAGGTCACCTCGTCCTGTAGAGTGTGGGCCTGGTCAGCCAGCTTCTGAAGCTCCTCGCACCTCTGCAGTATCTCCGCACGCTCCTGCTCCAGCACGTCCACTCGCCCGCGGTACTCGTCACGAGCTGCGGGCGGTGTGCCATGTTAGCCTTATAATGAATGAACAAATTATTTGGGTCTTTTCAACGAAATATTAAAGTTATTCCCCTCAAATTATTATAAACTAGTCCACCCCCCTTTATTTAAAATTAAATTTTCTCGTGCCACTCGATGTTGATGACCGCGGTACTCGTCGCGAGCTGCGGGCGGTGTGCCATGTTTAAAATGAAATAATGGCGGTGCTCCGACGAAATAATGAGGTAATATCTCTTACACTATCCTAAATGAAGCCCAGCACATGTGAACTTTTCTATTCGACGCGAGCTGGTCGCGGGAGTTGGTGCCATGTTAGCTTTATAATGACCAAATTATTTGGGTCTCGAACGAAACATCAAAGTAATTTCTCTTACATTATCATAAATGAAACCCAGTGAACTTTTCATCGAAGCATTCAAAAAGTAAGAACGTTGAGAGCGATTTTTTAACTAATGTCCTTCAGAAAGGACGGTTGTAGATGTAGGGTTCAACATCGCGCACCTGTGAGGCCAAACCTCACACGATATCGTGCTCTTAACACGGGTGATGTTACCGTACATCACTCCTATTTTTTTGAGATTTAACAAAGTTTACAAGCTATCGTATTTATAGCAAAGGTCACGACGATTCGGTACATCACTCCTATTTTGACGAAGAGAGATTTTGTAAAGTTTAATATAGACAAGCGTCAACACGACCCAGACAGCCGAGAGGCACAACGCCCAACACTCACAAGTCTCCAGTTTGAAGAGCGCGTCCTGCAGGGAGTCTATTTTTTTCTTGAGGTCTTTGTAGCGCGAGACGGTGCCACCCTCCGCCTCCCCCTCCAGCCCCTCCAGCCGCTCCACGAGGCGCGTGTTCTCGGCCGCGAGCTGCTCCCGCTTCTCGGCCGCCTCCGCCACCTGCGCGAGCAACGGAACCTCATTTATCCAGCGTTTGTTGTATTGTTATTTATCTAACATTTATCTAGCGTTTATAGTATTGTAATCAAAACCATTATCTGTCAGGTTTAATACCATAAAAGAACCATAAAGGCATAATATCATAGGAGAAGAATTACCTTTCATATGTAATACCATAGAAGTAAAATAATTCTTCAGTCATACCTTAGAACCATAATCCTACAGGTGAAATACCATAGAAGAACCATAATCCTTCAGGTGTAATACCATAAAAGAACCATAATCCTTCAGGTGTAATACCATAAAAGAACCATAATCCTTCAGGCGTAATACCATAAAAAAATGCGTTGAAAAAATTACGACGTGTAGTGTTGAAATTGAAACAGGAAGTTTTAGAGTGAAAGCAATGCTGCTAGAGGCGCGGAATTGAATTGGAGCGGTATTTAAACATAACCATCGTTAGTTCACTCAAAACCAGTGGTGTCCTCATCTTACTACTATGACTGATAGTGGAATTTATCGAACGTTCATTTTAATGGAATAAAGCCCATTATTTTTCGAGTGAAATCTCACAGGTAATGTAATGAGATTATTATCATTCTTATCATTATATAAGTTACAAATTTCTTCGCCAAAACAAAGGGGATATCAAGAAAGCGTACAGTAAGGACCATAGAAAATGAGGAATCAATTCCTAAAGTGTGTTCCCACACTCGATACTCCGCGCTAAGAAACAGCAAGTTAGGAAAGAACAGGGAAAAAAGACAAAGAAGAAACAGCAAAAACAGCGATGAAGCCTGAAAAAAATAAAGTGAGCACGAAAGATAGACGCCCAGATGGCCTATTCATAGCTGAGGTGATTTAACTGTATTACCTTGAGAGGGCTAGTTACCCTAACTTATTGCCTATCCTACTCTCACTAAGGGATCATGGAACTAGATAAGCGACAGAGATGAACCAAACATTAATATTATTATTTTGTTGTCCAAACTGCACACACGCGCCGAGAGAGCCCTACCCAAGCTCGAGGATAGTGGTCAACTCGCCCGCAAGTCGAGTACGTTTCCTTCCCTTGTATTACATGAAATTAGTTGACGTCACTTGCTCAGGTAAGAGTTCCTAGTGTCATCATTACGATGCAAGTCGCTGATTACGTCGTGGTAAAGCAGTGGTTGTCATCATAAAATAACGTCTGAAGGAGAGACGTATCAAAGGCAGTTTCAATCCCACTCCCTAATCCCAGCATCTATTCAGTCTAACGGAGAGGAAAATGCGGTAGAACAAAAGAATTTCATGAGCCTCTATGTCCTTTTTTACGACAACAGGAAATGTGAACTTTGAACCCGAATGATAACTAGAAGTGACCTGCATCTCCAACAGCCTAGAGACGGCTGGTTTGTAACCTCAGGTTCATGAAACAATTCATGTTCGCGTTTTGACAAAAGTAAACGGCCCTCCAAACCCACCTTCCGTCACATAACTATTCCATTGGATCAGTCCAGTGTATGGTAAGCCAGGAACATCCAAGAGCGATGTTAACAAAACGTTCAGATAACTAGCCTGTTAGATCAGTCCAATATTTGGTAACCCATGGACACCAACGAGCGATATTAACTCAACGTTCAGATGAGTATTCTTTTATATCAGTCCAATGCCAGGAACACCAACGAGCGATTATAACAAAATGTTAGCTCGCACTGACCTGCATCTCGAGCTCGAGCACCCTGGTGACGGCCTCATCTCGGGCTCGGGTGGTGGCCTCCAGCTGCTCGGCGATGGTGCGCTGGTTGGGGTGGAAGCTGGCGGGTCCGGGGGCCACCTCGGCCCCTGGCGACGCGTCCCTCATGAACACCGTCTGCACCGTGGTCATCACCACCGCCTGCACCTCCGGGTCCATCGACATGATCGTCCCGATGTAACCTGTGGTTGGGAGGTAACATTGGTGCTCTGCCCGCTGCCACTACGGTGGAACCTCGAGTGTGTCAATGTAGTACGAGAGGTTCAGTAAGTTTTGCTAAGCGTGGTCGTGTTCCTTGCATGTGGAAATTTGCCTCAACTGAAACTGTCCCGGGAAGTAGCGCAGGGTACATTGGTAGATGACTGAACACAGCACAGTTAACAGTTACCATCCTGGCACAGTTATCATCCTCCACTCCCTCGTAATTCATGACGACGCGGCTTTTTTTCAAAGAAATACGTGAGAAAATTATTACTGGAATCATAAACTCGAAAAATCTCCACGAATAAATTTGTAAACCTGACATTATGTAAAGAATAATAGGTTTTTCTCGTGCTTTGCTTTCGAAGTGAATGTTCCAAACTCAAGCGGTTTTCACACAAGAGTTAGTGAACACATCTGTAGTAACACAAAAGAACACACAGTAACACAGCAGCACAAAACAGCAGCAGCACAACACAATACAACAGCAGCAGCACAATAACGACACAGTCGCACAGTAACATTGGAACATAAAACAGCAACAGCACAACACAGCAGCAGGAACTCAACACGTAAGGGAAACAACATAATAGCAGAACTTCAAGTCTACAGCAAAGACGCTCAATACAATACCAGCACACCTGCACAGCAGCAGCACAACAACACCATGGCAGAACCCCCACACAACACAACAACAAAATACAACAGCAGCCGCACCACATTAACAACACAATACAACCGGACCACAACAACACCATGGCAGGGCCACAATACAACACCAGCACAATACAACACCACAACAGCAGCATCACAACAACAACATATTACAACACTCGCACACCAAGAACACATCACAACAGCAGCACAACAACACAATACAACGCCAGCACAATAACAAAACAACATCACAACACAACACAGCAGCAGCACCACAATACTCACTCTCCTTGTGAGGGCAGTTGATGGCACAGCCGAGGATGAGCTGCAGCATGCGTGCCACCTCCTCTGGGTCCGCATGTTCCCCTGCACACAAAACCGCCACGTCACTTCACTGAGATGCGCATTATCTTAAGCGTACATCATATTGAAATGATCGAAATTATAACCTAAAACCGCAAAAGCCTGATGATATGTTTTACTACAAGTTGGAAACATGCCTGGTCTTTTGTTTAGTCGGTTTCTGGTGGTCAGTAAATTCAGTTCTTTTCTGTTTGTAGAACACTTTTTACAAAAAAAAATATTTCTGGCCTTCCTACATGTTTTACGAAAGGAAGGCTGTGAACATGCTTGTTTTCTACAAGTACAGTGCCAGGACTTAAGTATTTGCACCACAACTATATTTTTGAAATTATTAAAAAATTTCAAGTTCTGGTTTGAGAGTAGTAGTATGGTTAATTCAGAGAACGTTTTTATACCTGAATATTTAAACAGACCATAATCATTCTTTTCTACAAGCAGAAAATCAACTTGGCCAAATATATATTGGCAGAAATCCCTCGTCACAACGCAAAATATATATAATATTCAGTGGCGAGACCATTATTTGTAACGATTATAGTATTATAACTAGACGGTTCTAGTACCTGGAAACTAACTAA
Organism: Morinoia aosen; assembly: GCA_030386875.1. Taxonomy (NCBI): domain Eukaryota; kingdom Metazoa; phylum Arthropoda; class Malacostraca; order Amphipoda; family Talitridae; genus Morinoia; species Morinoia aosen. The sequence continues at coordinate 74,258,507 of CM059579.1, forward strand.
TGACAGTCCGTTTGTCGTATTTTGTACCGTTCTTGCATGCAGACGATCCTCAACTCAGCTACGTTTTTGTACACCTTTTGTGCGCAGCCATTGCGAGTATTCGTTAGAAATTTTCAATGGTATTGAGGTCGGGTGATTACTTAAGTCACGAAAGGACGCTCATTTTCTTATCTGTGATTTCTTCAATTGTTAATTTCGCTGTATATTTTGGATCACCGTCTTGTTGAAAGAACCACTTGCACCAACTGTAAAACTTCTTTAAACATGGAAGCAGCTTCTAGACGGTAGACGGAACTACTCATTTTCCATCAATGATGTGGTGTTTCCCTACACCTGTAAGGGAACTTCGCCCGTCCGCCTTTCTTGATCGTTTATTTTTATTCTTTTCTGTACCGGACGACTATACTTCTGTAATTGTGGCCTGGCAACATCGCCCATTCGTCCGTGAACTAGCGAGCCTCGACACGCTTTGTCTCTCGTGGTTCATATCTAACAGGACTTCTTTTCTTGAGCCACCGGTACGTTACGTGTAACGTTAGTGTCTTCTGTGTTAGTGTCTTCTGTGTTAGTGTCTTCTGTGTTGATGTTTTCTGTGTATTGCATTGTGCTCTAACTATTCATTGTGCTCTAACTATTCATTGTGCTCTAACTATTCATTGTGCTCTAACTATTCATTGTGCTCTAACTATTCATTGTGCTCTAACTATTCATTGTGCTCTAACTATTCATTGTGCTCTAACTATTCATTGTGCTCTAACTATTCATTGTGCTCTAACTATTCATTGTGCTCTAACTATTCATTGTGCTCTAACTATTCATTGTGCTCTGACTGTTCCTTGTGCGAAATGTCTCGTTCTTTTCGGACTTGGCAGTCAGAGTTCTAACTGCACTTCGTTGTTTGTGACAGTTAGGGTAAATTATTATTTAACTAAGACTAGCTGTCTTGTAACTTCATTTAGTGCTTCGCGCCGCCATAGCTTTATAGTTAGCGGTCGCAGCACTAGCACTCGTGCCCAGACTGTAGGGATGACTCTTTTGTAGGTACGCTGGTGGGCCCGCTTGGGTACCCTGACCCCGTGCCCTTCGGAGCTACGCTCGATTTACTGCGTGGGCCACGCACTACCCTACCCTGAGCTGTACTGGAGCGATACTCGTACCCACCTCTTCGGGAATCTGCACGCACGCCGCTTCAGCAGAAGTTGAGTCACCTGTTGCGTGACTCTGAACTCTGCGTGTAGACTAACCTGAGCCTGGCAGCCAACCTTATTATTCCGTGTTTGGACTTTCAATTAGGATAAGTTTAAGTTATTTTGTATTCATCATTAGTCTTTATTTGTTTTATCAACCTCGCACATTAAATTATACTATTTACCGAGTTCTCATTTCCTCCTCGTGGTTGCATCTCGAGTGTTCCCTTGACATTTTGGCGACCTTGCCAGGGGTTTTTCAGCACTCGTTGATTCAGCTACCTGGAGGCGATGAATTAGGTAGGACGTTCAAAAATTATAAATCTATTAGTTGGCTGCCTAGGTGAGGAGTTGTCCGTCAGTCTTGGGCTGGTGTGTGCTGCTGTGGTGTGAGCTGTGACGGCGTGAGGCGTGAATTTACTGTCAAATGTTTTGTGTAGCGTGACTCGTGGTCGTTTCCGCATCTGCTAGCCACAGTAGTGTAATAGGCGATTGGACGCTACTAGTAATACTGCAGGTCAAGGTTACCCGGAAAGTAGATCGTCAACAAAATTGCCGGTATTAAGAGCACAGCTTTAGCTGCTCTGTTTAGGTTACCGTTCCTAACGTTGAATGGTAGACTTAAGTCTATACTGTCTCCATAGTTGAACATTAACTTTGTTACTATGCCTTCAGAGTTCGATAAGTATCGAGAATTAGGTCGTAGCCTCAAGCTCGAGGGACCTGATTTAGTGAAGTTCATAAATGAACGGGAGGAGAAAGAACGGGAGGAGAAAGATCGCGTAAGGGAAGACAGGGCACGAGAAAGATCTCGTGAACGTCACCTGCGTGAGCATGAAGTTCACTTAGCCGAGTTGGAGGTAAAAAGGAAAGAGCAAGAGCGACTCGCTCTAGAGTCGGCAAACAAACTAACAATTGATAAGCTGCGACTTGAAAAAGGCGTAAGCGACTCTCCCCCTTCAGTTACCGGCTGTTGTGGCAAATCTAATTTACCACCTCCGTTTCGGGACGGTGACGATATTAGTGCTTACCTAATGAGGTTTGAAAGAATTGCCACAATGCTCAAGTGGAAGAGAGAAAGCTTTGCAGTTCAACTAGGTCTTCTTTTGCAGGGTCAAGCTCTTAAAGTTTACGTGTCATTGCCTCCCTCTGTTACTGATAATTACGATTCCCTGAAATCTGCATTACTTAAATCTTTTCGTAAAAATGACGAAGAGTATAGGAGAGAATTTCGTTCCGGTCGAATCGCTCCTCATCAGAACTACGAACAATTTGTTGCGTCCCAGTTCAGGATGTTCGATCTGTGGATGTCTAGCTTAGATGTTGGGAACGATTACGAGTCCGTACGTAAAGCCATGGTGGCTGACCAGTTCCTGGCCTCGTTGTCGCCGGACTTGAGAATTTTTATAAAGGAACGTAATATTACTGATCCTGACCAAATGGCTATTCTGGCCGATAATTTTTCTATGGCCAGAGGGGCTTATCCCAAACTGAAACCAAATGTTAAGCCTGACGACTTGTTCAAACAAAAATTTGACGGGAAGCGTGAGCCTCAATTTGACCCTAACCGTGTCTTTGTTAAAGCGCCGAGAGATGTGCCGGTGAAGTGTTTTTCATGTGGAGTTGTTGGCCATAGGCGGAAAGATTGTCCTCAAAACAAAGCCGCCGGCCCGAGAGTGAGCCAAGCATTTAATGCCATCACCCCACTTGGACCTATGGTTAGCGGGACTGTTAATGGCGCTCGAGTTTCTTCCGTATTGAGAGACACTGGCTGTTCTACTGTCATTGTTTCAGAAGATGTCATTCCCGAACAAGACTTTTCTCAAAACAAGACTACCGATATCTACGACTATTTAGGTAGGAAAAATGTATTCCCACTTGTGAAATGCTATATCGAGTGTGACTTGTATAAAGGCTGGGTTGAGGCTGCCCGAGCCCCGATAAAGTACTGTTCTGTTTTGTTGGGTAATATTGAGGGTGCGGGATTTCCTGATTCATTTCGAGAGAAACTTTCATTTCCGCCTCGTTCTAATGCAGGAGAACGTGATAAGGTTACCGATCTTGAACATGCTAATGTTGTCACTAGATCTAGAAAAGCAGTTTCTGATGCTCTGTTGAAGGTTCCAGCCGTTGAACCCCTTAAAGTCTCCCCTCAGGAATTTCTACAGTTGCAACGCTCTTGTCCTACTCTCTCCAAAATTAGAGACCAGGCTAGTGAAGGTACTATTCATACGAGCAGGTCTGGGTACCAAACTAAGTTTGTTCTGAACGGGCTTTACTATCGTGAATGCGTGTTCAGTAATGTAAAGTCTGAAATAGGTAAACGTGTCTTGGTGGTTCCCAAGCAGTGTAGGAGTACTGTGCTAAAATTGGCTCATGACACCCCAATTTCGGGGCATTTTTCGCATCGCAAAACAGAGCGGAAAATTGTTGGACAGTTTTTTTGGCCTGGCATGTCCTCGGACATCAAACGTTACTGTCAATCGTGTGATATTTGCCAGAGAGCTTCTGCCAAGGGCAGGAATAAACCTGTTCCCATGCATAAGATGCCCATTATTAGCACTCCTTTTGAGAGAGTAGCGATCGACATAGTAGGTCCCTTGTCACCTGCTTCAGCCGGAGGGCACAGGTACATTCTTACCTTGGTAGACTATGCCACTAGCTTCCCTGAAGCAGTGCCATTGAATTCTATAACTTCTATTTCTGTCGCTGAATCTCTGATGACCATTTTTTCCAGAGTAGGCATACCTAAGGAAATATTGTCGGACAGAGGCACTCAATTTACGTCAGAGTTGATGGGTGAAGTGCATAAGTTGGTCGGTGTAAAACCTTTATTCACAACCCCGTACCATCCTCAAGCTAACGGTAGAATTGAAAGGCAGCATTCAGTTCTCAAAGCAATCCTAAAAAAATTGTGCATTTTGAAGCCAAATGACTGGCATAGATACCTACCTTGTGCTTTGTTTGCCATGCGAAAGATACCTAGCGACTCGCTTGGTTTTTCCCCTTTTGAATTGCTCTATGGTAGGCAAGTCCGTGGTCCTTTAGCAATCTTACATGATCTGTGGGCTGAACCCAAGGTGGATGACGACACCCGTACGACATATGAATTTGTGTTTGAATTACGCAACAAATTAGAGGAGGTAGCTGAAATAGCAGCCTCAAATTTGCGCTTAGCTTCTAGTCGCTACAAAATGTATTTTGACAAAAAAACAACGAATCGTTCATTTAGGGCAGGGGATGAAGTTTTAGTACTGTTACCCGATAGTTCTAATAAATTACTGATGTTGTGGAAAGGTCCATTTTTCGTGCGAGAGCGCCGTAATGTAAACTATCTAATTGAAGTGGGCAAGCAACGTAAATGGTTCCATGCAAACATGCTAAAAAGATACCACCGCAGAGCTGTAGTTGGTCATTACTCTCTAATAGACGAGAGTTCTGCATTAGCCGAGTCAGACTCGAATGCAGGTATTAACCTTGCCCAAAACTGCGTGATAAATCAGTACTCTGCCGATGAAGAGGCTCCCTCAGAAGCCGTAATAACCGTAGAGACATTAGAGGGAGAAGTTTCCTTTGGACCTCAGTTGTCCCGTGAACAAATTAGGGATGTAAAAAAATTGGTGGACGAATATCCAATGGTTTTTTCTAGTAAACCCGGCTTCACCGAAACCATTGTTCATGAAATTAAATTGCAAACTACCGAACCAGTAAGGAAGCGCATCTACCCTGTGCCTGTGCATTTGCGAGAAGCGTTTGATTCTGAAGTGAATAAAATGTTAGAATTAGAGGTAATTACACCTTCTGTTTCAGACTATTGTTCTCCCGTTGTAATGGTTAAAAAGCCTGACGCCACATACAGGCTGACCTTAGACTTTAGGGCCCTTAATGCCATAACTATTTTTTATGCCGAACCCATGCCTTGCATAGAGAACGATTTGCACAAATTTACTGGTGCCAAGTACATTTCAGAATTAGACATTACTCGAGCCTATTATCAAGTTAATTAAGTTGTCCGAAAACAGCAGGAAGTATACTGCATTTGCCACAAGCCAAGGCTTGATGGAGTTTAAAAGAATGCCATTCGGGTTGGTAACAGCTTGCGCCACGTACATTCGTTTGATGAGAAAAATCTTAGGTGACTTGTCTAATGTAACCGTGTATTTCGACAATATTTACCTCATTTCCAAAGACTGGAAGGAGCACCTTCAGCTCCTTGCGTCCGTTTTGGAGCGTCTGAAGTTCCATGGGCTGACTGTTAAGCCAGCGAAATGTTTTTTAGGGTTTGAGGAAATAACCTACTTAGGATTCAAGGTTGGGCGTGACATGATGGCGCCACAACCAGAAAAATTGAACGCAATTACTGAATGTCCTCCACCCGCAAGTAAAAAGGCGTTGAGAAGCTTTCTCGGTGTGGTGAGTTTCTACCGTAAATTTATTCCTAACCTGGCTGCTCTGTCAGCACCGCTTTCCAACCTCCTACGCAAAGGTGTAGGCGAACCTCTGCCGTGGACTAAAGCCCATCAGGAAAGTTTTGATAAACTAAAAGGTTGTTTGATTAAACCACCGATCCTAGCTGTGCCTGATCTAAACCGTTCCTTCAGTCTTAGGACTGACGCTTGTAATGTCGGTATTGGAGCTGTATTGTTGCAATACTGGGATGACGAACCTCATCCAGTAGCATTTGCAAGCCGTAAACTACTGTGCCGAGAACAAAATTACAGCACCGTCGAGAGAGAATGCTTAGCAATAGTTTGGGCTGTTAATCAGTTTCGGTACTACTTGCGTGGCCGTGAATTCATTCTGGAAACTGATCATCTCCCGCTGCAGTATTTGACGTCCCTAAAAGGTGACAACGCTCGACTGATGCGTTGGTCTATTACTTTACAGCAGTATAGTTATAGAGTTGTGTACATTCCTGGTAGGGAAAATCAGTGCGCCGACTGGATGAGCAGATGCTCATCTGAGTCAGTCTAGTTTTCGGGCGCAGTTGTATGAACATTCTGAGGACTGTTCTTTGAAAGGGGGGCAGTGTAAGGGAACTTCGCCCGTCCGCCTTTCTTGATCGTTTATTTTTATTCTTTTCTGTACCGGACGACTATACTTCTGTAATTGTGGCCTGGCAACATCGCCCATTCGTCCGTGAACTAGCGAGCCTCGACACGCTTTGTCTCTCGTGGTTCATATCTAACAGGACTTCTTTTCTTGAGCCACCGGTACGTTACGTGTAACGTTAGTGTCTTCTGTGTTAGTGTCTTCTGTGTTAGTGTCTTCTGTGTTGATGTTTTCTGTGTTGATGTTTTCTGTGTATTGCATTGTGCTCTAACTATTCATTGTGCTCTAACTATTCATTGTGCTCTAACTATTCATTGTGCTCTAACTATTCATTGTGCTCTAACTATTCATTGTGCTCTAACTATTCATTGTGCTCTAACTATTCATTGTGCTCTAACTATTCATTGTGCTCTAACTATTCATTGTGCTCTGACTGTTCCTTGTGCGAAATGTCTCGTTCTTTTCGGACTTGGCAGTCAGAGTTCTAACTGCACTTCGTTGTTTGTGACAGTTAGGGTAAATTATTATTTAACTAAGACTAGCTGTCTTGTAACTTCATTTAGTGCTTCGCGCCGCCATAGCTTTATAGTTAGCGGTCGCAGCACTAGCACTCGTGCCCAGACTGTAGGGATGACTCTTTTGTAGGTACGCTGGTGGGCCCGCTTGGGTACCCTGACCCCGTGCCCTTCGGAGCTACGCTCGATTTACTGCGTGGGCCACGCACTACCCTACCCTGAGCTGTACTGGAGCGATACTCGTACCCACCTCTTCGGGAATCTGCACGCACGCCGCTTCAGCAGAAGTTGAGTCACCTGTTGCGTGACTCTGAACTCTGCGTGTAGACTAACCTGAGCCTGGCAGCCAACCTTATTATTCCGTGTTTGGACTTTCAATTAGGATAAGTTTAAGTTATTTTGTATTCATCATTAGTCTTTATTTGTTTTATCAACCTCGCACATTAAATTATACTATTTACCGAGTTCTCATTTCCTCCTCGTGGTTGCATCTCGAGTGTTCCCTTGACACACCAGGACTGTAAAACAGCCCCGCACCATCATCCTTCCTCTTCCATGCTGGGCGGTAGGGATAGCGTTCTTGGGATCAGAGGCAGTCCCTGTTTTCCTCCAAGACTGACAACCATTATTTCAGCCGAATAGTGGAATTTTGCTTTCATAGGATCATACAACCCGTTTCCGAACTCAACTCCATCGTCAACATATTAGGCAAACGTCAAACGGTTCTCAACGTGTTTCTTCTACAGCAAGAAGAGTTCTGCGCGAAGTGAAGGCATGTAAACCCCTTCCAGCAATTCTCAAACAACTGTTTCCGACTAATGTGAACTCTTAACTCGAGTTCTTATATAAATACAGTGCTCATGTGTCAGCTTACAGGACATAGCACCGAGAGCGGCGCTCCGACAATAGGTACATTGGAGGGTGCGTCACTCTCGCTTGATGCTTGCGTTCAAAGTATAGCACTAACATTAAGGAGCCTACCACGTTCAGTAACTTGCCTGTGAGTAAATCCCTTGTCAGGAAGTCCAAACAATTTTTTGAATTTCGGTATTGAGCATCCATGTTCAACATAATCTGGAAAATGAAGATTGTTCCAACCGTATTTTGTTGACGTTACATGTGTTTTTAAAAATCTATCGAAGCTTTAAAGTTTTCCAATTAAGATACTCAAATTATTAAGTAATTATTAACTTATTAACGTATGATTTAATAAAATTTCAATTCTGGTCAAACACCTCTGCGGCATACATTTTTGTTTTGTCGGTTTTCTGGTTGTCAGTAAATTTCGTTCTTTTCTGTCTAATTACTCTACTTACAAATACGTTCTCTGAACTTCCATTTCATAAAATTTCAAATTACATAACGAATTGAGCTGGAAAAATACTGTTATCGAAGCTCTGTATTTAAGAAACATGTGTCTGGACATACCGGTTTCACTCGTATACAAAGTAGGCAGGTCCGTCTTGAAAAGACGTGCCTGAACACGTATTGGACTAGCCTGTACTTGGAAGAATTATTTTATAGCTGGAGTGCGTGGCCTGTTTTCTGACTTACAGTTGTTCAGTTTTCATTTTTGCCACGACTTTCACGATTAAAAAAAGAGTTTTACTAATATTTCATAACTGATGTACATAGGTTTTCGCTCCGTAAGTGTAAAGTTTTCGCCTAAGATGGTCAGTAACGTGATACTACTTAGTTTTTCAAGAAATCAACGTGCAAGCAATTCTTGAATTCAAGCACTCTTCACCCTTCCCAGATGCGCTTTGCCTGCTGCCACAATACGCTCACGCAAGAGATGGACTTCCACTCCACAAGAGCTGAAGGGAACGCGTCACTCGTCTTTATATCATGAAGACTCGTTAAAATTATATATTAAAGTAAAATTTACCTCATTGCAGGAGTAAACATAGTAAATTTGGGTTCTAAGCTCTACGAAACTAAGCTTAGAAAGACAAGTCTTCGACAACGAACACCTCGAACAGCAACACTGGTCATCATAGTTCAAAACGAAAACCTCACGTTTTGCTACCACTTTACGCACGTGTATAGACAGAAGAAAATCATCTAACACTGCATTTTCCTCTTCAGCGAACTCAGTCCATCAGTCTTGTCTATGGAAGAATACAGGCGCTAAAAAGAGATTTGGAGTCTCGTCCAGGTAATTACTGACAGTCTTAATAGTAATTTGCTGACGGTCTTAACACTAATTTGCAGACGGTCTTCGTTAATACGACTTGGTGTGTGTCCCCTAGAGCGTAGATATGTGTCCCAGTGAGGGAGGTGTTGCTGTCATACAGTAAGGCTGATGCTAACAGTAGTCAAGACTATACAAATGCAATGGCGGTGTGTTGTATTTTGAATTGGTGTTACGAAGGTGATGTGTTGTGGTGGGTCGTATGGTGTAACGGGGGTAGCGTGTGTTGTGGTGTTGTATGGGTGTTATGAAGGAGGTGTGCTGTGGTGTCGTGTGGTGTCGCACGGGTGTAACAGTGATAGCGCTGCTGATACGCAAAAGTACAGGTGAACCGCAGTGATGGGGCCGAGTGCAGTAGCTTCATCAATCAAAAACAACACGCAGGCAACAAGGAACATAAAGATAGTAATAAAGAAACGATATAGATAAAAAAAACATGTTATTAGTCATAAGAGAGATATTTTGAGCAAAAACAGGCATGGTTAGAAATAATGTGGATGTAAAGGGTAGAAATAAGAAAGATGCAGAACAGACATAGAAGGAAGGAAGCAATAAGGAGTTAGGGCATAAATAAGGAAAGGGTGCAGTGAAAGGGGAATAGCAAAATGTTATTAAAGGTAGCAACGAGAATGAGGTCCAGAACAGACATAGAAGGCGGGTAGCAAAATGATATTAAGGGTAGAAATGAAAGAGGGGTCCAAAAATGATATAAAGGGTAGAAATGAGACGAGGGTTCAGAACAGCCACAGGAGGAGGGACGCAATAAGAGGCGAGGGCACAAATAAGAAGCAGAAATAAAGAGGGAAAACGGCATGGCATTTGGGAGAAGCGGGTGGCCTCCACTCTGAGCTGAGGTGACGTCAGCCTCTTGTGCAGCCCCGTGGGGTGAGAAGGAGGATGGGGTAGGCGAAGAGCTGTGGGCAGATGTGGAGGGTGGTGGAAAAAAGTGATGGGATGGACGAGGGTGGAAAATCGCCTGGCAGATGGATGGTAGTGGATAGCGAGGTGGAGACTGGTGGATAGAGGGGGTGAAGTGGAGGACGGAGGGAAAATCGGATGAGACGTGGTAAGGTGGAGGGAGGTAAATAGAAGAGAAGGAAAAGGGTTAGCACTTGGAGGAAGGAAGAAAGAAGTGGGGACAAATGTTCAAGAACCGCAAGCCGGATGCAAGGGAAACAATGAAAGCTAAGAGCCACGGCATGTCACCAAATCAAGGGAGAGAATCAAGAAGAGAAACTCGTCAGCATCACGCCAAAAGCAATGCGTTGGCAATAGCACAATTCTGAACTCGCGCACATATCGTAACTTCAAAAATCCCTGATTACGATTGGGAAAAAATCTTAAAACATTTGCTACAATTTTTGAGATGTTCAAGAAACTTTCAGGTTGTGCAAAATAAGTTTGCTATGTATTGAGTTTTACCACTAAAGACGCTAAATCGGTCTTCTATTTGTGAATTTAGAATTTGTTTCATTTTTTCACATTCGAGTGAACTGCAAGGGCCCAGCACAAACCGCTATGCGAGCAAAACAAAAGCGCAAGTGTCACGGTGAGACGAAGGCGTGAAATGAGAATAGAGAACGAAGATGCAAAGAGAACGCAGAAGCAAAGAGAATGAAGAAGCAAAGAGAATGAAGAAGCAAAGAGAATGAAACAGAAAATCGACGCTTGTGCTAGATGCTAGAGGTCGGGAGCACGATAAGCAGGCTTCCCTCCACGAGAAATGCAAAGACTTCAAGAATAAAAGATAAAAAATAGCTAAGTACAAACCTAGACCCACAACAGACTCGAGCAGCTGGGGTGGCCCATTCTGTGATGGGTAGCTTGAAAGCCACTGGGGAACGCTACCGGCTCAACATACAGTGACGAGGAGTAATACCTTCAGCATGCATCCCTAAATGACTCGGGAATCTAACATATCCCTGAGGTAGTACGGTAAGTCAACAATGCGTTGTAGGCCTGCTCTTATCTTTGGAGCTGAGCTGTGCAGCGTGCACTCAGCACTGGAGCTGAGCTGTGCAGCGTGCACTCAGCACTGTAGCTGAGCTGTGCAGCGTGCACTCAGCACTGTAGCTGAGCTGTGCAGCGTGCACTCAGCACTGTAGCTGAGCTGTGCAGCGTGCACTCAGCACTGGAGCTGAGCTGTGCAGCGTGCACTCAGCACTGGAGCTGAGCTGTGCAGCGTACACTCAGCACTGTAGCTGAGCTGTGCAGCGTGCACTCAGCACTGGAGCTGAGCTGTGCAGCGTGCACTCAGCACTGGAGCTGAGCTGTGCAGCGTGCACTCAGCACTGGAGCTGAGCTGTGCAGCGTGCACTCAGCACTGTAGCTGAGCTGTGCAGCGTGCACTCAGCACTGTAGCTGAGCTGTGCAGCGTGCACTCAGCACTGGAGCTGAGCTGTGCAGCGTGCACTCAGCACTGTAGCTGAGCTGTGCAGCGTGCACTCAGCACTGTAGCTGAGCTGTGCAGCGTGCACTCAGCACTGTAGCTGAGCTGTGCTTCGTGCACTCAGCACTGTAGCTGAGCTGTGCAGCGTACACTCAGCACTGTAGCTGAGCTGTGCAGCGTGCACTCAGCACTGTAGCTGAGCTGTGCAGCGTGCACTCAGCACTGGAGCTGAGCTGTGCAGCGTGCACTCAGCACTGTAGCTGAGCTGTGCAGCGTGCACTCAGCACTGTAGCTGAGCTGTGCAGCGTGCACTCAGCACTGTAGCTGAGCTGTGCAGCGTACACTCAGCACTGGAGCTGAGCTGTGCAGCGTGCACTCAGCACTGTAGCTGAGCTGTGCAGCGTGCACTCAGCACTGTAGCTGAGCTGTGCAGCGTGCACTCAGCACTGTAGCTGAGCTGTGCAGCGTGCACTCAGCACTGTAGCTGAGCTGTGCAGCGTGCACTCAGCACTGTAGCTGAGCTGTGCAGCGTGCACTCAGCACTGGAGCTGAGCTGTGCAGCGTGCACTCAGCACTGGAGCTGAGCTGTGCTGCGTGCACTCAGCACTGGAGCTGAGCTGTGCAGCGTGCACTCAGCACTGGAGCTGAGCTGTGCAGCGTGCACTCAGCACTGGAGCTGAGCTGTGCAGCGTGCACTCAGCACTGGAGCTGAGCTGTGCAGCGTGCACTCAGCACTGGAGCTGAGCTGTGCAGCGTACACTCAGCACTGGAGCTGAGCTGTGCAGCGTGCACTCAGCACTGTAGCTGAGCTGTGCAGCGTGCACTCAGCACTGGAGCTGAGCTGTGCAGCGTGCACTCAGCACTGGAGCTGAGCTGTGCAGCGTGCACTCAGCACTGTAGCTGAGCTGTGCAGCGTGCACTCAGCACTGGAGCTGAGCTGTGCTGCGTGCACTCAGCACTGTAGCTGAGCTGTGCAGCGTGCACTCAGCACTGTAGCTGAGCTGTGCAGCGTGCACTCAGCACTGTAGCTGAGCTGTGCAGCGTGCACTCAGCACTGTAGCTGAGCTGTGCTGCGTGCACTCAGCACTGTAGCTGAGCTGTGCTGCGTGCACTCAGCACTGTAGCTGAGCTGTGCAGCGTGCACTCAGCACTGTAGCTGAGCTGTGCAGCGTGCACTCAGCACTGGAGCTGAGCTGTGCAGCGTGCACTCAGCACTGGAGCTGAGCTGTGCAGCGTGCACTCAGCACTGGAGCTGAGCTGTGCAGCGTGCACTCAGCACTGGAGCTGAGCTGTGCAGCGTGCACTCAGCACTGGAGCTGAGCTGTGCAGCGTGCACTCAGCACTGGAGCTGAGCTGTGCAGCGTGCACTCAGCACTGGAGCTGAGCTGTGCAGCGTGCACTCAGCACTGTAGCTGAGCTGTGCAGCGTGCACTCAGCACTGTAGCTGAGCTGTGCTGCGTGCACTCAGCACTGGAGCTGAGCTGTGCTGCGTGCACTCAGCACTGTAGCTGAGCTGTGCAGCGTGCACTCAGCACTGTAGCTGAGCTGTGCAGCGTGCACTCAGCACTGTAGCTGAGCTGTGCAGCGTGCACTCAGCACTGGAGCTGAGCTGTGCAGCGTGCACTCAGCACTGGAGCTGAGCTGTCCTGCGTGCACTCAGCACTGTAGCTGAGCTGTGCAGCGTGCACTCAGCACTGGAGCTGAGCTGTGCAGCGTGCACTCAGCACTGGAGCTGAGCTGTGCAGCGTGCACTCAGCACTGGAGCTGAGCTGTGCAGCGTGCACTCAGCACTGGAGCTGAGCTGTGCAGCGTGCACTCAGCACTGGAGCTGAGCTGTGCAGCGTGCACTCAGCACTGGAGCTGAGCTGTGCAGCGTGCACTCAGCACTGGAGCTGAGCTGTGCAGCGTGCACTCAGCACTGGAGCTGAGCTGTGCAGCGTGCACTCAGCACTGGAGCTGAGCTGTGCAGCGTGCACTCAGCACTGGAGCTGAGCTGTGCAGCGTGCACTCAGCACTGTAGCTGAGCTGTGCAGCGTGCACTCAGCACTGTAGCTGAGCTGTGCAGCGTGCACTCAGCACTGGAGCTGAGCTGTGCTGCGTGCACTCAGCACTGTAGCTGAGCTGTGCAGCGTGCACTCAGCACTGTAGCTGAGCTGTGCAGCGTGCACTCAGCACTGTAGCTGAGCTGTGCTGCGTGCGCTCAGCACTGGAGCTGAGCTGTGCTGCGTGCACTCAGCACTGTAGCTGAGCTGTGCTGCGTGCACTCAGCACTGTAGCTGAGCTGTGCTGCGTGCACTCAGCACTGTAGCTGAGCTGTGCTGCGTGCACTCAGCACTGTAGCTGAGCTGTGCTGCGTGCACTCAGCACTGTAGCTGAGCTGTGCTGCGTGCACTCAGCACTGTAGCTGAGCTGTGCTGCGTGCACTCAGCACTGGAGCTGAGCTGTGCTGCGTGCACTCAGCACTGGAGCTGAGCTGTGCTGCGTGCACTCAGCACTGGAGCTGAGCTGTGCTGCGTGCACTCAGCACTCGAGCTGAGCTGTGCAATGAAAGTCTTGGGCTCGAGCTGAGCTGAGCTGTGCCGTAACGGTTGAGCGCAAAAGCTGAGCAGGACAGCGAGCAGCAGTCAAGTCATAACGTACTGAAGTAAATGCTAACACGCCCGGCACGGTGATGCGCGAGCGAGCGTAGCGGTGACAATCTTTCGTAGTACACTTAAAGCCCACCACTAAAATACCATCAAAGTGTCAACCAGCGTGGTGACTATAAAACCAATAATGATAGGGGTCCGTACCAACAGATTCACCGCCATCAGTCACGGCGTGGCAAAGAGCGAAATACGCAGGAAAAACAGCAGGATTAATGAGAAAAGTTAAGAGACGGGAGGAATAGCAGCAGCCACATCCTTGACCTGCAGCCGCCACTGCTGGCTGCGCACAGCGATGCTTGCACGGACCGGCGGTGACTGTGGCACTCGCATACGCAACAGGCCGGAAAGGCGTTATTTATTATTCTCTTCGCTTTTCTAAAGAGGGCTTTCTTGGTGGCATCACTAAAGCGACGGACTGCAGCTAACAACAGGGTATCCCTGCTCGGACTGGCGCTGAGAAGAGGTAGATGAGAGGAAAGGAGTAGAGGAGGGAAGAAAGGGGGAGAGAGGAGAAAGGAGGGAGGAAAGGGGGGAAGAGGATGGAGGAAAGGGGGGAGAGGAGGAAGAAAAAAAAAGGGGGAGGAGAGGAGGGAAGAAAAGAACGGGGGTAAGAGAGGAGGGAGGAAAAGGAGGAGAGGGCGCCACTTTCATGCATCGAGTGGGTGCGGCACTAAGCCAGGACTGCTCGTCGTAGGAAATTAGTGAATAGACATCACTGACACGAAGAGGACAATATTAATAACTGAAGGGATCCAATAAAATTCGTCTCTTAAAGGAAGACTAAAAGGCACTAACACTTTCACCATATGGATGCGCGGGAGATCTGTGAAGAAATTACGGGCAACGACAGGAGTAGATCCTGTAAGTCTACTACTCGTCAGTTGCCTAGCGGTTACATTGAAAAGACCTAAAAGCATCGTTGTCGCAGCAGCAGCACGATATGGATGCAGCACCTAACAAATGCTGGAAGACAAAACTTAAACAGGAGAAAGACATTTGCATCAACAGTAACGGATGCAGCAGTCCACCAATGTTGGAAGTCAAAATCTGAACTAGAGTAAGACATTTGCATCAACAGTAGGCCGGCATGAAGTCACCAGGACGGTTTGAGTGTCACGCGCCACACGAGGCTGCCGGGGCCTCACGGCGCAGTGGTGAGGGAGGCGAGCGCCACACGAGGCTGCCGGGGCCTCATGAAGCAGTGGTGAGGGAGGCGAGCGCCACACGAGGCTGCCGGGGCCTCACGGCGCAGTGGTGAGGGAGGCGAGCGCCACACGAGGCTGCCGGGGCCTCATGAAGCAGTGGTGAGGGAGGCGAGCGCCACACGAGGCTGCCGGGGCCTCACGGCGCAGTGGTGAGGGAGGCGAGCGCCACACGAGGCTGCCGGGGCCTCATGAAGCAGTGGTGAGGGAGGCGAGCGCCACACGAGGCTGCCGGGGCCTCACGGCGCAGTGGTGAGGGAGGCGAGCGCCACACGAGGCTGCCGGGGCCTCACGGCGCAGTGGTGAGGGAGGCGAGCACCACACGAGGCTGCCGGGGCCTCATGAAGCAGTGGTGAGGGAGGCGAGCGCCACACGAGGCTGCCGGGGCCTCACGGCGCAGTGGTGAGGGAGGCGAGCGCCACACGAGGCTGCCGGGGCCTCACGGCGCAGTGGTGAGGGAGGCGAGCACCACACGAGGCTGCCGGGGCCTCACGGCGCAGTGGTGAGGGAGGCGAGCGCCACACGAGGCTGCCGGGGCCTCACGGCGCAGTGGTGAGGGAGACGAGCGCCACACGAGGCTGCCGGGGCCTCACGGCGCAGTGGTGAGGGAGGCGAGCACCACACGAGGCTGTCGGGGCCTCACGGCGCAGTGGTGAGGGAGGCGAGCGCCCCACGAGGCTGCCGGGGCCTCACGGCGCAGTGGTGAGGGAGGCGAGCGCCACACGAGGCTGCCGGGGCCTCACGGCGCAGTGGTGAGGGAGGCGAGCGCCACACGAGGCTGCCGGACCTCACGGCGCAGTGGTGAGGGAGGCGAGCGCCACACGAGGCTGCCGGGGCCTCACGGCGCAGTGGTGAGGGAGGCGAGCGCCACACGAGGGTGAGGCCGTCGTTAGCTCACGTTTCGAGCGCCGGAAGAGAAACAAGAGGATCGCAGGAACTGGCTAAGGAAGGATCAGGGACTGGAGGTCAATGAAGTTTCAAGCAAAGATGAGAGAAATCTAAAGTCAAGGTGGGAAACGAAATAGATTCAAAGTTCACCTGCTTGAAAAACGTCTGGACAAAATGGCGGCCACAGGGCAAGCAGTCACACACAGGAAGGAAATGTGACGTAATGTGGGAGGTCTTGTGAGAGAGAGAAAGAGCACCTTTGCTCATTGATAAACGGAAAGTCGCTCCTGTTAGTGGCGAGTGATTGAGCTTCTGGCAACTTTAAAACGGAGAGTAGCAGGGGAAACGAAGAGCAGCTTTGGTAAATTGAGAAACGGAGAGTAGCTTCTGTTAATTGAGAAGAGGAGAATAGCTTCTGTTAATAGAGGAACGGAGAGTAACTTTTGTCAATTGTGCAAAGGAGAGTAGCTTCTGTCAATTGAGAAACGGAGAGTAGATTCTGTCAATTGAGAAACGGAGATTAGCTTCTGTTAATAGAGGAATGGGAGTAACTTTTGTCAATTGTGCAAAGGAAAGTAGCTTCTGTCAACTGAGAAACGGAGAGTAGCTCTTGTTGAAGAACGTAAGGTGATAACCTCCAATTACTGGAGGAACAGAGTGAGGAATTATCATCACCCCTCACATGGAGAAACGGCAAGCAGCTCCTGCCTACGAAAAAAAGAATAGCTCTTGTCAATAGAGAAAGAAAACTCAAGATACCTACAGTCCTACACCTCGCAAATTTTCTCACCTCCATTTAATGAAAATGCCACTCAGATTCTTACTCGAACAACGCTCGGAGGCTGAACGTCAAACTTACTCGAGTTCTCAACTACACAGATGGCTGGCGACTGATATGAGCTTTGTGCGCTGTGTTCCATGGGCTCGAATACAGCGCATTTGTTATAATTGTGTACCGAATGCAACGCATTTGTTATAATCGTATACAGAATACTGCGCATGTGTTATAACAAGTACGTACATCGGAAGCAATCCTTTTTCAAACAGACTGAAAAGTAGACCATTGTGAAAGTTGGCAATTTAGAAAAGTTGCACAGCACTCGTTATGGAAGAGCGATTAGTGGGACGATGTTAGCCAGAGACGTCGGTGTCCATGCAAAGTAGGCGATGCGCCGCATGCCCGTACAGGGGCAGGGAACAACAGGCTAGTGCGGCAACCACGGTTCCGGTCAGCAAGCCTCGGACCTTAAAAGAAAACTTCCATCAAAAAATGAACTGAAAAAATAAAGGACTGAAAAAATACAAGTAAATAAATAAAGGAATGGAAAAAATAAAATAAATAAATAAAGGAACTGAAAAAATAAAAGAACTGGTGAGACATTCACCGAGTACGTACATCGCAACCGCCGCACTTGAGTTACCAGGGGCTGGACTTTCAAGCCATTTACGTTTTCGTAGCGGTATACATGGCAGCGAAGTCCTCTTGGAAGAACTTACGCTGCCAGCCGTAGTAACGTCAATGTACACCTTTGAAAATCCGGAGTTGGGATTAGTCGTTAGTTTTAGCCTCCCTACCCAGCAACAAATGCGATCCAAGAGAAGAAGGAGGAAGGCACAATTTAGTATGGAGTTAAGGGAACGCGGAATCTACGCAGAAAGGCATAGAAACAGTAAGTTCTGAAAGACGGTTATGAAACAAGACCAAAGTTCAAGAGGAAAGTAGTAGGTGCTGAAAAACGGGACAGCAGTGAACCGAAAAAAGGGTGGTCCTTAACATAACAAAAACATTTTATTTAAACAAAAAAGGTCTACTTGACTCTCAGCTCGGGCCCAGACATTGTCCCCCTCCGGCGTTAGGAGTCATCTTGTGTGGGACGAGAATATTTTCGCTAATATTTCACGACGGTGAGATAGTTCAAGTTTCATTCAACCCCATATCAGGCCGCAATAAGTATAACGCATGGGGAATTAATCCCTTGATAAAGTTATATTTTCCACGGGAACTTAACGCCTGAGTTATGCAAGCTCATGAGCCGCATGTGCTTGATTTGCTACACGAGAGCCAGGAAACGTCTCTCGATACGAGCAAACTATAACGGAAGTAGACAAGCGAGGTGCAGAATATACATACACTTGTGCATGAAGTCGGTTGCGCGGAACGCCGGCCTCTCTCACAACAATATAGAAAGGTGAAAAATTATGGAAAGCAATAAATGAATCCAAACCCACAACTACCTACTGTGATTGGAGTTAACAACCTCCAGTGATTGGAGCAAACAACCTCCAGTGATCGAAGCAAACAACCTTCAGTGATTGGAGCAAACAACCTTCAGTGATTGGAGCAAACAACCTCCAGTGATTGGAGCAAACAACCTCCAGTGATTGGAACAAACAACCTCCAGTGATTGGAGCAAACAACCTTAAGTGATTGGAGCAAACAACCTCCAGTGATTGGAGCAAACAACCTCCAGTGATTGGAGCAAACAACCTCCAGTGATTGGAGCAAACAACTTCCAGTGATTGGAGCAAACAACCTTCAGTGATTGGAGCAAACAACCTTCAGTGATTGGAGCAAACAACCTCCAGTGATTGGAGCAAACAACCTCCAGTGATTGGAGCAAACAACCTTCAGTGATTGGAGCAAACAACCTCCAGTGATTGGAGCAAACAACCTCCAGCAATTGGAGTTTACCTGTGACTGGAGTTGATGAAGTTTTTGTACCCAGGGATACAACTAAACGCGCTAGTCCAGCAAGACGTACTGACGAGGACCGACACAAACAGCATCATATCTTTCGAATGAAGCTGAGGAATGCTACATATTACGACAGAGATGATTTCAACGCTAAAGGGCTTTTTTTCACAGTCTTAGCGAAGACTTTTAATACACACACACACACACACACACACAACTACGGGAGCGAGAAAATAGAAGCCCCTAATTTCGTGCTATTTACATGGCTCGTATGAAACAGTTCACCTGCTGTTAGAAGGGAACTGTGCGCGCGCAAGTATATTGTATTTTTGCTTTATACGTGCTGACAATAAATAAGCATTCATTCATAAAAAATATTAATTCCCAATCGTGCTTGAACCAGCATCGAAAAGTACAAATTGGACGGAATTCTACAGGCATATTCAAAAGCCACGTCTAACTCAACATGAAAGTACCTTCACCCACTTCGGAACCGAAATTAATCAAAACAACCACCTCAAAATAACCAAGCACCTTCTGTAGACCAACACACAGAGAACAAAGCCGACGGCGCTTCAAACAAATGGTCTTTTCAGAGCAGAGCGCATAAAAACTTGAGAAAAATTGGACAATTGTGCAGCAGGAGCAGCTGAGTTGAAGGCATCGCTGGCCGGCCCCGCGCTGCCAAGGCCGACCACCACCATATCGGGACCGTGTTTCGCCGCCCGCCCTCGCGCGCCTGGGCAGTGCGATGCGGTGGGTGGGTGCCGCCGTCTTGTGTTCAGGTCCTGAGTGACCGCATTGTGTGCGCTTGTACAAGTGACTGTGTTGTGTTTACGGATTTGTGTGCACTTGTGCAAGCGACTGTGTTGTGTTAACGAGTTTTTGTGTGCGCTTGTACAAGTGACTGTGTTGTGTTTACAGTTTTGTGTGCACTTGAACAAACGACTGTTGTGTTTACTGGTTTCTGTGCACTTGTACAAGCGACAGCGTTGTGGTGGGCTCGATAAGTACCCGTTTCGTGCGGAGTTGTGGACTGCTCAAGCAACTGCGTTGTAATAGACTGGACCAGCAACAGTTTGACACAACTAATGGACTGAACAAGTAACAATTTTTCTTTGGGTTGGACAAGGGGCTTTTTGTTATGGACTGGACGCGTAACAGTTTTGGAATGAACCGGACGCGTAACAGTTTTGGAATGAACCGGACGCGTAACAGTTTTGGAATGGACTGGACGCGTAACAGTTTTGGAATGGACTGGACGCGTAACAGTTTTGGAATGGACTGGACGCGTAACAGTTTTAGAATGGACTGGACGCGTAACAGTTTTGGAATGGACTGGACGCGTAACAGTTTTGGAATGAACTGGGCGCGTAACAGTTTTGGAATGAACTGGGCGCGTAACAGTTTTGTAATGAACTGGACGCGTAACAGTTTTGGAATGGACTGGACGCGTAACAGTTTTGGAATGAACTGGGCGCGTAACAGTTTTGGAATGAACTGGAAGCGTAACAGTTTTGTTATGAACTGGACGCGTAACAGTTTTGTTATGAACTGGGCGCGTAACAGTTTTGTTATGAACTGGGCGCGTAACAGTTTTGGAATGAACTGGGCGCGTAACAGTTTTGGAATGAACTGGGCGCGTAACAGTTTTGGAATAAACTGGGCGCGTAACAGTTTTGGAATGAACTGGGCGCATAACAGTTTTGGAATGAACTGGGCGCGTAACAGTTTTGGAATGAACTGGGCGCATAACAGTTTTGGAATGAACTGGACGCGCAACAGTTTTGTTATGAACTGGGCGCGTAACAGTTTTGGAATGGACTGGACGCGTAACAGTTTTGGAATGGACTGGACGCGTAACAGTTTTGGAATGGACTGGACGCGTAACAGTTTTGGAATGAACTGGACGCGTAACAGTTTTGGAATGAACTGGACGCGTAACAGTTTTGGAATGAACTGGACGCGTAACAGTTTTGTTATGAACTGGGCGCGTAACAGTTTTGTTATGAACTGGACGCGTAACAGTTTTGGAATGGACTGGACGCGTAACAGTTTTGGATGAACTGGGCGCGTAACAGTTTTGTTATGAACTGGACGTGTAACAGTTTTGGAATGAACTGGGCGCGTAACAGTTTTGTTATGAACTGGGCGCGTAACAGTTTTGTTATGAACTGGGCGCGTAACAGTTTTGGAATGGACTGGAAGCGTAACAGTTTTGGAATGGACTGGACGCGTAACAGTTTTGGAATGGACTGGACGCGTAACAGTTTTGGAATGAACTGGGCGCGTAACAGTTTTGGAATGAACTGGACGCGTAACAGTTTTGTTATGAACTTGGCGCGTAACAGTTTTGTTATGAACTGGGCGCGTAACAGTTTTGTTATGAACTGGACGCGTAACAGTTTTGGAATGGACTGGACGCGTAGCAGTTTTGGAATGAACTGTACGCGTAACAGTTTTGGAATGAACTGGGCGCGTAACAGTTTTGGAATGAACTGGGCGCGTAACAGTTTTGGAATGAACTGGGCGCGTAACAGTTTTGTTATGAACTGGGCGCGTAACAGTTTTGTTATGAACTGGACGCGTAACAGTTTTGAAATGGACTGGACGCGTAACAGTTTTGGGATGAACTGGGCGCGTAACAGTTTTGGAATGGACTGGACGCGTAACAGTTTTGGAATGGACTGGACGCGTAACAGTTTTGGAATGGACTGGACGCGTAACAGTTTTGGAATGGACTGGACGCGTAACAGTTTTGGAATGAACTGGACACGTAACAGTTTTGGAATGAACTGGGCGCGTAACAGTTTTGGAATGAACAGGGCGCGTAACAGTTTTGTAATGAAATGGACGCGTAACAGTTTTGTAATGAACTGGACGCGTAACAGTTTTGGAATGGACAGGACGCGTAACAGTTTTGGAATGAACTGGACGCGTAACAGTTTTGGAATGAACTGGACGCGTAACAGTTTTGGAATGAACTGGACGCGTAACAGTTTTGTTATGAACTGGGCGCGTAACAGTTTTGTTATGAACTGGGCGCGTAACAGTTTTGTTATGAACTGGACACGTAACAGTTTTGGAATGAACTGGACGCGTAACAGTTTTGGAATGAACTGGGCGCGTAACAGTTTTGTTATGAACTGGGCGCGTAACAGTTTTGTTATGAACTGGACGCGTAACAGTTTTGAAATGGACTGGACGCGTAACAGTTTTGGAATGAACTGGGCGCGTAACAGTTTTGGAATGAACTGGTCGCGTAACAGTTTTGGAATGAACTGGACGCGTAACAGTTTTGTTATGAACTGGACGCGTAACAGTTTTGTTATGAACTGGGCGCGTAACAGTTTTGGAATGAACTGGGCGCGTAACATTTTTGGAATGAACTGGGCGCGTAACACTTTTGGAATGAACTGGGCGCGTAACAGTTTTGGAATGAACTGGGCGCGTAACAGTTTTGGAATGAACTGGACGCGTAACAGTTTTGTTATGAACTGGACGCGTAACAGTTTTGTTATGAACTGGGCGCGTAACAGTTTTGGAATGGACTGGACGCGTAACAGTTTTGGAATGGACTGGACGCGTAACAGATTTGGAATGAACTGGACGCGTAACAGTTTTGGAATGAACTGGGCGCGTAACAGTTTTGGAATGAACTGGACGCGTAACAGTTTTGGAATGAACTGGACGCGTAACAGTTTTGGAATGGACTGGACGCGTAAGAGTTTCGGAATGAACTGGGCGCGTAACAGTTTTGGAATGAACTGGACGCGTAACAGTTTTGGAATGAACTGGACGCGTAACAGTTTTGGGATGAACTGGGTGCGTAACAGTTTTGGAATGGACTGGACGCGTAACAGTTTTGGAATGGACTGGACGCGTAACAGTTTTGGAATGGACTGGACGCGTAACAGTTTTGGAATGAACTGGACGCGTAACAGTTTTGGAATGAACTGGGCGCGTAACAGTTTTGGAATGAACTGGGCGCGTAACAGTTTTGGAATGAACTGGGCGCGTAACAGTTTTGTAATGAACTGGACGCGTAACAGTTTTGTAATGAACTGGACGCGTAACAGTTTTGGAATGGACTGGACGCGTAAGAGTTTCGGAATGAACTGGGCGCGTAACAGTTTTGGAATGAACTGGACGCGTAACAGTTTTGGAATGAACTGGACGCGTAACAGTTTTGTTATGAACTGGACGCGTAACAGTTTTGTTATGAACTGGACGCGTAACAGTTTTGTTATGAACTGGGCGCGTAACTATTTTGGAATGAACTGGGCGCGTAACAGTTTTGGAATGAACTGGGCACGTAACAGTTTTGGAATGAACTGGGCACGTAACAGTTTTGGAATGAACTGGGCGCGTAACAGTTTTGGAATGAACTGGACGCGTAACAGTTTTGTTATGAACTGGACGCGTAACAGTTTTGTTATGAACTGGGCGCTAACAGTTTTGGAATGGACTGGACGCGTAACAGTTTTGGAATGGACTGGACGCGTAACAGTTTTGGATGAACTGGGCGCGTAACAGTTTTGTTATGAACTGGACGCGTAACAGTTTTGGAATGAACTGGGCGCGTAACAGTTTTGTTATGAACTGGGCGCGTAACAGTTTTGTTATGAACTGGGCGCGTAACAGTTTTGGAATGGACTGGACGCGTAACAGTTTTGGAATGAACTGGGCGCGTAACAGTTTTGGAATGAACTGGGCGCGTAACAGTTTTGGAATGAACTGGGCGCGTAACAGTTTTGGAATGAACTGGACGCGTAACAGTTTTGTTATGAACTGGACGCGTAACAGTTTTGGAATGAACTGGGCGCGTAACAGTTTTGTTATGAACTGGACGCGTAACAGTTTTGTTATGAACTGGACGCGTAACAGTTTTGTTATGAACTGGACGCGTAACAGTTTTGTTATGAACTGGGCGCGTAACAGTTTTGGAATGGACTGAGCGCGTAACAGTTTTGGAATGGACTGGACGCGTAACAGTTTTGGAATGAACTGGACGCGCAACAGTTTTGGAATGAACTGGGCGCGTAACAGTTTTGTTATGAACTGGACGCGTAACAGTTTTGGAATGGACTGGACGCGTAACAGTTTTGGAATGGACTGGACGCGTAACAGTTTTGGAATGAACTGGACGCGTAACAGTTTTAGAATGAACTGGGCGCGTAACAGTTTTGTTATGAACTGGGCGCGTAACAGTTTTGGAATGAACTGGGCGCGTAACAGTTTTGGAATGAACTGGGCGCGTAACAGTTTTGTTATGAACTGGACGCGTAACAGTTTTGGAATGGACTGGACGCGTAACAGTTTTGGAATGGACTGGACGCGTAACAGTTTTGGAATGAACTGGACGCGTAACAGTTTTAGAATGAACTGGGCGCGTAACAGTTTTGTTATGAACTGGGCGCGTAACAGTTTTGGAATGAACTGGGCGCGTAACAGTTTTGTAATGAACTGGACGAGTTAGTTTGGTCATGGACCAGACAAGTAACAGTTACGTAAAATAATAGGCTGGATAAGCAACAGTGTTCGGAAGTCCCGTATGAGAGACGATGGCAGGGTTCAATCCACCAAAACCTAACGGTCACCGCCTATGCTGCACGACAAACAAGTTCTCTGAAACAACTTAGACACACGTATGCACTTGTATCAAAACTACACACCACCACAGAACACTCGTAGCAAAAGTTAGAACGTATGACACTTCCCCTCTGGTTGGGTGTACCACATGATAACTTCAGCAACTTCTACTCGTGCAGCGACTGACAAAAGTCAATTAAACGCGTAGTAGTCGCGATCAATAGCAGTCATTCACATAATATCTTCCTGTAATGTATAATAATTGATTCATTCACATAATGTCTTCACGTAACATCTAATTGTTATTTAAAGAGATGTCTCTCATTTTAGCAATTGCCCCAAACAAAGGAGAACAGTAAAAGGAAATCACAAAAAAGGAAGTTAGCGCGGGAAGGAAGGCAGCGTCCATCAAGAAGCGACGCACAATTTAGGCTGAGAAAGCTACCAACAAAAATTATTTCTCGACACCGCACAGGGAAGACCTACGAGCAGGTGACAGCATAATGTTCACGCCACGTGCGGGCGTGGTGCAGCAACACGTACGGTTTTAACTTCAGCGCCGTATTAATATTCATTTCAGTGGAATAAGCTACCGTGGACTGACGCTTCGTTCCAGCGTACAAGAGAGTTAAGCCGGGCAGGTGATTCCGGAAGGAGCGGACCATAATTCTTACACCATAAGACGTTAACATGGATGAGCAGTACGCTTCCAAACTAAATTCAAAGGTAATCGATGCACAAAATGAATAGGAACAGTGTAACAAGTTAACGACCCACAACGCTTCAAAAATAAATCACAACGGCAATCGATATTTGAAATAAAGAACAATAAAGTGTCTCGTTATAATAAAATAATAGAAGCAAGCATTGAAACGATCAAAAGCATCGCATTATAATAAAATAACATGTATTATAATACTAAAAAGTACCGTGTAATAATAAAAAATAAGCATAATAAAAAATAAAAAGCATAGTAATAATAAAAAGTATCGTTATAAAAAATAAAGCAGAACACAACAAAAAGTATAATAACAATAAAAAGCACCGCGTCATGAAGTATCGCTTCGATAATGATCCTTCTATGACAATAAAAACCACAGTAAGAATAAAAAGTAGCGCGTTATGAAGTATGGCTTCGATAACGCTCCTTTAAAAACGAGCGCCTAAACACGGGAAACTTAAGAGTCAGAGCGGAACCGCTGGAGGTCACGGCACGCATGCCTCACACACAGATTCCTTCACGCCCGCGGCCAGCGTAGCACACTCACCGCCAACTCTCTCCTCGCAACGTGCACCTCCGCGCCGGCCGATAGAAAACAGCATTAGCAGCCAACGTAGCAATGGCCCTGGCGTACTCTGCTCTGTATATGCGGCGCACATGCGACGCAAGTGCTTGTGTAGAAATGCTTACATAGAAGACAAGCGCACTATAAGCATTCTACATAAGCGTGTTTGGTTTCTATAGAATCATACTTGGTTTCTATGCAAGCATTTCCTTCTGAAAGTGTTTATATAGACGTCAAGCAAAATATAAGCATTCTATATTAGCTTTTTTGGTTCTATACGAGCATTTTCTTCTGAAAACGCTCATATAAAAGACACGAGTAATAAAATGAAACACAATACGTCGAAATCGTTCAGAGTTAGTTTTTAAACCTCCCTACCCACTCCAAAAGCCGTCTCCAAGAGAAGAAATATGAAGGCACCATTTGCCATGAAATTAAGGGAACAGAGAATATAAGCACAAAATGTGCTCCGAAAATACAATACACAGTACAATAGATACAACGGTATCGTTGCATCTCCCAGTGAGAATCATTCAAAGTTATCACAAGAGACAATCAAGCAATACATTTGAAGCTCCTGTCATATGAAATGACCTTATTTCATTCAGAGAGTTACGTGACTCGCGCCCAGTTCACAGCGAGATAAGGAAACAATGTATGGGGCAACCGCAAGCAGGAGGCGACAAGTGGACAGGTCGTGACGTCGGTATCACGGATACGCCAGCAGCCAATGTAACGGCTTCGGCAGCGGTGGACAGCACGGCTCGTGATTCAAACGGACCATAACGGGCTGTGGAGAGATGCTACGAACTACAGCGAGAGACAGAAATGTTCCCAAATGAAACGGACCATGACGGGTTCTGGATGTCCCGAGTTACGACGGGTTCTGGATGTCCCGAGTTACGACGGGTTCTGGATGTCCCGACGGGTTCTGGATGTCCCGACGGGTTCTGGATGTCCCGAGTTACAACGGGTTCTGGATGTCCCGAGTTACAACGGGTTCTGGATGTCCCGAGTTACAACGGGTTCTGGATGTCCCGAGTTACAACGGGTTCTGGATGTCCCGAGTTACAACGGTTTCTGGATGTCCCGAGTTACAACGGGTTCTGGATGTCCCGAGTTATAACGGGTTCTGGATGTCCCGAGTTACGATGGGTTCTGGATGTCCCGAGTTATAACGGGTTCTGGATGTCCCGAGTTACGACGGATCTTAGATGTCCAGAGTTATAACGGGTCTAGCAGAACTAAGTCCATTGCGGTAGAGCAGGAAGACCGTAGTGCTTAATGGAAACATGCGACACAGACTGAGAGAAGCCCGCGTAGTCAAGACAACAACACGAGGGAAAAGAAAATCAGAAGTGGTCAGAGAAAACAAACGTGAGCCGGAAGGGTCAGCGCCAGCGCAGGACACGGGGTTCGTATTCCATTCGGAACTTTCACGCACGTTTCGGGATCAGTAGCGGGCTGGAGCAGAAGCCCCAGCACCGAAAACTGGAGCAGCACTAGAAATCTGGAGCAGCACTAGAAACCTGGAGCAGCACTAGAAACCTGGAGCAGCACACGAAACCTGGAGCAGCACCCGAAAACTGGAGCAGCACCACCAGAGCTAGCGAGGGAAGGCGAGGAGGTAAAGATGACACCACCAAGAGGACCACCACCATCCGAGCACCACGTTGCTGCCCAGGCTCGAGTGACGGCAAACACACACGCAACAACATGGCAGGAGGTGACCGCACAAACGGACGGTGGTGACACCGCAAAACTGAGCTCGTGATCCGGTTGCCGGAAGTCAGCCGCGGTCGGTAGGGTGCTTCCTTATTCCTTGCGTCTGGCATCACTCTAGTCGTGTTATTCATTGCGCGGGTCGCGATGACTCAATTCACGGCTCTCGAAAAATTTATAAATTAATTAATATACAATTTACACAATATACGCTAACTTGCTGTAGCTGCGGCTCTCCCAATCAATGAGTTTAACCGAAGTGGCTCTCTTGCAAAAATTAGTGAATAAAAGTGCCCTAGTCTACGGGGTTATCACGCTCACAGCACAACAATTACTATATGCGTTCGTAGGCAGGACTTCCGAATGGACTACACCGTTTGTTTGGTACGTCCGATTGAACATGCTTCGAGCTTCATCACTTGATGAGGGTAACCGTTCAGATTTATTAAGTTACAGAGTAAAACTATTCAAAAATTGTTTGAAACGAGTACAATTGTTCAGATTCATTACCTGAGGTGAGTAAAACTGTCCAAATTCATCAAGTGATGTGAGTAAAGCCATTCGGATTTATTAAGTGATGAGAGTAGAACGATTCAGATTCATCACTTGATGTTGAGTAAAACCATTCAAATTCAACGCTAAAAGCCAGCAACGCACTAACGCACGAGTGTCGGAGAACTAAGCCAAAAAAGTGGTAAAGCTGGCGTAGACTAAGGCACAAAGATGAGTGTGAATTACATGCGCCTCTTCAGGGAAATCAAAATTACAAATAAATTAAAAACATTTACTTCCAAATCACGTAGGCGAGAAATTAATCACGCCACTTCATATTTGAAATTAATTCAATTAAAGCTCCCTCAATTGGTTCATGTTGAGCACCAATTCAAGCAATCGTGGTTTGGCTTCTGAAATTGCCTGAAAAATAGCTCTTAGATCAAACAGTACAATTTCGAAGTCAATGACGCTGAATCGAATAATCTCAATGCCAGATGGGGAAAAATAAAATTTCAGGCAACTACGCACGCACAAGCTAAAACTCAACCCTATATAAGGACATACAACGCTATTGTTAGTGACATCAGAACTATTTGGGAAAATCTGAAATATCTCCAAGCCAGCGTACAACATTACAGCTCGTGCACTTTTTCTTACAGCTGCGCGATCATCTTAGCTACGAGCACACCGTTCCAACAGGACAGTGATCCAACAGTACTAGATTGCCGCCAAGCGATCATCTTAGCTACGAGCACACCGTTCCAACAGGACAGTGATCCAACAGTACTAGATTGCCGCCAAGCGATCATCTTAGCTACGAGCACACCGTTCCAACAGGACAGTGATCCAACAGTACTAGATTGCCGCCAAGCGATCATCTTAGCTACGAGCACACCGTTCCAACAGGACAGTGATCCAACAGTACTAGATTGCCGCCAAGCGATCATCTTAGCTACGAGCACACCGTTCCAACAGGACAGTGATCCAACAGTACTAGATTGCAGCCAAGCGATCATCTTAGCTACGAGCACACCGTTCCAACAGGACAGTGATCCAACAGTACTAGATTGCCGCCAAGCGATCATCTTAGCTACGAGCACACCGTTCCAACAGGACAGTGATCCAACAGTACTAGATTGCCGCCAAGCGATCATCTTAGCTACGAGCACACCGTTCCAACAGGACAGTGATCCAACAGTACTAGATTGCAGCCAAGCGATCATCTTAGCTACGAGCACACCGTTCCAACAGGACAGTGATCCAACAGTACTAGATTGCCGCCAAGCGATCATCTTAGCTACGAGCACACCGTTCCAACAGGACAGTGACCCAACAGTACTAGATTGCAGCCAAGCGATCATCTTAGCTACGAGCACACCGTTCCAACAGGACAGTGACCCAACAGTACTAGATTGCAGCCAAGCGATCATCTTAGCTACGAGCACACCGTTCCAACAGGACAGTGATCCAACAGTACTAGATTGCAGCCAAGCGATCATCTTAGCTACGAGCACACCGTTCCAACAGGACAGTGATCCAACAGTACTAGATTGCAGCCAAGCGATCATCTTAGCTACGAGCACATCGTTCCAACAGGACAGTGATCCAACAGTACTAGATTGCAGCCAAGCGATCATCTTAGCTACGAGCACACCGTTCCAACAGGACAGTGACCCAACAGTACTAGATTGCAGCCAAGCGATCATCTTAGCTACGAGCACACCGTTCCAACAGGACAGTGATCCAACAGTACTAGATTGCAGCCAAGCGATCATCTTAGCTACGAGCACACCGTTCCAACAGGACAGTGACCCAACAGTACTAGATTGCAGCCAAGCGATCATCTTAGCTACGAGCACACCGTTCCAACAGGACAGTGATCCAACAGTACTAGATTGCAGCCAAGCGATCATCTTAGCTACGAGCACACCGTTCCAACAGGACAGTGACCCAACAGTACTAGATTGCAGCCAAGCGATCATCTTAGCTACGAGCACACCGTTCCAACAGGACAGTGATCCAACAGTACTAGATTGCAGCCAAGCGATCATCTTAGCTACGAGCACATCGTTCCAACAGGACAGTGACCCAACAGTACTAGATTGCCGCCAAGCGATCATCTTAGCTACGAGCACACCGTTCCAACAGGACAGTGATCCAACAGTACTAGATTGCAGCCGAGCGGTCATCTCAGTTACGAGCACACCGTTCCAACGGGACAGCGATCCAAAAGTATAGATGGCAAAGAGCGGTAACGTCCAATGAAGCCAGTTGAAATGATTTGTTTCTACAGCAAAGACGGAACACGGAAACTGCGGAAAGCAAGTTGCGCCCACGGCTAGAGCCCCGCCCTGGACCCAAAGCTGTGGCGACGCCCGCGAAAGGAATGAGCACTATTTTTCTTTCATAGCTCAGCCTGAACAGTGCAAATTAACTTAGCAACAACACGAGTTAGGCTTGGCTGATCAAATCAAAACTGTAACACTGGCCAAGCCGGAGAGAACAAATGAGAAAGATAACATTGGTAAAGCCGGACTAAATTAATGAAAACGAATACACTGTTCAGATATTAACGAAAAACGAATACGCTAGTCAGGTATTAACGAAAAACGAATACGCTGGTCAGGTATTAACGAAAAACGAATACGCTGGTCAGGTATTAACGAAAAACAAATACACTAGTCAAGTATCAATGAAAAACGAATACCTGGTCATTCATGTTAATACCAGTTAGCACGTTGACTGCGACACGACTCATCGATGGGGCGTTTGAAAAAGTTTCAACGATCGTTTAAAATTAATGCTGTTCAATGGATTCGGTTAATATTCGGTATTCATAAAATTGCTAACAACTTTTAACTTTAAATTTGAGTTGAAAATTGAACTTCAGTTTAACCCATCGCAGCTAGTGCGTTAAGCGCAGCATTAGCAGAGCTCAGCGGACGGGAATACCACGGAGGAGCGGACCGAGGGTGACCGCCTGGCAGACGCAGACGACGGCGTCACGTAGCACTCATCACAACACAACAATTGGGAGCTCCAGTTTGTCCGGAACGTGCCGTCACACTCGCAATGTTCAGGACGACGGCAGCTAGCCAGCTTTCTGAAGAGCGAACCAGTAGCGGCGGCCCACGTCCAACCTCTAATTCTCTGGAAAACTCGTACTATATTTGAGTGGACTTCGTTTGGATCTGGATATATATATATACTGATTATATTCTTGCTTGCTTCGCTGTCACTACGCTCTGGTTTTATTAATAACATATTTCACTAATTGATCTACATACAACGTGCCTTTAACACCAGTAATTTGGTGTGTGTGTGTGTGTGTGTGTGTGTGTGTGTGTGTGTGTGCATGTATGTCTGCTTGGTAGTGGCCGTCCACGCTATGCTTTAAGCATTGACCTAGGGCAAAATTCAGCGCCCTGCTTCAGTAATGAGTTAGGGAAAGTTTAATTTCGTTTTTATGTTGCAAATAATTTAAGCTTTTTCATTTAATAGGCAGGGGAAAATTAATCGTACATGCAGTATTGTGGATGTGGTTTGTTAAATATGTTCAATGTACGAACGATATTTCCCATTGCTACTGCAATAAGCAAGGCAAAACAAAAAATCATCGGCATTATTTTCAAATCACCTCCGTAAAAAGTATGATCAACAATTAATTTCAAGATTGAAAATTAGTTCAAAAAAAACAGATCCAACGAGGCACGCATGGTCAAGTAAATGTTGGGAGAGTGATTTTCTTTTAAAACACACAACATTTAGATTTGATCACTTCAACACTTGATTACTTCTGAGGAGGCTACTTCCATGAGGCAGGAGACACTGCTACTTCATCCAGGTTGTTATGATAAAAGGATAAAAGTGAGGTTTTTATGATAAAAGGATAAAAGTGAGGTTTTTATGATAAAAGGATAAAAGTGAGGTTGTTAAGATAAAAATATTCAGTAAACATTTTCCATTACTTTATGACAACTTGGGCGATGCTAGAAACAGAGAACGAGAGCACCAGTTAGTTGTGACAGCTCTACATCAGCACAGCTCCTGCGCAACATGAAACTCAAATTTGCTTGGCGAGATACGCATTTCTCAGGTTCCAGATATCATCACTGCGCTACTACTTCAAAACGGAGAATAATTGCATTTGAATTTGAGTATGGTATTATTCGATAAGGGTCGATACAGGATTTTCTGGCTTACAACAAAGTCGCTCCGACCAAATGGAGATCGGCCATAAAGACCAAATCAACTTCTGGCACCAACGTAGGGTTGCAAGACACTGCGTGGTCTCACATATGTATTCTTACATCCAGGTCGCACATTCTCGACGCGTAAGAAAAAAATTACTTGAGAGGAGGAGATATAGGTTACACTTCCACGTACTCCTAAAGCTCGCACTTTACTCCTTATTTTCATATATTAAAAATCCAAAAAACTTTTAATTAAAACCCAAACGTAAAAAATATAAAAACTACAGAAAATTTTCAGATGCGTTTATGGGTAAATTCGATCAACATGGCCTACAAAAACGCAAGATATGTACCCTGCGTTGCACCAGAACGCGCCTCCAGCAGAGCGGTGACCACGGTGCTGGCGGCGATGCGGGGGGTGCGGGGAATACATTAACGAAGTTGCCTGTGCAACTCCAGCTCACTACCTCAGCTGCGTCGAGCTCTCCACGTCAAAATTTCACCTAACGGTCTAGTGCAGAAGACTCGTTGCCTCATCATCGTTACTTGAATGCTCTTTTGAAAATGAGGAGTTCGGCAAAATGAGTAAAGGGTGTTCACAAATAATGTATCCACTGACCGATATATGTATATGTGATACCGGTAAATCGGTATATGAAACCGGAACCATCTTATACAGATATATGGTTCCGGTATCCTACACACAGAAATCGGTCAGCGGAAATATACATTTTTCGTGGACAACCTGTATATTAATACGCAGTTTGTTGCTCGCTTGTTCGTTTGTTTCGTTCGTTGCTACTCCCCATCTGTAGACTGGTTATCTGGACAGCACATGGCAGCAATTCCCTTTAAATCGCAATTTATTGATTTTCATTGGTTAAACTTCGATGAAATTTTAATCCAAAAATACCGGAACCCATAACTGTAGCGGCTCTGGATCAAAGCTACGACAAAAAACGATGACCCTGATTGATTATTAGTTAGTTTAAGCCTCTCTATCCGCAACAAAGGCTATCCAAAGAGAGGAAGGAAGAAGGCACCATTTAGTATGGAGTTGAGGGAACGCGGAAACTATGCAGAAAGGGCACATAAACAGAAAAGCTAGGAAAGATGATCATGAAACAAGAAAAAGTTGAAGAAGAAAGTAGTAGGTGCTGAAAAAAGGACAGCAGTGAACCGAACAAATATGGTCCGTAACAAAACAAAAACCTATTCTATTTTAACAAAAAGAAAGCCTACCTAACCTTTAGCTCAGGCCCTTACATAGTCCCCCTGGGAGAACGATGGTCGTTTCTTATGAAATATGAGGCTCCTAGAACCATACGATACCAAGCGCCATGTATAGCGAAAATGAGGCTACCAAACTTTCAAGCCGTTTTCTGAAGTTTTGAAAAGCGGCGCTTGGTCTCCTATGTTTCTAGGGACCTGACATACACATCAAAACGGGATGTAGAACTGCACATAGAAACCACCAGAGTACACGATAACAGACCGGCACCGGCACCCACCAGAGACCCGGTTTATAGCAACACGGACACAAACACAACAATGCCAGGCAGAAACCGGTCCACTCCAGAGCTCAGATTGAGAACTGGGCGCTGGGTCCGAGCAGACCTGCGTTCTGTTGTCAAAGACGCAGCAAAAACAGCAAAGAATCACAGGAAGATTTGGTGTCTTCTTCCATCGCAATCTTATATCCCTCCCCGTGATCCATTAGGGAAGAAAATCCGGGTTAATTTCGTGTCCGCCCATGAGGGATAACGAAAAGAGAATTGGGGAGGTAGTGAAGCCTGTATCACAGATACGTTCAGCCCACAGTATTGTAGTGAGTTTGAGGTTCCGTTTTCATTGCAAAGATGTTTTCAAAGAAGAAAGTGAAGGGACTTTTCAATATGGACTAAGAAAACGTGAAATTTGCTCACGAGGTGTATTCCTACACAGAATATCCTGCGCACAGAAACCGCAAGTTAGGAAAAAGAGAAAGAAAAGACAAAAAAGAGAGCGAAGAAGGCACGAAAACTAAAAAATTGAAGTGAGCAGAAAAAGTAGAAGCCCCAAAGGCTTGTCCCATAGCTAAAGTGACCAAACAGTATCCCCCCGGAGCACGCCAGTTCCCATAGGATAGACAAGCCTAACCTAAAAACTTTGCCTATTCTGTGCTCCCGACTCAAGTGAGCAGGCACATCATTTAGGATGCAAACAAAATTGCAGGCGTGGCTCCACTCCAACCTATTTCTGGTCAATACTCGCATAAACAATTTCTGGTCGATACGCGTACAGAACATTTCTAAAAGACTTTCGTACACACGATCTTGGGACGATACTCGTACAAACGATACGTAGACAATACTCGTACACACAATATATTGACGATACTCGTACAGGCGATACTCGTATAAACCATTTCTGGACGATACTTGTATAGATATACAACAAGGTATTGACAATAGCTGCAAGCATCAAACACCGTCGCAGTTGACGGCACGGGAACACAGCAAGTTAGAGCAAATTACAGCCCGCGGCCATGTGTTCTTTTAAGAGAGCCCTTTTATGACGTGCCCTCAAAGCAGGACGAGATGTAAATCCCTCGTGTAAAACTCGTGATGTCACACTTCATAACCAGTTCACAACGAACTTCCCAGTCTAACTTTTTCGCCGCCTGCATGCATGTTTTTCGCCCCCCAGTAATTGAATCGCTTAGGCGGCGAAAAACATGCTTGCTACGGAAAAAAAGTTTGACTGGGTTGGGTGTAGCTCACAAGAATCCACCAAGTCTAAATATTCTTGAGCTTATTCAAGCGAAATTTCGACGTACACAAGCACACGAGGTGGAAGAACATTGCTGAAAACACCTCCACACGCCGTGTACATCAAAACGAACCTGAATAGGAAAATGCAGAGATAAATTTTAGCTGTTAACACGTTCCAAGCGTATAAGGGCATTGTGTACCAGTCGGTAAATTACTCATTCACGTACCGCTACACATGAATGATATTCCATCTGTTTCGCGACCTTCTAACAAATAATTCATCATACGAGGTGAAATGTTCCCGTGCAATTGTATTTTTTACATTGCTCAGGAAGGAATAAAATGTATTCGAGCAGTAAAGTCGATTTCCCAATTCTGCTCTTCACAACCAAACCAACCTTCAACAGCCGCGGAAACGCGGTGAAGGGATTAAATATAAGCGAATTTCAACCAGTAATACCGAGAGATAGAAGGTGGGACGCGCCAGAAAAGAAAGCGATAACTCGAGAACTGCAGGCAGTGGAAAAAACTTTCCTGGGGGAGCGGATGCACACCAAGCGCAGGCTGGGCTTCAATAACAGTAACCATGAGGCCTCCCCCTTGCTTGAGGGGGGAGGAGGAGGAGGAGAAAGGGGGAGGGGGTAATCATGAGGCCTCCCCTTTGCTTGGGGGTGAGGAGGGGAGAGGGGGTAGGCTGACTCACCGATACGAGCGAGGTCCGGCAGTGTGTTGACGGCATACTGAACGTTGAGGTTCTGCAGGTAGTCCACAACGCTTTGCTGGATCTTGCGCAAGTTCGATACCTGGAACAAGAACAAAAATCCTATTTATATTACACAGCTCACACTGTAGTGTTAAGACAAAGAATGTTTAAAAATGGAAAGATATGGTCGATAAAAACACAAACGGCGACTAAAGCAACAACAACAAAAACAGCAACAGCAGTAACAACAACTACAATAACAGCAGCAGCAACAACAATACAATAATAATGGAAACAACAGCAACAATACAATAATAATGGAACCAACAGCAGCAGCAACAATATAATAATAATGGAAACAACAGCAGCAAAAACAATACAATAATAATGGAAACAACATCAGCAGCAACAATACAATAATAATGGAAACAACAGCAGCAGCAACAATACAATAACAATGGAAACAACAGCAGCAGCAACAATACAATAACAATGGAAACAACAGCAGCAGCAACAATACAATAACAATGGAAACAACAGCAGCAGCAACAATACAATAATAATGGAAACAACAGCAGCAGCAACAATACAACAACAATGGAAACAACAGCAGCAGCAACAATACAATAACAATGGAAACAACAGCAGCAGCAACAATACAATAACAATGGAAACAACAGCAGCAGCAACAATACAATAATAATGGAAACAACAACAGCAGCAACAATACAATAATAATGGAAACAGCAGCAGCAACAATACAATAATAATGGAAACAACAGCAGCAGCAACAATACAATAACAATGGAAACAACAGCAGCAGCAACAATACAATAACAATGGAAACAACAGCAGCAGCAACAATACAATAATAATGGAAACAACAACAGCAGCAACAATACAATAATAATGGAAACAGCAGCAGCAACAATACAATAATAATGGAAACAACAGCAGCAGCAATACAATAACAATGGAAACAACAGCAGCAACAACAATACAATAATAATGGAAACAACATCAGCAAAAACAATACAATAATAATGGAAACAACATCAGCAGCAACAATACAATAATAATGGAAACAACAGCAGCAGCAACAATACAATAACAATGGAAACAACAGCAGCAGCAACAATACAATAATAATGGAAACAACAGCAGCAGCAACAATACAATAACAATGGAAACAACAACAGCAGCACCACCACAGGGTGCTGGAAATAAAGAGGAGCCCCACAAGAGCTGGGCAGCGTTCGCGCATTCAGCACACACAGCAGCGCCGGCAGCAGCAGTGGCGGCGGCGGCGGCGGCTGCAGTCCAGCGAAGGTCACCTGAGCGCGCCGGGCACCGACCACCGCCGCGGGGAGAACGGGGGCGGTGGTGGTCAGGGGTACGGAGGGGGGGGGCGGCGGCTCACCATAAGGAGGGGGGAGAAGGAGGAGTCTATTAAGAGGAGGAGGCCCACCATGAGGAGGGGCGGGGAGCACATGAGGAGGAACGAGGGGGAGGGGGGAGGGGAGACACATAAGGACGGGTGTGAGGCACAGCTCGGAAAGGAGAGGTGACTGAGGAAGAGGTCGGGGAGAGCACGAGAAACGCGAGGTAGAGGGGAAGCTGTAACCTTTATAACGCCAGCATTTTTCTGCTCATATAACTGTTATTATAACCACCATTACTAGACTTGCTCTGGCAGCAGGTAGTGACCGACATTAGAATGAGGAAAAAGCTGCCACTCGGCAGT
Source organism: Morinoia aosen (assembly GCA_030386875.1). Lineage (NCBI taxonomy): Eukaryota > Metazoa > Arthropoda > Malacostraca > Amphipoda > Talitridae > Morinoia > Morinoia aosen. The sequence goes on from CM059579.1 coordinate 74,295,765, forward strand.
GAACTCCAAAGAACACACCAGGGAACAAATCTAACAAGAAATGCAATACATTGAGACGTTTTTCAAAAGTGGACCGAAAGGCTTCTACGTTAGTGTTAAGACTGGGGCTGGACGTAACGAAGGAGAGAAAGAGAGAGAGAGAGAGAAAAAACAACAGAGGAAAAAGGAGAGATTATTATTATTTTTATTATATAAGAAAGTTTTAGTCTCCCTTTACAACGACAAAAATTTTCCAACATAGGAAGGATGAAGGCGCCATTTAGTATGGAGTTGAGGGAACGCGGAATCTATGCACAAGGTGCATAGAAACGGTAAGCTAAGAAAGTAGTTCATGAAACAAGAAAAAGTTGAAGAAGACAGTAGTAGGTGCTGGAAAACAGGACAGCAGTGAACCGAAAAAAGATGGTTCGTAACAAAACAAAAAACTTGTTCTATTTGAACAAAAAGAAGGCCTACCTAACTCTTAGCTCGGGCCCTCACATAGCTCCCCTGGGAGCGCAAATTCCCATAGATACAATAGTTGTATCCCCCTGAGGGGAAAAAGGAGAGGAAAGGAAACACTCAAGGCTTTGAAAAGAAGTGGTTGTGCTCGCCTGGACATCCAGGTTACATTCGAGGCTAACAATAACTGCACTACGTCTTGCCCTAGCACAAGAAAACTTTGATTTTCATGCACACGTGTTCCGCGTCGGTAGAAAACACAAAATTCTACTTCACACACGCAACGGCGGCCTCACACAGATCAAAAAGAAGCACCACCACCTTGTGGCAGGTCGTGCCGTGCGTTGAAGTCAGGACGGCTGCGAGTAAATTTTAAACCACGCAGGTACTACTACTACTACTACTACTACTACTACTACTAAAGTGGAATTTTGAGCAATTAACGTCGTCTTATCCGTTCGACGGGTACCGAAAGCGCTGTTGATTTGGCTACGCTACGAGGGGCCTTTTCAGTACAAAAAACATCAAGCTCAAGTTTTTTCGAGTAAAATTTGACCTTTTTGACCATATTTTGAGTAAAATTTAACCTTTTTGACCATATTTCGAGTACAATTTGGCCTTTTTGATCATATAGAGCAGCAGCACGTAGTTTAGCGAAATCAACGGCCGAACTTTCCAGCCGACTTTGCCGCTACGCCGATGTACATCGCTTCAAAAGTCCGGCCCTGGCCCAAAACACGCTTGGACTGGAGTCCTCTCACCGCACCGTCATTCCGACCCCTCGCTGCGCTGCATCACGGATCTTCCTGAGATGGCAACGCAGTTCAATCTAAATTAAGAAGGAGTAATGAGGGTTAGCAAACAGAATAAACTGCACAAAGTGTAAAACCTCGAGAGAAATGTACCGCAGTTCGAGTCAGGACAACACGCCATGTACCTCGCTTGCGAAAGTACATGTACACGTATACCTGAGGTACATGTACACGGTTATGTACCTCAGCGGTCGTGTACATCACTTGCGAAAGTACATGTACACGTACACGTACACCTGAGGTACATGTACACGTACACCTGAGGTACATGTACACGTACACCTGAGGTACATCCTAGTTAAAAATTATCGTCCTTTTCATGTAGTAAATTAGTCGTAAAAGGTCAAAAACGGCACAAAAGGGCCAAAAATCACGACTTCAAACCGACTCCTACCTATACTTGGCCTATTAGGGCTTGAAAAGGGCCCTTCATTCAAATGGCCTTTTATAGGTCTAGTCAATGGCTGTTTTCGGGCTCATTCAGGTCGTTTAAAGTCGTTTTCAAGCCTTTTTCGACAACCTCTAGCCTCGTTCAAGTAGTAGAGAAGCCCAAAATGGCCGTTGCCGTAGCCGTTTCGATGCCCAGAAATAGCCGTTTAACAGGGCTTGAAATAAGGGACATTTGCACTGAAAAGGGCTAATTCACTGCTTGAAAACGACTATCTCTTGGCTTATAACTACCTGAAAACGCTCTGTAAAAAGCTTAGAATTTCAATTGGGATTTACCCGGTCATGTACCTCACTTGCAAAGCTATGATGGTCATATAGTACATGTGTGAGCTGTGCCACTCGGCCCCGCTGGAACAACTCTCGCCAGCTAATCCGTGGCAGAGAATTTCAGTCAGGTAAGCCCACAGAAGAAAACAACAAAAAGAACAGGAAATACCGGAGAAAAACGAGAAAGCAGGTATATACCGCAGCTGTATTTTTTTACAAAACTATGAATAACATCTGAGCCTGAAGTGTAGCGTAGATTTAACCAACCAGCCGTGACATAGACCTCTCGTGCACGATTTGAAGGCGATTTGAATGAATGGACTTCGGTGTGAACCAATACGTCCATTTCGAGCAAGATTAGATTAGATATTTGTTTAAGCCTCCCTAACCGCTAGAAAAAAGGGTTCCAAAGAGAGGAAGAAGGAAGGCACCGTTTAGTATGGAGATAAGAGAACGCGGAATCTATGGTGAAGGAGCATAGAAACAGTAAGTTGAGAAAGAATTTTACGAAACAAGATAAAAGTTGAAGAAGAAAGTTGTAAGAGCTGAAAAATAGGGCAGCAGTAAACCGAAAAAAAGTGGTCCTTAACATGACAAAAAATATTTCATTTCAACAACAAAGAAGGCCTACCTAACTCGGGCCGTCACACATTTTCCCCATGGGAGCGCTAATTCCCATTGAGACAATAGTTGTATCCCCCTGAGGGATCTCAGCTCAGGACATCACATATTCCCCCTGGAGCGCTAATTCCCAAAGAGACAATAGTTGTCTCCCCCTGAGGGGGTTCGAGCAAGACTGTATTATCTACCTTTGTGGAAACATTTTCCCCCACTATACTGCGGCACAGCGACCGCAGTTAGCGAGACCGCTTCTGTCCGGCGACTCTTCCAGGCGGCGGGGTGTGCTGTGTAGAGTGGTCTGTGGCCGTCGGTTGTTCTCCTAACTCATTGCATTGCACCACCACGCGCCCGGCGTGCGAAGAGCGTTAGATTTATGAGTAGGAAGATAAATTTATGGGCGATTGTCGCCATCTTGATGAAATTTTAAACCGAGGTCAGCGCGTCGTAAGAGAAAAATAAATCTTTGATTTTTATGCATTCAGTACACGTGTTCCGGGTCAATAAAAAATACAGACTGCTAAAATATTAACGCTAGAATAAAAATGATTAGAAATGTAGTCCACCCTTTTTCTCGATGTAAAAAATTCAAACAAAAAGTAAATTCTATAGAAATACGCCATATACAGTGTACTACTGCCTCTTTCTCTCTCTGAACATCTCATACAAACCAAGTGGAGGCAAACCTCAGCGAGCAAGAGCAGCAGCACATAACCCAAACAGCAAAAAGCGCTTGGTCAGTGAAGCGCATCAAAGTTACGGAATGTTACTGCTGGCAACATTCTATGACCAGTGACGTTCAGCCGCACGTTCTGATGCACGAAGGGTAAAGTGAGGTCATTTTCCCCGGCCGAGCTTACCACGAACAGTGATGATCTTCAGCCTCCTCGCAAATAAGGTGGTGGTACATAATGGTCTATACTCATCAAGCACACGGGAAAATTTAGTAACACCTTGTCAGACTAATGCTGGTTTTGCACGAAAGCTATGATTACATCACCGAGACGTTTGGACTCGTCAACACATTGACTGCGATACGACCAACCGGTGGGTCGTGCTTAGGTTTTTCCTGCTGCAAAACGACCCACCGAGGGGTCGTTTGAAAAATTCTAACAATTCTTTTTTAAACTAGAGGTATTCCATGGACCCAGTTAATGTTTAATATTTACAAAATTTTCCAATCGCATGCGACTTTAAATTTGAGTTGAATATTGCCCTTTAGTTTAACCCATCACAGTCAAGGTTTTAATAAAGATCCACTACGGAGACAGAGAGAGAAACACACGAGACAGGAACTGCAGAACTTCAGATCGCGGCGGCGGAAGACACGTCCAGCGCTCACGCAACACAGAAGCGCATAAAACACGAACCTTAAACCCACAGTCTGGCGACGTCGCCGGACCAATGAACCTCTGAATGTCCAAGGACCGGCACTACCAGGATGAGCTTTGCTATGCTGCGTGCTCTCAAGCGAGATACGTCCCTGATATACGATCACGGTGAAGGTTCTTCATTATGAGAAGAGGGTTTGATAACACAAAGTGAGTATCATGAGGAGAGGGTTTGTCATCACAAAGTATTATGAGGAGAGGGTTAGCCAACACAAAGTATTATGAGGAGAGGGTTAGCCAACACAAAACGAGTATCATAAGGAGATTTTAGAATTTAGTTAACTTATACGGAACCCACAAGTACACCTGGGCAGTGACCAGCGCACCACATCCGTCCTGTACGTCACAACTGCCCAGTCACCTAAAGAAAAACAAACCGCGAGCCCCCTGTTGTTGCGACACCATCAGCAAACAGACTAAGGAGGAAGAGCATACGTATGCAGGCACAAAAAATTGAACTGAAGAATATGTGATCACTCACGGCAAGGGGACTGGAACAAGGTTTAGATTGTGAGTTAGTCTACGTCTTTCGAATTGCAACAAATGCGTTCCAAAGAGAGGAAGGAATAAGGGATCTTTCACTATGAACTAGAGGAAACGCAGAATATATGCACAAAGTATATAAAAACAGCAAGTTTAAAAAGAAGTTCATGAAACAAAATAGAAGTTGAAGATGTTGGTAGTAAGAGCTAAAAAAACTAGAGAGTAGTAAACCGAACAAAGACGGTCTGTAACAAAATACAAAGCCTATTATATTTCAACGAAAAAAGCCTACATAACTCACAGTTTGGGACGTCGCATATTTCCCCTGGGAACGCTAATTCTCATAGAAAACCGGAACAAGGAACAGCCCAACATTAGGTTACAGGCGATTTACAGTGTCCGTTGATCAGCGTCAAGCGTCTTATGTACTCATTAACATTGTATTATTCACTACATCAATTCTCGTTCAAAGTCTCACTTGTCTGTATTTTGCAATATATTTTACCAGTCAAGGCTTAATGTCCTGATTATGGGCGGCATTTTTACAAGGCTCAATTTTCACAGTTCATAATCTTGCCCATCTACGCTGTGGACCACATTTTGGCAGATTTAAAGCCTGGAATATAACTTTGGGACACACTTCACAGGTGACAAGTTCCGCGCCAGCCAGCAGGGAACCCACAAGAGAGGGTGCGCCGGCAACAGCAATCGTGCCACAAATCAGGGCCAGTCAGAGAGCCACCCTGACACCGGGGCTGTGGTCAGGCCGATACCAAATCACGCGCGTCTGCCAAGCACCACTACACGGGCGCTAAATGGAGGGCAGAGCGACACTTCCAGGACTTATGGCAGGACATAAAGGCAGAGCTGTGACAATCAAATCCCAACATACACGAGCATCGCGAAGCACATGAACACAAACGCAGTAAAAGTCAACAAAGGCGAGAAGGTTAAAATTTCTCATCACCATAATGCACATTCACTGTGCGCAGTACATATTCTTTAAAATAAGATTAAATTTGGTGTTTATTTAAGCCTCCCTAACCGCAACAAAGGCGTTCCAAGAAGAGAGACTTTATAATGATATGCTATAATAGGCAATACCATCAACACACGTGGACAAAGTGACGTTTATACGCACGATCCGAGGTACAAGTCGGCCGAATGAGAGGGATATGCTGAGGTCAAGATCCGACCCACGAATTCAGTGATGCATCATTGCTGCAAGCAATACCAGTTATTCACAATAATTGTACTTCAGTATGCATGCAATGCCATAACACCATAGAACGCTTTCTAACTAGTTCTAACGCGACGAATTCTAATTTATTAGGACAAGTTTTAACAAATTATTTTTGTGAAACAATTAGCTTATAAAACCTGATCGACGCTTGCATGTCTGCCACATAAGGCAGGCTTCCTAAATCAAACTCTAAGCCCGGAAGGACCATTCCGGGTATCATTTATTTATTAATTAATTCATTTTTATGTTGAATGGTCAACACACGTTTTCGTATAGCTAAGAACTACAACGGAGCAACTCAGAGGAGCTCTTCAAATATCCAACAGAACAACGCAAGGGCATAAAATACCAGTTTCTATAGACACAGCTTGCTACGCTAGAAAAATAAGCAAATTTTCCACACACATTAGAAGATGTTCATAAATTTTTCCGCAATAACCTCCAAGTTCAAAACCTTTCACGGTGTTACGGTCACAGGTTTGTTCCACAAGGCAGGTTTGACTAGCAGAACACCATGCGACGTTTACTGCAGGTAGCTATGCCTGTTCCACCCATGTACTAACCGCATGCATTTCAAGTTACTCATAAATTATTCACGCATTGAAACGAGCTTTCGAAACCTCCTCAAAATATAGATCCTAGTGTTGACACGCTTCTCCCACGACTGGTAGAACAGTAACCAAAGAAGGGCCACTACTCCAGGTAACTAAACAACGCCTGTTCTATCTGCTTAGAGCACGAGTTTCCCATAATTTTTTCACGTATTAAAATGACCTTTCAGAGCCTTCTCATAGCATAGATCCTGGTGTTACAGCGTTAGGCTGGCAGAACAGGGAACAAGGGAAGACCATCACTGCAGGTAGCTACACCTGTTCTACCTGCTTACAGCATGCATCACAATTATCCATTCACATATTAAAATGAGCTTTCAAAGATTCTGCAAGACATAGATCCTGGCGTTACAGCGTTAGGCTGGCAGAACAGGGAGCATGGGAAGACCATCACAGTCCCAGCTAAGTGTCGACATGCACCAGCGGCCCAGCCACGGACTGATTGCAGGTGGAGTATTGAGCTCAGTAGGTCAGTTTCGGGGGCTGGTTGAGGCCTCGCCACTTGGAATTAAATGAAGGATGAGCAGCAATGCGAGGTGCCAGTTAAGCGAGGCTGTCACGACCACGCTTCAATTCGGCGCGTCTTTCGAGTTGAAGTATCGGCGCAGTAACGAGGTCAGCCTGCGCGTATGGCGGATGTGTGGAGCACATCGAGGGAATAACAGAGCGAGGGCTTGATGGGCCCAAGGGGTAAGAAGGTTGGCGGACACGAGCGCAGCGCTGCAGGCAGGCAGGAAAAAAGAAGATACATGATGTGAAGTGAGCCAACATAGACCAGAGAAGACCAATACAGACCAGTTCCAAAGCAATGTCGGAGTGGGGATGCGTGATAAAACAGAATGGAAAATAGATCTGCTGGGTTAAGCTGGGACGCGCGCTGGACAAGGGTAGCTGGGACGCACGCTGGGCTGGGAAGCACAAATAAGCCAACACCTGCAAACGGAGGCCACACAGACGGCAGGGAAGCGCACAAATGTGCCGAAGGCCAAGAAAAAAAAAGCCAACGCAAGTCAGGATTTCAGGAGCAGGTTCTCTGATGCCAGGAAACTTGTGCAGGTGTGTTTGTGTGAACTGGCCTGTGCACACACACACACGCCTGCCTAAAGTGATGGCATCAACACAACTGCTTGAGCATGGTTATATGCGCATTTGTATGCATACTCGTATACTTGTCCGTATTTTTTTATCATGTTCCCATGTCTATTTCATTAAGTTCCCATGACTATTTCATCCCGTTCCCGTGTCTATTTCATGACATTTCCATGACTATTTCATCACGTTTTATGTGCATGCGTTACCACGCTCCCACGTACAGACACCACGCCCAGGTGCACAGGAGCGCGCTCACCTGCGCAGGTCTGTTTGCGCACATTTGCTGGTCTCGCCTGCGCAAACTCGGTGCAGCTGCGCGCCGCAGCAGCGCTGCAGGTAGCGAAATGCAGGGCAATTGCAGCAGGTTACGTGAAGCAGGTCAGCTGGTACAGGCCGCGTAATCACCGCAGGTCAGCTGGTGCAGGTTACGTGGAGCAGGTCAGCTGGTACAGGCCGCGTAATCACCGCAGGTCAGCTGGTGCAGGTTACGTGAAGCAGGTCAGCTGGTACAGGCCGCGTAATCACCGCAGGTCAGCTGGTGCAGGTTACGTGGAGCAGGTCAGCTGGTACAGGCCGCGTAATCACCGCAGGTCAGCTGGTGCAGGTTACGTGAAGCAGGTCAGCTGGTACAGGCCGCGTAATCACCGCAGGTCAGCTGGTGCAGGTTACGTGAAGCAGGTCAGCTGGTACAGGCCGCGTAATCACCGCAGGTCAGCTGGTGCAGGTTACGTGGAGCAGGTCAGCTGGTACAGGCCGCGTAATCACCGCAGGTCAGCTGGTGCAGGTTACGTGAAGCAGGTCAGCTGGTACAGGCCGCGTAATCACCGCAGGTCAGCTGGTGCAGGTTACGTGGAGCAGGTCAGCTGGTACAGGCCGCGTAATCACCGCAGGTCAGCTGGTGCAGGTTACGTGAAGCAGGTCAGCTGGTACAGGCCGCGTAATCACCGCAGGTCAGCTGGTGCAGGTTACGTGGAGCAGGTCAGCTGGTACAGGCCGCGTAATCACCGCAGGTCAGCTGGTGCAGGTTACGTGGAGCAGGTCAGCTGGTACAGGCCGCGTAATCACCGCAGGTCAGCTGGTGCAGGTTACGTGGAGCAGGTCAGCTGGTACAGGCCGCGTAATCACCGCAGGTCAGCTGGTGCAGGTTACGTGAAGCAGGTCAGCTGGTACAGGCCGCGTAATCACCGCAGGTCAGCTGGTGCAGGTTACGTGGAGCAGGTCAGCTGGTACAGGCCGCGTAATCACCGCAGGTCAGCTGGTGCAGGTTACGTGGAGCAGGTCAGCTGGTACAGGCCGCGTAATCACCGCAGGTCAGCTGGTGCAGGTTACGTGGAGCAGGTCAGCTGGTACAGGCCGCGTAATCACCGCAGGTCAGCTGGTGCAGGTTACGTGGAGCAGGTCAGCTGGTACAGGCCGCGTAATCACCGCAGGTCAGCTGGTGCAGGTTACGTGAAGCAGGTCAGCTGGTACAGGCCGCGTAATCACCGCAGGTCAGCTGGTGCAGGTTACGTGGAGCAGGTCAGCTGGTACAGGCCGCGTAATCACCGCAGGTCAGCTGGTGCAGGTTACGTGGAGCAGGTCAGCTGGTACAGGCCGCGTAATCACCGCAGGTCAGCTGGTGCAGGTTACGTGGAGCAGGTCAGCTGGTACAGGCCGCGTAATCACCGCAGGTCAGCTGGTGCAGGTTACGTGGAGCAGGTCAGCTGGTACAGGCCGCGTAATCACCGCAGGTCAGCTGGTGCAGGTTACGTGGAGCAGGTCATCGAACAGAACCAGAATAATGCAACTGAACAGATTAGATTATAATTTAGCTGAAGCACATACAACTACGCAAAAGGTGCTTCCAAAAGAGAAGTTAAAACGTCATTTAATATGAAATTGAGGGTATGGAAATCTATGCCCAAGGTGTGTCCCACATTCAGCCCAAACCAAATCTGAATGCTTGGAAAACAAAATAAAGTTGAACAGAAAGAAATAGGTGCGGAAAAATAGACAGTAGCAAACGGAAAAAAGATCATCGATGACAAAAAAAAGTCTTTTTGAACAAAAAAGGCCTCCCTGACCTTCAGCTTGAAGCCTCACATGAATGATACAGCAGTGCAGACAAGAGTAACACAGCAGAGCAGGCCAGAGTAACACAGCAGTGCAGGCCAGATTAACACAGCAGAGCAGGCCAGATTAACACAGCAGAGCAGGCCAGATTAACACAGCAGAGCAGGCCAGAGTAACACAGCAGAGCAGGCCAGAGTAACACAGCAGAGCAGGCCAGAGTTGTCAGGAAATACTACTCTCATAAAATGTTTTTGGGAATTATTAAGAAATACTCTCGTAAATTGTCAGGAAATACTACTCTCATAAAATGTTTTTGGGAATTATTAAGAAATGCTCTCGTAAAATATCTTTTTTTGGGGAAACATGCTCGTAAAATGTTTTTGGGAAAATACTTCATATATACTTCACTTTAGGAAAAGTCAAAAACCGTTATCACTGGTATTCTTGAGCGTGAGAATATAGCAACCAAAGTTAACCCGTGTGTGTAAGGTCAATTCTTCACTGTTCTGTCGAAAACAAGCAGCGGTTGTTTTGGCGATATCGCGAGGGCTAGCTCGACATAAGAAAAGCTGAGCTGGAGTCGAGGTGTGTATCATATTTCCCGGGCTCAAGAGCCAACATCAATCAATGCCAACCGTGTTGCGGCCAGCACACCACCAGAACTGCGAGCGCAGGCATCGTAAACGACTCACACACACAAGAAAAGCACAAAACACACGACGCACATCAACACACACAACACAAAGCGCCCAACACAGATGCGTTGCGTGGGAACGCCCGAACGAGGCAGCGTCAAAGGGGAGCACATCCCGTCAGCCAATCAGCGCTCTGGAAGGGATCAGGCGTGTGGGTGTGTCAGAGAACGCACCAGTTACATTTCGGCACCCGAAGCAGGCAAGATTTCCACCAATCATAAGGGAAACACGTGATCTTTGCAAAGGAACAGTCGCGAAGGTTCTGGAAAAGAAACCAAGGGAGAAGCTATAAGCGGCGAACAATTACATTGGGGAGGATTCTAGTCTCAGCAACGTCACAGGTTGCACGACGAGAGAGGGTCTTTTTGGTGCACGTTCCGGGGATCCGGCCGCCGCCGTGGTCCCCCGTTGGATCTGCTACTCGAGAAAACATCAAGAAAGTGCCCCGATAAAGTGCTCCTTCGAATCTCCAGAATTTAGCAACGGACCCAGCAGACACTGAAGTACCACCGGCATCAAATTCCGCTTGATACGCAACAACGTCGAGGATAACCGGCACGTATAAAAATGTGTCAAATCGTTCTCCTGAGAGAACACAAATATGTCAGTTCTACGTCGACTTCAAGACAGCATGAACACTCCAGCCTGCATTTTGGAACTCGCACAGTTGCCAATCTTCAAAAACGTCAAAATCGCAAATTCCACAATTGTTGATCTGTTCGGGCAATAACGCCGTGAGCGCAACGAACAAGCGCTCTAGGCACAGCGTCTTCGACGTTTCAGCAACCGGCCGACGCCTGCGATTGGAGCGGCCGCAAGCGAAGAAACATTGCGAGCGCTCTTCAAGAGTTGAACAGGGCCCGATGCTAGGTGCCCCCTGCAACGCATCCCAGAGGAATTGAAAATTTGTGGCATCGAGTATTTTGAAACAGTGCTTTAAAGTGTATTAGTGGAAGTCAAAGTGTCACGCTGTACAGGGCAGTAAAAAGGACGCGCTGCCGGTATGTTTGTCATCATTGTTCTGTGATTTGTGTTGCGTAGGGATTGCCATGATTTTCTGCATTTTTGTGAATCGTTGTCAGCTCTTGAACATTGATGATAGATATTCTCGGGAGTATTACATCTTTAAAGTGCCATGTCGCTAATAAGGAGCATCTTGCCTGAGGGCATTGGTGTGCAACTATTGTGGCGATATATATTTCCCTGTGCACATATCCACGTGTTCATCTCAAGAATAAATGTGTTTTAATCTTTCAAAGTTTGTTATTCTCCCCATGCTTGTCAACTCGGTATTCGCGGAGTACACACCAAGTAAACACTATTAATTTCCTACCTTTCTGTCCAACTCTCAGACTGTGTATTTCATATCTTTATTTTTCTTTCTCTTGTTGTCGGGGGTTTCAATTCCTCCTCCGTTACGTGCTTAACAACAGCATAGTATCGTGACAGGGTAACACAGCAGTGCAGACCAGAGTAACACAGCAGTGCAGGCCAGAGTAACACAGCAGAGCAGGCCAGAGTAACACAGCAGAGCAGGCCAGAGTAACACAGCAGAGCAGGCCAGAGTAACACAGCAGAGCAGGCCAGAGTAACACAGCAGAGCAGGCCAGAGTAACACAGCAGAGCAGGCCAGAGTAACACAGCAGAGCAGGCCAGAGTAACACACCAGTGCAGGCCAGAGCAACACAGCAGAGCAGGCCAGAGTAACACACCAGTGCAGGCCAGAGCAACACAGCAGAGCAGGCCAGAGTAACAGCAGTGCAGGCCAGAGTAACACAGCAGTGCAGGCCAGAGTTACACAGCAGAGCAGGCCAGAGTAACACAGCAGTGCAGGCCAGAGTAACACAGCAGTGCAGGCCAGAGTAACACAGCAGAGCAGGCCAGAGTAACACAGCAGAGCAGGCCAGAGTAACACACCAGTGCAGGCCAAAGTAACACAGCAGAGCAGGCCAGAGTAACACAGCAGTGCAGGCCAGAGTAACACAGCAATGCAGGCAGCAGCAGGAGGGTAACGTCCGCAGATGACCTCATCTCAGACGGGATGCAGGGATCCCCCCCCTGCATCTCCCCCCCCCCAGGGATGCAGGTCCCCCCTCTCAGGAGTATAGATCCCCCCCCCCGTGCCCTGGCGCGTGCCCATTCATTCGGCTGCCCCAGAGCATCACGATGAAGAGACGTGACCGTATCTGCCGGTCTCGCCTCGGTCATCAAGGCAGCCGTGCTACGTCGAAAGTTATTACATCTACAGGGCCTCATTAGAGCATGTGAGTTCCATCAAAGCACCGAGAGGTTATTCAATAGGTGTTGTTCCATCCAAGAGGTCCGACAAAGCATGCGAGGTCCACCAGAGCATAAAAATACATTAAATTAACCAAGCTTGATATCAGCCGATCTTGATCGAATCACGTAAATGTAATCGCATTAGCCAAGCGCCATTCAATCATCGCAAGAGCAACCAGCCTCAGCCTCCGTGTCGCAGGTATAGCAAATCGTTAACCGCCATCAAGTCCTGTGCGTCTGATATAGCAAATCCTTCCCTTCTATGTACGAAATCCTGTATCACAGATACAGCACATCCCTTATCTCTATGAAATCCGGTATCTTTGAAGAGAAAATCCCTATCTCTATGAAATCCTGTACCTTTGATACAGCAAATCCCTATCTCTATAAAATCCTGTATTTCTGATACAGCAAATCCTTCATCCCATCAGGTACCGTGCCAGACACAGCAAATCCCTAACCTCCATCAGATCCTGCATTTCTGATAGCACTAATCCTTTATCGTATCAGGTCCCGTGTCAGACACCGCAAATCCCCACGCTCGATCAAGTCCTGCATTTCTGACACAGCAAACCCCTCATCATCAAGTCCCGTACCTAGCACAGCGAAGCGTAACTCCTTCAAACAACGCGCCAACCATGACTACATGCACCCAGCACCAGCCTCTACTTATCGTGGCTCTCGAAATATCCAGCGGTCATGCGTGGCTAACGATGTGGTTTAGCAGAGTCAACTACGTGGTCGCGGTGCATAATACTACAGTGGTGCTGCTCAAAGTTTGCTGGAAGACGCACCCCACAGAGGAAATTTTTCCCCGAGTCATCCCTAATTTTAGCCGCTCAAGTAGTGCCTCAGCCCTGGGTGGCTCAAATGAGATATATTCGAGCAAAAAAGGCGACAAAGTTGGACGTATCGTCACTGTTCACGAAACTTATTTCAATTGGTTCTCCAGGTACAGATTATTTAGCTGCAAAGGTCATACGCATCTGCTATGATTTTTGCTCGTATTGCTATACATACATTGGCTATAGATAACCTATTCAAGTCAGCACCTGCATTGTGTAGATCCAGGTGATAATTTAACAAAGATCGCCAATCTAAATCTCGGCAGTAGTTTTCGCCCGCCTCATCAGGGGTGAAATTTTCAAAAATACACGCTGACTGCGGTGGGTTAAACTGAGAACAGCATTCAACTCAAATTTAAATTCAAAAGTTGTTAGCAATTCTATAAATACTGAACATCAACTGGGTCCACTAAATGCCATTAATTTTAAAAGATTGTTGACGCTTTTTCAAACGATCCATCGATGAGTAGTTTCGCAGCAGGAAAAACTAAAGCGCGACCCACCGATGGGTCGTCTCGCAGTCACCGTGTTAAGGTATCGCAGCTGCACGGTTTGCAGCGGACATCCACCAGAGAGACTTTAATTAACACGCCGGTGCCGGTGTACACGGAGGGAATTTCCATTATGATGCTGACCAACCAGTGATCACAAATTCTATTTTTGAATACTTAACTAAATCTAAATGAAAGCAGGATCCAGTTCATGTTTGCTGTTTTCAAAAAGTTATCGTTAGGTATATAGACCAATGTACAGTAATCTGAACATAGTTATAGATACGAATCGGTAGTCTATAGATTCCTACAGAATAGTCGCATCTCTCTGAGGAGATCGGTGCCAGATCGCAAATCACAGGGCACAACACACACCAGCTCGAAGTATGCGGCGGTGGAGGCATTAGTAAGTCGCAGAGCGTGCTGCGGAGACGTAGGTGCTAATGGAGGCCTCGTAGAGCTAGGCAGGACACGGAGACGCTCTGATCAAAATTCTAAAGCTAACTTTCCTATATCACATTCTGGTGCGCATAAAAATACCCTTAAATTGAAACCTAACGCAACACAGAAAAGGCTTGCTTCTTTTTCGCACGAACGTCTCAAATATGGCAAAAAATTATACCAAACAAAAGGGCTTGCTTCCTTCACACACATACATCGTTCGGGTAAAGAATATCCTCAAAAACAAGAAAAAGGAATACTTTTTTCACGCGTAATACATCGTACCCGTAAAAACTGGCCCACGTTGATAACACAACAGGAAAAAGTTCACTTGGTACGTTTATCTCCATTTAAACTCTAAGGATAATACAATCCATTATTAGACGATTTTTGTCTCGGGTGAGACAAAGAGCATAATATAGTTAAAGGAAGCCATAGAGCAGGGCTTCTCAACCGGTAGTACATGTACCCCTAGGGGTACATTTAACAAATATACTTCATTTGTTAAAATGTACAATATATATTTGCATACAACCGTAACTGTATGTATACACTGTGTATTTTATAGTTTCTTAAACTTTTTTTACCTGTGCTGGGGGTACATGAAGATACACCATTAAGCTAAGGGGGTACACGACAATAGAAAAGTTGAGAAGCCCTGATTTAGAGGAAAGGTCTGCACAGCCTCTCTAGCCATTGCTCACTAACTTCATTGTTGCCTATGAAGAAAACATCCACGAATGACAGTACCACACGATACGATTCGAAACAAATGAATTACGCTTTTGTATTCATCACCATCCATGTGGCGAAATATAATCGGGATTTCAACGTCTTGCCATCAGAGCAGGAACACCTGTACGGCGTTCAAGCGTATTGACACCAGTTCTTAAAACACACACCAGCTCCAGCAGTATACTCGTATATGGTAGCCAGGACACATTTTATGGTAGCTAGAACGCATTTCATGGTAGCCAGGACGCATTTCATGGTAGCCAGGACGCATTTTATGGTAGCCAGGACATATTTTATGGTAGCCAGGACGCATTTTATGGTAGCCCGGACACATTTTATGGTAGCCGGGACACATTTTATGGTAGCCGGGACACATTTTATGGTAGCCGGGACACATTTTATGGTAGCCGGGACACATTTTATGGTAGCCGGGACAAGATTTATGGTTGTCGGTACAAGGTTTACGGCAACCAGGACAATTTTTTTATGGCAGCCGGGATAATTTTTTTACAATACCCGTGACGAGCTTTATGACAGGGTCATTAGAATAACCAGCGGCCCTAAATTCGCAAGCCGGTACGATCAGGTTCGAATAAAGTCGGTGGTGGGCAATGGCACCAAGTCGACACGCGTAGACAACAAAGGGACTTTCAATACGCGCCTAATTTCTCGTCATGACCTGTACGCAGAGAATGCGACAAGGGTTCACGGACTCGGAACAAATCAGGCTATAAAAGTTACGGTGTTGTAACGAACGTACGCACTGAGACCTGTGCCTTGGATTGGTGTCTGAGTGCGACATTTACTTTCTCCTCTGCTCTGATGCCTGTGCGTGATTGATGTCTGATGGTATAATGGTATTGTAACGAGCGTGCGTACAGAGACCTGTGAGATGATTGATGCATGGGTGACGTTCACTTTCGCCGCTACTGTGATGCCTGTGCGTGACTGATGTCTGATGGTATGATGGTATAGTAACGAGCGTGCGTACTGAGACCTGTGCCTTGGATTGGTGTCTGAGTTTGACATTTCCTTTCTACGCCACTTTGATGCCTGTGCATGATTGATGTCTGATGGCATGGCATGGGTAGTAACAACGCGACCGTGAATCCCTCGTCCAATTCCTGCATTTATTTTCCATACCCGCGTCAGTTGTGAGCAAGTCAAATTGAACAAAATCCACTCATATCTATCGTAAGCTAAGTATGGATAGGAGATTTGATTGGATTGTTTATTTCAAACCTCCCTAACCACAACAAAGATATTCCAAAGAGAGGAAGGTACTACTTGCAATGGAGTTCAAGGAACAGAGAATCTATGCAGAAGATGTGCTTTTACACAAGACCTCTTGAGCATAGAAACAGCTGAGAAGGAAGTTTATGAAACAATACAAAAGCTGAAGAAAAAGTTGTAAGTGCAGAAATATGGGCGAACAGGGAACCGAAAAAAATGATCCGTAACATAACAAAAACCTTTTCTATTTCAAGAAACGGAATGGCTACTTAACTCTCAGCTTGAGCCCTCACACATTTTCCCCCTGGGAGTGCTAATTCCCATAGATACAATCGCTGTATCTCCCTGAGGGGCCACGATGCTTCACGTATCAATGACGGTCCAGGGACACGGAGAAACGCAAAGTCAAGTTGCGGCAGAGAAGTTGAGTAGTTCCATCGTGAGAGAGCCAGCCTGCAGTTCGCTGGAGGAAAGTTGCCCATGAAGGCATGCATGCACCCGCGCGTCGTGGGTCGAGTGCTCTATGAGGAGAAAGGTTAAGGTCGTCGCTCTCTCAGTTCCGGCGCCGTGTGTGCTGTTGGGTGTTCGCTCTGCACCAAGTCAAAATAGAATCTATCAGAGCTTTTGCTGAAGATGAACCGTTGAGTTCAAAATGTTTAATTTTACCCATTTAGATTTTACTAATTGTATTAAGTGACTATAAGTACAGCGATTTTCGCTTCGCTTTTCATTTCAAGGATCAGACGCATTAATGCAGATGTAATTTTAGAATCTATCCCGAATCTTGTCCAGTCTAAAAAATGTATTGTGCAAACCGTGCGGAGCGCGTTTGAATGGACACTGCTTCTAATTTTACTCTGCGTAAAACCTCTCGTCGCTCATAAATGTCCTCTAAGCCGACAACACAAAACTACGAGCAACATTTCAGCCACATACGCATTACGTTACACGACGGTTTTTGGATCTTTTTACTGAACAGAGCGTAACACGGTTTGGTTAGGCATGAATGGCTGTTGAGTGAAATGCAATACATGGCATGGGGTACAATAAATGGTGTAATTCTTTGCTTTGACGTATTCGGATTGCATGGCGTTGGCGCCTGTATTCCGATGTTCGTACGCATTTTGATTTTCTTCAGTAGTCTTGTTAACGATGAAATTTCTTTATAGCTTACAGGACTCAGGAGCTCATTGACGTGATCTGCAACTCGTGAACACGCAATGAAAATACAACCAATTTAAGCGCTTCACATATGCCGCTGTTTCTCCACATATACGCCGCTGTTTCTTCTCAATATTCAATCAATTTATACAACTCACTCCTATCGCAAGGGTGGCACATTGATTCCACATGAGAAGCTTGTATCCCGTACAACATTCACGGAAATTGAAACGCAGAAAGAGACCGTGCAAATTAGGGTCAGGAATCACACGAGTCTAGCCTGTACAAGAATCAATCAAATATACTCCATCCAATACGCAAGACAGTTCGCATATCAAGACAAGGATATACTCAAGTCATTAAACATCAGGCGTGCACTTGAGAGGAGAGTTTGAGAACAGCACCTTCCCGCAGCGAAACTATGATCGAAAAACCGACCGATTATTATGTACTCGAGTACAAAGATGTTATTAGATAACCATAAAAATAATGGCAGGATTCCATCTATCGTCTAGAGCAGTGGTTCTCAACCTTTTCTGGCAGTGACCCAAAATCTGCCAGAAATAAAAACATTCATTCATAATATGATTATTCTTTTG
Source organism: Morinoia aosen (assembly GCA_030386875.1). Taxonomy (NCBI): domain Eukaryota; kingdom Metazoa; phylum Arthropoda; class Malacostraca; order Amphipoda; family Talitridae; genus Morinoia; species Morinoia aosen. Next base: position 74,313,705 of record CM059579.1, read on the forward strand.
AAAAAACAGGTTACTGTAGGTTAACACAAACAGATGACACAAACCCTTAGCTACCCAATGAAATGGATTAGCGACCTGACTTTGGGTCGCGCCCCAGGAGTTAAGAACCACTGATCTAAAGCCTTAATTGAAAGGAACCCCATGGGTAAACGAAGACTGTACAAAGCAGTGATCAGCAGGACAGGTAAGCAGACCAGTAACCGCAGGGCAATCACTACGAAGGACCGAGAGGCTTGCGGCAGCGTTCAGAATCGCGACACTTGCAGGGATGTAACTGCGCCTTCCCCCAAGCTGTGATGGGGCATGGAGGTATGAGGTCATGTCTAGTATAGAAGTTGCGGAGCAAGGAGACCCGCGACAAGGTCTAGTATCCTAGAACAGGAGTTAGATACGAGACCATATTCAATTTATTAGTGCAGTAATCAGTTAACAGCTTTTTTTACCAATTCAAATATGGTTTCACAAAGCAAAAAAGTAGAGCCCGATTAGAAATTTAGAATGGACAGAGGAAAGCGTGGAATCTACCCTGCGGATGTGTTCCTACCCAGGATACCCTGCGCATAGGAACAGCAAGTTAAGAAACAAGAAGAAAAATACAAACAAGAGACAGCAAAGAAGGTATGAAAGGTGAAAATTAAGTGTCGCAAAGACGCATTTCTAGCTGAAGTTATCCTAACAGCATTTACCCTGAGGTACACGTCCCCGTAGCATAGGGTAAACAAACCTAGCAATTAATTAACCTCTTGCCTATTAATTAAACCTATTGCCTATTATCTACTAGCGAATAATGAATTAAACCAATTGTTTATTATTCAAATAAACCTATTGCCTATTACTTACTAGCGAATAATTAATTAAACTAATTGTTTATTGTTCAACTAAAACTATTGCCCATTAATTAACTAAGCCTATCGTTTACCCCAGACCCTAGAGCCAAGCGGATGAGACTACATCGCACGTCAAACTAACACATGGAGGCAAGAGAGATTTCATCTGCCAATGCTCTGCTACGGCACATTTTAGCCGTTATTCAACTTCATGTACGTTGCCTACTCTGTAATTTACTTGCAAATTTATGTACATCAGCGTTTACACACGGAAGCATACGGCTCTGGCTTCCAATGCAAATCGCCATGAGGCGTATACAATTTCTTGCATGACGTCATGGTAAGATCGGGCGTAGGCATCACTAAAATCACAAATTTTGGCGCCTGAAACTCGTTCTGAACTAGTGCCCGTGCAATTCAGCGGAACTGCTGAGTTAAACTTTATTTTTGACGGTCGCTTATATCGGTAACGCATCACTCGCAAGCAATGGATTTGCGACGCATGAACGTACACATGCGCGCAGTATTGCTTGATACACACCGTGCAGGAGACGCTTGTCACAGCCTGGGTGGTAGAACATTCCCTGGACCACGGTTGCATCAACGGGGTTTGGTAACGTCCGAACATCGAGACACGGATGTCAATGTCATGCAATTCGGACACGCCAGCTTAACGTCACGCTGTCAAATTGGAACTTGATAGACACAACGTGAAAACCATCATTGTCGTCACAGCCAGCAAACCAATTTGCAGTGGTGGTGGTGAGCATCTGTGTTGATGTACTGGGTGGACTGGCGGTGACCGTCAATGTAGATGTACTGGTGGGCTGGCGGTGACCGTCAGTGTTGGGGATAGAAACTATCAGTGTCGATGTACTGGGTGGACTGGCGGTGACCGTCAGTGTTGGCAGAGGCGGTCAGTGCAGGTGACGCAACGTCTGCCACAGCGCACCACCACCACCACGGCCCACAAGCCGGGCTCGCGAGCGGCCAGGCCCACGGTCAACACCTCGAGAGACGCTGAGTCAACACTCGCTCCACTCCTCCAACGCTGCCCAAACTTCTTTCTTTTCAAAATTTTCCTCTATATACGTTTCTTATACGTTTTATTTGCCCCATATAGTTTTTTATACGTTTTTATTTGCTCAATAGTTTTTACACGTTTTTATTTGCTCAATATACTCAATACAAGTATTATTTTTATACGTATAGTACGTTTATCATTTAATGTGTTCAAACCTAAGACCTTTAATACGTTTATACTTCAATTTAATGTTTTTATACGTATAGTACGTTTATCATTTAATGTGTTCAAACCTAAGACCTTTAATACGTTTATACTTCAATTTAATGTTCACCTTTGCTAGTGTGCATATCCGCAAGTCTACTGAATTTCAACTTATTGATTTCATTTCCAATGCTCAACTCCTTTACCAGATGTCCAACACTTCACACAATGCAAATCCCTCCAATATTCATTGGTTACTGCGTAATTTCTACTACAACACTCAAATCTGCCTCAGAAAACGCAGGTTACAGTGATCGATGCAGCTCTGTTCATATCGCTGAGCTCGGATGACACACACGCCGACGACAGCATCAGTGCAGTCAAGAAGTCTTGCTTCCAGGAAACTCATAAATTTCAACAACAAACTTGATTCTCCGACTAATATTATTGAAGTAAACACGCATCAAAACGAATGACAAGGCACATCCAAGCAGGGAGTCAGGAATACAAGTGCCACTTTACGAGTATACAGTCAAGAGCGCCATCTTGTTCATAAAATACGGTCAAGAGCATCATTTTGTTCGTAAAATACGGTCAAGAGCACCATGTTGTTCGTAAAATACGGTCAAGAGCACCATGTTGTTCGTAGAATACGGTCCAAAGCACCATGTTGGTCGAAAAATACGGCCCAAAGCACCATGTTGGTCGAAAAATACGGCCAAGAGCACCATGTTGTTCGTAAAATACGGTCCAGAGCACCCTTTTGTTCGTAAAATACGGTCAAGAGCACCATGTTGTTTGTAAAATACGGTCAAGAGCACCATGTTGTTCGTAAAATATGGTCAAAAGCACCATTTTGTTCGTAAAATACGGTCAAGAGCATCATGTTGTTCGTTAAATACGGTCAAGAGCATCATGTTGTTCGTTAAATACGGTCAAGAGCATCATGTTGTTCGTTAAATACGATCAAGAGCGCCATGTTGCTAATAAAATACAGTTAAGAGCGCCACGACGTTCAAAAAATAAGGCCGTGTTGTTCGTAGGATAGGTTGTAAAGCATGCCGTTGGCGACGCTCAAGCACAAAGCGATGAAATTGTGCTCAGAGAACGTAGAGGTAACGAACAACACACCACTACAAACCAGAGTGCGCGCTGCCAGACTCGAACAGCCAGCAGTTAAATTGTTATCAGAGCTACATCGGGTTGTCACTGCCCCTGAAACCATCCAGCCATGGGTCAGGCTCAGTGTAATGCACGCAATATCAGCGTTATTCAAGAACTAAAACGACAAAAGACGTGAACACCAATGAGAGTGCATGGTCCAGGAACGAGAAGTGCATTTTAGAACCTGAGGTCTTAACTTCCACGTGATAAAAGCATGCAGGTAACACCAGAGCAAACACGTGGAGTTAGTAACACCCAGCCCAGATAACACGATCAACGGCGCTATTCAAAAGATTTAAATCTTTCAAAAGTCACAGGCCCGACATCTGGCGGCATAGGCAGTGAACGTCAAAACAGACTGGCATCACGGATTCACGGTGAGCTAGCAGTGATGCCGTGACGGTGGTGAGCGTTGCTGTCACGTGGATTTTTCAGAAAATACGATTAAGATTATAAAATGCGCTTATGATTTTGTATAGTCTGCCTCAATGCATTCAAACTCGAGCACCGCATTTCAAGTCTAGCTCTAAATATTAACAGGAAATTTGATCTAACATGGTTTGGCGATGGACTTCCCGTCCGACTTTACCTCACCTTCTAAAAATAACAGAAATTCGAACTTGTGTACAGCAATTCCCGGTACCCAATCAATTTTTAATCATTTAGGATTAGATTAAAATAAACTAGGATGTTAGTTTAAGCCTCCCTATCAACAACAAAGGCGTAACAAAGACAAGTTGAACCTAGGTTCGAAAAATAGAATTTCACAGAGTTAGGAGTTTCGCCTCCAAGCACAAAGCCAGTGATTCTCAAAGTGGGCGCGACCGACCCCTGGGATGGGCGTTGAAGCGCTCAGGAAATTTCAGCTCATCTAGGAAATTTTTCATATGCAGCAAATACATCTTTTCGATAATTTACCAGAAAATTTTAATATAATTCACCACTAGAGGGGGCGGCAAAATCTCAAGGTAGACAAAAAATATCCTGAGAAGGGGGAGATGAATAAATAAGTTTAGGAACCCTTGCACTAAATCGTCCTGGGGTCGAAGGGACACATCCGTAGCCGGGGTGTGCACTACCCGCCCTGGGCCCAAGCGCTGCTGCGGACAACCGCATCCGTTCAAAAAACATAAAATCGGAATCTTTTCCATGACATAACGAACACAAATCTGGCGGGGCAAAGGTGGGTCGGATCATAAAGGGCAGACAGAGTCGTAACATCGGGGTTCCCACACCCTGAACGTGACGTGAGGAACTACATATTAAAAAAAGTAAGCATATTTTTAAAAGAAAACACGTGCATCGCTTAACATCAACTAAGCAGCCATACGATGGTTACAAGGGATTTTACACACCGAAAATTGAACCAATAAAATAATTACAGTATAATATAACGATAGGTCTTTCCTTAAAAATTTAAAGCAATAAATTCAAACATTTTTCCGCATAATTTCTCTCATTTTGTCACAATGGGAACCTCATCGAACACATTAGATTAATGGAGAATTTTATGGACTTGGCAATAACAAATAATAATGCACAGTTACTGCTTGCATGTTTGGCCTGTCTCTCTGTGACGCTCATAGGGAAGCTTTAATGACCGTATCTGTGATACGAGTTTCATCAGAGCACAAGTACAAAAATATTTTAATCGCGGGTACTATCACGATGGTTACACTGTTTACCATCCACATTTTGAAAGATTTATCGAAGCAAAATATCGAAATTGCACCTGAAAAAAATTTTCCCTGGTTTTTACCTTGAGAATTTGAAGACTTCAATGAATGAGAATTTGCCAGTGAAAATTTGAAGACTTCAATGGCTAAGCTGGGCGGAGCGCCCAGCCTATAGCCAAGACGTTCACAAACCAAGGTCTACAAATTCTTAATAGAAGCAAGCCGCCGACTTCCGGGCTGGATACCAGCTGGGACTATTTCAAAACTTCATTCTATCAAGAAGGAAGAGGCAGTGATACTGTAATAGCGCAAAGGAGAGGCAGTGAAATTGCAATAGTATAAAGAACCACGGATTTATAACACTATTTTTGAACACTATTCATGGTCTCTTCAGGAAGAGTCAAGAACTTTTCAAACAATAATTCTAACCGCACATATGTTTTCTTAATTATACCAGATGCCGTTTTTGTTTCAAGTTAGCTCAACAAGACACCCCATACATATATGGACTCACTTGCCTTCAGACTTCTTAACCTTCGAGTGCAGAATAAAAGTTTAACGGTGAGCGCTTTGTCGATCGCGCAAAATTACAACACATACTCCAGTGGGCCCAGCGTAGCCACAGAGAGGCAAGACAAATTATTCGCATAATTTTTTACCGCGGGCGCGCTTTCAGGAGGCGTCGTTGTGCCGCCCTGCCGAGGAAATACCGGAGATGTTATCCGGAGTATGGACCGGCGTGTGATGCTGTAGCGTAGGCTTGTTTGTTGGGGTTTGTTTGATTTGCACCATGTTTGGCGTAGCCTAAAGGCATCTGAACCGTGTTTGCTCTTCACAGTTTTAGGCGAAATTTTAAGAACGAACATACTTTTCCTCGAAGTAAACTTTCCCATTCTGTGTACAGTTTGTCAAAATCAAATCAGACAGCATAGCTTGATTAAAAAATTACACAACAAAACGATGGCGAAAGCCAAGAAAAGAGTTCACAACATTTTTTGAGTTATGCAGAGATGTTTGGTCAATCATGCTGACTTTATAACACAACAAGGAACCAGTTTTACTCAATGAAAAATTTGGGACAAACGTTTCCAAGCTTTTGTTGAACGAGAGAGTATTGAGCGTATTTTGACCGGTGATGATGTCACGTGCATAACAGGTAGTTTATCTGCGCCCGCAGCTTCTGTGACATATTGTGTGCTAACTCAAAACGCAGCACAGCGACACAAAACAAAAACGCAAAGACCCACAGCACGTCACAGCACCACACAACACACAGTAGACACACACAAGCGACCAGCAGCAGCAGCAGCCCGGCAGGCCAGCGCGGGGCGGCCTAGGCCGAGTCAACGCCCAGACGGTCCCGCAGGCAGCGGGACAGCCGCCGTAGCGCACCGCTGCCTGCCCTCTCATTACACCCCGGCCACCAGGCTTTGCAGGCCCAGCGAGATCGCCCCTACTGCGCCCACACTCCGCCGTGCCCGCAGCCACCAATAATGAACTGAGCATGTCGGTAACAAATGGTGATGATCTTCTTACCGTGCCGGTAGCTAGTAGCAAAGGATTTGTTACCGTGCTGGTAACTAGCAGCAATAAACTAGAACTACCTTCATGAACCAACCGTAACAATAAATACCCGGAAAAAACAAGCATGTTTTTTTTTCTATTTTGGTTCTACGGAGATTTTTTGCAGATAAAGCAATAAAGAAGAGTGGTAGAGTATAACCAAGTTCAGCTTTATGGAGTTGTCCAGTAAAATACATGGCAGATGCAACAGGCGGACAGACCAAGCGAGGGCAGAAAAGCAACTCCACAACATCTCCTGGCCGCAAGAATGATCTGTTCAGAAAACCTAAGTATGGTGATAGTCTCAAGAGTTCATCCGAAAAGAAGGAAATGAAACAAAAAATAGGTAGAGATCTAACATGTATTTATAATTACTGAAAGCCTGAGATATAAGTAGCCTTGGGCCTAAGAAAGTCTCGAGTGCCTGCCACTCAGTCTCGAGAGCCTGCCACTCAGTCTCGAGAGCCTGCCACTCAGTCTCGAGAGCCTGCCACTCAGTCTCGAGAGCCTGCCACTCAGTCTCGAGAGCCTGCCACTCAGTCTCGAGAGCCTGCCACTCAGTCTCGAGAGCCTGCCACTCAGTCTCGAGAGCCTGCCACTCAGTCTCGAGAGCCTGCCACTCAGTCTCGAGAGCCTGCCACTCAGTCTCGAGAGCCTGCCACTCAGTCTCGAGAGCCTGCCACTCAGTCTCGAGAGCCTTCTACTCAGTCTCGAGTGCCTGCCACTCAGTCTCGAGTGCCTGCCACTCAGTCTCGAGTGTCTGCCCCTCAGTCTCGAGTGTCTGCCACTCATTCTCAAGTACATATGTTTTACTTCATTTTGGGTGGTGACCACTCGGTCTCACGAGGCAGGTAATGCACATCCAGTCACAGCCCCGTAACTCGATGTAATACCAGCGCAGAACTAGGGCCTCACCAGGCACCACACCCTACACCAGAGGGACGGCACACACCAGCCACATGTAACGGGCCAGCAACGGGAACACGCGCCGCACCTCAAAACGGGACGGCAGTCGCAGCAAGCGCTCAGCATGAGGATTACGAGCCGGACCCGCACCAGCCCGCTTTCAGGCTACCTGGACCCGCACCAGCCCACTTCCAGGCTACCTGGACCCGCACCAGCCCGCTTTCAGGCTACCTGTGTGGTGAAATAGAATAAATAAGGCATATATATTTGGCAAAATCATATCACATTTTATTTTTGGGCTAAATTCCGTGAAGCTATAACATTTTAAAAGAAGGGTAAACATTCTGCGGGGCTACAAACATTGTAATGTGTTGTGTGTCGTGTCGGCGAGGGTCGGTTCTTTGTGCAAGCGCTCTCAAGTGCTTGAAACAGGATGTCATATATCAAGGTGTCACAAGGCGGTTGGCGCTTCGTCCAAACTTCTACGGTCCAGGCGTCCATACAACACAAACACACATCGAAGCACACATACACAGGCACAACACAAGCCGAGGCTTTGTAGAGCAAGGAGGCGGGCGTGACGGAGTAACAGAGGCCCGCACGACCTGAGCCAATCACCGCTTGCCAAAGGAATGACGCAAGAAGGTGTGTCTGAGAACACACCAATGAGAGTCCCAGACGTCAGAATAAGCAAGGATTCCGCCAATGAGGTTGCAGATGCTGCCTCTGTAGAATAGAAGCTTCGAGACTGATCTCGAAAGAAGGAAGCGTAACGCTTATAAGGAGGGTAGATGAAGCCTAGGGAGGAATTTTCGACTCGGTGACGCTACGAGAGAGAGACGCATAATCAAGGAGGGGTTTTGCAGCCGGAATACCGGCAGACGCCGGTATTACCCGGCATTATACCAAGTCCGGTGTTGACTGCAAGTGAAGAGCGCCGCCGGCACATTTTCGACATGAGCAGCCAAAATCCAACATCTAAGGTGAAAGTTAACCATCGTAGTTTCGAGAGGAGGCGTCCAGTGTATCAGCAAGCTTCAAAGGACTGACGTGCGTCAGGAGGCATTCGTAGCACAGCGGCGAGGCAGCGGTTATCGGCAAGTGTAAATGTTGTCAACTACGAAGCATTCAAACATCTCTGCTTCGGGGACGAACTCACAGGCAACTTCAGCGTCAAGACTTGGGGCCACGCAATTGTTAACGTTGCGAGTATCAACAGTCAAGTTCGTTCACCAACATGGAGAAGATCAACGCACAAAATTGCAGTGAATTGGCGCACAACGAAACTCTTAAGTAATTCCCGGCACCAGAACTTCAGCGTCAAGGTGGAGCGGGGAAGGCACCGCGGCAGCGCGGCAGCGCGTCAGCGAGAGAGCAGTCCAGAACAGAGATAGTCTCAGCAATGACGACGAAAATCAGCAGTGAGCGACAGCACATCGGCAGTGAATGTCTATCAGTGAATCACTTATTATCAAAGGGGCGAGTGTTTTATGGATGTGAGAGCCCAGAAAAGTGCTTTTCAAAGTGTTGCGCAAAATCATATAAATTATAATTATAGGCAATCGGTTTCCTGTGTTTATTTAGTCGAGGATCGAATTCACGTTGTGAATGGTGCGGCGCTTCATATAATTCGACACCATGTTGCAAGTTCAGGTTAAATCGTGATGTGTCATTATCGTAAATATTATGCTTGTGTTGCTCTGGAGCCCGCGATTGTGTGGATGCGCAATTTGTTGTCAACGAAGGAGTATTGGTAACTTGAATTATCGGTAAGCATCAAATTTATGCCATGTCGTGTTTAAAGTTTTATGGCGGTAGAAATGTGCATACTTTCATTAACGCAATTGTGCCATTTCAAGTCATTTCTTTCCCATGCCTTGTGTGTTTATCCACGTGTTCATCTCAAAAATAAATGTGTCTTAATCTTTCAAATTCTTTTATTCTCCATGTCTGGTATACAGGTGTACGCAAGCATAAAGGATAATACTATAACATGTGTGGGGGTTGGAATTCCCTCAGCGTATGGAAAGGGGGTCCTAAACCCACCCCTTCTCTGTATCGCAACACCTGGACCCGCACCAGCCCACTTCCAGGCTACCTGGACCCGCACCAGCCCGTTTCCAGGCTACCTGGACCCGCACCAGCCCGCTTCCAGGCTACCTGGACCCGCACCAGCCCACTTCCAGGCTACCTGGACCCGCACCAGCCCGCTTCCAGGCTACCTGGACCCACACCAGCCCGCTTCCAGGCTACCTGGACACGCACCAGCCCGCTTCCAGGCTACCTGGACCCGCACCAGCCCGCTTCCAGGCTACCTGGACCCGCACCAGCCCGCTTCCAGGCTACCTGGACCCGCACCAGCCCGCTTCCAGGCTACCTGGACCCGCACCAGCCCGCTTCCAGGCTACCTGGACCCGCACCAGCCCGCTTCCAGGCTACCTGGACCCGCACCAGCCCGCTTCCAGGCTACCTGGACCCGCACCAGCCCACTTCCAGGCTACCTGGACCCGCACCAGCCCGCTTCCAGGCTACCTGGACCCGCACCAGCCCGCTTCCAGGCTACCTGGACCCGCACCAGCCCGCTTCCAGGCTACCTGGACCCGCACCAGCCGGCTTCCAGGCTACCTGGACCCGCACCAGCCGGTTTCCAGGCTACCTGGACCCGCACCAGCCCGCTTCCAGGCTACCTGGACCCGCACCAGCCCGCTTCCAGGCTTCCTGGACCAGGGCCAGCCTGCTTCCCGGCTAGACCCGCACTAGCCCTCTTCCAGGCTACCTAGAATCAGCCTGCTTCCAGGTTGCAGTAGAGAATTCCATGTTGCATTATTTCTGGAATCGGAGTATCTCATTTTATATCGTTCACTGGAGAGATTACCATGCTGTCTCTTGCACTGATATCATCACGGCATCATCGACATTGGAAAACAATATGTCATTCCAATCAAGGCAATACATGAATATCAAATATTTATTTTCAATTGAAGACAAGAACGCAACACTAGATACTTCCAGCCTCGTCGATCGATACCTATTTACAAGCTCGAGTAAAATAGGAATTTCAAGTAAGAGAATAACTTGTATTAGAGTAAAGAAAGGAGATTATGGCACTCATAAACACCAGGCCGCGACTAGTTGTTCAAACGTTGTCTAGGGAACGTAGAGCTTTCGTTCGTAATGTTTGCCTCTAAAAAAGACAATTTTACTTAATTTTGGTTGACACCAGCGCACTGTTTCACTCAGGTTTGGTTGACACCAGTGCACTGTTTCACTCAGGTTTGGTTGACACCAGTGCACTGTTCCACTCAGGTTTGGTTGACACCAGTGCACAGTATAACTCAGGTTTGGTTGACACCAGTACATTGTTCCACTCAGGTTTGGTTGACACCAGTGCACTGTATAACTCAGGTTTGGTTGACACCAGTGCACTGTTCCACTCAGGTTTGGTTGACACCAGTGCACTGTATAACTCAGGTTTGGTTGACACCAGTGCACTGTTCCACTCAGGTTTGGTTGACACCAGTGCACTGTATAACTCAGGTTTGGTTGACACCAGTGCACTGTTCCACTCAGGTTTGGTTGACACCAGTGCACTGTATAACTCAGGTTTGGTTGACACCAGTGCACTGTTCCACTCAGGTTTGGTTGACACCAGTGCACTGTATAACTCAGGTTTGGTTGACACCAGTGCACTGTTCCACTCAGGTTTGGTTGACACCAGTGCACAGGGAACGGACGAAAACAAAGCATAAAATGCGCTGGAACATGAGGGTATTGGAACGCCACTAGCGAAAATAACATGGCACTAGAATTGAGAGCGCAAAAGTGAGCGGGCCAGGAGAACCGATCATGAAATTCTTCGTCTTTTTTTAACACGACTGCATTCTAAGACACATCTCATCAGGTGGAGTCTGTGGCCCTTTCACGTATCTTTAGGTTCAATTTATCGCCCTTTCACATCTCATTGGGAGCAGTAATTCTACTGTACTTTCACGTATCCTTAGGTTTATTCTATTGCTAATTTCCAGTTCATTAACTGTATTATACGGCCTTTTCTGGTACCATTAACTATTATATCATACAAAAACAAAAAGGCCAACTTGTCAGCTCGGGACCTTCCATCTTCCCTCAAGGAACGCTAATTCCAGAAAATAGAATAGCTTTTTTACCCTCTGAGGAGGTAAGAAGAGTGACCATAGCGGCGAGCACGCTGGCGCAGGTGTGCAGCGAGGTAAGTGGTTTTCCCTTTAATATACCCTTTATACTCCATAAAGGGTATATTAAAGGGAAAAAATTATTTTGAGCAAAGGAGACAGGTTAGCCACTCCCACGCCGCACCTCACACTTGCATGTGGCGTGAGCACTGGCGCCTCTCGCTTCCCAACCCGGGGTTACAACCCCTGCTGCGCTCACTGGAGGGTTACAACCTTCGGTACGCTAACTAGGAAGCCGTCACCAGCTAACGACCCGTTTTGTACGCAGCAAATTTGCCAGTTAAAATTTCGCAACCACTAGGCAACACCGGATCTGGCGAGTAAGCCACACAATTTTCACAAAAGCTACCGCAGAATTTTCACCAACTACAGCACTATCCTTGACTCCACTGCGAGTTGACATGGGTGGTTAATTATCAAGTTACACACGTCAGGCGAACCCCCATTTTACACTCACAAAAATAGCTCCAAAATTTGAACGAAGCATCGCATAAGTTACATCAATGTTTTAGCTGTCGAGGTTCGAATGATAAGAACGACAGATGAGATGTTGGTTCAAGCCTCCCTAACCGCTAAAAAAAACTTTTGAAGAGAGGAATGAGGAAAGAACCATTAAGTGTGGATATGAGAGAACGCGGAATCTACGCAGAAAAGGCACAGGAACAGTAACTTGAAAAAGAAGTTCACGAAACAAGATTAAAAGTTGACAAAGAGATCGGTAGGAGTTGAAAAACAGGACTGCAGTGAACCGAAAAAGAATTGGTCCTCAACAAAATAAAAAACCTATTCTATTTCAGCAAAAATAAGGCGTACCTAGCCTTTAGCTCGGGCCCTCACATAGTTTATCTGGGAGTGCTAATTCCCATAGATACAATAGCTGTATCCCCCTGAGGGGCACCCTAGAGACGGTACTGCGCAGCGTACGCAGGTGAGACTGCTCGCACACGCACATGCGTCACTCAAATTATACACAATTATTGAAAATTATCAGCTTAATGGCGAGTGGGTGTGGTGGACAAAAGTTCAATGGTGACTTGACAACAATGAGCGCGAGTGTGCCGCCCCACCAGCACCCTAGAGGAAACAAGGTAGGTTCAAACCAGTCTTTTTTTCGTTGACGGTGTGGTTTTGCTGACGTCACGACAACGAACCAATAGCACCGCTCATATTGCATCTGGTGGCACTGCAACCCCCAAATCTGGCTCCACTATTGGCCTAACGACATGGCGTTTCGGTGACGTCATAAGGTTTGTTTGAAATGAAGCCGTTTTATTGGCTAGCCGAACAAGAGCAGGTGTATTTTCCCCCATAGAAATGACCCTACCTTGTTTCCCCTACCGTGCTTACCAGCCAAGCAAGCCTCGGCTGAGTAAACACGGCCAGCACAGCACGGCCTGCATCACGGACAGGGAGACTGGGAGAGACAGCGTCACTTGCAGCGAATGCATTTCGCTGCATAGAAACGGTAAGTTGAGGAAGAAGGTGATGAAACAAGATGAAAGTTGAAGATTCATAGAATATATGCTAGTTTAAGCCTCCCTAACTGCAAAAAAAGCGTTCCGAAGAGAGGAAGGAGGGAAGGCACCATTTAGTATGGAGATAAGGGAAAGCGTAATCTATGCAGAAGGAACATAGAAACACGTTGAGAAAGAAGTTCATGTAAAAATTTATAAGTTGAAGAAGAAAGCAGTAGATGACGAAAAACAGGACAGCAGTGAACCGAAGGAAGATTATCCGCAACAAAAAAGCTATTCTTTATTAATAAAAAGAAAACCTACCGGACCTCAAGTTTTGGATATTGCCCCTGGGAGCGTTAACTTCCATAGATCCAATAGTTGTATCCTCCTGAGGAGCACTGTAATCAACTAAGTACCATCGAATAGCTAAGGAATATGCTTACAAAATATAGGTGCAACAAATTACGAACACTGCCGGTACAGTGCAGCACGCACGGTGGGTGTGTATCTGGATAAGCAGGAACAGCCTACCTTTGCTGTGGTGGCAGTAGTGTACACTACACGGTACGACTGTACTGCAGTGGTGGAAACAGCGATTACTGCAGTGGTGGCAGAAGAGTACAGTACAAAGCACGACTATACTGTAGTGCTGGAAAGAGCAGCTACTCAAGAAGCTGTAACGGAACAGCTCCGCCGTTACACCGGAAGCAGGTCCAGTAACGGGCGCGGTGACGGCGGTCAGAGGTGTGCCGTGACGCAGCCCCACAACCGTGACTGCACACTCCCACCAAACACACTGAGGTATTTTTGAAATTAGGTTATGATCGAATCAGCTGACGGTCTAACGCTAAAGGCTACTTTTCTCACTACAATTAACTTTAAATTTGAGTTAAATATTAAACTTCAGTTTTACCCGCCGCAATCGAAGTGTTAAACTCGCACACACCAAACGAAGTACTCACCATGAAGTCCTTAGATAAGAGAAATTAGTATAGGCATCCCTAACCACAACAAAAGTGTTCCCGGGAGACAAAGGAAGGAAGCACCATTTAGGGTGATGTTAAAGAAACGTGGAATCTATGCACAAAGTGGGTTCCCATACTTGAGTGTAAAGAAACAGCAAGATTGAAAGAAGTTTACGTAGAAAGATAAATGTTGTAGATTAAAGTAAGATGTAAAGATGGCCCATAACAAAACAAGAAACCTTTTCTATTTCAACGAAAGGGAGGCTACTCAACCTTAAGATCGGGACCTCACATCGTCCTTTTGAGACCGCCAATCTCATCCCCATGGTCGTGACATATCCATTCGCGAAGCTCATCTCAAGCAATGTACAAGAGATCGCCAGAAAAAGTTCAAAGCCCAAACTGCTCACATTGATTACTGGAGGTGTTATAAGTCCACTTAAGATATTGATCATCCGATTCTCGAAAGTTCATTCTTCGTATTGACTATGCAGAACACATCTGAAAGTAGTTTGTTAGAAGTGAGAGAGAGAGGGCACTTTCCCGTGGAGAACACCTACACAGGGGCTGAGTGGGCAGTTACCATCCCCAGGTGGAGGCCGGCAAAGAGAGCGGGTCTTGAAGGGGTGTGCCGGTTTGTCCCACAGACAAATTCCTCCGACGTGTTTCCATGTTCGTAATTTCCTATAGTCGGAATGTTTAGACCAGCCATTCTAAACCTTTCCTCCGTCATTGACCCCCTCGGCTTTGTGTGTGTCTCCATTTATCGAACCTTTTCTAAATAGAATATTATCAACTTAATTTCTATTACAAAAAAATAATGAACAGAAACACCAGAAGCATTATCAGCATTATCTTCAATTATTTACTCCCGACTAAATCATTTTTTGCCCCTAGAGGTAAATTTACCTCTGGTTGACAGACTGAAGAAGCCCTTCAATGACATTTCAACACTGCTGCTATGTGTGCGATTGCTGTGTCATATGCAAAAACTCAATAAGAATTCAGAAAGTGAATTATGGTCCACAAAATTATTGGCTGTGAAGCTCGAGCAGAGCGTTGCAATGACAAAAAGGTTAAATTACCTGCAAATACGCCATACATTTACCTGAACGAGCGGCTCCATGTAGTAGGGAACAGAAAAGATAGGTGCAAAAAGGTATAAATAGACCTTTCAACTTAATTAGCGCGCATATCAGTTCCAGCCCTCCAGTTAAGAACTGAAAAACCTTTGTAATTATAAAGAAATGGAATTGTAAAACGGAGAAGTTCAAAAGATTTTCTGCAAAGTTTTGTGAAATAAAAAGCGTCGATAAATTGAGATCTAGATTTTATCAGAGTCCAGCAAGGCGGTTAGCTCACACAGAAACGCAACGAGGATTTTGAAACGGAATCAATGACGTCGTAAAAAATTAACGACGTCGCCACACTTTAACGTAGAGCCAAGAAGCGTGGAACAAACGAGCAACACGAGTTGGAGCAACAAGCGGACCCACTTCAACTTAGAGCTAAGAAGCGAGCCGAGAGGCCAATAAAAGCAAGAGAGGGAGGACACGCAGGTGAAGGGTCGGGGTCTCCCGTCACCACACGCGGCCGAGATAAGGCCGAGCTTCGCACAACACCACCGAGATGGGCTCCGGGACGCCCACATGCTGCCGCTTCGAGCGTCGCCGGGAAAAATACTTGCATAATGCCCTGAAACAATATTGTGCTCTTCAGCGTACTTGCAATTCCATATCAGTCTAAACCGTCATTATCACTTTGACTGCAAAGTGCGCCACCGGTGGCCACGGAGGGGATTTTCATTATGCTGTTGATCGATCAGTACTCACTAACTTGATTTTCATAAATAATTGATGAAAGCTGAATAAAGGCACGATTTAGTTGATTGTTGCTGTTTTCAAAACTCCTCACTACAATTGACTTTAATTCAAGTTGGATATTGAACTTAAGTTAGACCGATTCCGGTCAAAGAGTTAAGCGTACATACATACGGGCAACTTCACATGCACGTGCGAGTAAGGATGCTTAGATACCGGTACACGAGTACCTCTCGAGCAGGCAGTACCGGATGTGATGAAAATAATTGTTTTTTTTTGCTCGGATCGCGGGTCTTCTTGGAGAGGGAATTCGTATAGGCCTTTACGACTCCTCATTATTGCCGTAGCGATACGTGCTTCAGTAGACACCTGATTGTCTCAATGATGGACTTCAGTAGACACCTGATTGTCTCAATGATGGACTTCAGTAGACACCTGATTGTCTCAATGATGGACTTCAGTAGACACCTGATTGTCTCAATGATGGACTTCAGTAGACACCTGATTTTCTCAATGATGGACTTCAGTAGACACCTGATTGTCTCAATGATGGACTTCAGTAGACACATGATTGTCTTAATGATGGACTTCAGTAGACACATGATTGTCTCAATGATGGACTTCAGTCGACACCTGATTGTCTCAATGATGGACTTCAGTAGACACCTGATTGTCTCAATGATGGACTTCAGTAGACACATGATTGTCTCAATGATGGACTTCAGTCGACACCTGATTGTCTCAATGATGGACTTCAGTAGACACCTGATTGTCTCAATGATGGACTTCAGTAGACACCTGATTGTCTCAATGATGGACTTCAGTAGACACCTGATTGTCTCAGTGATGGACTTCAGTAGACACCTGATTGTCTCAATGATGGACTTCAGTAGACACCTGATTGTCTCAATGATGGACTTCAGTACACACCTGATTGTCTCAATGATGGACTTCAGTAGACACCTGATTGTCTCAGTGATGGACTTCAGTAGACACCTGATTGTCTCAGTGATGGACTTCAGTAGACACCTGATTGTCTCAGTGATGGACTTCAGTAGACACCTGATTGTCTCAATGATGGACTTCAGTAGACACCTGATTGTCTCAATGATGGACTTCAGTAGACATCTGATTGTCTCAATGATGGACTTCAGTAGACACCTGATTGTCTCAGTGATGGACTTCAGTAGACACCTGATTGTCTCAGTGATGGACTTCAGTAGACACCTGATTGTCTCAATGATGGACTTCAGTAGACACCTGATTGTCTCAATGATGGACTTCAGTAGACACCTGATTGTCTCAATGATGGACTTCAGTCGACACCTGATTGTCTCAATGATGGACTTCAGTCGACACCTGATTGTCTCAATGATGGACTTCAGTAGACACCTGATTGTCTCAATGATGGACTTCAGTAGACACCTGATTGTCTCAATGATGGACTTCAGTCGACACCTGATTGTCTCAATGATGGACTTCAGTAGACACCTGATTGTCTCAATGATGGACTTCAGTAGACACCTGATTGTCTCAATGATGGACTTCAGTCGACACCTGATTGTCGCAATGATGGACTTCAGTCGACACCTGATTGTCGCAATGATGGACTTCAGTCGACACCTGATTGTCGCAATGATGGACTTCAGTCGACACCTGATTGTCGCAATGATGGACTTCAGTCGACACCTGATTGTCGCAATGATGGACTTCAGTCGACACCTGATTATCGCAATGATGGACTTCAGTAGACACATGATTGTCTCAATGATGGACTTCAGTAGACACATGACCCAGTCAGCATTTATTAATGGCTGTTCAATGGGGTGACGTAGGAAACGAAGGGTCAGTACTGGATTCCCGTGGAAAGTGTAATTTCAGTACGGGATTAACTCTGGCTTCTCTTTAAAGAGTAAATTTACGTCTCGGGCGAGTTGGGTCAGTAATGGGTTCCCATTCTCAACGAGAGTATTGTGGGAAGCCTGTTTCGTTCCGGTATATTCATTTCAGTTGAAAAGGAAAACCGATTGTAAGCCAGTACTGGCACTCCAAGAAAAATACTATACCAAATACATTACTGGAAACCAAGCGTAAGAATATGCTTAAAAATGCATATTGTGTAGTTATAAATTAAATTAAATTAAATTATATAAACACCTGGTGTTACGCTACAAGGGAAATAATTTAATCGTGAAATATAAAAAAATACAACGAGCAAAAAAGTTGTGCGTTAGTGTATGTTTCATGAATTTGTAACGCCAAGAAATTTAAATAAACGTTTAAGTACCTAAGAATCATTCATTACAGCAACCATACCTGATTACTAAATCCTTACAAACTACTATTAACATAAGGATTTTGTAGATACGAAATTGTTCAATAGTTATTTGCTAAAAAAAATAAAATTAGGCTAGGTACCATGGTACAGAGTCACCAATTATGGGAACCGAATCACCCATACTGATTGATTTTTCTTACAAGGCGCATCCTTCACTGAGAGAAATTGTCTATTCATCATGTATCTCAAAACCGGTCACGGTGTATCGTACTCGACATCAATCGAAAAAGGGGAAAGAGAGATAGGAAACGACGATTTATGTTTGTTACGAAAAATAGCCATCAAAATAGTAACTCTAATGTATCAAATTTGAGAAAACTCGATTAAACACATACATTCAAGAACCATTTCGCGGCAATGAAATTAGAAAAAAAATAAAACATTTACAATACAATAAGGTCTTAATAATTTATGAACGCAAATACTAATTCTAATGACGCAGTCAGAACAGTACCTATAATACATCAAACTCTGTTGAACACATAGGTCGAAGAAAAAAAACATTTGACATCAGTTAATATGAAGAAAGTAAGGTAATAAAATATTGACAATACACCATGGTCGTAATAAATTAATGAAACTGTTCCTGTCCATACATAAAAAAACTTTTTACAAGTTACAGGCCCTATATCACCTCGAATAGTAATTATTCATCAATGAAGTTCTTAACTCTTTGCTTGATGGATTTTAGTTGAATTAATTTTGGCTTGTATGAATAATAATTTTGGCTTTTTGCTTATATAAATAATTGAATCATTGGTTCGAGTAAAATATCGCTGTGAATAGGTGTTAAGACAAACTTGCATATGTAGCTTATAGGTTACAGCAAGTTGTCCTTTCAAAAGAGCAACTTTTATCTATAGCCTGTATGAAGTGTAGGAGCCTATAGTACTTTGCCGGGAAAAATGGCATGTTGAGTTTCCCGTTAAGTTTCGTTGACAGAAAATACACATATATTAACAAAGTTCATTTAAATTTTGGACTTTGGTAACTAACAAGAACTAACATATAAGCAGTTGATAATAAGTGCATAAATGTATGGAAAACTTGAATAACTACCTAAGTTAAATGTTTTAAGATTATGGGCAGAACAGACATTTCTTAGTAAGGAAAACTCTTTTATTTGCGCTTCCACTAGGCCTATACGTATATCGATTGGGAAGTAATAGACTTGAAAATTTTAAAGTATATCAAGTTAGTGCATTTCAAACAAATGCTTGTACGTTTTCTGGTTTTCAGGGCATTTTAAATCTGTATACAGGGTTTAAGTCTGTTGAAATGTCATGCTTTGTCACCAATTAGCCCCCTTTAATATCTAGCGGGTATTATGCACTATAAAGACACGTATACCAATTGAGGACTCTAATATTATAGTTTAGTAGAAGCCAATATTGGCCATATTTCATTGCATGTATCAACTTTATTGGTGATAAGTTTTTATCTATCACATCGGGCTTACATGTTTTATGTAGCTGCACAAGCGGTCGTGTTAAGAAAAATGAAGAGACTCTTGCGTAGAACTATACTCTTCAGCGCAGGAATTTAGAATAGAATTATTCTAAATAAAAAAATGTAGAAATTTTCGTAAATAATTATGCTATGTTCGATATTTTTATTTAATAAACGTATAGATTACAGAATTACTTGCGGAAAAGTGTTGATAAAGTTAATGTTGGTATTACTACGCAGCTTTTTTAAACAAGCAATAACCTAAACCTGTCAGACCGGTGTTTGTGTGTGTGTGTGTGCGCGCAAAAAATTCGCGCGTATTTAGCGTGTTATCAACTGTATAGGCATTGTGCATTGTTTTAGGATATTCATAACTTAAAATTAGGGTGTTTAAGTTTACCATGCAGCTATTTCTGTTCTTTTGTGCTCATAAAATGAGAAGTAGCTAGGCTTAGTTAGATTAGGCTATGCCTAGTCAGTGTTGAAGTATGACCCAGGCAGTGTAAAGTAGGGCTACCTAGCTAGGGTAAAGGCAGGACTGACAGGCCCTGCACTAATAAGCTAACTCTCCTTCTTAACAAAAAGCAATGGAGAAAAGGAGCAGGCTCTTTACTCCAATTGCTTTTTGTTAAGGAGGCCAGTTATTACTGCAGGGCCGGTCGTTCCTGCCTTTACCCTAACTACCTAAGTTAGGCCTAGTTAACTATACCTAGTTAGCCTACATACGGCTAAGCAGTGTTGAACTATCTAGGCCTAGTTAGAACTAGCCTAAGCTGTGTCTAACTCCTTTTAATAGGCTATAGTCTTTTGGGACAATTTTTGTGACTGCCACTTCTCTAACTAGAAAATAGAGTTGAGGCAAAATATTGATATAATATTGAAATCACAATACTATTTATTACTTCTCACAAATATGAGGGTGAAAATGGATTTTTTTTCACTTTTTTTGACCTTTTATTTTACAAAAATTAGGGTAATAGAACTTGACCTTTCTTGTTTTAACCTATTCTTGGTCTGTGTGTGTCTATTTTACTGTTTTCAATAATTTTAGTGAAAGAAAAATCAATTTTTTTGCTCTCCTCCCTCAAATTTTTGATAAGGAACAGATATTAAAGTGAATTTTATCAATGTTTCTCCCTAAGTCTGTTTTCTAGAAAAGCAGCAGATTTAAAATTTGACAAAAAGAAATAAATTTATATTTATATGGTCATCTGCTAAAGTATTACCAAAAACATTGCTGCCCATAATCAGTAAATAAATGTGAATGCAGCCCATGAGTTACATTTAAGTTTTAATCGCTCACAAAAGGCTGTATTAAATTTGTTCCGTGGCAACACTTGTGTTTGTATTTTATTGCTGAAACCAGGCTAGATTTTAATCTTTTTCTCAGAGGTTTCAAGAAGTTTCCATCATACATATCCTTCTATGGATAGGCCTAACTAGTCAGCAACAAAGTGTTTTCCCCAAGCAAAAATATATTATTTATGCAGTAGTTTAATAAAATTGTCCCTACAAACCTTGTTACCACCTTCTTTCTTGTAAAGTAGAAATTTATTGGTAGAATCTAATATTTTTTGAGTTGTGATAGGAATTTCTGTTAAGTTTTTTGTGTATTAAATAAGATTTCAGTAGTAACTGTACTTGTACATAGAGTGGGTTAGCCTATGCACTCTGTTAATTGTTCATGAATTAAGAAGTGTACCTATGTGCAACTGTAAATATTTAAACCGTATTTTTCAAAAAAGCTGTTATCCTCCCCAGTAGGGTAGATGCAGGAGTGCTCGGCCCTGTCTTGTTTCTGCTTGTACATATTGAGATTAAAAAGTGTTACAAAAAGAATTTAATTATACTAAGGTAGGTTTTTAAGCACTTTTTTGTAGTTGTGTAGTCCATTTTTCATTGTGTGATCCTTCACATGGTGATCCAGTAGCCCTTGCAAAGCAGTTGGAACCACCAGAAGATTCTTGGTCTTTCTACAGCTGCCAAATCATTACATCTGCCAGTAAGTAATTTTTGTAGCTACGTGTCATAAATTTTGGTCGAATTATGTTCATTTCTACATCTGAATTTTCAATATTTAGAGCATGCATACACACATGTTAATGGTAATGATAAAAGTTTTATATGTTAGTAACATTTTGATTGCCAAGGCATAATTTTAGTGATACATCCCATTAAAATTCACCAATTATACAGTGATTAATTACTCATAAAGTGGGATTGACCCAGTGATTCAGGGTCACTGATGAACTGTGACCCTGTAAGTCAATGAAATAATTTCTCATTTAAAGGAACTATTTGAGGCAGCAATAATAATGATGGCTGAAATTTTATTTAATCTATTGTGCCTATCTGCAGCCATTTTTGTATGAGAAACAGCAAAAACTGTCTTTAGAAGTTTTTATCTAGTGGATGATTGTTTAGTTCATTCAGTGCTGCAATATTGTGTAGAGTGCTGCAGTATTGTGTACAGTGCTGCTGTGCTGCATAGTGTGCGGCAGTATTGTCTACAGTGTTGCAGTGTTGTGTGCAGTGCTGCAGTGTTGTGTACAGTTCTACAGAGCATGCTGCAGTGGTGTTCAGTGCTGCAGTGTCATATACAGTTCTCCAGTGTTGTGTGTAGTGCTGAAGTGTTGTGTTTATTATGTTGGGCAAATTATTACTAGGTTCTCTGGGTCTAAAATGTTTCTTATTTGTAGATTCCTACAAGAAGTGCTACCGGCTGCTGGATGGTTTTGACACGGACAGCGGTATGTCATCTGTGGAGTGGAGTGATGCTGGTGGCCTACAATCTTCAAGGTAAAATTTCTTAGAAAATAGCCAGTAATAGCAGTTTTTTCAACTGGGCATCATTAGCAGCTATTTCTAATGTCACAGTGCTATAAAAAAGGGTAAATGTAAGCAATAATAATGTCATTGGTAATAAGGTGTACGTACCAGTGACCAATATCATTTCAGGTATTGTGCAACATGGGTACACAGAACTAGTGTCTTTAGCTGCCACTATGTAGAATATACTGTATATGTATGTATTTTATGTAAATAGTTACATATTTTCACAATTGTTGCTATAGCAATTCAAAAATATGAAATGAACTCAGCTGATAATGTTGCTTCATGGTGTGTGCACTACTAAGAACATCTTATTTCTGTTCTAATTGGTAGCTACATACCTAGGTATTATATGAAGATTCAAAGTTAGGTTTAGGCTCAACAAGCAATAGTGACAATTTTATATTCTGTACAACATTATTAAAAGTATATTCAATAGTAGTCTATTCTTGATGAGGAATAGCTGGACTACATAGAGGGTAAATTATTACCTATCTCATCAGGTGCTGGCAATTTCCACCAGTTTAATCATCCTGAGATTGAGCAGAGGGTTGAACTGCGGCATAATCCTGGAACTGGTTGATGGCTATTGCACTGCAATAGTGGTTGAAACCTTTTGAGTATTTTTCGGGTGGAACTTGGTTTCAAAACCTTTCTTCACGGCTGCCGTGTTGCTACTTGTCTTATCCATCCTAGCAGATGATGAACTTGGATTCTTTAGCAGCAAAGGGTGAATCTTACATGAAGCTGAACAAAATGTTCACCTAATAATAAAGTTAACTCCTAGTTCAGCTTGAATTTCAAACCAAGTTTAACTTTCAGTGAAGAATCTTCTCTGCCGAAGAGTCCAAGTTCATCATTCTGAAGTATGGAGTAGTAAAGTACTCGGCACTTCTGCTGTGACCAGGGTTTTTAAAATGAAGATTTTTTTCAAAGACAGGTATTTCAACGACTCCTTGACATGTTCTCTGATTCTACCTCGATCCAATCCGCCATACCTGTTTTTACTCCCTCCAAATCACGTCGAAGGGGTGTTGGGGTGGGTGGGTTTCGAATACCAACATTTGATGAGGTAATATTTAACTCTTTATAAGGCTCGCGTCTCTCTTGACAGAAATGAAATTCATTAAATTAATTTTCAAAAATGAGTTGAAGCCCTAACCCATAAACTTACTCCAGTTCGACCCTCAACTTGTAGCTTTCTTTTAATAATTTCTCTATATGTCAAGCTATAACTTAGCATTGTGTTCATGACGTTGACCTATACTGTGGAACCCCATTTTGCCCCAAAGCACAGACGTAGTTGCTTTTGTGAAACTAAATTTTCTGGCAAATTGTTAAAATTATCATTGCAAGAAAAAAATCCACTTGGCAATCTTTTTGCCAGTTAATTGAAACAATTTCTTGGAACACGATCATTAAACTAAACCTGGCTTGCCGGTTGTGGACCACGTCATTTATTCAGTCGATATTGATTACGTGGTCCATATTGTGTATCACATAAAATAATCAGTTAATTTTTTTAGTTTGTGATATAGCACAGTATGAGAAAGTTAGCATAACTATGTAGGTATGTAATATACTTACAACTCATCCATTTAAGACCTTTCATTAAGCAGTAGCAATGCTATTGTACAATTAGCTAATGTCAGCCTTAACGATCAGATCTACTGTGGATGCCTCCAGTAGTTCAGACGCACCTCAAGCGCGCTGTTGCTGCCAGGACTTGACAGCTGCACTTTCAGCGAACGTACGATCTTTCTGTACTTGTTTCCTATAATTAATGGAGAGGGAACATACGTGACCAATGTGTTTTAGCTACTAGCTATTATGTGTTCGTTTTTTCCAGGCGCTCTACGGTGGACAAGATTTAGAGACGTGTCCCTCACCGACATAGAGTTAACGAACTGCGTTGCTCCTGAGGCAGGCTGTGGACTGGTCCGGAAGTACTCGCAAGCGTAAACGTAGTAAGTACCTTCTTTTTGAATTTAGAAACCATTTGTAATCCATCTGGATTTAGAGATAAAATTAGAATGTGTAGAGTATTCAAGATTTTTCTCTATCAATTTGAATTTCATAACCGAATTGGGCGTTTGATTGAATTAAGGTTTGACTCAGTGAAGTTATACATTGCAATATTTATAAGTATGAAAAATGCAGAATTTTATTTGATGATGTACAAAGATGCTGAGAATATACATTAAATCACCTTATATTTACTAAGTTATTTAAATTACAATAATTATGAATGAATTTAAATAAAACTGCATAGGTTTGATTTAAATGAGAAGTAAATTTACGAAAATAATGGTGAGCTCGAGGCTACGGTTGTAGTTGAGTGTAGTTTACATGAAGACATATCTTGCCTCAAGTGTGCCAGGTAAAAATCAACACTGTTGAACACCTGAAACAAGTGATTTCAGCCTCAATTCAGGAAACAACACCTGCTATATTAAATTTTTTCCGGTGCACGGCCCCTCAGGGGGATACAACTATTGTATCTATGGGAAGTGACGCTCCCGGGGGGATAATGTCAGTGCCCGAATCACTGGTTAGGTAGGCCTTCTTTTTGTTGAAATATTGTGTCTTTTGTTTAGTTAAGGGCCAACTTTTTTCGGTTCACTGCTATCCTTTTATTGAGCACCGTCTACTTTTTTCTTGAACTTTTTTTCTTGTTTGAACTTCCTTCGTAACTTGCTGTTACTATGCGCTTGGTATCCTGTGCGGGGCACACCTCGTGCATAGAATCCCCTTGTACGTGTCCATACTAGATGGTCTCCTTCATTATTCCTCTGTGATATCGTCTTTGTTACTGAAAACGGAGTCTTAAACCACTAATATAATAATAATTTCCGGTGCACGGTAGATCACGGGAGACTATGCCCAGCCGTGCAAAAGGAGCAAATACCAGAGCATATTAAAATGAATTGATTCAATTTCGAGGTATGGTAGATGTTCTTACTGTTATAAAATTTCAGCATTTGAACATAGAAATTACGAGGAATTTCTAAATGACCTTGTCAGCGTATGTATTTTTTTGAGGTATTGCTGTACGTATGACATGTGTATAGGGAAGCTGTTAGAACAGATGAATTTTGAGATATGTTCAATATCATTCGGTGTCGAAACAGAAAATGACGAATAGTGGTAGCCCAATCTGCCATGTTGCAGATGTTTAGGCGCAAAACGTGTATTTTTGTACTGCATTCTGAGGCACAAATATTCAATTAAAAGCTGTACTTCGATTGTTTGTCTCGTCAGACTAAGTTAAAACAATGTAATTCTATATATTTAAGGTGTTTGCGAGTGATTCTGTGAGAGGGAAAACGATAGCACGTTCTTTGGGATGTGGGAATCTATGCACGAAATTTGTGTCGTTCACCTGCTACATTGCAATATTGAGATTGGAAAAAACTAGGAAGTTGGGAGTAAAAACTGCTAGAAGAACGAAAGAGCAGTAAATGGGAAAATGTAACCAGTTATGAAAAAAATCTTCGAAAACATAATTAGCTTGTTGAGATGCTGTTCAACTTTTACCTAACTCATAGCTCCGGCCCTTACTTTCTTATAAAGTGTTGCAAATCCGGAACGTTCAATATTCCTACCCCGGTAAATGGAAGTTGTCAAAATCATTACTGTTACGATGATTTTTTCTAAGCGAAATTGTATTGTTTCAGATAGTGCAGTGGGATGCTCAGCTGGTACGTCGGTTGGTGCGCCCTGTGAGCAAGCATTTGTGGTGGAGCAAGAGTATTGTGCGGCGGGATGCTCAGCCAGTACGTTTGTTGGTGCGCCCTCTGAGCAAGTATTTGTGGTGGAACATGAGTGCCCCAATCGAGAAGAACAGTGCTCCGTCCTCGGGGGAGCCCTCGAGACATCGTTCTCGCTTTAAAAGTTGATTTCGTTGAACATTTTTTTCTTTCATAAAAATGAGAGAAGTCAGTGATTAGAATTCATTACTTTGCTTTACAGAAAGTGAGCGGATATTATTTGAACAAGAGTAGCTTCTCAGTAGCTTTGTGCATTATTTTTACTCAAGGAAACGCATCCATCTTATTATTCTGTATTCTTGATTCGTTTTTTAATAAGCCCCTCATGATGATACGAACAGCATTTCAATAAGACTTGACACTGTTTTATTTAGTTAAGTGTTTGTTCATTTGAGTTTTTATTTGGCATGCCATTTAATTGAAATAGATTGAGCTTTCTGTTTTGCTCCGGACTTTCGTTATGGGTTTACTGCTTGCTGTCTTTTCTTCAGTTCTTGTGACTTTCTTCTTCTAATTTCCATTCAAGGATGTAATGTGCGGGGCACCCCTCGTGCGTAGAATCCCCTGTACGTGGCCATACTGGATGGTCTCCTTCATTATTCCCTCTCTTAGAACACCTTTGTTGTGGTTAGGGAGGCTTAAACTAACGTATGTAACAAACTCAAAAACTATTGAAATCTGATTATGTTTTCTGTTCTATGATTTGTTTGCACGCTTATAGAAAGTGGAAGTTTATTTAACTTGTTTTTGTTCAAAGTGGCCCTCTGTTGATATGTATTTCATGGAAATAGTCGGATTTAGACCCCTCAGGGGGATATAACTATTGTATCTATGGGCATTTACACGTCCAGAGGGATTGTCCCGATGTGGTTAGGTAGGCCTTCTTTTTGTTGAAATAGAATAGAGTTTTGTTTAGTTGAGGACCAGCTTTTCCGGTTCACTGCTATCCTTTTCTTCAGTACCTCCTACTTTCTTCGTCACCTCCTACTTTCTTCTTGAACTTTTTCTTGTTCGAACTTCTTTCTTGACTTACTGTTTCTATGCACTTGGTGTCCTATGATGGAAAAACACACCTTGCTCATAGATTCCCCGTGCACGGGCCTATACTAGATGATCCCTTCATTATTCCTCTCTTTAAATCGTCGTTGTATCGGATAGGGAAGCTTAAACTAATTAATAATCTAATCTTATTTAGATGTGTATGACAGCAATTGATCTCGATTAATGGTACCAAAGGCACTTTTTTCATGGTGGTTAATAGACTATCTTATGTTATGTGTTATGTAGTATAAAGTATTTCTCTTTGTTTCTTTCTTCTTTCTGACATGCTGCTTCACCGTTGCTATGGCGTTATATATTGACTCGAACTAGACATTAGCTGTAGGCTGATATATCTGGGAACTTGTAAAGCAATAACTATTTATATGAAGGATTTAGGTTGTAATTTTTTGCTCTGGAACGTTGTAAAAAGTAGTAGAATTTAAAAATGGAATCATAGTAGACACCCTGTTATTACTGTTCATAATGTATCATCTAATCAATGTATCATGTAATTTAGCCATTTTCGCAAATAAATTTCGTCCAATTGAGGTAATTTGCTCCAGTGCAGTAGCTATATGCCTTATTGTTAAGCCACTTCGCGCGCCTGGTGGGATCTTGGTTTTGGGTGAGTCTGTGCGTGTGCCTGATTCTGGTTTATTATTATCATTATTTTATGCTTGAACGCGATCTTTACTGTCGCTCCATTAAAAGAACTTTATACGTTGATTTCTTTAAATATATGTGAATTTTTTAAATCAGATTCCTTATCCTGAATATCTTATAGTTTTTTTATTTGTTCATGGGAGTGAATTGTTACTTATATCTGTAGATGTTAACTAATCAAGATGCAGGCTTGCCTGCACTACTCAGTCTTGACGCAAGGAGCTTCGGTCTTACGTCAGGACAAGTAGTGCAGGCAAACCAGTGCTAGGATAAGATAGGAATCCCACAATTCTGAACGGGTCAGGGCAGGATTCCCAGCGTTAGAAACGGAATACTGCTGGCAAGCCAGTGCTAGGAAAAGATAGGAATCCCACAATTGTGAACGGGTCAGGGCAGGCTTCCCAGCGCTAGAGACGGAATACTGCAGGCAAGCCAGTCTTACGGTAATGGGATATAATATTTTGCCCGTGCCTCAGGATGGTCTTCCGTTACTGGTCCGGCGGTAAGAAATGGGCTGCCTTCGTCAATCCAATACCGGACAGCTTGGACATTCCGTGAAAAGTCCAGTAATGAGCTTACTGGGTGAATGCTGGTTCTCCTTCTCTGTGCTCTGTAACGACCCTTTGAACAGCCATCGACAAATGCGGACTGGGGATTGTCTCAATGATGGACTTCAGTAGACACCTGATTGTCTCAATGATGGACTTCAGTTAACACCTGATTGTCTCAACAATGGCTGATAACTCACCGAACCGAGCACCGGCACACCAGCCCCACACGCCGGTAGCCGATGCTTGCACACAACCCACACACGCACGCAAGCCGCACAAGGAAGCGGCCTACACGCATTATCCCCTTATTGAACCGCGAGACACTTTCCCTTCTCAGCGGCCCCTGCAATGCAGTCACTTCTCAAGTCGCTCCGCTCTCTGCCGCTCCAAATAAGTCTGCTTGCGCGCTTCACGCCAGCCAAAACTTGCGCGCATCACGCTGAGCAAAATTTGCACGTTTCACGCTGGCTGTGCAATACTTCTACGCTTCAAGAAGGGCATAACCATCGTTGTGTTAACATGACGCAACTGAGGCACATCTCTCGTTAGCATAATGTGCCTCAGTTGCCCCATTGATGTATTCAGACACGGCGACTGAGGCACATCTCTCGTCAACACAACGATGGCCAGTGGAGTGAGGGTTGATCAGTTACAATAACACTCAGGAAGCGGCGTCACGCTGGCCAAGCCTTGACCAAACTAAGGCGTTTGTCCAGCAAAACCATTTACGGTGAATGCGGAAAACCGTGTTCTAATGTGGCAAGTGGAAGCCCTTTTTCCCTTCTTATTCAACAGTTGAAGTGTTGAGAACAAGAACAATTTTAACACCCCTTCACCTTAGGGCTTATTTCGAATTTAGATTGATCGAGTCACTCATGAGTGTTCTACTTGATATACTAGTAACCTAAGTTGACCATTATGTCATGGGATATATGCAAAATTTACTAGAATTTTAGAATTAACTAGAATTTTAGAATTAACTAGAATTTTAGAATTAACTAGAATTCTAAAATAACTAGAATTTTAAAATTAACTCAAATTTTAGAATTAACTAGAATTTTAGAATTAACTAGAATTTTAGAATTAACTAGAATTTTAAAATAACTAGAATTTTAGAATTAACTAGAATTTTAAAATAACTAGAATTTTAGAATTAACTAGAATTTTAAAATAACTAGAATTTTAAAATTAACTAAAATTTTATAATTAACTTAAAATTTTTCATTAGCCAAAACCTTAATTGACCAGAAAACGTTTCTAATATCACTGTTAATTAACAAAACTTTGATTAAACTAGGTTTGAATTAACTAGCATCTGAATAAAGTAAAATCTGGAGTAACAAGAATGTTTTTGTGTATGTATCAACACTAATGATACCCGGCCAGCAGCATTGCAACACGCACTCGTCCAGCACGAACAGTGAGACACGCACAGGACACGAAGAAGGCAGAGCTCCACAGTAGTTCTTAGCGAGAGCGGCAGTGTACACATCTACGACGCCTTCACTTTTTCCAATTCTACACAACGCGTTAATTTTCAGCACTTTTCCAACCCGAATTGATTTTCAGCACTTTTCCAACCTGAGTTGATTTTCAGCACTTTTCCAACCCGAGTTGATTTTCAGCACTTTTCCAACCCGAGTTGATTTTCAGCACTTTTCCAACCCGAGTTGATTTTCAGCACTTTTCCAACCCGAGTTGATTTTCAGCACTTTTCTAACCCGAGTTGATTTTCAGCACTTGGGCAAACCCCAGTTGATTTTCAGCACTTGGGCAAACCCCAGTTGATTTTCAGCACTTGGGCAAACCCGAGTTGATTTTCGGCACTTGGGCAAACCCGAGTTGATTTTCGGCACTTGGGCAAACCCGAGTTGATTTTCGGCACTTGGGCAAACCCGAGTTGATTTTCGGCACTTGGGCAAACCCGAGTTGATTTTCGGCACTTGGGCAAACCCGAGTTGATTATCGGCACTTGGGCAAACCCGAGTTGATTTTCAGCACTTGGGCAAACCCGAGTTGATTTTCGGCACTTGGGCAAACCCGAGTTGGCTTTCGGCACTTGGGCAAACCCGAGTTGATTTTCAGCACTTGGGCAAACCCGAGTTGATTTTCAGCACTTGGGCAAACCCGAGTTGATTTTCAGCACTTGGGCAAACAAGCGTAACAGCTAAACTCTAAGCTTCTAAGATTAAGGAACGCGAATTCATCAAATCTATGCCACACATCATACAGCACACATCCCCTAACCAATCTTACATAAGGAGTTGTTCAGAAAGCAGAACTAATTAGCAACGCATCCAAACCACACTCTCTACCACAAGAACCATATCATTTACAGGTTAGCAATTTTAACACTGGCAAGAAATAAATATTATAAAGTTCAAGACTCTCCAACCAATAGCTAACTAATAATTTTTCACCCGTTAAAAAATTGCAATTTAAATCCTTTCACTTCTAGTAATGAGATTGGCTGTCATAAGAAGTTGCGAATAAGTTGCATACCCAGCACACTTACACACACCCTCTGCCGTGTTGACCTCAACTTCAGCGCAATCACAAGCGACTCCATTTATATAAACCCTTCTTAGCTGTACTACCAACATTTATTACCCTATATATTTATCGTCAATACCTCGAGAAAAAAACCTTCAAAAACCAAAGCACGCATCAATGACAGAACCACACACCGCAAAACAGCATTTCTCTGCCCGCCGCGTCAAGCCAGCGATCGCAACAAAATAAGGCTACGTATTTGCACCTCGAAATTTGCGTTCACCGCTGACGTAACACTTCTTGCTGGAGAGGCCACAAGCATCACCTCGGGGGCACGGAGCAGAGAGAGGGAATAAGGGGTGCTTTCTGGGAACACGAGCGGCGCCAACAATTATGACGGAGGCAGTTTTTAAAATGGGTGATGATGGTTTACAGGCCACCGCGACCGCCTCAGACATGCGGCTTTTAGCAAGTGGCTGGAATGGATGTCGTTTGATAAAAGAAAGCTGCATCACTCATACGGTAACTAGTGCACGGCGCCGGTACCGAGTTGTACAGAGTGCATGGCGCCATACGGTACCTAGTGCACGGTGCGAAGCTTTACTCTTTACAGAGTGCACGGTGCCGAGCGGTACCAGATGCACGGTACAGATTAAGATCATGCTATACAGCGTGCACGGTGCAGATTGAGACCACGCTGTACCGGTGCACAGCACACATTGAGACCATACTGTACCGGGTGCACGGTACAGATTGAGACCATACTGTACCGATTACACTGTACAGATTGAGACCATACTATACCGGGTGCACGGTACAGAGAGACCCAGAGGATGACGCAAGCCTGACACGACCCAGCGTGACGGAGCACGGCACAGGTCAGCTCTGCAGGTCCCAGACTCGCGAGTCTTGCGTTGCCACTTCGCAACGATTCTCTCAGTCCCAGATCAAAAATTCTGCTCTTTTTATTTTGTGAATTCAAGTAAACCAACTAGTTGACTTCTCTTTAATGATATTCGGTTGGTTTACCTGTAAAGATGTCTAATTACTTCGAGGTAAAACGAAAAAAGTCGACTGTTTGAAAAATTGTCCGTGACAACAACAAAAACAACGGCTAAGAAGCCACAATGCCATATTTTACAGCAGACACAAAGAAGCTGATACCATTTTAGAAAAGGAGTACAAATTGACAACACATGAATCTGAATTGATCACGAGCACACCAAAACGACAAGGTGAAGCAATGATAGAGGAAATTCCTTATTTCTGAAGCTTGCGTAACATATTTAACGGGTTACGTAATTATCATCGCCCTTCACGCGCCGCGGTTAAAAACAATGGGGAGAGGAATTAACTGATTTGCAACTACAGAAAAGCGTGACTTAAATGCCTAGCACTGCTCATGAAAAATAGCAATGAATTGCGACGATGTTGGCTGTACTGAAATACTATAGAAACTATATTAAATAGAATACACTATACCATATAGAATACACTATACCATATAGAATACACTATACCATATAGAATACACTATACCATATAGAATACTCTATACCATATAGAATACACTATACCATATAGAATATACTATACCATATAGAATACACTATACCATATAGAATACACTATACCATATAGAATACACTATACCATATAGAATACACTATATCATATAGAATATACTATATCATATAGAATTTACTATACTATAGAAACATCTGAACTGCCCGCCGTGACAGGGAGGGCATTTGGAAGAGCAGCGACGAGAGCGACGAGAAATGTCTTGCGAGCAAAATGACCCCGAGGGCAAGATGATCGCAAGTAAAAATTAGGAAGGTCATGAAGCAACTGACCTTCCTAATTTCTCACATTCTCATATAATCAAAGTTTCAGCATTCCTTGATTTATTTTTCTTAAATTTTACACAATATTTTAGTGTGTCATACACGAGTAGTTTTTTCCAAGAAAAGGGGTCTTTTAATCCATCCTTGGCGCCAATTTAGGGCTGCCACCAGCGCCTAAAAATATCCGAAGTAATAATTACATATAAAGTGGTATGTCTTAAAACAAATAATTATGCAAGATGATGTGCACTTAATAAGAAATAACTATGTAAAAAGCAACGTCTATCTCGAGCGCAGCCACAAGACATACGAACTACGACGAAAACCCGTATATTATCAAGATTGATATCTGACAACCCTAATACCATTAAGATTAGTATCAGACAACCCCAATACTATCATGATTAGCATCAGACAACTCCAATGCTGATTAGCATCTCACAAGCCGAGTACCATCAAGATTTGAGCGGATGTCTCACCCCTCACTGAGGACGCCACACACGACATTGCTACAGAGGTTGCCAGAGAAGCATGACGACACCAAGACCAGGACCGCGTGGTCGCTGTGTCACAGGACTGACTCGTCGGTCACGGGATCAAGTCCCTTCTCAACGCGACGCAGGAGGAGGAATTCGAGAATAGCTGTGACGTGGGTCAGTCACGACTGACAACTTTCAGTCTTCCAACAGTGACCAGAATCTGGATTTTTAACCAGCAGCTGTGACTGATAGCTTTCAGTCTCCCAACAGTGACCAGACGTAAATTTTTTTACCAGCAGCTGCACAGTAACGTGGGACAGTCATGACAGACAGCTTTCAGTCTAGCAACACTGACCAGGGCCTGGAATTTGAAGCAATTTACGCCACAGCAAGGATACAGCAACACCATGAGTCTACTGTATGAAGAACTTGCGATGCTAGCTGTACCGCTTGCATGTCGTGAACTGTTCGGAAACCAGGCCTCAGTGACGTAACCCAGCACAAGCGTATGTATGATTTTAGAAGCTCAAGCATAGCCTTTACAACGGGCGGCTATAATTACAATAATTTTT
This sequence comes from Morinoia aosen, assembly GCA_030386875.1. Classification (NCBI taxonomy): domain Eukaryota; kingdom Metazoa; phylum Arthropoda; class Malacostraca; order Amphipoda; family Talitridae; genus Morinoia; species Morinoia aosen. Next base: position 74,347,557 of record CM059579.1, read on the forward strand.
TTGTCTAAGATGATTTTTAACTAAAATCATTTAAATGGTTTTAGGCACCCAAGTAAAGCCTTAACATTGGGCGGCGAAAAATCATCCATGATATTAGCCGCCCAAGCACAGCTTCTACAACGGGCGGCCTAAATCATCCATGATATCAGCCGCCCAAGCACAGCCTCTACAACGGGCGGCCAAAACCATCTATTTTAGCTGTCCAAACATAGCCTCTGAATCGGGCGGCCAAAACCATTAAAATGACCGAGGGGAAAAGTCAAACTGAGACAGCGCTCCCACGCACACCACAAAACGAAGTCCAGAAGACGCAGCCTCGGTGACCTCGACTCCAAGACAGCCGAACACAAACGACTATCTCAATGCAAGAAAGTGAGTCAAAAACAATTGGAACAAGTAAAGGCCCAGGCAGGAATTGTGAGATGGAGCAGCAGAAAAACACGACAAAAGTGCCAGCAAGGTGACGGAATGCTGTCACGAAATTGCAATGAGAACCGTCCAGTTGTCACGATGGTTGAGAAAACATATCACGTGAGACGAAAGTCAAAAACCGCTTGGGCTTCAACATCGGCTGAGGTAGGTAACAAACATCGGATGAAGTTACTGAATCTGATTAATAAATAACGAGGACAAGGTACGACAATGACAATGAACTATTGGGAGTGCAAGAAGAATATAGGGAGAAAAAGATCAACTTGGAAATTAGTGTAAGCCTCCCTAACCACAACATAGATGTTCCCATGAGGAGGGAGGAAGGCATCAAAGTGTGGCACCTATGTACATCACAAGGTGTGACCAAAGCCCGGCGCACAGAAACAACAAACTAGAAGTTTAAGAAACGAGATATGAGTTGGAGAAGAAAGTGATGGATACTGCAAAAAAGACACTAGTAATGAGAGATGGATCGTAGGAGAAAACATTATTCTTTCCAAAAGAATACCTGATTTAAACGAGCTCATCAAATACGCCTCTCAACACTGACTCCGAGTATTTGATGGTGCATTATAAAAGCTCAGCAAGTATAGAGGGACATGATACGCTCTCCATGTATTTGAATTTTTAACTGGACGACAAGACTTCGCACACTAGAAGATGAAAAGTAGTAATCTGGAACGTGGACGTGCACACTTGGAAGTTCAATTTTCGCACACTTGGAGGAAATACTTGCCACACTGGCGCGTAATACTTGGCATCAAACTTGAGGCCAAAAGTGAGGAGGCTAGAAATACTTGGCAAACTTGATGCCAAAATTGAGTGGGCAAGAAATACTTGGCAAACTTGATGCCAAAATTGAGGGGCAAGAAATACTTGGCAAACTTGATGCCAAAATTGAGGGGGCAAGAAATACTTGGCAAACTTGACGCCAAAATTGAGGGGACAAGAAATACTTGGCAAACTTGCTGCCAAAATTGAGGGGGCAAGAAATACTTGGCAAACTTGATGCCAAAATTGAGGGGACAAGAAATACATGGCAAACTTGATGCCAAAATTGAGGGGACAAGAAATACATGGCAAACTTGATGCCAAAATTGAGGGGGTAAGAAATACTTGGCAAACTTGAGGCCGAAATTGAGGGGACAAGAAATACTTGGCAAACTTGAGGCCAAAATTGAGGGGACAAGAAATACTTGGCAAACTTGATGCCAAAATTGAGGGGGCAAGAAACACTTTTCAAACTTGATGCCAAAATTGAGGAGGCTGCAAATACTCGGCGGACTTGATACCAAAATTGAGGAGGCTGGAAGAATGGAAGCTAATCACAGACGCAGCATCAGCATCATGAGGAGCGGAGAGCAGGCAGCGCAGAAGCACACGCAGGAAGCAGGCACTCAGCACAGGAGCCGCTCGCAGCAATTGAGTTGCTGCAGCGCAAGCAACAGGCCCCCAAGGTCTGTCCCGGCACGCTCGTCCCCCCCAATGCGGCATCCAATCAAACGCGTCACGACTACCACAAACAGCTCGATTGAACCTTTTTGCAGTCACAGACGGCTTTAAGAGTCAACTTCCTACCCATGTAATGGTTACATGAGCACAAGTTTGCATGCTTCACTCAACGCACTTAGGTAACATTCAGTGAATGTGAACGTTAACGTTTATTCGATTCTTAGGCACCCCTTGAGACCCTTTCAAAGGTCCTCTAAAAGACCCCAAGCAATAAGGACCAGATTAATATTTATGAACATATAGGTAACATTCAGTGAATGGGAACGTCTTTTTTTACACGATTCGTATGCACTCCTTGAAACCCATTCAAAGGTCCTCTAAAAGACCGTACATCAAGCTATAAGAACAAAGTAATTTTATGAACAAAATATCACACGAATCAGATTAGATTAGATGTTAGTTAAAATCTCCCTAACCGCAATAAAGGCGTTGCAAGGAGAGAAAGAGGGAAGGCACTATTTAGTATGGAAATAAGGGAACGCAGAATCTACGCAGAAGGTGCATGAAACAGTAAGTTGAGAAAGAAGTTCATGCAACACGAGAAAAGTCGAAGAAGGAAGTAGTAGACGCTGAAAAACATGACAGCAGTGTTTTAAAATTTAAATCAACAAAAAGAAGGCCTACCTAACTTTGAGCTCGGGATCACACATTTTTCCTTGAGAGTGTTAATTCCCATAGATACAATATTGTATTCTCTTGAGTGGTTCACAACTCAAGCTCTTCCGAGCAAATCATTTAACACACTTACTTCACATCACTAAAATCAGTACTTACACAATACTTATCAAGAGTACAACATGGAAGCGGCACCACGATAATAAGACGTCGCATGAGTCAGGTAAATTATGTTATAAGAATAGAAGCAACATGAACAGTCACGATCCAGACAACACCAACACACGAACACAGCAGTAAAATCCACAAGTGCTACAGCGTACGACAGTTTGCGTTCGGCAGGGAGTCCAGACAGAAGGGTCGCATCAAGTATTATACTCAAAACGTGACATGCAAAACGCTCGAAAATTCAGCACGAAGAACACGCAGAGCACGTAACATATCCCTACCAGGGGACGATCGCTTATCAGGTATCTTCGTGGTGCCATGATGCCCTGCACAAGCCAGCAAGGTAGCAAACGAGCAAGCAAGCTATCAAACACGCAAACAAGCAAACTAGCAAACAAGCAAACAAGCAAGCAAGCAAGCAGTAACACGTATCGAGTTTGAGCGGCTCATACAAGTTCGTCACTTTCCGCAAAAACAAGCAAAAAATTCTAACACGGCTGTGACTGGACTCGATGCTTCCATAAGCCTCGTGCATCTGGGAGCGGCTCAGTCTAGCAGAAATACCCAATAGTTTCAGTTCGTGTGTACAACTGATTGCCTCGGAAGCGTATATTTTGCGCACGTAGAATGCACGCTCACAGCAGTCATTACTTCAATTCGAAATTAAAGTACAGGTGACAACAAAGACGAGGTACAACCTCACACAACTAAAACCAGCGCAACTTGTTTTCGAATCATGGCACGAAGGCCACAGAAGCCTCGCATTTTCACAGCAAGGTACGAGGCAGCAGGAAAATAATCGCAAGCAAAGCAGCTCGAGTTAGCGACTGGAGCAACAGACGCAGGACACAACGTGCAAAACTTCGATATTTTCTGTGTGAAAAGATCTAAACACGTAAATTTTCCATCCAGCCCAAACTTTTGCCTGGATTAACACCAGCGTCCGAAACAGAAGCACCCGGTATTTTCGAAGCCGTGCTCTATTTTCCCCACTTAAACATTGGTTATAGCAAAAGCCAAGTAGAAAGCACAGCACAGCTCGTGCTGGCATCCAGCATAAGGTACGCTCACGTATCGTAAATTCACGTACACCCATACACCCCCCCCCACACACACACACACCCCCCCCCCCCCCACACACACACACACACACACCTCCGCAGCGCGTGCGGGGCGAGAGGCTCGGCACACATCGCGCTCCTCCCAGCATCAATAACCAACGCACTCAACAAAGCGGTATGGCATCATTGCGCTAAGGGGAGGTCAAACAGCCGCAGCTGTAAGTGGTCCTTGAGCAGCAGCACAATAACGTAATGACATCATTACGCTAAGGGTACGTTAAAAAGCCGCACCCGTTTGCTACGGAGGTTGACTGCAAAATCCAGAGCACACTACGTTAGTCCACGAGACCCTCGATCACTGCCATGAAGATAGAAAGGAAACATTCCCAGCGAGCTATCAGCGCTAAATTTAGATGAAGGAAACAGAGCCGCTCGTCAATCTAAAGCTCTTTATCTCCCGTTGACTTGACACAGTGATGTATGAGGTAGCCTTTAGAGATAGGAGCGTGCGACGAGCATCCTTTAGAAATTGTCGAACAAGAGCAACCCGTCTCACATCGTAACCGTAAACTATCAAATTTTTTTTGGTCACTTCAACAAAATATTACGGTAATTTCCCTTAAATTATCGCACATAAACCCAGTTAATGTGAGCTTTTAATCGAAACATTTACAATACAAAACGATGCTAGTGATTCCCTAATATGTTCAGAAAGGACGTTGATCGATAGATGGCTAACGCCATTTGCCGTAACATGTCTGAGTAACATGACAGCTGATAAGTACCTATGTTCATGATGATATACATCATCAGGTACATGTTATACTGATGTATGTAGCTGGTGTGCATCATGGGCCATTAGTGTGGCGAGTCGAATAGAACTTCCAGTTTTTTCTAGAGTAATTATCAACCGGTTATTCATTGTATTCTTATATCAGACCTCACAGTATAGCTGCGATGATCGAAGGTTTCAAATGCTGGGGCATCTTAATACTAAGAGGACTATACGGTCCTGTTGAAAATAGCTTCGATTTATTGTATTTCTCGGCAACTTTGTTCCCTAACGTGTTCTTGAAGTTCACGGTCGAGTGGCACTTTCTTCCTCATTGTGATGCCTGAGACAACCTGATGCCAGTTGCAGCCTAATGACGCTGGTTGTGACACAGGCAATTTGAGTACAAAAATACTGAGGGTAAATGGTTAAGATTGCGATGGACCTACCCACGCACAGAGCACCACCAGGCAACCAATACTGAAGGTAAATGGTTAAGATTGCGATGGACCTACCCACGCACTGGACACCACCCGGCAACCAGAGCATCGGCGCGCACTGATGCAGTGAACAACGCACCACAACACAGCGGCGAGCACTTAATGGCACAGTACAGCGCACCAGCGGACAGGTAATTCCACCACCGAGAGATAATATCTGGACCATCACATTCACAGCCCGGGGAATTGCTACAACTGAGAAAGCAGTGTCTCTTAGAAAACGATCTTACTCGGATCCCTCCTAGGAACGGTGATTTAAAAAAGGGCTTATGAAAAAATTACTGGAGACGTGCGTGTTTGTGTCTGAGAGCGCGTATAGGCTACATTTTTAAGAGCTGACATAAGGTGAATTACAGAAGGTAAGCATGCATGTAAAATTGTATCGTAAAACCTCGACACGCAGCCAAATACCGAACGTAGAAACATATCATAAGAAGGTGGGTTGGAATAGTTAATCCATAGATTTGAAATACTGTACTTGATCTGCCGCCAAGTCCCATGCCGAAAAAAGTTGTCCGCCAGGAGTAGTTACCCCACGCACTTTAAGTGCTCAACACTTTGGGTGCTTAACAAGGCACCACTTACTACGTCCAAAAGCACTTCTTGGTATGCACCTCTAGCCCGCAGTCCTGCTTGGTATACATCTCAAACTGTATGATTTCTGGTAAACATCCCTAAATACGCAGTCCTACATGATGTACACCTCTCACCGTGTACTCCGGTATACACCTCTAACCGTGCACTCCTACTTGGTATACACCTCTAACCGTGTACTCCTGCTTGGTAGACAACTTTAACTGCGTACTCCAGTTAGGTATATACCTTTAACGGTGCATTCATTCTTGGTACTCGCTTCTAACCACACAGTCCAGCTTGGCGTCCACAGCACGTAAAACGAACACCTCGGCAGAACACAGCGGCCCACCTCGCAACACATCCACAGACCGCAATCGTCGTCGCGGACAAGGTGTGCGCTAGTGGTGCAATGCAGAAAAAATTGGGCGTCGTCCGAACTTCGAAGGCAAGGAAGCGTGCGAGTACAAGGGGCGCGCAGAAGCACGGCAGCCTTCACGGAACGCATGTACTATTGGTTCCAACAGCCACACAAAAACTGGTTACTGGCATTCTGCAGGAAGGTCACGTGACAGAAGGCAAAAATTCCCTTCAAAGGAAACCCCGAAGGCTTTTTCTAGCCATGGCCGGAACCACGTACGCTTGATTTTAGGTGTCAGGTTTGATAGCTCTCCGTGTAACTCTTCTCGACTATCCAGGCGTCTGGGTTGGGGAAATAACCAAACGTCACAATATGTTTTAGGCGGCTTTAAGACAAGGAGTGATGTTCTCAGCGGATTTTGAATAACACGTTAAGCAAAGCAAGGTGATAACCTGCGATATAACTTATAGAAGTTAGCAAGTTTTTAACGAAGTTCACCTCGCTGGCGTGGTATGGCAGCGAGCGATTCAACTAAATTCGGCAGTCTCTGAATAAAATATCATTTAGTTAAAGCTCTGGTCTCGCATCAGGTGGGCAAGGACACTTCACTTGAGTGTGATGTGAGGTTTATTAACTCACGTAGGGAGCGCCCGTTGGCTCACAGTTAAGGTCATTAGCACTAGAGCAGTTTATTCAAAATTGGGAACTATATCGGCCAAACATTTACGCAGAGGATATGATGCTCATTGTAACCTTTTTAATCCCTCATTCAAGCACAATAGTGAAATCTAAGCTTCTTTCCCCAGATGAGCCCTGTACAGATTGGATTAGATTATTAGTTGGCTTAAGCCTCCCTATCCGCCACAAAGGTGTTCCAAAGAGAGGAAGGAGGAAGGCACCATTAAGTATGGAGTTAAGGGAACGCGGAACCTTTGCAGACAGGGCATCGAAACAGTAAGTTGAGGAAGAAGTTCAAGAAACAAAATCAAAGTCGGAGAAGGAAGGTGCCGAAAAACAGGACAGCAATGAACCGAAAAAAAGATGGTTCTTAACATAAACATTTTATTTCAACAAAGGGAAGGCCTACCTAACTCTCAGCTCGGGCCCTCACACATTTTCTCCCTGAGAGCGCTAATTCCCATAGATACAATAGTTGTATCCCCTTGAGGGGATGAGCCCTATACAATAAGTAAGAATGTACAGTGAGCGCAGGGAAGACCAGAAGCGAATGCAGTGGAAGAAATTGCAGCAATTTCCATTGTTGTTTCTCTTTTGAATCCAACAAAATCACAACTTCTGATTAAGCCAACGCTGTCCAGCTTGATTTTCTAACCATTCTTCCTAGGACAACGGTTGGAGAAAATCCAGTCAAAAACTATAAATCATATTGTATTTCCAATAGGTCGATTCTTAGGGAATCTCACGCATAAGATAAAAAGGAGAACCAACGTAAAAATTTATAAATTTATTTTTTAGCTATAATTTATAGCTATAAATTTATTTTTTATATCTTTTTTAACATGTATGAACTTTCTGTATTTTGAGTTTTTTATCTTTTTGACCTTTTTGAATGTTTTTCAGCACTGAAGATGGAATTGAAATATTCCGAAACGTTTGGCATTAAAAGAAATAAATAAATATGTATATTTGTACGTTACAACTAAATCAACGTTTGAACTAAAACTAAATCAACTAAAATCAAAAACTAAATGACCGTAATTTAAACAACATAAGGAAAGAAACTTCTTTGCTACCCCTTCCCTCTTCACCGAACATCTCCCGTAGGTCGAGAGACGCCAAGTCATTATTATTATACAGAAAGTTTTAGCCTCCCTTTTCCACGACAAAGATATTCCAAGAGAGGAAGGCACTATTTAGTATGGAGTTGAGGAAACGCGGAATCTATGCACAAGGTGCATAGAAGCAGGAAACTAAGAAAATATGGCAAGTCAACGAGACACCTTCCACCAGAGAGGTACACCTCGTTTAATTGCAACCAGAAATACGACGACAGAAACACCGACTCACTTCCCCGCACATTACCAACGCGATTAGTTCGGCCAGATGCGAAGTTATCTAAGCGTACACACGCATGACACAGGTTTTCCACGGAGGCCTTGAAGATGGCAGCATGTTATGAGGGCGCAGGTGCGGCGCGATGCGGACTGCAAGTTTGTTCAGCTGAGCGTACAAGAGCCGGCAAGGGTTTTTATTGGGAGACTCAGCCGGCGCCATATGAACCGAGAGGCCCGAAGAGCTTCTTCAGAGAGCTGCTCAGGTGGCACCATCGCCAAAAGAACTCCATCAGAGAGCTGCCCAGCTCATGCCATACCGAACTGGATAGCCTAAAGCAGTGGTTCTTAACCTTTTTGGCTGGGACCCAAAATCTGCCCAAAATAAAAATTTTCATTCATAAAATGACTATTCTTTCGAAAACAGGTTACTTCTAGGTTAACACAAATGGGTTACACAAGCCCTTAACAACCCAATGAAATGGCTTAGCGATCCAACTTTAGGTCACGACCTAGGGGTTAAGAACCACTGGCCTAAAGAACTTCTTCACTGCTGCTACAGATGTCATAAAGAACTGAACAGCCTGAAGAACTTCTGAGAGCTGCTTAGCTGATGCCATGAAGAACTAAATAGCCTAAGGAACTTCAGAGTGTTGCTAAGGGGGCGCTATAGCCTAAAACGACTAATTCATGTGTTAGTTTAGGTCTCCCTAACTACAATAAAGTAGTTTCAAGAGAGTGAGGAGGAAGGCATCATTAAGTATGGAATTGAGGGAACGGGAAATTTTAGTAAATGGTAAAACCGCAAGCATAGAAACAGCAAAAGAAGAAAAAATTATGAAACAACATGAAAGTTGACAAAGAAAATAATACGTGCAGATAAAAGGACAACAGTGAACCGAAGAAAAAAGACAAACAAAACAAAACCTGTTCTAATTGAACATAAGGGGAAGTCCAACCTAACTCCGAGTTCGGAGCTTCACATATTCCCCTTGGGAGAGCTAACTCACATAGAGACAATATTCGTATCTCTCCGAAAGTAGAGATCACCAGATGTGCTCTCGCTAAACTGTAGGGTTCACCACACAGAGCACATTTAGGCCTTTTTATAGATCAAAACCCGTGTGTGGAATTTTCGTTACTTCGTCCATCATTTAACGGTTGCTATGTGATCTTAACATTGCCTCACAGCTGTTTTACGCCTCAAAAATAGAGCGGAAGATTATGCTTCAAAACTCAAAATGGCAAACCACGGGCATGTCAATACTGCTAATTACAATTATTATCATCGCAAATGATATCAGAACACAAAGCGAATTCCCATTAAATTTATCAGGATCACTAAGGCACTATTATTTACAATTATCATCCCCGTAAATGATAGGACACGAAGCTAATCCCCATGAAATATATCAGGATCACGAAAGGACTATTAATTACAATTATCATCTCCGTAAATAATAAGACTTAAAGCAAATCCTCAAGAAATCTATCAGGATCACTAAGGCATTATTAATTACAATTGTCATCTCCGTAAATGATAAGAAAACATGAAGCTAATCCAGATGGACATTATCACGAGAACAAAAAAGACTTAACCGCAATGATTATCTTTGTAAATGATACGAAGACACAAAGCTCCTCTCGATGGATATTATCACGGCGACGCTATCAGGCTGACCAGGAAGACGTAACTTGGCTGCACTCGAGCAAGGAGCCCCGAACAATTTAGCGTGAGAACGAGACAAGCTGCTCAGGAACCGGTCGAGTGGACCAGCGTCAAGTGAAGTGGATCCTCCTCGAGTTGCATGGCCATGTGCTTCCGTGTTCCAAGTTGGTACTTTATCCAAGTTGGTACAACTTGGATCAAAGTTGGCACTTCGACCAAGTTGCTACAACTTGGACGAAGTATCAACTCGTACCGAACTCGAAGTACCCAAAAAATTAAGTACTCGTGGCTTGAATCAAGCATTGTATTAATTAAACAACTGAGGCTAATTTTCACCCGTGTAAGTTGAGATTCGCATGTCACATAACTTGAGGAATGACTGCACCTTGAGAACAATGCAGGCAGGTGGAGTACTCAGCTGGTACAAAAATCATACTCACAAATAATGCTGCAGAACCTGAGATAAGTAAATTAGAATATAGATTTTAAGTTAGGTGGCAGGTAATCAAGCAAACCTGGCTGCAGATATGTAGTACAGAGCACAGTCGTTCATTGGAGGGCAAATATGCAGTGTCCTAACCCACAAAACACAGAATTTTAGGACACTCAAATTAGAGGCGAGGTGTTCATCGCAGGGTCGCCAAACTGGCTTTTCCTAGCCAAGTTACTAACTAGGAACTGAACTAGGAACTAGGCCACTCTGCCTGGAAGACATCCACGCCGCTATGAGGTGAAATTATCACTTAATCCACTCTGCCAGTTTTGACCTCAGATTTGTGGGTTAGGACACTCTGTATATTTGCCCTACAATTGCAGTCACCGTTTCAACCCAGTCTACCCTTTTCGCCACCTACATGCATGTTTTTCGCCGCCCAAGAGATTTAATTACTTGGGCGGCGGAAAACATGCATGCTTTGGCGAAAAAGTTAGACTGGGAAGTACGCGTGCGTGAACTCACAGCGCACAAAATGAGTAAAAGAGAGGAGAGCAGTGTCGATAACCTCCCCTGAGACACATTTAAATCAGTCCCGACGCAAAAATCACAGATCAACCCAACACGTATAACAACCACGACAGCAAACAGAAAAACCAACCGAGGCATGGAAGCATCATAAGGAAGAGGGAAGTCATAAAGCACTGCTAATTAAGTTTGCCATAATAAGGGCTCATTGAAAGGAACAGGAGACCATAAAGGGGCTCAAATTAGAGGCTTGATGCGCTCCAGCACACGCTCATATAGGCAGCCGGCTGAGCGTTCAGACGAGAAGGACTTCCTCCAGCACAGCGCGACCTCGGCAGCGCCTGCTGCTGGCACGAGACAGGTCTATCTTGGGGGTGCGAGCACCAGCAGTACCAGGCGTTAATAAGCAAGTGCAGTACAGCACGAGATCAGTGAAAATATTTTGCTGAGCCATGCAGAGTAGCAGTAGTTGGAGCACATTATTCTTTACTTAGTCTGAGTATTCTTAACAACAACACAGGTGGTCCAAAAGGAAAAAGGAGAGAGGCAATTTTTAAAATTTTTAAAATGAGATAAAATTAGTGTGACATCGACGCACGAGGTGGGTATTCACACCCTGAGCATAGAAACAGCAAGTTGAGAAGGAAGTTTATGAAACGCAAAAGTTAAACAAGAAAGTAATAGGTACAGAAACATGAAAACAGAAGTAAACTCTGAACGGTGGTCCACAACAGAACGAGAAACCTATTCGATTTCAACAAAAAGAAAGCCTGTTCTTGACAAACACCAATCTCAGCTCGTAACATCACACGTTTCCTAGGGTGAGGTAATTCCCATTGAAATAATAGTAGCAACTTTAGAGGGATTCAACTTCACAACGCATCAGCCCTAACGAAGCAGAAATACAGTGCCTCCCGACTTCAAGGTAAAACGATATTTCAAGGATGACAAGCGACTACGTAAGTACAAGCCGACAGTAAGTAAATGTACGCAGTACCATAGCGAAGATAAACGGTGAACGAGAGATCAATGTACTGTAGACAATGCGGTGGGCGAGTTTTGCTACAAAGTGACGACTGCAAAATGACAAATGTACGGAGTACCATATCACAAGCCGATAGTACGTAAATATACCCAGTACCATAGCGAAGATGAACGAGAGATAAATATACCGTAGACGACGAGGTTGGCGAGCACGGCTGCAAAGCAACGACCGCGACGGCGGCGCAGCGGCAGTTTTTGCGTCGCAAAACAGAACCTGGTCGCCAAGGAGCTCGATTGCCTTGGTGGCCATTGTCTGCAGCGTACTTCACGTATACCGCTTTTTGCTGACGGTGCCTAGCGGTTGTGAACCGGCGAGTCCACTGATGTCATCGTTCTCTGCGTGAGCTCCAGTTGCGGACCGTTCCAGTCCAAACTGGAGGTTGCTGAGGTCAGAGGCAGTTCTCAACGGATCGAGGGTCGTTGTGGTCTACTGTGCGTGTTGTTGCAACGGTCCCTCACCTCTCACCTCTGGTCACCAGGTCATCTTTAAGTCTTTATGACTTAGAAAACAAGGGCATTTTTATGAGACAAACAACGTTTTATGAGTCTGGAAACAAGGGCATTTTTTCAAAAACGAAGACCGTTGAACTCTCGTGGATCAAGCGATAAAAAAAAGCGTTCTCGGTTAAATTTTCGTTATATGTTGCAACTTCAACTCCAATTAGAGGACGGTGTATCAAAACCAACGGTAGGTAACGAGATTATCAAGTTAATGGCACTTGGTGGGTTCTTAAGTCTAAACATGCCGTTCTTACGTCTAAAACGGTGGTTCCTAAACTCTTTTTATTTACCGCCCCCCCCCCCCCCTTAAGATCTTGTCGCCCCCTAGTGGTTAATTACTTTAAAAATTTATAGTAAATTACCGAAAAGATGAATTTGCTATATATATAAAAAAAATTCAGGATTGAGCGCTTCAACGCCAACCCCCCCCCCCCCCCCCCCCAGGGGACGGTGGCGCCCACTTTGGGAATCACTGGACTAAAACCACGGGGAGTAAACTCTGAATATTTCCACCAGACGTATGCCACTCGGGTTACTCAAAGATATGATCGCCCCCTTTGCGATCGCAGAGTACGTCCATTAGAAGAAACATGAAGTTTTCACGATAACAAGCCCGGGAATTAAAATACAAGCATTTTTACCCTTTGTGCGCACTTAAATAATGTGATCCCTCCCTAGCGAGAGCTCAGGAAGCCCTCGTAAGACACAGAAAAGCAGCGTCATCTAGTTCACTCTGCCCAGCATTTATTCCTATTGATTATGTTGATTACAAGTTAGATTTAGCTTTTCTTACCACAACAAAGATGTTCTGAAAGAGAGGAAGAACGAAAGCCCCATTTCATTGCTAATCCATTCAGAAACACAGAGGCATGTCAAGCAGTCAATAACACATTAAAATGACCCCGTTTGACCAAATTAACTTCTATCACGAGGAGTTAATAATTTCTTTGATTGAACTGCACCCCAGAGACATGAAGGCAAGAAAAGAACGTGTCTGGCGAGCAGAGTAAGCTGTGCCTCATGACGGTGTAAAGCTGGAGACGAGATTAGCGCAGAGCGATACTTGAGCCTAAACTTCCGTCCAGCCTAAAAACAGGCAGTGTTTTTCAAAGTATATTTCTCGTTTAAAAAAGAGACTGCAGTTCTTCCACTTTCAAAGTTCGGTTATCAGAACTGCAAGAGTTATTTATTCCTCCAATGTAGATCTCGTGCATAAATCGTGAATACGATGCAACAAGGAAAACAATTGAAAATGGAACCAACTGAGTGAAGCGCTGTCTTTAAACTGTCATATTTATTGTCATCCGGACAACAGACATACTGTCAGTAAACGTTCACATTTACTGTCACCAGGACGGCGCATACAACAGAGCCGTACATTCCAGACACAAATACACTAACGAAATTCTACACTACAAGAAGTAGCCAGACACAGGTTTAAGAAATGATTTCTACACGCCAAAAATATTATAACTCCATCCACTTGCCACGCCACAACCATTACTACACTTTCATACCTCCACCTCTCTCCAACCCTGCATCACATTGTTGGCACACTGAAGTTTAGTGCTATTTGAATGAAGTAAAAGCGGGACACGTATGAAGTGATGCGTAGCCTTGGCCCTTTTGGGCGGCGAGAGGCTGAATGAAAGGCATCGCAAGCGGCTCAAAGCATTCAGCGTCATTTAATACTTTGACTGCGACGTGCGCCACCGGTGGTACACGGAGGTAATTTTCACAATGCTGCTGAATGACCAGTAATCTTAAACTAAATTTTCATAAATACTTAATCAAAGCTAAATGAAGACAAGATCCAGTTCATGTTTGGTATTTTCAAAATAGTTTACTAGAATTGACTTTAAATTTGAGTTTAGCGTTGAATTTAATATTTAGTAGTCGCAGTCAAAGTGTTAAGACACCATTTCTTACAGAGTTCACTGCATCCTTGCACTTATTCTTTAAGTTATCAACATATCAACTTTCGCCATACAAACAACAAATGAACTTGTGCTGCACGAGATTGTATTTGCGTGTCAAGGTCTCTTTAATGAACGGGACGTTAGGCGCCTGGAAACAGCATTGCATTTTCAAGCAGGAACGTACGTTTTTTGCAGCACTAGGAACACTACACAGTCGCTACGACCACACTCATACTGTTAGTAAGCTGTCATCATTACAGTCAGTACGACAGCACTCATACTGTCAGTAATCATCGGTACAGTCAGTATGACAGCACTCATACTGTCAGTAAACTGTCATCTCTACAGTCACCAGGACGACACAGACAAGAGCGCCGTACATTCCAGACAAATACAGTAAGGAAGTTTCACACAAATGCTTAACTCCCCACACACATGCTTGTGCCGCACGTTTTTTGCGGCACTGGAAGCACACACGAGCATGTTTCAAGGCAAGAGCAATAACGAGAAGACCGACGTGTAATCTTGCCTTAAATGAACACAAGCAGGAGTGCTGTAAATCGTCCCCAGTCAGCGACGACGCAAAGAGAGGCAGAGGAAAGGCAAAAAATAATGTTGCACTGCATTTGTGGAGGTGTACATTTCTGGACACCAAAATAAACGTTGCGCGGGCTTCTAACGCATGAAGAAGCGGTCGTATTGTGAACCAAATTGTTCACTGGAACAAACTTACTACTCTGTTAGAACGCAACCACTCATGAAGAAGCGGTTGTACTGAGTAACATATCATTTACTGGAACAAACTAACTATCGTGTCAGAGCGTAAAATTCACAAGATGTTTCTAAAGCTATACAAATTTATCTCATCTCCGAAGCGAAAAAACAAAAATAAAAAATAACAGATCATTGCTACTAAAAATGCCAAATTTGACCATTTAAGGGCAAAAGCGCCATACTTGACCAGTTCGCTAAAATCAATAGGATAAATTTCATCAGCACCGAAGCGAAGAATGACAAAAAAACATACTTTGGCTGGAAGAAACGTTACCCCAGGCCAATTTCCCCCTCCCTAATGATGCAAAAAAACGGTTTTATTTGATTGCGTTTTTTTTTGCAAAAAAAACGTGCTTTTCATGTGCGTTTTTGTTTTTTTGTTTTTTTTGCACACCTAAATTTTGTTAGGTATATGTCTGGGTTTTTTTTGGACACCTTAAATATTTCAATATTTATGTTTTTTAGTCATTTTATTGTTATAAAAACATCAAAAAGAAACCATACAGTAAAAGTGGTGACAGATAAACCACAATTACCTAGAGGAGTCTAAGAGGAACAGCAGGAGCCACAGAACTTATATTGATGGAGTCAAAATTCAGAGCTTACTATCTCTACTATGTCTGATTTTATTTTTATGTGACCAAAAACACCACTTTCACTGTATGGTTTCTTTTTTATGTTTTCATTACAAAAAAAATGACTAAAAACCATAGATATTAATATATTTTAGGTGACCAAAAAAATGAGCTGTTTTTTTGAAACATGTTTTTCTACAAAAAATTCTGACTAATAAAAATAAATAGTAATATATTTTATGGTACCAAATGTAACCATGCTGTTTTTTTTACAAAGAATCATGACTAAAAAACAATATATTTTATGTGAGCTAAAAAGCCCCATGCAGTTTTTTAAAAAAAACATGTTTTCTCACTAAAAAATCATGACTGAAAAAACATGAATATATTTATGAGACCAAAAAAATGTTTTTGTACTAAAAAATCATGACTAAAAAAAACATGAATATATTATATGAGACCTAAAAAACCCCATACTGTTTTTTAGAAAATATGTTTTTTTACAAACAATGATGTATAAGAAAACCTAAATATGAATATATTTTATGCGACCAAAAAAACCATGCTGTTTTATTTTATGTATTTTTCATAAAAAATTATGTCTTAAATTCATGGATATTAACATATTTTATGTTACCAAAAAATCATTGCTTTTTTAAACATGTTTTTTTTATTAAAAAGTTATTATTATTCATTTTTTGGTCACGACTTCTTTGTAAAAAAAACACCCTCAGGGGGATACAATTATTGTATCTATGGGAACTAGCGTTCCCAGAGGGACAATGTGCGGGCCCAAGCTGAGAGTTAGGTAAGCCTCCTTTTTGTTGAAATAAAATGTTTTTGTTATGTTGAGGACCACCTTTTTTCGGTTCACTACTGTCCTGTTTTTCAGCACCTACTACTGTCTTCTTCAACTTTGATCTTGTTTCATAACCTTCCTTCCTCTCTTTGGCCGCATTTGTTGCTGGGTAGGGAGGCTAAAACTAATGACTAATCTAATCTGTAAAAAAAACATGGATGTTAATTTATTTTATGTGACCAAACAACCATGCTTTTTGAAAAAAGATTTTTTACAAAAAAACATGAGTGTTATTAAATTTATCTGACCAAAAAAAACATGACTTTCTATAAACCATGTTTTCTTCACAAAAATTCATTAATATCCATGTTTTTTAGTCATGATTTTTTTGGTAAAGAAAATATGATTTAAAAAAACCAGCATGGTTTTTTTTGGCACATAAAATATATCAATATCCACATTTATTAATCATGATTTTTCTGTAAAAAAGATGTTTTTCAAAAAAACAGCATGGTTGTTTATGGTAAAATAAAGTATATCAATATCCGTGTTTTTTAGTCATGACTTTTTTGTAACAAAAACATTCAAAAAACAGCATGGATTTTTTGGTCACACAAGATATATTAATATCCATTAGAACCCTACCAGGTCTTAGAATAAAATATCTACAAAGAATCTATTCACTCTATAAAACCTTTCGGAGACTAGCTCCATCCTCAGTAAGTCATTCAGTCAAATGTTTTTCAAAGGAACAGTGAAAATTCATTGTCTATTTCACCAAATTTTACTGAATGACTGAGGATGGAGCTGGTCTCCAAAAGGTTTTATGGAGTGAATAGATTCTTTGTAGATATTTTATTCTAAGACCTAGTACAGTTCTAATAAACATGATTTCAATATTAACAGCATTCTTTGTTTATAAATTTCTAAAGACGATTTGATTATAGAAAAATAACTTTCCTGACATTTATATCCGTGTTTTTTTAGTCATGATTTTTTTTAAATGTTTTTAAAAAAAAAAAAACTTTTTTGGTCCCATAAAATATAATAGCCATGTTTTTTTAGTCAAGATTTTTCTGTTAGAAAACAATGTTTAAAATAAACAGCATTGGATTTTTAAGGTCATATAAATTTATTAATATCCATGGTTTTTATTCATAATTTTGTATAAATAACATGTTTTTTTAAAAAACAGCATGGTTTTTTAGTCACATCTCTATCAATGACCATAAGTAAAGATATGTTATTATAACACACCATTTTGGAAGTTGAAGGTCATTCACATGTATTGTAAAATAAATGAAATATCAAAGCATGAAACCGCAGAAAATAAAAAATTTCATAAAACCATGGAAAACCACCAATTAAGAAGTATGCTGTTTTATTTTGTAGTCTGACATGAAAACAAATAATGTAATGTGGTTCTTTTTCTTGCTGAGTTATTTTCAGACAAAATATTCAAAAAAAAAATATCCACGTTTTTTTTGACCACGGTTTTTTTTGTAAAAAAAATGTGTTTTTAAAAAAAACGGCATGGTTTTTTTTAGTCACATCTCTACCCCTCCCCCGCAAATAAATTTCACCCCCCTCCTCCCCCCACAAATAAATTCTCCCCCTCCCCCCGCAGTAAGGGGGCCGACCCCCGGACGCAGCAGTACCGTAGAGGGTCGTGTGAGGCCAGGGCAGTGCTTCCTTTTTCCAGCAGGGCGGGCAGATTCCAAGCTTCATAGGAAACCTGGAATGACCTGGGAACCGGCGTCTCCGGTTTTAAATCCTTCCTTATGTTACATTTGGAGTACCTATTGTGTTAAACTTGTGCGTGGGTAACAATAACGGAAGAACTATGAGATTACGCTAGTTAACTTGATCATAGCTGTAATAGGCTTTGATTCTATTACATTTGGAATATTGTGTTAAATTTGTGAGTGGGTAACAATAGCGAAAGAACTCTATGATTATCCGAGTTGAGGTGATAATTACGGTAATAGTTACGGAAATAACTAAGGTAATGTAGCGTCAGAGTTACCACATATATAGTGTGATTAAGGCGATTTTTTCCCCATATTTGGAAGTTCAAAAACATACCATGCCATGCAGTAGGGAGTTATGACTCCTGAAATACCAGGGTCAAATTTTCGTTTTTTAGGGACAGCATCGCAACTGTGGAATGGCAGCAGCACCTTTCAAAAGACAGAATTAAAAAAAATAGAACAAAACTCAAACTACTATTGATAACGTGTTTTAGATATCGGCGAATAAGTATTTAAGCTCGTGTCACAATAATCGTTGTGAGCACATTCTTACTCAATTGGTACTGAAAAACAGAACAGCAGTGAACCAGAAAAAGATGGTTCTTAAAATAACAACAAAAATTGTTTCAGCAAGAAGAAAGCCTACCTAACTCTCCTTAAGACCTCACATTCCCCCCTAGAAGTGCAAGTTCCCATAAATATAATGGTTATACCATGAGTGGACATAGTTACTCGATTGCTGACGAAAATCACTTGGTACATTGAACGCGGAGTTCGTAACAAAGACACGGGTGAGCAAAAAAGCACGTATGTCGGAGTGGTTGCAGTGCCCTGAGGCCAGCACCGTGTTGTTCTCATGCATCCAGAGTTCAAGTTTAGCAAACGAACGCTCATTCTAAAAAAAACAGCCGTTGTAAGCGTAACGCGTTGGCCGCGATGGGTTAAACTGAGTTAAACTGAAGTTAAACATTAAATTAAAATTTAAACCGACTGTGGTAAGTAATTTTGAAATTATAAAACGTTATCTGGAACGTGCCTTCATATAGCTTTGAATTAGAGAAAACTGTTCGGTCAGCAGCATTTAGAAAATTCCCTTCGTGCACACCGGCGGCTCGCATTACGGTCAAAGTGTTAACGCTATTACCCCTGTACAGCTGAAAAGGATCACATGGTGCTCTTTTCGAAAAGGGTCACAATATATCGGGTTTTTAGACGAATATACACCGTGATGTGTAATTTCAACACCGCTGTAGAGTGGCAGATTTTCCTCATTATAATAGCGACAACATGATGCCAGCGCCAATCTAACAACGGTGCTTGCGATAACGGGAACGTAAACAAACACTTAAGTCGATGAAGGATAAATGACAAAGCGGCGTCCGGCTGTTAGAGGTTCGCCAGATAATAGATGTATTAGTTCACAAGCTCATGTCAATATTGTTACCGTGAACACGACCGTAAATAGCAGGTGTTTGCCTAGCATTCAAGAAATTCCGCGCATTGGTTGTACTGATACCTACACGAAAGCGACCGATTCACAATACCCCTCCAATGTCCCCTATATAATAGATATAAGAGGCCTTTATTTTTCCTCCTATATAATAAACACAGGAGGGATTAACCTTTACTCCATATACAATAGGCGTAAGAGGCATTGACCTTTACCGCCACATACAAAAGGTGTAAGAGGCACCAACCTTTACCGCCACATACAAAAGGTGTAAGAGGCATTAACCTTTACCCCCTATACAATAGGCGCAAGAGGCATTAACCTTTACCCCCTATACAATAGGCGCAAGAGGCATTAACCTTTACCTCCTATATAACAGGTATAGGAGGCGTTGACCGGTATCCCACATACAATAGGCGTAAGAGGCATTAACCTTTATTTTATGCATAGTAGGAATAGGAGGCATCAGCACGACACACTGGCGGCAGTGAAGAGGTCACTGCATAACGTCTCACCACGAGTTGCGCATGGCTGGTTTATGTGACTTCTACGGCGATTTGATGGTGACCATCAAGAGGGACTTGATGGTGACAATCAAGAGGGACTTGATGGTGACAATCAACAGGGACTTGATGGTGACAATCAACAGCGACTTGATGGTGACAATCAACAGCGACTTGATGGTGACAATCAACAGCGACTTGATGGTGACAATCAAAAGCGACTTGATGGTGACAATCAACAGCGACTTGATGGTGACAATCAACAGCGACTTGATGGGGGACAATCAACAGGGACTTGATGGTGACAATCAACAGCGACTTGATGGGGACAATCAACAGCGACTTGATGGGGACAATCAACAGCGACTTGATGGTGACAATCAACAGCGACTTGATGGTGACAATCAACAGCGACTTGATGGTGACAATCAACAGCGACTTGATGGGGACAATCAACAGCGACTTGATGGGGACAATCAACAGCGACTTGATGGGGGCAATCAACAGCGACTTGATGGGGACAATCAACAGCGACTTGATGGGGACAGTCAACAGCGACTTGATGGTGACAGTCAACAGCGACTTGATGGTGACTGTCAACAGCGAATTGATGGGAACAATCACCAGGGACTTGATGGGGACAATCAACAGGGACTTGATGGGGACAATCAACAGCGACTTGATGGGGACAATCAACAGCGACTTGATGGGGACAATCAACAGCGACTTGATGGGGACAATCAACAAGGACTTGATGGGTACAATCAACACGGACTTGATGGTGACAATCAACAGCAACTTGATGGTGACAATCAACAGCGACTTGATGGTGACAATCAACAGCGACTTGATGGTGACAATCAACAGCGACTTGATGGTGACAATCGACAGCGACTTGATGGTGACAATCAACAGCGACTTGATGGGGACAATCAACAGGGACTTGATGGGGACAATCAACAGGGACTTGATGGGGACAATCAACAGCGACTTGATGGTGACAATCAACAGGGTCTTGATGGGTACAATCAACAGCGACTTGATGAGGAAAAGCAACAAGGACTTGATGGGGACAATCAACAGCGACTTGATGGGGACAATCAACAGCGACTTGATGGGGACAATCAACAGCGACTTGATGGGGACAATCAACAGCGACTTGATGGGGACAATCAACAGCGACTTGATGGGGACAATCAACAGGGACTTGATGGGGACAATCAACAGGGACTTGATGGGGACAATCAACAGGGACTTGATGGGTACAATCAACAGGGACTTGATGGTGACAATCAACAGCGACTTGATGGTGACAATCAACAGCGACTTGATGGGGACAATCAACAGCGACTTGATGGGGACAATCAACAGCGACTTGATGGGGACAATCAACAGCGCCTTGATGGGTACAATCAACAGCGACTTGATGGTGGCCATCAAAGAAGCTGATGGTGACCTCAACGGTGCAGAGAGTGGTATCCTCCTTCCCCCACGCCGGCTCAACGCTCGCACAACACCTGCGTAACTACCTCCCCCTTCTGCGCGGCCAGCAGCCGACCAGCAGCACCAAGCAGCCTGGGCACCGGAGCCACACACACACACATACACACACACACACACGCAGCACCGTGACGGGGCACGATCAGCATGAGTCACACTTCAGGGAAGATGGTCCGTCGCACAGCCTTGGGCCATCGCTTTTGCCCATTACGCCTGACCTACCTAAAGTCAAGACGCTCATACGTACACTTCAAGAGGCCTACACACAGCGTACAGATTATTTCTGGCACCAGGACACCTACATGCATTCGAGGTACAGATTTTTTTCGTGTAATAGGATATATACATACATTTGACGTGAAGAATTTCTTCTGGTACCAGAATATATACATTTTTTCGACTTACAGGTTATTTCTGATACTAGGACACCTACAAGCATTGACGTACGGATTTTCTATGGTACCAGGACACGTACATTCGACGTACACATTCTTTCTGGTACCAGGACACCTACATAAATTCTACGTACAGTTATTTTTCTGGAACTAGAGCACATACACTGAACGTAAATTTTTTTATGGTGTTAGGTTACCTACATGCATTCGACGTATATATTCCTCTAGTACCAGGACACCTACATAGATTCTACTTACAGATTCTCTCTGGACGAGACACAAAGATATGTATGGTCAGTACCTACGCGTGCCACGAATAAATGCAGGTGTGTGTGTCAGCGTACCCCCATTGCGTGACTGATCAAAAAGAAATGATGGGTCGTACAGGTACAGATTTTATGAGGTACATCCTCGTACATTACGTATGTGCGAAGTTCCATACAAAATAACTAAAGCAAATACAAGGGTACATAACGAGGCAACCGTGGGTTTGCAACAGCTCCAACGCTCGTTTGTGCGTAGAAGGTCATGAAAGTGTGCACAGCAAGAACAGAATCTCGGCGCCAGGTCACATACGAAAGATGCGCCATGAATGCGCTACGAGGGCGGCGATAGTGCGCCGCAAATGCTAACAAGGAACAGGACTAAGGCACGTGAAGGCCTACCTAACTCTGAGCTATGGGCCCTCACACTAACCTCCTAGTAAATGAAATTCGAATAAAATACGAAAATTATGAACGAAAATAGACTTCCTGCTAAAGTAAATTCACAGCAACAGCAACTGATATTTGTGGATTGTGTGCGTTGACTACAAAAGAGAGAAAAATGAGCTTCTAAATTAAGTTTACGACTCATACCAGTAGTTGTTGTACATGGGTCATGTTTGTAGTTGCTGGAGCAGGAACCACACTTGCCTGCGTCGAGTGGACCAGAGTGAGCCGCAGTGCCAGCTTTCTAATTGACTTATGATAGCCAACAGGCAACACAGAACTTTTTATTGTTTGGGTTACCTGAACGCAAGACGACATGTATGCATTTAACTTAGCACAAAACACGAAGTTGTGAAGAAATAATAAACTTGCACGGTCTAGAGGGGCCAAATTAAAGCACTGAATCAAACTCAATTCTAAAGCAATAATTACCCTAAAAGTGACAACCAGTTTCTGGTACGTTACACTTGCTTGAAAATCAAGAAATTAACAACGCGTTTTGATTAAAAAAAAAAAATTTTGCGCTATCACTCGCCCAAGTCACAGCGACCCGGCACAGTTCAAAATCTCCAAGCCGAGCAAAGGTTCACCAAAACCCAACGTCGACAGTCAAAGAACAGCAGCGATGTTCTTGGCTGAGCACCGAAGACTGCAGTGAGGTAACTGGCACCAGAACACAACAATTCCACCATTCGTGTCTGCCGCAAAACGAGAAGAAAGCTACCGAAAAAATAACGTGCATCTAGAGTAATGAAAGGACAAACAAGCGCATTCACATGCACTAGACTTGCAAGCATGGAATAATAAAGGACGGCTGGATTCAATAGTACATGGGCTGAGTTAGAGAACTTTAAACATTTTAGACTTTTCACCCAAAAAATTGTTCGGGAACTACATAGCTAAGCTGATCTACCAACTCGTATAGAGGATGAGAGGAAACTGCGTTTTTATGCGCTAGTAATGAGGCACAAAAATTCTTCTAGAATCAGAATTTACACCTAAAAAGTTGTTTGGTAACTACATTTCTAAGCTTACATAGAGTCAAGCTAAGCTGGTCTACCAGCCCATGTAGATAACAAATGAGAGAAAACTGCATCTTTATGCGCCAGAAATGGAGAAGGTGCACGGGCGTGGCAACATGGGGGGGATCTGCATTTTTATGCATCAGAACTTGAGTTGTTGTGTTGTTGAGTTGAGTTGTTGTTGTTGTGTTGTGCTGCATGTGTTGCGCACGACATGCGCAACACAAGCACAGGATGCCGGCACAAGGCGCGGTGTGGAGCAGCTGTGCACACAGCCGCTGCAGCTGCGGCCGGACCTCAGGGACGGAGGTTAGCACTTAACCTCTCGCAAATCACGAGTACACAGCCCAAAGTTGCTTTTACAGTCGAATTTATACGAAAACTTGACCTTCAAAAACCAGTTGCAAACATTTACTCATCGATTCTGAGCCTCACTTGAAGGAAAGTCCTGCTCTAAGCATGATAAAAGATTCACAAAGGAAAATATGGAAGAAAAGTTAGATGCGTACAAGTGAATGAAGTGATTCACGCCCAGTATGGACATAGAGTCAAGTGGTTCAGCTCCACGCGACGAGGACTTCGTGGGACATTAAATCACCAGCCACAGGCGACAGGTGTGCCTCAGGTGGTAGTGTGCTGTACAACCCCACCTCCTCACCTCCTCAACCCCGCTTGCACAACCCCACCTCCTCACCTGCACAACCCTACCTCCTCACCTCCTCTACCACGCCTTTACAAACCCCAGTACCTCCCTGACTACATGTGCATTGTGGTACGCAGAGCCTTCAAGTTCCGTCCGTATATCCCATGCGCCTTTGTACTTTCACACAACACCGCTTAACGCAAATTTTCCATACGCTCAGTGCTCGAATTTTATTCAGGAAAAGTTTAAACTAGTGCATTTTGGCAAGAAAAACAACACGCAGCGTAACCAAGCCGAAAGAAAAACTTTCGTAGCTGGCAGTGCCGTTAGAGCGACGTAGAACGTTTGAAAACCCAGCCCCAGACATTCAACTCAACCCCCATGAGAAATGTCAGTTTGTTCTAATATTTCCGGTCCAACAACCCCGGACAAGACGCCCGATCTTGCTATCGTGGAATCTGCGGGTAATCTAGACACGCAAATGGACCAGGGGCTTTTAACCGATATTACGTGAGGCTTTAAATTGATCACAGACTTGGGGGCTTTAACCCCAGCATCTCGTGTAACAAAGAGACACGCTTGCTGCTACGTAGCGTGCATGAGGAGAAAAGTACGATTTGATGAGTTGCATTGATCAACGACGGTAGGTCACCTCTCATGCTATCTATGGCAAGAAAACATTCTGAGACGTAACACGTGTTCCAGTTCTGCGGTACGATATCCGTGCTAAAGAATTGTCTCGTGCCAAGAGCAAAGTGCAAAGCTCGTCACGTCAAACCCGCTTTGTATGTAACTTGTAAGGCTCGGGTGGTATAATATTCAATATTCATGTTACAAAACCTTCAATCACATATTATTAATTTTCAGTGTAAGTGCGTAAAATCAGTGCATTAGCAGCATGGTTAAATATTACTTTAGAACCTCATTAAAAAGAACCTTGACGCACAGCACATAGGAGGAGGAAAGTACGAGGTAGAGCAGAGTACCGAGGCCTCCCACCACAAACACACAGGACCGAGACGAAGTACTGAGGCCTCCCACAACAAACACACAGGACCGAGACGAAGTACTGAGGCCTCCCACAACAAACACACAGGACCGAGACGAAGTACTGAGGCCTCCCACCACAAACACACAGGACCGAGACGAAGTACTGAGGCCTCCAACAACAAACACACAGGACCGAGACGAAGTACTGAGGCCTCCCACCACAAACACACAGGACCGAGACGAAGTACTGAGGCCTCCAACAACAAACACACAGGACCGAGACGAAGTACTGAGGCCTCCAACAACAAACACACAGGACCGAGACGAAGTACTGAGGCCTCCCACCACAAACACACAGGACCGAGACGAAGTACTGAGCCCTCCCATAACGAACACACAGGACCGAGACGAAGTACTGAGGCCTCCCACCACAAACACACAGGACCGAGACGAAGTACTGAGGCCTCCCACCACAAACACACAGGACCGAGACGAAGTACTGAGGCCTCCAACAACAAACACACAGGACCGAGACGAAGTACTGAGGCCTCCCACAACAAACACACAGAACCGAGACGAAGTACTGAGGCCTCCCACAACAAACACACAGGACCGAGACGAAGTACTGAGGCCTCCCACAACAAACACACAGAACCGAGACGAAGTACTGAGCCCTCCCATAACGAACACACAGGACCGAGACGAAGTACTGAGGCCTCCCACAACAAACACACAGGACCGAGACGAAGTACTGAGGCCTCCCACAACGAACACACAGTATCGAGGCCTCTCATAACGAACACACAGGATCGATGCAGCGTTATGGCGTGACGATGCGTCAGGCGACGTCGCTGGAGCGAGAACACACCTGCACGCTGGCGGGAAGCTCGTTATCGCAGCCCCAATATAATCCGTCAGAGAGTTCGTGTAATGGAAGAAAGGAAAAGTGTACAATTAGGAGGAGAAATCGGCGAAGCGCACCGCACCAGGTGCGATGTTTGTAATGCAGTGGGAGATCAGAATAAGAGGAGCACTTCAAACCTACGCCAATTATAGTCTGTGGCTCACGAATTTTTTAAGGTGAAAAAGGATTCTTTCTTTTGTTGGTGAAGTGAAATGACGACATGAGGACCGTTCACTTCTAGAAAGGGAGCGGCGGCAAGAGATGATTACTACATTCCATACTACGACACGTAGAATAACACAAGACAGACGTAGAATGACACGAGACAGACGTAGAATAACACGAGACAGACGTAGAATAACGCGAGACAAACGTAGAATAACACGAGACAGACGTAGAATAACGTGAGACAGACGTAGAATAACGTGAGACAGACGTAGAATAACGTGAGACAGACGTAGAATAACACGAGACAGACGTAGAATAACACGAGACAGACGTAGAATAACACGAGACAGACGTAGAATAACGCGAGACAGACGTAGAATAACGCGAGACAGACGTAGAATAACGCGAGACAGACGTAGAATAACGCGAGACAAACGTAGAATAACGCGAAACAAACGTAGAATAACGCGAGACAAACGAAGAATAACGCGAGACAAACGTAGAATAACGCGAGACAAACGTAGAATAACGCGAGACAGACGTAGAATAACGTGAGACAGATGTAGAATAACGTGAGACAGATGTAGAATAACGCGAGACAAACGTAGAATAACGCGAGACAAACGTAGAATAACGCGAGACAGACGTAGAATAACGTGAGACAGATGTAGAATAACGTGAGACAGACGTAGAATAACGCGAGACAAACGTAGAATAACGCGAGACAAACGTAGAATAACGCGAGACAAACGTAGAATAACGCGAGACAAACGTAGAATAACGCGAGACAGACGTAGAATAACGTGAGACAGATGTAGAATAACGTGAGACAGACGTAGAATAACGCGAGACAAACGTAGAATAACGCGAGACAAACGTAGAATAACGCGAGACAAACGTAGAATAACGCGAGACAAACGTAGAATAACGCGAGACAAACGTAGAATAACGAGAGACAAACGTAGAATAACGTGAGACAGACGTAGAATAACACGAGACAAACGTAGAATAACACGAGACATACGTAGAATAACACGAGACATACGTAGAATAACACGAGACAAACGTAGAATAACGCGAGACAGACGTAGAATAACGCGAGACAGACGTAGAATAACGCGAGACAGACGTAGAATAACGCGAGACAAACGTAGAATAACGCGAGACAAACGTAGAATAACGCGAGACAAACGTAGAATAACGCGAGACAAACGTAGAATAACGCGAGACAAACGTAGAATAACGAGAGACAAACGTAGAATAACGTGAGACAGACGTAGAATAACACGAGACAAACGTAGAATAACACGAGACATACGTAGAATAACACGAGACATACGTAGAATAACACGAGACAAACGTAGAATAACGCGAGACAGACGTAGAATAACGCGAGACAGACGTA
The DNA here is from genome assembly GCA_030386875.1 of Morinoia aosen. Classification (NCBI taxonomy): domain Eukaryota; kingdom Metazoa; phylum Arthropoda; class Malacostraca; order Amphipoda; family Talitridae; genus Morinoia; species Morinoia aosen. Next base: position 74,375,246 of record CM059579.1, read on the forward strand.
GAATAACGCGAGACAGACGTAGAATAACGCGAGACAAACGTAGAATAACGCGAGACAAACGTAGAATAACGCGAGACAAACGTAGAATAACGCGAGACAAACGTAGAATAACGCGAGACAAACTTAGAATAACGCGAGACAAACGTAGAATAACGCGAGACAGACGTAGAATAACGCGAGACAGACGTAGAATAACGCGAGAAAAACGTAGAATAACGTGAGACAGACGTAGAATAACGCGAGACAAACGTAGAATAACGCGAGACAAACGTAGAATAACGCGAGACAGACGTAGAATAACGCGAGACAAACGTAGAATAACGCGAGACAAACGTAGAATAACGCGAGACAGACGTAGAATAACGCGAGACAGACGTAGAATAACGCGAGACAGACGTAGAATAACGCGAGACAAACGTAGAATAACGCGAGACAAACGTAGAATAACGCGAGACAAACGTAGAATAACGCGAGACAAACGTAGAATAACGCGAGACAAACGTAGAATAACGCGAGACAGACGTAGAATAACGCGAGAAAAACGTAGAATAACGTGAGACAGACGTAGAATAACGCGAGACAAACGTAGAATAACGCGAGACAAACGTAGAATAACGCAAGACAAACGTAGAATAACGCGAGACAAACGTAGAATAACGCGAGACCGACGTAGAATAACGCGAGACAAACGTAGAATAACGCGAGACAAACGTAGAATAACGCGAGACCGACGTAGAATAACGCGAGACAAACGTAGAATAACGTGAGACAGACGTAGAATAACGCGAGACAAACGTAGAATAACGCGAGACAGACGTAGAATAACGCGAGACAAACGTAGAATAACGCGAGACAAACGTAAAATAACGCGAGACAAACGTAGAATAACGCGAGACAAACGTAGAATAACGCGAGACAAACGTAGAATAACGCGAGACAGACGTAGAATAACGCGAGAAAAACGTAGAATAACGCGAGACAAACGTAGAATAACGCGAGACAAACGTAGAATAACGCGAGACAAACGTAGAATAACGCGAGACAAACGTAGAATAACGCGAGACAGACGTAGAATAACGCGAGACAAACGTTGAATAACGCGAGACAAACGTAGAATAACGCGAGACAAACGTAGAATAACGCGAGACAGACGTAGAATAACGTGAGACAGACGTAGAATAACGCGAGACAAACGTAGAATAACGCGAGACAAACGTAGAATAACGCGAGACAAACGTAGAATAACGCGAGACAAACGTAGAATAACGCGAGACAAACGTAGAATAACGCGAGACCGACGTAGAATAACGCGAGACAAACGTAGAATAACGCGAGACAGACGTAGAATAACGCGAGACAAACGTTGAATAACGCGAGACAAACGTAGAATAACGCGAGACAAACGTAGAATAACGCGAGACAGACGTAGAATAACGTGAGACAGACGGAGAATAACGCGAGACAAACGTAGAATAACGCGAGACAAACGTAGAATAACGCGAGACAAACGTAGAATAACGCGAGACAAACGTAGAATAACGCGAGACAAACGTAGAATAACGCGAGACAGACGTAGAATAACGCGAGACAGACGTAGAATAACGCGAGACAAACGTAGAATAACGCGAGACAAACGTAGAATAACGCGAGACAAACGTAGAATAACGCGAGACAAACGTAGAATAACGCGAGACAAACGTAGAATAACGCGAGAAAAACGTAGAATAACGTGAGACAGACGTAGAATTACGCGAGACAGACGTAGAATAACGCGAGACAAACGTAGAATAACGCGAGACAAACGTAGAATAACGCGAGACAAACGTAGAATAACGCGAGACAAACGTAGAATAACGCGAGACAAACGTAGAATTACGCGAGACAGACGTAGAATAACGCGAGAAAAACGTAGAATAACGTGAGACAGACGTAGAATAACGCGAGACCGACGTAGAATAACGCGAGACCGACGTAGAATAACGCGAGACAAACGTAGAATAACACGAGACAGACGTAGAATAACACGAGACAGACGTAGAATAACAAGAGACAGACGTAGAATAACACGAGACAGACGTAGAATAACGCGAGACAAACGTAGAATAACGCGAGACAGACGTAGAATAACGCGAGACCGACGTAGAATAACGCGAGACAAACGTAAAAGAACGAAGAGACACCCACAACAAATGACAGTTTAGTAACGTAGATACAGCACCACATGAATAGCCATCTTTACGAAACAGCTCTAACGTAACGTCTTTAGCTTTCTTTTCTTGCGTCCAGCTGGAATGTGCCTTCGAATAGAACATCTGGAATAGAATGGATAAACTTTAGAACATCTTTAATAGAATAGATAAACTTAAGAACATCTGTAATAAAATAGATAAACTTAAGAACATCTGTAATAGAATAGATAAACTTAAGAACATCTGTAATAGAATAGATAAACTTAAGAACATCTGTAATAGAACAGATAAACTTAAGAATATATGGAACAGAACTGATAAACTTCCCAGTGGATCACGGGGTTCACGGCTGCGGTCAAATCCGGTGGTCTATGTTGAAAGATTGCCTAAGATTTCCTCGCCAAAATCCTTAATTTTTTCAACAAAGGTCACAATGAAGACTACTCAGCTAAGCTGAGCAAGACACTCAGCAGGCACGAGGCTGTGGACTGGAACTTCCCCTCACGCCGTAATTTGTGCCCCGCTTGATTGATCGATCCTTACATCCGGACTCCGCGACGGATCAATTCCGCAAACCCCTCCTGGCTGCAGAACGCTCCATTCCACGAGCACTGCAGCAGACAGCAGCAGAAACGGCAGCAGTTGTAGAAAGCTGTAATAAGCAGTAAGGTGTAGCAAGCAGCAGAACCAGCTGCAGCTGTAGCAAGCTGTAATAAGCTGCAGCTGTAGCAAGCTGTAATAAGCTGCAGCTGTAGCCAGCTGTAATAAGCTGCAGCTGTAGCCAGCTGTAATAAGCTGCAGCTGTAGCAAGCTGTTACAAGCAGCAAGCTGTAGCAAGCAGGCATCAGTAGAGGCGCTGCAGTTGTAGCAAGTAACTGCAGTCGTAGCAAGCAGCTGCATGCAGGCACTAGCAGCAGCAAGCAGTTGCATGCAGGCAGCAGTCACCAGATGCAACAAGAACTTCCTGTGTTCCGCCGCGCTGCCCCCATCCCCCCCTCTTCACCGCACCTACTTCCCCCCTCCCCGGTAGTTTAGGGAACGCGGCATCTCTATTGGGCATCTTGCTTCAGGTGTACTAGACAAGTAAGTCAGAAAGAAGGAGGGAGAAAAGACACAGACGAGATAGCGAAGAGTTGAAAATAGCCAAGTGGGCACAAAATAAGCACAGCCCAGCAGGCTGAGGCACCAACCACAACACGCAGCGCCCAGCAAAATCAAGCCCAGTGGAGGGCTAGGTTACGCGGCCCACAGATGTAAGGCTGTGTGCAGCAGTTCGTGCATGTGTGTGTGTGCATGAATGTGTCAGGGAGATAACAGGAGATAAGGAGGCGGCACCGCCCATTATCTGCTGCCTCGACAGCGCTATAAGCACGCGATCTGGCGACCGTGAGACCCCGAGCTGGAGTTAGGTAGGCCTTCCTTTTCCTTTAGCTAAAATTATTTTTTTGTTTCGGACTATCTTTCTTCGTTTCGGAGCTGTTTTTATTTTTAAGCACTTACTACTTTCTTCTTCAGCTTTTACCTTGTTTCATAAACTTCTTTCCCAATTTCCTGTTACTGTGCGCATCGTGCCTGGATACATCTTGTGCCTGAATTCCTCGTTCCCTTAACTCCACACAACATAGCACCTTTCTCCTCTTTAGAACACTTTCGTTATGGCTAGGGAGGCTTAAACTAACAAATATAAAAACGCGATCTGGTGTCCGAGGCAGAAGTTTTAAGCTACAAGCAACTACTAGATCTCCAGCCCACACAGCTGTAAGCACTTGGAAGCAGTTCAGACTGCAGCTGTAGCACAGCACGCAGCAGCTGTATTACCACACAACAGCAGTTAGTCAACGCCGCAGCTGATCCAGTTCCACTTTAAAAATCCCCGATACAGGAACATTTTTCCAGTTACAGGCGTAACACACCAGCAACACCCACACCAGCGCCTTTTCATGTGTAATGCAGCTACCACGCTTACCCCAGCAGTATCCTCGCGTCACTGTTGCAACAGCACCGCACACAGATGCAGCAGCACCCCACACGGGTGCAGTACCTCCTACACGGGTGCTGTACCCCCCACACGGATGCAGTACCCTCCACACGGATGCAGTACCCCCCAGACGGGTGCAGTACCCCGCACACGGATGCAGCAGTACCCCCCACACCTGCAACATCACCCCACACAACTTCAACAGCACCAGAGCACCAGCACGCGCACGTGCGCAACACGGCGGGCCACAGCAGGTGTGGGTGCTGGGGAGGGGGAGGGGAGGGGAGGGGAGGAGAGGAGGGGAGGGTGAGAAAGGAAAAGATGGGTTTCACTGCGGAATGCTTGCTCCAAGCAATGAATGATCATCAGAAGTCGAACTGAGGCGCTTCGCGTCTAAAGCGCAACATTTCACTTTTGAGCCCTGCAAAGTCATCATTTGGTCGCTTCACAACACAGTCATTTTGGTTCGGTCAAATTTGGTCACGTTCGAAGTCATCACTTCACAACACGAGTGATCTCCCCTCGTGACATGCGGGGTTATCATTTGGTCTGGCAGATAGAAGGGCCTAATTAACATTCGTCACTTCACAACGCGAAAGATTTTTCTCCGTGCAGCCTTCCTTGAACCCCGGAAGTCGCAGCGCTCCGCCTGGTAAGTAGTCTTTGTGAAGTAGTCTTTTTTTTCCGCAAATTGTCTCAAGTTTCTCAAATGAAATTATACCCCAAAGAGGACTGAGCATCACTGTGGCCTAACTTCCTTTGATGAGAGCACAATTTGAAGATTTTGGCGATAGAAATGCGTTTTTTGCAACGCTGGCGCGAAAGCCAGAGCCAGAAAGCAGCAGTAACTGCAATTAGAAAAGCGATGGCAGAAATAGCAGTAACGTTGGTATCAATTACTTCACCATCATTAACAATAACTCCAATAAAAATGCAATATTGAATGAAAAACGTTAATCAGGGCGCCACATGTATCATAAATCCAGCGCTACATCGGCGGCATTAGCGCTTTAGCTGTGACATCAACGGTAACTAACACAATTGTAAAAGAAAATAACAGCAACAAGAGCACAACACATCACCAGGCTCCAACACAAGGGAATGCTACACACAAATATACGACGCATGGGACACTCACATTCCCCACACACACATGCTACATACACACATGCCACACACACATATGCTACAGACACATGGGACACACACATGCTACATACGACACATGGGACACACACATGCTGCATACGACACATGCTACACACATGCGACACACACACGTGCGACACATACACGTTCGACACATACACACCCCACACACACATGCGACACACTCGCCACCAAACGGCCGGCGGGTCGATACACTACCGCACAGATTATCGACCGAGATCGACTACCTCACTCCCCTCGCTTCCTGTTACAAGCAACTAAATGGCTCTGAGGAGGAAAGTTGGGACGGAGTTTAGAAAGGAGTTTAGAACCTGTTCACGTGCCCTAAAATTACACTATTATATCAACAGCTTTATTGTTGATAATATTAATTTAACGAGTACCAAAAATTTTTCTGTTGATTATATCAATACTATATCGAGTGTCAAACGTTACACTGATAACTCCTTCAATCCACTGAAGTATTCCCAAAAATTACACTGGTGATTGTAAAATCATCTCCAGAAAATAACGATAAGTTTCATAAGGAAAACATTCATCCGTAAGATACCAGAAAAAAAGCATCTAAGTCATACCCACAAGGTTTTCTCAGCTTTACAAAAGTTGAGACACAGTCAAAAAGCAACACAATATAGCATTTTTGTCATAAATTCAAGCGCTGTCTAAAATGTGTAAGCGTTTTTACTATATTCAAAGTTCAAACCAGAATTGTAGCTTCAAAATGCCATTCATTCAACGGCAAAATTTATAAGTATGAGATAGGATGCCAGATTAGCGTAACCTGGATGCTGACAGTGCCTGACGGATACTGACGGTACCTGCCAGATACTGACGGTACCTGCCAGATACTGACGGTACCTGCCAGATACTGACGGTACCTGCCAGATACTGACGGTACCTGCCAGATACTGACGGTACCTGCCAGATACTGACGGTACCTGCCAGATACTGACGGTACCTGCCAGATACTGACGGTACCTGCCAGATACTGACGGTACCTGCCGGATACTGACGGCACCTGCCAGATACTGACGGCACCTGCCAGATACTGACGGCACCTGCCAGATACTGACGGCACCTGCCAGATACTGACGGTACCTGCCAGATACTGACGGTACCTGCCAGATACTGACGGTACCTGCCAGATACTGACGGTACTTGCCAGATACTGACGGTACCTGCCAGATACTGACGGTACCTGTCAGATACTGACGGTACCTGCCGGATACTGACGGTACTTGCCGGATACTGACGGTACCTGTCAGATACTGACGGTACCTGCCAGATACTGACGGTACCTGCCAGATACTGACGGTACCTGCCAGATACTGACGGCCCCTGCCAGATACTGACGGCACCTGCCAGATACTGACGGCACCCGCCAGATACTGACGGTACCTGCCAGATGCTGACGGTACCTGCCAGATACTGACGGTACCTGCCAGATACTGACGGTACCTGCCAGATACTGACGGTACCTGCCAGATACTGACAATACCTGTCAGATACTGACGGTACCTGCCAGATACTGACGGTACTTGCCAGATACTGACGGTACCTGCCAGATACTGACGGTACCTGTCAGATACTGACGGTACCTGCCAGATGCTGACGGTACCTGCCAGATGCTGACAGTACCTGCCAGATGCTGACAGTACCTGCCAGATGCTGACAGTACCTGCCAGATACTGACAGTACCTGCCAGATACAGACAGTACCTGCCAGATACTGACAGTACCTGCCAGATACTGACAGTACCTACCAGATACAGTAACAGCCAGATACTGACGGTACCTGCCAGATACTGACGGACTTTACGCCTCAAGAACGCATCCAGTTGAGTATCAACGAGCGCAAAAAGATCGAGACGATAGCAATCCCCATAAAGTTCAGGATTAGATAAGAAAAATTACGGATTAATCTCGATGCAGACAAAGCGGCTCCGTACAGGAGGAAAATAGATCAAGCTAAGATCAGGGGCACCGGCTGCAAGCGCATTTCGTGTTTGACGTACAGAGAGATGGCATGCGTACGGAGAAACCCAATCTTTCCTTTGTGGCAACACTTGTGCCACCAGAGATATATGCACATCAATAAGCCTGCCAACTCAGGCTTTTCTGAACGGGGTTTCGAGATTTTGTTGAGAGCTTCAGCCTACACAAAGTTGTAGTAAGGACAACATTTTTAGAAACGGTCGAAATGAGATCCACAAACGTGTTTTAGGCTTCTGCAAAACCAGGAATGATGGCAACATAATTAGCAGAGTGTTGAGGGGTTACAGTATGTCGAGTTTCGGGCCACTGGAACTGTCTAGCCGTGATTCACAATAGAGAAGAAATGGCCACCATTCTCCCAAGGAATTGATTTTCTATGTTTCAATTCACAGCAAAATGTAGGAGTATGTAGTCGTGCTACCGTTTTTTCCATAATTCACAATAGGGAAGAAATGACCGTCATTCTCAAAAGGAATTGATTTTCCATGCATCAATTCACAGCGAAGTGTAGGAGCATGTTCAGTGGTAGTCGTGCTACCGTTTTTTCAATGATTTACAATGGGCTAAGCAATTAACGTCATTTTGCATAAGAATTAAACTTTCCATGTATTCGTTAACACTGACTGTCGAGAGTTTACAGCAGCATGTTCAGCGAAATATTAATGCAAGTCAAATTTTCCAGCCATGATTCACTGAAGGTAAGAATTTCCCTGCACTTTGCACACTTAATTCAATTCAATTTTCACAGTAGCAGTTTAAGTCAGAAAAGAGCATTAGCGTATCGTACATCACATTCGTTAGATGATACCTCAGTAATTAATATATCCACGTTAACGATGAACGCCACAGCCTACACAAAGAGTTAACTTTCTGAGTTTTGGACTGCACGAGGAACATAAAAGCTGACGGAGGGCAGGCGTGGCGTGCCCCCCACAGCTCTGCTCCAGCAAAAATATAACAGAATATAGAGAGCAACATTTACAGTGAAATGGTTCAAGTAAATTAAAGAGTATAATGAAAGAAATAGCGCAAAATAAAACCCCTGAGGGACACAAAACCCTGGAAAAAACCACTGACGGACACAAAATACTGAAAGAACGAAACACTGACGGACACAAAATACTGAAAGAACAAAATACTGAGGGACACAAAACACTAAATTAAGGGATCGAACGCAGGGAAACAAAACGGGCAAGGCTGAGTTAGGGCAACAAAACGGAGCAGTTGACAGACCTTGAGGCGCCAGTTGTCGCCGCAGTCAACCTTGAGGCGCGCCTGCCACGCTGCGCTGAAGTGACCCGAGTCTCTGGGGGCACACATCAAAATGCATCATTCTTACAGAAGTCAATAATTAAGAAATTAAATAACTTCTTGATTAAATATTTGATTCTCACAAAATACAATAAATTAGAAATTAAACAACTGCTCGAGTAAATATTTCATTCCTAGCAAAGTCAATGAAAAAGAAAGTAAAGTACTGCTCGCTTGAGTAAATATTTTCCGGGATTGTGGGATATAATATAGATTTCTATTGAATTGACTAGCTATCCGGCCGAATCAAAAAGCAAGTCAAATTGATAGAACATAATCAATGTTCCCACGTTTTTGACTCAATCAAACGACAAGCCATTTTAAAAATGTTACATCTCAGTAATCGTACACTTCTAACTCATTCAAAAGACAATTCATCCCAAAAATGTTACATCTCAGTAATCGTACACTTCTAACTCATTCAAAAGATAATTCATCCCAAAAATGTTACATCTCAGTAATCGTACACTTCTAACTCATTCAAAAGACAATTCATCCCAAAAATGTTACATCTCAGTAATCGTACACTTCTAACTCATTCAAAAGACAATTCATCCCAAAAATGTTACATCTCAGTAATCGTACACTTCTAACTCATTCAAAAGACAATTCATCCCAAAAATGTTACATCTCAGTAATCGTACACTTCTAACTCATTCAAAAGACAATTCATCCCAAAAATGTTACATCTCAGTAATCGTACACTTCTAACTCATTCAAAAAACAATTCATCCCAAAAATGTTACATCTCAGTAATCGTACACTTCTAACTCATTCAAAAGACAATTCATCCCAAAAATGTTACATCTCAGTAATCGTACACTTCTAACTCATTCAAAAGAAAATTCATCCCAAAAATGTTACATCTCAGTAATCGTACACTTCTAACTCATTCAAAAGACAATTCATCCCAAAAATGTTACATCTCAGTAATCGTACACTTCTAACTCATTCAAAAGACAATTCATCCCAAAAATGTTACATCTCAGTAATCGTACACTTCTAAATCAGTCAAAAGACAATTCATCCCAAAAATGTTACATCTCAGTAATCGTACATTTCTAAATCAGTCAAAAGACAATTCATCCCAAAAATGTTACATCTCAATAATCGTACAATTCTAAATCAGTCAAAAGACAATTCATCCCAAAAATGTTACATCTCAGTAATCGTACACTTCTAAATCAGTCAAAAGACAATTCATCTCAAAAATGTTACATCTCAGTAATCGTACACTTCTAAATCAGTCAAAAGACAATTCATCCCAAAAATGTTACATCTCAATAATCGTACACTTCTAAATCAGTCAAAAGACATTTCATCCCAAAAATGTTACATCTCAATAATCGTACATTTCTAAATCAGTCAAATGACAATTCATCCCAAAAATGTTACATCTCAATAATCGTACATTTCTAAATCAGCCAAAAGACAATTCATCCCAAAAATGTTACATCTCAATAATCGTACATTTCTAAGTCAGTCAAAAGACAAATGCAGTTTGTGAGCAGTTTGTGTCGGTCAGTGAGTGATAGAGCGCAGCTACGAGCTGCATATCAGATGATTATACTGCTTGACAGAGACTGCAAGTAAAGCGCGATGCGAGTCGCAACATACTAGAACAAGCTCTCACCCGCACATGATACAAGAACAAGCGCTCACCCGCACATGATACAAGAACAAGCACTCACCCGCACATGGCACAAGAACAAGCGCTCACCCGCACATGGCACAAGAACAAGCGCTCACCCGCACATGGCACAAGAACAAGCGCTCACCCGCACATGGCACAAGAACAAGCTCTCACCCGCACATAGCACAAGAACAAGCGCTCACCCGCACATGGCACAAGAACAGGCTCTCACCCGCACATGGCACAAGAACAAGCTCTCACCCGCACACGACACAAGAACAAGCCCCCGAACAAGACAACAAACACTCACCCGCACACGACACAAGAACAAGCCCCCGAACAAGACAATAATGGAGTCAACACTCCAATTCTGGAAACCAGTTTAGAAGAAGTCAACAATTTCTATTTGTATTCAGCAAGGAACCAAGTTCTTAGAACCAGTTTGGAGCCAACGTTTCTTGCGTCACTTTCATCGAGACAGTTACATACAGCGTTTGTGTGTGAGTGTGTGGGCCGGAGTTTAAATTTTGGAAAGCACAAATAGGTTTGAAAGTTCACGTAACAAATGCTGGTAAGCGACGCAGTTTCCTTTTTTCGAGCACTGAGCAGCATTTCACGGCACTCTCGTTTGACTCTTTCTTTCTCAGCGCGACAACGCGAGAATTGCACTTCTTTCTCATATTCCAGAACACCGAAACCTGATGACATTTGTGAGTAACGATAAATATCAAGGAAATAGATTTACTAAATGATAAATAACATAGATTTAGTAACGATGAATATCACGGAAATTAGCGAGTAAGCCAATAATTTGTCAACAATCAAGGTATAAATATGGCATAACGTAAAGATCGTACTCCATTTATTGTCCAGTTCAGTGAACTTAACTACAATTGGTTGATAATGAGTTAGTTTCCGCCCCACCAACCACAAAAGGTGGTCCAAAAAAAAGCATGAAGGCATCATCTAGTATGGAGTTACACGAGCATGGAATCTGAGCACAAGATGCGTTCTCACGCAAGATCTCCTGAGCATGAAGCAGCAAGTTGAGACGGAAGGTAATGAAATAAGATGAAAGGTAAAGAAGAAAACAACTAGCGCTGAAAAACAGCACCATTGAAGTGAGAAAGGAACTCCTTTATAAAATAAAACCTTATTCTATTTCGAAAAAGTAAAGCTAACTTTACCTTTGGCTCGAGACCTCGCATCTACCCCTTGGGAGAACTAATTCCCATGGATACACTAAATATCTCTTGAGAGTTTCAAGGAATGTATCCTGCTGCCACATTTCCTGCAATTCAGTATCCTACACCAGGAGTCACAACAAGGAACCGAAGTCGAAGAGATAAGTTTAATTAAAAAAATTAGAGTCAAACTTCAACTCGAGAATTAGAGCCAAACTTCAACTCGAGAATTAGAGCCAAACTTCAACTCGAGAATTAGAGCCAAACTTCAACTCGAGAATTAGAGCCAAACTTCAACTCGAGAATTAGAGCCAAACTTCAACTCGAGAATTAGAGCCAAACTTCAACTCGAGAATTAGAGCCAAACTTCAACTCGAGAATTAGAGCCAAACTTCAACTCGAGAATTAGAGCCAAACTTCAACTCGAGAATTAGAGCCAAACTTCAACTCGAGAATTAGAGCCAAACTTCAACTCGAGAATTAGAGCCAAACTTCAACTCGAGAATTAGAGCCAAACTTCAACTCGAGAATTAGAGCCAAACTTCAACTCGAGAATTAGAGCCAAACTTCAACTCGAGAATTAGAGCCAAACTTCAACTCGAGAATTAGAGCCAAACTTCAACTCGAGAATTAGAGCCAAACTTCAACTCGAGAATTAGAGCCAAACTTCAACTCGAGAATTAGAACCAAACTTCAACTCGAGAATTAGAGCCAAACTTCAACTCGAGAATTAGAGCCAAACTTCAACTCGAGAATTAGAGTAAAACTTCAACTCGAGAATGAGAGTCAAACTTCAACTCGAGAATTAGAGCCAAACTTCAACTCGAGAATTAGAGCCAAACTTCAACTCGAGAATTAAAGCCAAACTTCAACTCGAGAATTAGAGCCAAACTTCAACTCGAGAATTAGAGCCAAACTTCAACTCGAGAATTAGAGCCAAACTTCAACTCGAGAATTAGAGCCAAACTTCAACTCGAGAATTAGAGCCAAACTTCAACTCGAGAATTAGAGCCAAACTTCAACTCGAGAATTAACGCCCTACTTCAACTCGAGAATTAGAGCCAAACGTTTATTCAAAAATTAAACCCAAATTTTAACACAAAAATTAAAGGAAAGTTCTAATCAAAAAATTAAAGGAATACTCTAATTAAAAAATTAAAGTCAAACTCTAATTCAAGAACTAAAGCCAAACATTAATTCAAAAATTAGAGTCAAACATGAACTCGAGAACCAGAGCCACTAACGCAAACGTGGCATTATGGCCCCTCTCAGGCAGGGCTGGGGAGGGAGAAATTGGAAGGTTACGCAGGCCACAATTGCAGGAGCCACTCAACTCAGTGTCGCATTCAAGTCCCCCAGCAGCTCGAGACTCATTTCGTGAATGGGTCTCAGAAATATTTTTTAGTTAGCCTAAAAGTTTACCAACAGCACGGTCATTTCGCAACGAAATCTAATGCACATTCATGACCAATATGCTTTATTAACACTCGGTGTACACAGAAACGCAACCCCCGACGTATAAAAAACACTGGGTATACAACACAACACAATGCACAAACACCCTGCACACAACACGACCCCATGCACACAACACTCAGCACAACGCGTGACCGGCGAACAGCGCAGCACACCAGCACAAACAAATGCGGCTCGGAGATACTAGAGTTGTGTGTGGCAGCGCAGCTGTGCTGTGGTGGTGTTGGTGGATCGTGCGCCCGGCAAGGGGAGAATAAGAAATGGTCAAAGGAATGACTCAGAAATGGTCAAGGGAATGACTCAGAAATGGTCAAGGGAATGACTCAGAAATGGTCAAGGGAATGACTCAGATATGGTCAAGGGAATGACTCAGAAATGGTCAAGGGAATGACTCAGAAATGGTCAAGGGAATGACTCAGAAATGGTCAAGGGAATGACTCAGAAATGGTCAAGGGAATGACTCAGAAATGGTCAAGGGAATGACTCAGAAATGGTCAAGGGAATGACTCAGAAATGGTCAAGGGAATGACTCAGAAATGGTCAAGGGAATGACTCAGAAATGGTCAAGGGAATGACTCAGATATGGTCAAGGGAATGACTCAGAAATGGTCAAGGGAATGACTCAGAAATGGTCAAGGGAATGACTCAGATATGGTCAAGGGAATGACTCAGATATGGTCAAGGGAATGACTCAGATATGGTCAAGGGAATGACTCAGAAATAGTCAAAGGAATGACTCAGATATGGTCAAGGGAATGACTCAGAAATGGTCAAGGGAATGACTCAGAAATGGTCAAGGGAATGACTCAGAAATGGTCAAGGGAATGACTCAGAAATGGTCAAGGGAATGACTCAGAAATGGTCAAGGGAATGACTCAGAAATGGTCAAGGGAATGACTCAGAAATGGTCAAGGGAATGACTCAGAAATGGTCAAGGGAATGACTCAGAAATGGTCAAGGGAATGACTCAGAAATGGTCAAGGGAATGACTCAGAAATGGTCAAGGGAATGACTCAGAAATGGTCAAGGGAATGACTCAGAAATGGTCAAGGGAATGACTCAGAAATGGTCAAGGGAATGACTCAGAAATGGTCAAGGGAATGACTCAGAAATGGTCAAGGGAATGACTCAGAAATGGTCAAGGGAATGACTCAGAAATGGTCAAGGGAATGACTCAGAAATGGTCAAGGGAATGACTCAGAAATGGTCAAGGGAATGACTCAGAAATGGTCAAGGGAATGACTCAGAAATGGTCAAGGAAATGACTCAGAAATGGTCAAGGAAATGACTCAGAAATGGTCAAGGAAATGACTCAGAAATGGTCAAGGAAATGACTCAGAAATGGTCAAGGAAATGACTCAGAAATGGTCAAGGGAATGACTCAGAAATGGTCAAGGGAATGACTCAGAAATGGTCAAGGGAATGACTCAGAAATGGTCAAGGGAATGACTCAGAAATGGTCAAGGGAATGACTCAGAAATGGTCAAGGGAATGACTCAGAAATGGTCAAGGGAATGACTCAGAAATGGTCAAGGGAATGACTCAGAAATGGTCAAGGGAATGACTCAGAAATGGTCAAGGGAATGACTCAGAAACGGTCAAGGGAATGACTCAGAAACGGTCAAGGGAATGACTCAGAAATGGTCAAGGGAATGACTCAGAAATGGTCAAGGGAATGACTCAGAAATGGTCAAGGGAATGACTCAGAAATGGTCAAGGGAATGACTCAGAAATGGTCAAGGGAATGACTCAGAAATGGTCAAGGGAATGACTCAGAAATGGTCAAGGGAATGACTCAGAAATGGTCAAGGGAATGACTCAGAAATGGTCAAGGGAATGACTCAGAAATGGTCAAGGGAATGACTCAGAAATGGTCAAGGGAATGACTCAGAAATGGTCAAGGGAATGACTCAGAAATGGTCAAGGGAATGACTCAGAAATGGTCAAGGGAATGACTCAGAAATGGTCAAGGGAATGACTCAGAAATGGTCAAGGGAATGACTCAGAAATGGTCAAGGGAATGACTCAGAAATGGTCAAGGGAATGACTCAGAAATGGTCAAGGGAATGACTCAGAAATGGTCAAGGGAATGACTCAGAAATGGTCAAGGGAATGACTCAGAAATGGTCAAGGGAATGACTCAGAAATGGTCAAGGGAATGACTAAGAAATGGTCAAAAACGAGAATTGGAAACAGGCAAAAGCGCGGCACCGCCAACGGAGCGAGACTGAGCCAACGAGCATCGAGGTGCACGTTGTCCAAGTCGTCACTCGTCAGCAACGCATGCAGGTGTGGTAGAGTGCGTTGTGGTGGGTGGAGTGCCTTCTATAATTGTAACTACTACACCATTCACGAGGCGGTTCGTAGCAAACGACATCTGAATCGTCACAGACAAAATCTCATTTGTAGTAAACGAAACCTTGTTCGTGACCGACGAACTATCGTTTACTGCAGAAGTATCTTGTTTTTCACAGACGATCTCTGATTTGCGATAAACTGAAATCTCATTTATATATTACTCGAAATTTAACACGTTAGTTGCGATGGGCTAAACTGAAGTTCAATATTCAACTTGAATTTAAAATCAAAAGTGATAAAAAAATTTGAAAATATCAAACATTAACTGGGCCTGTTAAATACCATTAATTTAGAAAGGTTGTTAGAATTTTTCAAAACGACCCATCGATGGGTCGTTTCGCAGCAGGAAAAACATAACTACGACCCACCGGTGGGTCGTACCGCAATGAATGTGTTAATTGCACGAACAAATCAAATTTGGTGCAAGCGGAATATACCGAGATGTGGTGATGGAGAAAACGAGTGTCCCAGGTGGTCATATATGTAGATGACCTGTGATGCTTCCTCTGATGATGAACATGGAAAAGGAGCAAATAAAAACCAGAGAGATTGGCTTCTCTTGGCCGGATTTGAAAATTTTTAACAATCTTTCAAAATTAATAGTATTTCATGGACCCAGTTAATGTATGGTATTCATAGAATTGCTGACAATTTTTGACATTACATTTGAGTTGAAAAATATTGAACTTTAGTTTAGCCCATCGAAGTCAACGTGTTTAATGCAGGCTGCTTGAAAATCTGGCCCATAGTGGCGAAGATCGAGAACAGAGAACTCCGGTACGAGAAGGAAAATTCTCCTAAAACGGTCGTACTTCACTGCCACATTCTCAGGATACGGGCTGAAAAACTTATGTAATTGCCAACCAACAGTCCAACGGTGCCGTGAATGAAGCAACGCAGCACAACGCGACTTGGGCAACACAACGTCGCTACAGCTGTGCGCCACGTACCTACACCACCAACACAATGGCAATTGGACATTAAAAAAAACATGGTCAAAAAACTGAAATGGCACATGAGGGAATAAGAAATCGTAAAATAGCTAAAATGGCACATGAGGGAATAAGAAATAGTCAAAGGAGACAATCAAAAACCGGGGGAAAAAAAGAACAAGAAACGCCTCCCGTGAAAAGCACATAAATCGCCTGCGAGAAAAAGAGTGTACCACAAGAAAAGGAAATAAAACACACGATACGAAAAAAATAAATAATTTTCTCGTGATGAAGGGAAATAGCACAAGGAGAAAAAAAACGCTCGTAAGGAATGAACCCCAAGTTGTGGTACAGCCCCAACCCTAAACGGGGGGAGGAATAAAGTTGGGGGCGCCCCCCCCCCAACATGGCGCCCTCTCCTGCCCCCAACACCGCACGTGTAGCAGCCTCCCTCCCTCCCCCCCCCCCCCCCCCCCGTTGCAGCGCACCACAGCACACCAGAACGGCGCCACTGCACAGGTCCAATGCAGAGGAGCGTTTATTGGAACACCAACATTCCGGCGTGTCGCAGGAAGTGGCAAGCTCGTCATTAACGGCGGCCGCTTGGGTCGGTCTGATGTGTGTGTCGGGGAGGGGAAGGGAGGAGTGTGTCTGTGTGTGTGGGGGGGGGGTATAAGGCAGAGATACTAGAACTAGAAACGGTGGTCGCTAGGTGGGGACCAAAGCCTTAACTTGGAAGTCAGCCATTTTTAACACGTTCCCCGCTTATTGAGCCATATGTGTGCCAGTAGGTAAATTACTCGTTCACCTACCAGTACAAATGAACCACATTTCATCTTTTTAGCGGCATTTAAAAGAATAACTTATTCATAGAAGGTAAAGTGAACCGTGCAATTATATTTTCATATTTCACAGGAAGGATAAAACGAGCAGTCAAGTCGATTTTCCAATTCTGCTACTTACAACCTAACCAAACCAACCGTCAACAGCCGCAGTGAACGTGTTAACCCTTTGAGTACGAAAACTCAATTGGTTTAGGAAAAAATTTCTAGGGAAAAAGTTATCAGTACCTTGACATATCAGTGAAATTACCCTAGTATGGATTTTTTCGCTTAAGCGCCTACTTCTTTATTTTGAAAATGAAGTTTTCGAATTTTCGAATAAATCATTTATAGGTTTTAGGATGGCGAGAATGCGGAATCTGTGCACAAGGTGTGCTCCCGCACAAGATCCCCTGCGCATAGGTACAGTAAGGTTAGAAGGAAGGTTATGAAACAAGATAAAAGTTGAAGAAGAGAGTCAGACGTGCCGAAAAACAGGACAGCAAAAAAAAAAAAGATGGTCCTCAAGGAAACCAAGAAATGTTTAATTTCAACAAAAAAAGACCCACCTTAGATTCAGCTGGTGGCTTCACATTATTCCCCTTTGACAGTGTTGATTCCCATTCATAATACAATAATTGCATCATGTTGAGGGTTCATACTATTTTAATTCAAGAAATTACTCAACATAACAGCTACTGATGCGGCTTTCAAAAATTCAAACAGAAGCTAATTTATTTGAATCAGAGCCAGATCCCACATTTATAAAGTTACACACTCTCAAACTCGCACATTGACATCACACAATTACCGTAAGCTAGTCGCTAATTTCGACGCCATAACCGAAACGAAGGCCCCGCGTAACATGAACTTGACACGGAAACGAGCACAAAAGGCCGTTCAAATTCCCGGGTCGCGTAACTTCATGAGGCCGCACGCCGAGCTCCGCGCAATGGTGGCAACCACAGCAGCTCGCGCCCCGCTCCTCCCTGTGCCACTTCTGCTGTGATCGCTTCAAACTTTACCGCCGGTCATCGGTATCGTTGGTTCATTACTGATTAGCATTAGTAGTAGTTTGCAAAAAGGTTACTAGCCTATCTAGTAACCTGATGTTACTAGAGTACTAGACCCCCTCGCCATGATGTGATCGTTTCCAACTTTACCGCCGGTCATCGGTATCGTTGGTTCATTTTCTGAAGAAGTCCAAGGTTCAAGGCTCCGCCACCTTCCTGGCTAAAATAGCGACAATCTTTGAAGAGCGAAGAGATGAACCCATTTAGTTAGATTGAATAAGTTATTTAAGACCTCTCCTTTACCAAAATTGCGACGATCTCAAATAAGTGCAGAGATGGGCCCATAGAGTTAAAATGGACGAGTTGATCAAGGCTTTCCAAAGCAGAAAAAAGGGGTTCCAATGAGGTGAAGGAGAAAAGCACTATTTACAATAGAGTTAAGAGCCCATTTACATAGATAGAATAGTTGCATCATCCTGGAATGGGAACCATTTAGCATAGACAGCGAACTGTACAAAGCGGGGAATCTACGCACAAGGTGTGCTTCCGCTAAGAATTCCCCGAGCATAAAACAGCAAGTTACGAAGGAAGAGGAAGAAAATACAAGGAAGAAATCGCGAACTGGGCATGATAAACAAGTCCCAAAGTCCTATCTATAGCGAAAGCGACCCACCAGAATCTCCCCAGGGGGCGCCAGTCCTCATAGGATGGGCAAATCTAACTCGCGGTCCTATGCCCTAAGGGTTTAACTTAGCTCTTACGAAACCCAACAAGTATATTTGAAGCTTCTGTCTTGAGCAAAACGTGCATTTTAGCCTTACCGAAAATCATTCAGCAGTAAAGAGTAATATTGAAGTAGTCAGTCCAAGGCTCTGTTTCCATTGTAATGATCTTCTCACACAGAATAAAAAAGAGAAGAGACCGTTTAATAGGGATCGAGGAAAACGCTTCTTATAACAAATAAGTATAATTAACAGAACAATACATTATAAAAGTCTACTGTACATGAAATAACTGCCTTTGCTAAACAATACCATTAACAAAACAATAGGGAACTACCGTCTATTGAACACGGAGTAACCACCCCTTTGCTCAAAACAATGGACCATCTGTTGACCTGCTTGTCCTGAGGAAGGATTTTCAAATAATTCCGGTCGTCGTAGCGCTACAGCAGGAAAGAATTTACCCTGCCAGCTGGAAGAACTTACCCTGCCAAATGGAAAAATTTACCCTGCCAGTAAGAAGATGTTACCCTGCCAGCTGGAAGAACTTACCCTGCCAGCCGGAAGAAATTACCCTGCCAGCTGGAAGAACTTACCCTGCCAGCCGGAAGAAATTACCCTGCCAGCTGGAAGAACTTACCCTGCCAGCCGGAAGAAATTACCCTGCCAGCCGGAAGAAATTACCCTGCCAGCTGGAAGAAATTACCCTGCCAGCCGGAAGAAATTACCCTGCCAGCTGGAAGAAATTACCCTGCCAGCTGGAAGAAATTACCCTGCCAGCTGGAAGAAATTACCCTGCCAGCTGGAAGAAATTACCCTGCCAGCTGTACCGCTTTGACGACATCAATAGTTAGAAAAACCGATACCTGGCTCACGCGAAAAAGCCGCAGTTCACAATTCCTCACAAAAGCAAAGCCGTGAGTGACGCATACAAACAGAATTACGAACACTTGCGAAGAGGAGCGTAGGGAATAAGCCCAACAACAAATTTCCAAACACTTCATAACTGACGGTTACATAAAAGTACACGGAGCCACTCGCAAATAAAACGCTTTCACTGTTCTGCATGCCAGACAACGCACGTTATCGCTGTCACGCGTGTCGCTACACAGTCTATCTTTTTTGCCGCCTGCATGCATGTTTTTCGCCGCCCAAGTAATTAAATCGCTTAGGCGGCGAAAAACATGCATGCTCCAGCGAGTAAGTTAGACTCGGTAATGTATACTTCTCCAGTTTGAGTTAATTAAGCAGACGTTTGTCAGCTCGGTCTCTCCAACAAAATAAACAATTCGAAGTAACTTGATGAGAGCACCGTCCATTAAAACATTTCCCTGGGTTCAAAAGACAAGGTTGTCTTTCTTTTCTTACTTAAAGCGTACTTTTCCAATAAAACGGTTATCAGACCATGCAACGGGACTTGAAAAGAGATTAATTAGCATCATTCAAATGAGGTTCCATAGCAAGAAAAGCAAAGCGTTTGAGGCCGACTCTCCTGAATCAAGCACGAAGACAAAGAAAAACTCGTCGGACCGCCGACTTTTTCCAACGCTGTCGCTTAAAATTTCTACATAGGTGACGTCATCTACGAATCGAGCTCGCAAGTGTTAGATTTTCAATAGCTTTGATTTTAACAAAATGAAATAAAAATTGAGAGCGCCAATCATGGCCATTATGTTACACAAAATCTACTATTTATTATTACCAATACACATTGTTACATTCTAGCAATATTATGAGCTATTGACATTTACAAGTAGATTGTACGGTAGTGCAGGCACTTCACGTCTATTATTAAAACTATTAATAACGTCATTAACGTGAGTTTCAACACAACGAACCTCGAGTCAATTTTTCTTGGTGAACACACCACATCAGTACCATGGATAACCTCCCACACCACCACCACACCCCCAGCAGCAATTGCTGTGGCGCACACAAACACCTGTATAGCCGTCCGGCCATAGAACCGGTATACGAAGCAAGAACTACTCTCTACTGCTGCAATAAATATATAGTTGTGGTTGCAGATGTGCTTTTAGTTACCCGTAGCAACAGGCACAAACAAAACAGAATAATGCTTAGGAACAAAAAATATACCATTAGGTGTTTTAACTCAAGTTTTGACTTATTGTTGCAGCCCTCAAAGCCCTGGTTCAGATTATATCGCAAACAAATTTTTTTACGGCTCCCACATTTCGAGATTTTTTTCTCGGTACATCTACAAGGGAATTTTCCTTAGCCTTGGGCACCTTCACTCCACTTCTCAACGCTCGACAGATCGAAACCCTTTCCAGACTTGAATCTTGTAACAACACAAGGACACAATTGAACATCCAGTACTGCGTAAACATGCATTGTATTCCTAAAACTGTTACCATACCTTGGTACTTCTAATTTAACACACTAACCGCCATGGGTAAAACTTTAGTCCAATATTCGACTCGAATTTAAAGTCAAATTGAGTTAGTGACTACTGGCCGGTCAGTAACAATGAAAATTTTCTCCGTGTAACACCGGTGGCTCAGATGGCGGTTAAAGTGTTAAGAAAGGCGAGATGAGTGAATTTTTCAAAAAAAGGAAGTTTTACAGTTCCCCCGCATCTCGCTCTGCAGCGACTGGTGGTTCAAACACAAAAAAAATACTGATGTTCCTATTCCGTCCAACATCGCGCAAGAAAATAAATGATATATTTTCTAGTTGTTGAATTAATTTACATTATTCACAAACAATCGATAATGGTTGTGACAAATTTTAAACTAATAGAACATATACGAGTGTGCTGAACACATCCGAACTTGGCAACTCCCTAGGACTTTGCCTCCGTAAGTTAATCTCAGTAAAAACCAAACGAATTAAACTCGAAATTTAGTGCACCATCCACCCCAATGGATACACCTGCAACCAAAACTGTGCACGCTCTTCTCCGTGAGATTACAATTCCGCTCAGAAATATTAAAGCGAGAGGCGCATCTTTGGAAATTCTAATCCCAAGTTTTTGTTTACCAGCGGTTACCGCATCAAAACCCTGCTGTCCTATTTCAAACCAAAGACGAATTAAACAAAAAATTGTTAAAATAATTTTCATAATTTGCACTTTAAAACACCGGGCATGCCAAAACTTCCAGTGTAAGGACTACTGCCTGCCCACTTTCGGTGAGTAGGGGCTTTTTACGTCGGACATCTTAAACTCAATGCCTCAATTTTACTACGTAGCCAGTTTTATTCACTAGTTTTTGCAAGAGAGCAACTTCGGTGAAACGCATTGATTGAGAGAGCCGCAGCTTCTGCAAGTTAGCGCATTTTATATTAATATATTAACTAATTCATATATTTTTGGAAGACTCGCAATGAATACCACTGACGTGGGCTATTCGTGTGTGTACCAGTTAGCGAAATCTGTATACTTCACGATTTGTTTAACGATAAAACACAGACGATAAATTTCAGTTAAGTTAGATTAGGATGGGTAAGATACGCCTGTTTTTGGTTTATTTACCTTGCCCAGGTCAGCTTACTTAGGAAACGATACTCATTGTTTTAATATCAATAGGACACTTTATTATTATTATTATTATATAAGAATGTTTTAGCCTCCCTTAACCACGACAAAGATGTCACAAGAGAGGAAGGAGAAAGGCACCATTTAGTATGGAGTTGAGGGAACGCGGAATCTATGCACAGATGTACAGAAACAGTAAGCTAAGAAAGAAGTTCATGAACCAAGATAAAAGTTGAAGAAAGTAGTAGGTGCTGAAAAACAGGACAGCAGTGAACCGAAAAAGATGGTCCGTAACAAAACCAAAACCTATTCTATTTCAACAAAAAGAGAGTCTACCTAACCTTTAACTCAGGCCCTCACATAGTTCCCCTGGGAGCGCTAATTCCCATAGATACAACAGTTGTATCCTCCTGAGAGGAGGGGGGGGGGAGCGGGAGCTTAGTCTTACATAGGAAACGATAGTCATTGTATTAGATAAATAAGACACTCCCTATTGATAAGCTGACCAAAATAAAGCCATACGTCAGAGGACAGTTACGTTACGACAGCGCTGGGCCGCAGCCCGTAGCCATAGAACACAGCACCGTTCAGCGGTCTGTTCCGGTAAGTGCGCAGCGTCAATAGCCGCCTCCTCCACCACAGTTTCGTCTCAATGAGCATTTATTGCGAATGAAAAGTCACTTTAAACCGGCATTTATCCGTTGCCAAAAGCAATTGTCTCAAATTTGGCTGATCTTTTTTTTCCCCCTCATCCCAGTCTAACTTTTTCGCCGCCTGCATGCATGTTTCTCGCCGCCCAAGTAATTAAATTGCTTAGCCGGCGAAAACATGCATGCTGGGCATAGTTAGACTGGACATGCTGGACATAGTTAGACTGGACATCCTCGTAATGCCGATAAGATCGTTGTCCAGTGGAGCATGACTTAATTATTCCCAATGTACTGGATCGAAAATATTTCTGTGCCTTCCGTTCCTACAGCGTGAAGGGTTACGTTAGAAAAAAAATTGTCGAGTATGTGAACAGACCTAAGTGTGTGGAAATAGTAAGATGTGTGAAGCGAGCAAAATATGCGAAAACAGCAAAATAAGTGAGGAGAAGCAAATTTTCAAAAGAGCATATAATGTGAAGAGCACACCAACACAGGCAGTCGCGCGAGTGACACACAACTCAATCGTCAACAACACGGAGAATCGCACAACAGATGTACTCTTCCCACACATAATAGCTTCCCTATGAAGCCCAATTATCGTTAATCTACATGATAACTCAAAATATAGAATTGCCAGCAACAGAGCCTGTCACTGGGAGCTTACAAGAGCTCTACCTCTCATGGTTTGTTCGTTAATTTCGGAGTTTCGTGTTGAAATATTAAAACCCAAATTGGCTGTAACACATTTCATTTTTTAAAATTTTTCTCAAGGAAGCTGTTTTTATTCTTCTTCCTACGGTTGGTTGCAATGCATTTCATGTACCAACTTCACTTGCAATAAACTTTTTTTTTCTCTCCTTGTGGTTGGTTGTAATGCATTTCACGTACAAACTTTTTTTCAAATAAGCTTTTTCCCCCAGCGGTTGGTAATGAATTTCATGTGTGAACATTTTATAGAACGAGTTATTCCCGTATTCCACCATGTGGTTGGTTGTGATGCATTTCACGTCCAAACATTACTTGAAATTATCTTTTTCTGCCTTCGGTTAGTCATAAATTTAAAGTATGAACATTTCACAGAATGAGCTGCTCCCGTATTCCTCCCTACGTGGTTGCACTAGAACAGCGGTATTCATTGCAGGCTCAATACACGTCTCTCGAAAAATATATAAATTAAGTAATATACAATTTCCATAATATACGTTAACATGCAGTAGCTGCTGCTCGCTCAATCAATGCGTTTAACCGAAGTGGCTCTCTTGCAAAAATTAGTAACACTGCACTAGAAGCACGCGGCGACGAAAGCAAGGCGGCGGAGGTGAGGTGGGGCGGGAGGCACTTGAAATAGCAACAAAGACACCTCGGTTGCGCGCGTCCAATTACAGCACACGGCATCAGATGGAGCCTGTCGATGCTGCACTCGTGAGATAACATTCGCTATCGCACAGCACTCCACGCTAATGCGTCCTGAGTGACGGGACACGTATGCTTCAATGCGACAGCTTCGACCGATTCTATTATTAATTGGGAAATGTGAGATTAGATTGTGTGTTTTCATGTCTTCCTTGCCACAACAAAAATGTTTTCAAAAGGAGAAGGAGGAGGGCATAAATTAGTATGGCATTAAGGAACGGGGAATTTATGCAGAAGGTGCATCTCGACCCCTCGCACATAGAAACAGCAACATGAAAAAGGTTGTTAGAGATTAGAAAGCTATGCAATAATGTGAAGAATTCTCTCCTAAATTGTTTCACTACGATGTTACACAGATACACTATGATGAAGAGACCCGAGTAGCAATCCTGTGGGAATTGTACGACAACTACGCGGAGACAATCTCGCGCGTACGTCTGGCACTACTTAAGGCTAGCTCGTACGTCTGGCAGAACTTACATCATGTTCAAGACGCGGCTCATGACGACGCCGTCAGCCAGCCCAGCCACGGTCACGCCAGACACGTTCGGGAACGTCTCCAGCTGCACAACACAAACACGACACGTGAACAAATCTCACTGAAGTGTCAGCCTAAAATTTTAAGTTTATACTTTTGAAGTTTTCCTCCCAAGGCTATTGCAGGACTGGTAGCTTGGATACATGATCACATCCGTTGCCTCACATGAACTTTCTCTGACCCACCATTATTTGCATTAAAATTAAATGGATTTGGATAGTCATTCAAAAGAGTTAAAATCCCAGTATGAAATGAAGAGACAGTTATCCACCACAGAATACATTAGTTATTTAGTAATTGGGGAACTAAGGGATTTATACTGGTCAATCAGAACAAACAAGACAAATGCTTTCATTGATTACATATGGCAGTTTATCATGGAAATACAGATGGATTCATCCATAAGCAAATAATGAATACTTCAAATAAAAATATTTTTCCTAGGGTGAACTTTCAAAATTTAATAAATCAACAAACTGGCTGCCAAATTGATAGGTTTTAATTTACTTATATACCAAAAATGAAACAATAAAATATTGAATGAATGATCAATTTTTACATAGGTTTCCAGTCAATATGTTCAAGAACACTATATATTTATTATTAGCTACTTCAAATTTGTATTCTCATTGGAATATTTCCTCAATAATGCTGTATTTTTATCAAGAACACAATATATAATTAGTTGCTTCAAAGTTGTACTCCAATTATTAGCTGAAAGGTTCACTGAACCTCTCACCTCAAGGCTACTACTCCATAGTTCAAAAGAAAGTCTTCACTTGTATTGCATGTCTACCAGAAGGCAACATTTGCAAGCCAGAGTTCTTAATGGCAACCTTGACACAAAATAATGTTGAGTCCCTCATCCACCACTTGTGCCATGAGCCTCATATATGAAATTTGTATAGAATATTTCACCTTTATAATTTACTTCTTATAACAGCATTCCTCACCCATAAAACAAAATATCACATACCTATGTAGTCAAGTGACAACAGTGTAAGAGTAGAAGCAAGTAGAAGATTAGTGGCTTTTAAAGTAGTACTAAAACTATATATTTACTAAAAGAAACAAGGATACCAAAATTTTTTATTTATATCTTGAATTATATATTTCATCATTTGAAGTTATAGTATCAGTTGAATCATTTCAAAAGGAAAGTACTTTTTAAAACAAAGTATTATATGAAACCAGAGTACTTGAGCAAATAATTAGAATATAATTTTGAAGCAATTAACAATATATTATGTTCTTGTTAAAAAAAACATTTATTGAGGAAATAATTAGAATACAATTTTAAGGCAATTAATAATGTATTATGTTTTTGATGATAAGATAGATTTATTGAGGAAATAATTAGGACACAATTTTCAAACCATTAAACTCTTTCCCACTAAGTTACACCTTTCTATCATTTTGCTCTTTGCATTTGTTGATGATTGTGCTTTAGGGGGATACATTTTTATCTTTGAATAGTTGCTAATAAATAATATTACGTAGTTGATTCCCACTTGACTATTTACAGTTGAAGTTTTTTATTCATGTAGCTATTATTCATTATATGTTCAAGTAGTACAAAATAACTATAAGTTATTTTTTTTAATTTTAACATAAAAATAACTTGAACAATATTATTGATTGTAAAAAGAAATATTGTTCAAACCTTGTTATATAAGTGTCAATGTCATCAAGCTGCCCCCAACATCAGAATAGGAATACAACTGACACTTGGTAGTGAACTTCACAAAATACTATAGACACATTCAACACGACACAAATTAATTACATAACCACTTCATTTAGTATGTCATATATTAAATGCATTTGCAGTTGATGGCAAAAGTCCTACCTACTTATTTAACAATATTGGTAAGCTATTTAATGCTATATGGCTTATTTCTTTGAAAATATTTCAAGAAAAAAAATTTACCTTTCTGCAAGCTAAAGAACCTTGAAAGTTTTCTTTTTTTTAAATTCAATTTTTATAAAATTCATTTTGATCCAATTAGAACAGGTGATGACGGCACAAAATAGGACAGTTTTCTTTAGATAAGATATACATTCTTCTAATGAAAACATACTTGATACACAATAGGAAATTGTCACATAAAAATTTTACATATAATTTCTCAAGAATTTATTCTATATAGTTAAAATTTTTGGTAAATATGTAGCGTTTGGTAAGTATCGATTTTTTAGTTTTTGGGACCTATACATAGTTAATTAGGTTAAAATAAACAAGTTTTCTTCTATGCACTTTCCGTCGCAAATGAGTATTTAATGAGTTTTAGCGGTAGGTTTAGTTTCATCCTTGATGACGAATGCGCTCAAATAAAGAGCTACTAATGGATTACAAATTTTTGTTGCTTGAATTGTGGTAATAATATTGAAATAAACTACTTTTCATCTATACAGTTTTTGCAGCAAATTAGTATTTACGAGTTAGATCAGTAGGTTTTATTTTCTGCGCGATTTAGCTGTTAGAGTACGTTTGAATGCTTTGTAATTTATTATTAGCTTATCTTGCAGAGCTTGCTGAGCCTGAACTTACTTCTAGGATCTTTTATTTAATAACACAATAGAAAGTATCACCCAAAAATAAATTATAGCGGTGTGTTAACTTTCGTCGTCGATGGCAGGAACCGCTCGAGCATTCGAGGGCGTCGGATCAGAGCGTCCATGATAGTGTTGCTTGACAGGCGGTCGATAAATTAATTGCCGCTTCAAACACAAGAGTTGCCCTAACTAATTTACCAACCATAACTTTTAAAATACTCATTTGCAGCGGAAAGTGCATAGAAGAAAACTTGGGTAAATGTAAAGGACTTGACCATAATCAATTTTCCACTTTTTGATCAACAAAGATTGTTGATCAGACCAAAATAAACAATTTTTCTTCAATGCACTTTCCAGCGGAAATGAGTATTTTAAAAGTTATGGCGTTAAATGAGTTACCGGAACTCCAGTGTGCATCACCCTATTACAAACGTAAAGAGGTTGGGTCGTGAGGGGTAGCCACAGTTCTTTTAGTTTTATAGTTTTCACTAAAAGAACTGTTGCTACCCCTCACGACCCAACCTCTTGACGTTTGTAATAGGGGGTTTGCTCTTCGTCGGCTTGGTTGGCGCGCGGGAACGCCTGTTTACTTTCACGTCGGACCGCGCGGTGTATTTTTCCCCGCCTCAAACACTGGAGTTACGGTAACTCATTTAATGCCATAACTTTTAAAATACTTATTTCCGCCGGAAAGTGCATAGAAGAAAACTTGCTTATTTTGGTCTCATCAACAATCTTTATTGATCAAAGAGTGGATAATCGATTATGGTCAAGTCCTTTACATTTACCAAAACTTGTTTATTTTGACACAGTTAACAATGTTTAGGCACCAAAAAGTCGCAAATTGATTCTTACCCAACGCTACACATTTACCGCTGATTTTATTAGAGATTGCAAAATTCAGCAAACAAATTCATAAACAATTATCCACCAAATCTGAACTTGCACCCTAGTCATAAAAGTTGTCAACGTCATATGAGGTCACATATATCTTGTCTCTTTTATCTAGTTCCTATCTTAAACTATGTGCCTAATAAAAAATTCATATTAATTTTTGAATGGCGTTTCTGATTAATAACCTGTAGCAAGCTCCCAACACTCAACATAGCCCTTGCAAATTGATTACCTTAAACATTAATAATTATTATTGTCATTAAGCTCTAATTTGATATGCCATAATTACATATATTTTTCTGAACAAAAGCTTCATAAAATTTACTGTAAACTAGCCTACTGCAACCTTTAATAGGCAGTGGTCACTCGGCAGTAGCGTCGGACTTGTTATCCCCGAGCCTGGCGTGATAGAAAATAAACAAAACAGAATCACCATCTTTTTATAACAATAAATTCACATACCCATGCAATAAGGCTGTTGCACACATTAGAACTATCCATTTTGTAATGTGGAAATCAGTACACATGCACTTCACACCGCTAACATTATTAAGCGCATCGCCGCAACCACACTCGAAAGCTTCCAATGCGCAACTGAGTCTTTTACAGATTGACATGACATGTGTAGACTACGCCAGTGTTGCCAGATGCAGGGAAATTTCCCTGCTTTCGGGAAATTTTGGGTCCCAAAGGGAAAAAGGGAAAAAACTTTGAAAACCGCATGAAAACAGGGAAATTTTGCTATTAGGCTTCATTTTCAAGTAAAATTATATCTTAGTGATCAGCCATTTAGCATTTTGTGCTAAGCTACTCAGTATTTACATTTTTTAACTCATATCGGACATGTTCGAACTTTGATACACGTACTGTATTTATTGTACGCGTACATACAGACTTGGAACAGTCAGAGGCGCGCGCCACTGCGTCGCAGCCGCTCAGCGCCAGTACAACTTTACGTATTCACGCTTTACAGAGTCGCAGATCCTAATCATCACAGTTGTATAAGTCATTATAATGATTGTATTGAGAGGAAATTGAAGCGACGAACTTCAGCATTAGTGCAATTTTTGAAGTGAATTAATGTACAGCGGTGGGAATGAAACGCCAATATCAAAAGTAATAAGTAAACGTTTAATTCATACTCAAAAGTACCTAGAGTTGTGGGAAACTGAAATGAAATTCAGAGGGTGGCTCAGTAAAAATAAAAAGGAATATAATATTTTCGTAGTAAATTATATGATGTAAGTAGATGGAAAAGCTGGCAAATCAGAGATTGAAAACCATGCGGGAAGGAAAAATAAAAACTATAGAAATTAGAAGAAAAACAACTAGAAGTTCTTTGGATACGCACAGCGGCAGTAAACGAAGAAAAAATACACAAGTAGAAGAAGGTGAAATTAGACTTGTTCAATTCCTATACGAGCATAATCTTCCGCATTCTATTGTTGAATATTTAGTCTCAGTTGTGGAAGCAGCTTGTCCTGATTCGGAGATTGCGATAAACTTCAAATGTGGTAGGACTAAGTGTATTGCAATTGTTAAGAATGTTTTAGGAGGCGAAGTGAGTGATAATATTTATGAATTCTTGAAGAATCATTATATTTCACTGATAATGGATGAATAAACATATAAATGAAGTACAAAGCATCTGGCATTGTTGGCAAGGGTTGTTACAAAAGTTGTTAAAGATTCATTTGTGACTCTCATCACACTCATTAGTGCTAAAGCAACATGCTTGCGTGGAAAAATCAAAGAGATATTCACTAAAATAGGTATTTTCTGTAAAAGGAATATGATTGTATGTATGTACGTAAGTATGTTTTAAGAGTTTACAAAACAGGGAAATTTTTAGTCAAAAAGGGAAATTTTGAGACCAAAACAGGGAAATTTAGGTTAGACCATCTGGCAACCCTGGACTACGCTGCCGTGCTTCGCTTGGGGGACACGAGTGACAAGTCTCTCAACGCTATCGTACTCAGCTGATGTAGTCGTGCCACAAGCGTTTGGCAGGCCCATTCAAAACAAAATGAACCTGGTAATTCATCATAACTAGATTATTGTAGATGGTTGGTGTGCATTTGTAAGAATGTGACGCGCACACAGTAACGTGTTCAATATTTATATTCACCTGCATAAAAGCTGGCCCATAGCAACCGGCGTGCCAAATTGCGACCAGTCGCGCGAACGGAAACTCGAACGCACTCTTTCTCCCTAAAAACAGGGTAAAGAAGACCGGCAGGCGGCAGCAGAGGGACTTCATAACGCCGTTAGGTACAGAATTTCTGGAGATTTCTTGAGTTCACCTCGTGCGACTTTACACTTAAGTTTACCCACTCGTAACTTTGGAACGGATGCACCCATCGACTTAAAATTACTCTCAAATGAAAGAGTGAAACATTTCCAGTAGTACGGTGTCCTACACATGACCACGGCCTCAACGGTTTTCGAAAAAATAGAGAAATTTTGCGTTGAGCCTATCCGACTCGCGCTCCCTCAGAAAACTTAAGTTTACCCACTCGTAACTTTGGAACGGATGCACCCATCGACTTAAAATTACTCTCAAATGAAAGAGTGAAACATTTCCAGTAGTACGGTGTCCTACACATGACCACGGCCTCAACGGTTTTCGAAAAAATAGAGAAATTTTGCGTTGAGCCTATCCGACTCGCGCTCCCTCAGAAAACTTAAGTTTACCCACTCGTAACTTTGGAACGGATGCACCCATCGACTTAAAATTACTCTCAAATGAAAGAGTGAAACATTTCCAGTAGTACGGTGTCCTACACATGACCACGGCCTCAACGGTTTTCGAAAAAATAGAGAAATTTTGCGTTGAGCCTATCCGACTCGCGCTCCCTCAGAAAACTAAAGTTTACCCACTCGTAACTTTGGAACGGATGCACCCATCGACTTAAAATTACTCTCAAATGAAAGAGTGAAACATTTCCAGTAGTACGGTGTCCTACACATGACCACGGCCTCAACGGTTTTCGAAAAAATAGAGAAATTTTGCGTTGAGCCTATCCGACTCGCGCTCCCTCAGAAAACTTAAGTTTACCCACTCGTAACTTTGGAACGGATGCACCCATCGACTTAAAATTACTCTCAAATGAAAGAGTGAAACATTTCCAGTAGTACGGTGTCCTACACATGACCACGGCCTCAACGGTTTTCGAAAAAATAGAGAAATTCTGCGTTGAGCCTATCCGACTCGCGCGCCCTCAGAAAACTTAAGTTTACCCACTCGTAACTTTGGAACGGATGCACCCATCGACTTAAAATTACTCTCAAATGAAAGAGTGAAACATTTCCAGTAGTACGGTGTCCTACACATGACCACGGCCTCAACGGTTTTCGAAAAAATAGAGAAATTCTGCGTTGAGCCTATCCGACTCGCGCGCCCTCAGAAAACTTAAGTTTACCCACTCGTAACTTTGGAACGGATGCACCCATCGACTTAAAATTACTCTCAAATGAAAGAGTGAAACATTTCCAGTAGTACGGTGTCCTACACATGACCACGGCCTCAACGGTTTTCGAAAAAATAGAGAAATTCTGCGTTGAGCCTATCCGACTCGCGCGCCCTCAGAAAACTTAAGTTTACCCACTCGTAACTTTGGAACGGATGCACCCATCGACTTAAAATTACTCTCAAATGAAAGAGTGAAACATTTCCAGTAGTACGGTGTCCTACACATGACCACGGCCTCAACGGTTTTCGAAAAAATAGAGAAATTCTGCGTTGAGCCTATCCGACTCGCGCGCCCTCAGAAAACTTAAGTTTACCCACTCGTAACTTTGGAACGGATGCACCCATCGACTTAAAATTACTCTCAAATGAAAGAGTGAAACATTTCCAGTAGTACGGTGTCCTACACATGACCACGGCCTCAACGGTTTTCGAAAAAATAGAGAAATTCTGCGTTGAGCCTATCCGACTCGCGCGCCCTCAGAAAACTTAAGTTTACCCACTCGTAACTTTGGAACGGATGCACCCATCGACTTAAAATTACTCTCAAATGAAAGAGTGAAACATTTCCAGTAGTACGGTGTCCTACACATGACCACGGCCTCAACGGTTTTCGAAAAAATAGAGAAATTCTGCGTTGAGCCTATCCGACTCGCGCGCCCTCAAAAAACTTAAGTTTACCTACTCGTAACTTTCGAACGGATGCACCCATCGACTTAAAATTACTCTCAAATGAAAGAGTGAAACATTTCCAGTAGTACGGTGTCCTACACATGACCACGGCCTCAACGGTTTTCGAAAAAATAGAGAAATTTTGCGTTGAGCCTATCCGACTCGCGCTCCCTCAGAAAACTTAAGTTTACCCACTCGTAACTTTGGAACGGATGCACCCATCGACTTAAAATTACTCTCAAATGAAAGAGTGAAACATTTCCAGTAGTACGGTGTCCTACACATGACCACGGCCTCAACGGTTTTCGAAAAAATAGAGAAATTTTGCGTTGAGCCTATCCGACTCGCGCTCCCTCAGAAAACTTAAGTTTACCCACTCGTAACTTTGGAACGGATGCACCCATCGACTTAAAATTACTCTCAAATGAAAGAGTGAAACATTTCCAGTAGTACGGTGTCCTACACATGACCACGGCCTCAACGGTTTTCGAAAAAATAGAGAAATTCTGCGTTGAGCCTATCCGACTCGCGCGCCCTCAGAAAACTTAAGTTTACCCACTCGTAACTTTGGAACGGATGCACCCATCGACTTAAAATTACTCTCAAATGAAAGAGTGAAACATTTCCAGTAGTACGGTGTCCTACACATGACCACGGCCTCAACGGTTTTCGAAAAAATAGAGAAATTCTGCGTTGAGCCTATCCGACTCGCGCGCCCTCAGAAAACTTAAGTTTACCCACTCGTAACTTTGGAACGGATGCACCCATCGACTTAAAATTACTCTCAAATGAAAGAGTGAAACATTTCCAGTAGTACGGTGTCCTACACATGACCACGGCCTCAACGGTTTTCGAAAAAATAGAGAAATTCTGCGTTGAGCCTATCCGACTCGCGCGCCCTCAAAAAACTTAAGTTTACCTACTCGTAACTTTCGAACGGATGCACCCATCGACTTAAAATTACTCTCAAATGAAAGAGTGAAACATTTCCAGTAGTACGGTGTCCTACACATGACCACGGCCTCAACGGTTTTCGAAAAAATAGAGAAATTCTGCGTTGAGCCTATCCGACTCGCGCGCCCTCAGAAAACTTAAGTTTACCGACTCGTATCTCGCGCGTTGTCAAAACATCCTATCCTAAGAATTCGAAATAATAATATCCTCAACTTCACTTACAATGAACAGACTCTTTCATGACAAAAGAAGGCATGGGAAATTGAAAACAAATAAAATTAACCTCAGAGTCATATCATTTTCTATATCAATATTTCCCGAGAATAAAAGCTTACGTTTTTTCTGTTCTATCGAGCTATATTTTGATCGCTATTCAAGCCTTTTTAATGGATATTTAATTTGTCCTGTGCTTATGCACTATCGTTAAACCCTAGAAAACCTATAACATAATTTCTACTTCTTTTTCAAGAATTTGTTGAACCCTGAACGCATTGTTTGTTTCTCCTCGCGGTTACTGTGTCGATATAAGTTGTGTAACCTTGTTTTTTCTTTTGTTTTCATTTTATTTGAAAGTTAAACCAATCAAATGGTCTTTCACAAAATTGGTTTGGTTTTTATATTTTCCAAAATTAGATTGAATGACTATTACGAGAAAATATTTATGATAAAGTAATTTATGGCAGTGCATAACAAATCATTATTGACTGCCTGTTTTTTCATGTCTTTGAATCAGGTGATTTAGGCGTTTATGCATATGCATCCGCTACGATTTTTGTGTTTCGTTTTCCGTACAGGCTAATACGTTTCTTTTATTTACGTCATTCTTAACGTAACTGTTTCGCTACCTCCACGCCTTATTTGAGGATGTATGCTCAGGTATTTTTGGGGTACTTTTTCCAACATTTATTTCACTTCAACAGCCGTTTACGATGCGTCTAGTTCAATATAGACGGGTTTTTTGCATTTGTTATTACAAATTAATAGCTTTACGTAAGAAAATTTGGCCATTGTATTGTTTTTTAAAGAGTCAAATTGATGGATGAATGAAATAAAAAATTTCTGAACGTTTCAAGAATACATTCTTAGGAGGGAGAACCATGCTTTGAACCGCAAATTTTTATGAACCGCAAATTTTTACTGGCTCACTCGCCGTATGTATAAAACTGCCGAATTAATTTGTATGTTTTGAATAAATTTAGTTCAAATTCTACTCTAAGCACTTTAATGTACTATTCAATCTTTCTCACAGCCCAATGTCTAGATCCATCGTATCAGCATTTTGGAGATACAGATTTTTCAGTTTAACGTTTGCATTGGTATGGGTAAGTTTCGTTGAAGTTTTTAACTTTTAAGAAACAACGGATGGGTTACAGATTTCAGTTTTCGCATATGAAACTGTACAACTTATATTGGAAAGAAACAATTCTGTTCTTTACTTCATATTTAAAATGAGACTCTTAATCTGACTCAAAACAAATGTTTGTGAGTAGACGGCGTCTAGCTGTCCACTTTGCTGACACTACAAATGTCTGCTGACCAAGCCCCGAAATGTTTTTGAGACTCAGAGGCCTGCTCTCGGTTTGTTTTGAGATCCCTCCTGCATTTGCGCTTTGGATTACGATGTCTTCTTAGTTTTATGACTAGCGTTGTGGTGTCAGGTTGTCCTTTCCATTAGTGACAGCAGATCATCATCTAAAATTTGACTCATCAAAGATCAAAACTTGTGGGTATTAAGTAAATAGAAAAGTGTTCCTTGACATTTTGTGAATTATTTCTTTTCTAAAAATGGAGAGTGTTATCGAGCTCATGAAATCGTTTCCCAGCAAGAGCATGAACAGCAAACGAAAACTTTATAGAATTCTGTCTAGAAAGTTAGGAACTCATAGACATGAAAGATCAAGAAATCGTTTCAGAAAACTCGAATTGTCAAGTCCAGCGTTCAACTTCCAAGTGGCCAGAATAGTTAAGGTAAATTTATAAACTTAAATTAGTTTGTGCGAGTGTGACTCCGATTACATTTATGTTATTTTAATTCTTCTCGTGGGCTTTCGGACCGCCATAGCCGTGTGGCTTTCGGACCCGCCTCCGTGCGGGCAAACCCGGGTTCGAGTCCCGGCGGCGCTGGTGGCGATTTTCTCTGTTGGGTATAGGGGTACATAGGGGAAAGTCCTATCTTTAGTTCTCTAAGTGATTAATCATATTAAGCAGCAAGATTTTGAATTATTTTCTCGCTAATATCTTTAAATATATATGTTATGTCCCGGGAATTTCCGGGAAAGTAGGAATTCCCGGACAGGGAAATTTCAGCCAAAAATCATCCCGGATCTCGGGATCCCTGGATGCAAACCCTAGTGGTATCCTACTTTGAATTTTAATGTTTTTGAAGTCCCTGTAACTCGAAAGCTAAGTAGTTTTTGTCATTTTATCCTTCGCAAAAAACGATTTTTTTTACTTCATAGACTTATGGTTGAAATTTGTCCGTACAAAAAAACACCCTTTATAGTGTAGATTATTCTTATACAGTAAAATACAAAGTTCCTGCGCATAATTTTTCTTTCGTTATTACAATATTCAAGTTAGTATTGAAGAAATTCAATTGGTTGGTCTGTCTTTTTTGGTTGGTCTGTCTCCATTTCACGCCCTTGATAGGATAGTTAATGACCGTACCTGTGATACGAGTTTGACCAGTGCACAAGCACATTAATGTTTTAATCGCGTGTACTATTAGGATGGATATATTTGTTTGGCATCCACATCTGGAAGATTTCTATATTGACAATAGCGAATCCCTTCATTTATGACGGGATTATTCAGGTGTCTTCTGAGTAGGCAAAGTAGGCAGCGCCTACCCTGCGAAGCATAGATCAGAATCAAATAAGTATGCACCAATTCAACGAAATTACAATGGTTGATTCAATTACTATGCTCCAAATCGCAAAATTATGATATACATGGAGATGAGGTAGGCAAAATTTGCACACTGCCTTTCTTACCTGCATCTCCACTATGCAGGGTAACAAGAAAAGAAAAAAGAAAAGAAAAACCGTATATTTCCAAAAAGGTTGGCATATGAGATACATGACAAACATATTGTATTTTAAAAATTTCTTAATAGAAGACGGCATTAGACAAACGTACTATACGAGGAGTACTAATAGACAGACTATACGTAGTCTTGTAATAGACAAACCATACGAGGTGTACTAATAGACAAACTATGCGAGGCGCACAAATAGGTAAGCCTTACTAGGCGTACTAATTAATAGACACGCCAGACGTGGCTTGCAAAATAGATTAACCCTGCCATGGGCTATTTAATTCAAAAATATCATTTCACGGATATTTTATGTCCCAAGAGATGGCTGACAACTTATATATATTTTGAAATACTACTAGAGAATTCTTCGGAATTCCTAAATGATTTTTTGAACCAAAAGTAAAAAAAGACAAAAAACGCTATACCGAAGCTGCTCGAAACACACCGTTGTAAATGACTATCAAGTATTGAGAAAAAGTTAGTCACAAAGTAATTTCTAAAGCACATGTAATTTCTAAAGCACATGTTACTACTTATATCACGCAGTTGTATACCAGCGCCACAGCGGAGCTCCACAGTTAACAGCAACCTCCATGTTGACAAAACAAAGTTCGGCCAACACCATCGAAGCCATGCTGGTCAGCCTCTTGCACAACTATCGAAAAGTGCACGGAAAAGAGCTCGCGCCGAAGTGCATAGTAGTTGACCACAGCTTTGCTTATCTACACGCAATAGTGTCCTCATTTAAGCTGGGCGATCTGCCTACCTACCTTGACAAGTTGTGGATGCATCCTGAAGAGTCAGAACTAAACTTCCTGAATATAAAATTGTGCAGAGCCCATTTTATGAACAATATCGCACACAACTGCAAAAAATTTTATCCGAATATGAAGCCCAAAGACCGTAGCATAATTAAACAATACTTCGCCGACATGACAGAAGCCTCCTCTAGAGATGAACTGTACTCTGTGTTTCGAAACCTGGCTAAAATAGTACAGAGCCGTTTTCTTGTAGAAGAAATAAAACCTCTTCTTGACCGTGGCTACGTTGGTAGTGAATGTGACATTGTTGAGTCGACCAACGCATTGGTGGTTGAAGATGGCGGAAGATATCGTGAAAAATGTGCAGTAGGTAAAAAATTCGTGTCTGTAGCTGAAGAGGTAAAAAATAACCTTGCAAATGAAGGTAGTGTAAAAAACCCATTTTATTCTCCAAGTTTCATGGAGAAAATACTGACAACCTGCATGCCATTCACGCCACTCTGGTGTGGAATCCATGGTGGAACTGAAACAAACGGATTAGTGGAGGGGTGGCACAAGATCGTGAAGAGGGATATTCTCCGAGGAGAGCAAGTATCAACAGCTGACTTTATTTTAAAAATGTATGAACAAACTAAAGGCAGAACGATAGAATCCGAAAAAGACTACAAAATTGTTAAGAAAAAAGTCATTTCTAATCTAAGTGAATTTGTTGAACGTTGGTCGTCAAAGAAAAAAGAAAAATTGGAGCAATCTTACAGCTCTAAAGCTAAAGAGAAAGCAAAAGTCCGACAGGGTCGTCTATCTGAGAAAGATGACACACGCGAAACGCAATCGACCCACGTTTGCGATATCGTGAAGCTGGCGAAATTTCGCCGTAGAAGCATTTCAACGTCGCCCCGAAAGAAGGAGTCGTACAAGAAAGTTAAATACAATGATGAACATAATCAGAATGTCAACAAAGAAAAATTGTTCTCTTTGGAAACGTACAAATCAGAAGAAACATACTCACCAAGTGAAATGATGTGGCTCAGTCGTTTTGGTCTAAAAAGGAAGGATAAGGATAACATCCTGCAATGCTACAGTTGGCTCACAAGTGACACGATAGAAGGCTTCGCAAGACTTGTTAGAAATTGCCATCCTCAGTATAAATTCGACTCGCCGCTGACGTGCTTTACTCCACCGCCCCTGAGATACGCCAGCGAAAAATTTATACAAGTCCTTAATACTACCTACAACCGGTGCAAGGTCATGGTCAAAAAGACTGGTTACAAAAGTGCGAGTGACGGCGGTACCCATTGGATAGTCATCACCAATGCATTGTCTCGCGACCGCTCTGAAGAAGGTGTAGCACATGTACAGCACATTTGTTCTTTAAACGGCGCACCAAGTACCGACGTAAAAGAGTATCTGCAGAATCTCTATACAGGCATAAAGACAATAAGGAAACTGATTATTGAATGTGTAAGAGTACAACATCAAATGGACGCATCCAGTTGCGGACCATTCTCTTTAGCGTTCGTTACGTCCGTGGTAAATGGTCATGATCCCAGCCTTATAACCTATGTCAAAGAGAAAATGAGAAGACACATCATCTTCTGCCTCGAGCAAAATGTTGTCATGGAATTTCCATCGTCAAAGAGAAAAGAGAACTTCACTGATGAAGAAGGAAAGCTCGTCGGACTCTACGGAGAAAGAATTTTCAAGATCGAAGAGATTCAGCTTGACTCCTGATGAAATGGCTCCTGTACAACTTTCGTTTTAAAGTGTTCATTTAATTTTTACGTTTTTCGAAGTCTTCTTTCCTTTTAGTTATTTTGTCCGAATAATTTCTTACAATTACAGTGAGCTCGACTGTCATTTTCGATTTAGTAGATGGTAGGTTGTTTTCATCTTGTTATTATATGTACATATTTTATTTCTCTTATATTTCATTTTGAATAGGTATATGTAGATTAGTATGCGTGTGTACGTATGTAGGTATATGTATATCTACATAAATAGACATACATGTTTCTATTTAATTTCTTTACGTGAAAACCATCCGGTTAATTAATTTAATTGCACTAGCGAAAAAAATATAAAATAGATCTATCACTTCCCCAGCGGCGTTTTTGTGAATAGGAAAAAATTGAGAAATACAATTAGTGAAATAAAGCCCAATTCCAAGAGCCTATGAATAGTAGTAAAATTTTCTTTCTGTCCGTATGTCGAACAAGCTATGAATTTTGATGTTGAGTATATGTTTGTTTGTCTACGCATTTCTACAGAAATTTCGTAGATATCTGCTAATCATGAGTGATATCCCGCTTACACTGTATCTCCATTTTACCCCATGTACCCATGTCCGCATGATGTTGGAGAAAATATGAAATATGTTCTTTTGTTCTTGTTCCTTCAAAACTTGAGTTTTCTTAAAATTAATTTCCCGAAATTAAAAAGCATTTCATTTTTACGTTTTTCGAAATCTTTTATCATATTACTTATTCTTCCTCAGGTTATTTCTGACGATTACACAAAGCTTGACTCTCATTTTAGATGTATCAGGAGCAAGATTGTTTTTTGATGGTTATTAGTATTTTTATTTTTCTTGCATTCATTTTCAATACGTATTTATAAATGAATATGTGTGTGTAGGTGTGTGCATGTGTGTGTGCATGTGTGCGCACGCAAATATGAATGTCTATGTATCTGTGTGCACATGTACACGTTCGGATGTGTTTCATTGACGTTCATATCTCACCGATTGCAATTAGTTCCATGTGGAAGGTTTTGAAGCCTCCGGCCCGGCAGAAATATTCCAATAATCGACTTCTGTAGAATAATTTTGTATACGTTATGAATAATTGTGTATATGAATGAATAGTTTTTGTATATGAATAAAGGCTTCTTTATAGCCCAAATTATAGCCTCACTATAGCGGCAGACTGATTTTTGGCAGTTTTCCATTATAGTGGGGTTGTAATGAAAGGCATAAACATCAGAAAGCCTCGAAGACGGGAGCACTAAATGAGACCAATGGAGCTACTCAAGCCTTGGCATATAGGATTCACCTACAGAAGAAAAAATGGGTCGTGGTCGTCGTCTTCGATGTACGCTATCTCAAGAAAAGTTCCATGTGGAAGGTTTTGAAGCCTCCGGCCCGGCAGAAATATTCCAATAATCGACTTCTGTAGAATAATTTTGTATACGTTATGAATAATTTTGTTTATGAATGAATAATTTTTGTATATGAATAAAGGCTTCTTTATAGCCCAAATTATAGCCTCACTGTACGCTATCTCGAGAAAGCTGAGAAGGTAAGGTAGGAGCTAAAATAAATGTAAAGGATGTATTCAGTTTATGTGTAAAGAGTCCAGACCTTCAAACGATCATGTGCATGTTGAATTCATCCTAATTATGTTGTAATTTTCACAATATCTTCCCCCAATGACAGAGTCAAGTTGACAGTATTAGGCATCAAACTTATTCAGAAATTAACATGACTGCAAGTACAGAAAAAATGAGACTTACAGATACTAATATTAGCCCGTTTGAGAGTTATTTGAAGTCGATGGGTGCATTCTTTAAGAAATGACAAGTGGTCCAAGCCAAGTTTTTTTGAGGGCGCGCGAGTCGGATAGGCTCAACGCAGAATTTCTCTATTTTTTCGAAAACCGTTGAGGCCGTGGTCATGTGTAGGACACCGTACTACTGGAAATGTTTCACTCTTTCATTTGAGAGTAATTTTAAGTCGATGGGTGCATCCGTTCCAAAGTTACGAGTGGGTAAACTTAAGTTTTCTGAGGGCGCGCGAGTCGGATAGGCTCAACGCAGAATTTCTCTATTTTTTCGAAAACCGTTGAGGCCGTGGTCATGTGTAGGACACCGTACTACTGGAAATGTTTCACTCTTTCATTTGAGAGTAATTTTAAGTCGATGGGTGCATCCGTTCCAAAGTTACGAGTGGGTAAACTTAAGTTTTCTGAGGGCGCGCGAGTCGGATAGGCTCAACGCAGAATTTCTCTATTTTTTCGAAAACCGTTGAGGCCGTGGTCATGTGTAGGACACCGCACTACTGGAAATGTTTCACTCTTTCATTTGAGAGTAATTTTAAGTCGATGGGTGCATCCGTTCCAAAGTTAAGAGTGGGTAAACTTAAGTTTTCTGAGGGAGCGCGAGTCGGATAGGCTCAACGCAAAATTTCTCTATTTTTTCGAAAACCGTTGAGGCCGTGGTCATGTGTAGGACACCGTACTACTGGAAATGTTTCACTCTTTCATTTGAGAGTAATTTTAAGTCGATGGGTGCATCCGTTCCAAAGTTACGAGTGGGTAAACTTAAGTTTTCTGAGGGCGCGCGAGTCGGATAGGCTCAACGCAGAATTTCTCTATTTTTTCGAAAACCGTTGAGGCCGTGGTCATGTGTAGGACACCGTACTACTGGAAATGTTTCACTCTTTCATTTGAGAGTAATTTTAAGTCGATGGGTGCATCCGTTCCAAAGTTAAGAGTGGGTAAACTTAAGTTTTCTGAGGGAGCGCGAGTCGGATAGGCTCAACGCAAAATTTCTCTATTTTTTCGAAAACCGTTGAGGCCGTGGTCATGTGTAGGACACCGTACTACTGGAAATGTTTCACTCTTTCATTTGAGAGTAATTTTAAGTCGATGGGTGCATCCGTTCCAAAGTTACGAGTGGGTAAACTTAAGTTTTCTGAGGGCGCGCGAGTCGGATAGGCTCAACGCAGAATTTCTCTATTTTTTCGAAAACCGTAGAGGCCGTGGTCATGTGTAGGACACCGTACTACTGGAAATGTTTCACTCTTTCATTTGAGAGTAATTTTAAGTCGATGGGTGCATCCGTTCCAAAGTTACGAGTGGGTAAACTTAAGTTTTCTGAGGGCGCGCGAGTCGGATAGGCTCAACGCAGAATTTCTCTATTTTTTCGAAAACCGTTTAGGCCGTGGTCATGTGTAGGACACCGTACTACTGGAAATGTTTCACTCTTTCATTTGAGAGTAATTTTAAGTCGATGGGTGCATCCGTTCCAAAGTTACGAGTGGGTAAACTTAAGTTTTCTGAGGGCGCGCGAGTCGGATAGGCTCAACGCAGAATTTCTCTATTTTTTCGAAAACCGTTGAGGCCGTGGTCATGTGTAGGACACCGTACTACTGGAAATGTTTCACTCTTTCATTTGAGAGTAATTTTACGTCGATGGGTGCATCCGTTCCAAAGTTACGAGTGGGTAAACTTAAGTTTTCTGAGGGCGCGC
Organism: Morinoia aosen; assembly: GCA_030386875.1. Taxonomy (NCBI): domain Eukaryota; kingdom Metazoa; phylum Arthropoda; class Malacostraca; order Amphipoda; family Talitridae; genus Morinoia; species Morinoia aosen. The sequence continues at coordinate 74,417,717 of CM059579.1, forward strand.
GAGTCGGATAGGCTCAACGCAGAATTTCTCTATTTTTTCGAAAACCGTTGAGGCCGTGGTCATGTGTAGGACACCGTACTACTGGAAATGTTTCACTCTTTCATTTGAGAGTAATTTTAAGTCGATGGGTGCATCCGTTCCAAAGTTACGAGTGGGTAAACTTAAGTTTTCTGAGGGCGCGCGAGTCGGATAGGCTCAACGCAGAATTTCTCTATTTTTTCGAAAACCGTTGAGGCCGTGGTCATGTGTAGGACACCGTACTACTGGAAATGTTTCACTCTTTCATTTGAGAGTAATTTTAAGTCGATGGGTGCATCCGTTCCAAAGTTACGAGTGGGTAAACTTAAGTTTTCTGAGGGCGCGCGAGTCGGATAGGCTCAACGCAGAATTTCTCTATTTTTTCGAAAACCGTTGAGGCCGTGGTCATGTGTAGGACACCGTACTACTGGAAATGTTTCACTCTTTCATTTGAGAGTAATTTTAAGTCGATGGGTGCATCCGTTCCAAAGTTACGAGTGGGTAAACTTAAGTTTTCTGAGGGCGCGCGAGTCGGATAGGCTCAACGCAGAATTTCTCTATTTTTTCGAAAACCGTTGAGGCCGTGGTCATGTGTAGGACACCGTACTACTGGAAATGTTTCACTCTTTCATTTGAGAGTAATTTTAAGTCGATGGGTGCATCCGTTCCAAAGTTACGAGTGGGTAAACTTAAGTTTTCTGAGGGCGCGCGAGTCGGATAGGCTCAACGCAGAATTTCTCTATTTTTTCGAAAACCGTTGAGGCCGTGGTCATGTGTAGGACACCGTACTACTGGAAATGTTTCACTCTTTCATTTGAGAGTAATTTTAAGTCGATGGGTGCATCCGTTCCAAAGTTACGAGTGGGTAAACTTAAGTTTTCTGAGGGAGCGCGAGTCGGATAGGCTCAACGCAAAATTTCTCTATTTTTTCGAAAACCGTTGAGGCCGTGGTCATGTGTAGGACACCGTACTACTGGAAATGTTTCACTCTTTCATTTGAGAGTAATTTTAAGTCGATGGGTGCATCCGTTCCAAAGTTACGAGTGGGTAAACTTAAGTTTTCTGAGGGAGCGCGAGTCGGATAGGCTCAACGCAAAATTTCTCTATTTTTTCGAAAACCGTTGAGGCCGTGGTCATGTGTAGGACACCGTACTACTGGAAATGTTTCACTCTTTCATTTGAGAGTAATTTTAAGTCGATGGGTGCATCCGTTCCAAAGTTACGAGTGGGTAAACTTAAGTTTTCTAAGGGAGCGCGAGTCGGATAGGCTCAACGCAAAATTTCTCTATTTTTTCGAAAACCGTTGAGGCCGTGGTCATGTGTAGGACACCGTACTACTGGAAATGTTTCACTCTTTCATTTGAGAGTAATTTTAAGTCGATGGGTGCATCCGTTCCAAAGTTACGAGTGGGTAAACTTAAGTTTTCTGAGGGAGCGCGAGTCGGATAGGCTCAACGCAAAATTTCTCTATTTTTTCGAAAACCGTTGAGGCCGTGGTCATGTGTAGGACACCGTACTACTGGAAATGTTTCACTCTTTCATTTGAGAGTAATTTTAAGTCGATGGGTGCATCCGTTCCAAAGTTACGAGTGGGTAAACTTAAGTGTAAAGTCGCACGAGGTGAACTCAAGAAATCTCCAGAAATTCTGTACCTAACGGCGTTATGAAGTCCCTCTGCTGCCGCCTGCCGGTCTTCTTTACCCTGTTTTTAGGGAGAAAGAGTGCGTTCGAGTTTCCGTTCGCGCGACTGGTCGCAATTTGGCACGCTGGTGCCCATAGCAGCGTTTTGTGAACAAGCTAAAACAACTCATATAATAAAAGCTTTTGTCATTGAAAACAATAAATCAGTATAGATATTGTGATTCAATTCTTTGTTTCATAAGGGAAAATACAATGGTGTTGTGAGTTATATTGCTATTTTTTTATAAAATTATAGCTTATAGTGAATGCAAACACAAATATTCTAAATAGGGTAATTCATCAAATATCGAACTGAACTGATTATCGAACAACTTTGGTAATATGCGCGTAATAAATTTAGTAAGCATCCAAACTTGCTCAGTGCCGGTGATCTTACATCTTAAACTCCTATTTTAGTGATAAAAACTCATTTCTGTGAGCTGCAAACTGCTACCAGCTCTTGCGAACGCATTTTCTGTACGGCCCTTACAAATTGGTCATATTTTTTCACTTGAAAAATCTTACGCACCTCGGGAAAATTGCGACGGTTTAATTGTTGTTGGGTCACCGTCAACCTCCAGTCATAACTAGAGAGTAGTGTTGTCATATGATGTTCTGTTGCTGTATTTTTTCTTTCCCGCCAAAACATTGATAACTATTCCATGTTCGACATTCAGTTCCTTTTTCATGTCAGTATTAATTAGTGAACAAAGGTGTTCGAATCGAAATTCCTTATAAATCATGAATATATGCCTCGAACAAGGCTTTTCGATTCTTAATTATTTTAAATAACTGAATCGATCTATTGAACGCCTGTTTCATTTCCTTAAAATATTGTATATACATAGCAATTGTGTGTTTTGCATTCATCTATTTATTGTTCTATGTTTATTTCAGGCGATTGATAGTACAAACTAATCCCCCCCCCCCCCCCTCGGCACAATTGATAATCCCCTCTGCACAACGAACTTTCATCAGTTTTCTCTGTTGTGCGCGTCGTAGCCGTGCGGCTATCGAACCCGCCTCCGTGTAGGCAGACCCTGGTTCGAGTCCTGGCGCTGGTGGCGATTTTCTCTGTTGGGTATAGGGGAAAAATTCCAAGCACAATACCCCACTCTACCCAGGTGTCTGAACTCTGAAATGGGTACCGGTCTTGACCGGGGGAAAGCGTCCTGGCGTTAGTTATAAGGCATTTGAAAATCCAATGTACAAGGTGATATGTATCAGGCTTTAAATTGGAAATAAAGCATCCGTAGATGCCTTCATTATTTATTTATTTGTGCGGAAGTCCGTTGTGCGGGGGGTTTACTGTAAGTATAATTGGCTAGGTATAGTCTTGAGACATATTTAGTGCGCGGAAGTCCATTGAGTTAAAAAGGAATTTATTTCGTGTCGATTAGCCTATGGCAATATATACGAACGTGCTTAACATTACAAAGTGTATTATACGGGTCAAAGGTCAATGAAAAGTCAATTTAATTACTGAAGAATGTATTTGTTACAAAAATAAGTAAAATAAAATAATATCTCCGTCTTAACTGTATACAAGCTCGGTCTACCTCCTCAGGCGATATAGGCTACGTTGCAGTACTTAGCCATAATCGTAAATCTAAGATCTAGAAAATGTACTGTAGTATAAAGAAGAAGGCGCTCCTTAAATATATTGATATAGGGTATCTCACAGCCTTTTTCCCCTAATCCTAGATAGGCCTACATAGTTTTTAGTAAGTTGTGTTCGGATTCAAAATTCGAACAAAAAACCTGTTTGGATCAAAATTCTTGTTCGATTCATGTTCGATATTGATGAAATTATGTTATTAAAGATTTCGATTTTTAGAACAATGAATAAATTCCAACAATCTACGTTGTCTTTAAAGCGACATCACAGAACAAGAAAGCAACTGTTCAAGAATAATCTTGAGGCCCGCAACAGTTATTCAGAGCAAAAGTTACCGATTTATGAAGGTTGTTTTTACACGCACGTGGTTTCTGTTCGATATTTGATGAATTACCCTAGCTGAGATTATATCCATTTAAAGCTTCTATAATTATTTGACTTTGTAGAAACTAATAACCAACACTATTTGCTTTCCAAAACTGTTTTATTTTAGCATGAGAAATATGTGCAGCTTTACCTCAGGTTCAAAGAAAATAAATTAAAAATTGAGTTGTTGAATATTTAGTTATTGTTAATTTTATTATTCTATAAGACTTATCAGAGTTTTGACTGTTTTGCTAGCTCATTGAAAAGTAAATTGAGAAAAGACGTTCTATTAATGTACTGTAAAGTGATAGGGTAATTCATCAAATATCGAACAGAAACCACGTGTGTCTAGAAATAACCTTCATAAATCGGTAACTTTTGCTTTGAATAACTGTTGCGGGCCTCAAGATTGTTCTTGAACAGTTGCTTTCTTGCTCTGTGATGTCGCTTTAAAGACAACGTAGATTATTGGAATTTATTTATTGTTCTAAAAATCGAATTCTTTAATAACATAATTTCATCAATATCGAACATGAACCGAACAAGAATTTTGATCCGAACAGGATGGTTTGTCAATTAGTTCTCCTCGTATGGAACTTATGTTAGACTATTAGCACGCCACGTATGGTTTGTCTATTAGTACGCCTCGTATATTTTGTCCATTAATATGCCTCGTATGGTCTATCTATTTGTACACCTATGATAGTTTGTCTATTAGTACACTTCGTATAGTTTGTCAATTATTATGCCTTGTATGGCTTTTCTATTTGTACATCTCTGATGGTCTGTCAATTAGTACTCCTCGTATGGAACTTTTGTTTTAGGACGTCCTATATTACGAAACTTTTTAAAACCCAATATGTTGACATGTATCTCATGTGGCCACTTAGAAAATAAACTTTTTTCTTTCATTCTTTTTTTTCTTTGGTGCACTGGATTTTCTTGGAAGTGCTCGCGGTGGCACAGCGGTTAAGGGATCGGACTTGTATCTTGGAGTTGCGGGTTTGTATCCCGGCGCTGGCGCTGCGATTTTCCCCGTTGGGTATAAGGAAAAGCTCAAGCACAATACCCCACTCAACCCAGGTGTCGGAAATGGCCGGGTACCGGCTTACGGGGGAACCGTCATGGTGTCCTATATATATAGTGTTAGTTATAAGACATTTGAAAAACCAATGCTTAAGATCATTTGTATCAGGCTTGATTGGAAATCAAGCATCCCAAAGATGCCGATGTTTGTTTGTTTAAAATATCTGTCTCATTACTTATTTTCAGGAAGCATTTGAATGGAGAGTTATCAAAATTTGAATATGATGTCGATGTTTCATTTGCAGTGCTTGTTGAACCATCATTGTGATCATCAACCTGTGTGACCTTTTTTGGAGTAGAGTGTAGAGCACTCGTCAATGAATTATTATTGATGCTTGCATCAATTTTCTTGGCAAGGGATTGATCATCAGTAAATGTAGCCAGACGAATCATTGATGATCTTGAGGGCCTTGGAACACCAGCAGCTGATTGGTCGCCGTCTTCAACTACTTCAATGTTATTATCAAGCATTAATACAATATTTTGAGGAAATGAAACAGGCGTTCAATAGATCGATTCAGTTATTTAAAAGAATTAAGAATCGAAAAGCCTTGTTCGAGGCATAAATTCATGATTTTTAAGGAATTTTGATTCGAACACCTTTGTTCAGTATTTAATACTGACATGAAATAGGAACTGAATGTCGAACATGAAATAATTATCAAGTTTTTAGCGGGAAAGAAAAAAATACAGCAACAGAACATCATATGACAACACTACTCTCTAGTTATGACGGGAAGTTGACGGTGACCCAACAACAATTAAACCGTCGCAATTTTCCCGAGGTGCGTAAGATTTTTCAAGTGAAAAAATACGACCAATTTGTAAGGGTCGTACAGAAAATGCGTTCGCAACAGCTGGTAGCAGTTTGCAGCTCACAGAAATGAGTTTTTATCACTAAAATAGGAGTTTTAGATGCAAGATCACCGGCACTGAGCAAGTTTGGATGCTTACTAAATTTATTACGCGCATATTTCCAAAGAAGTTCGATAATCAGTTCATTTCGATATTTGATGAATTACCCTAGCCCTAATTAAATGAACATCATCTCTGTTTACTGATTAGTTGGCCCAATTTTAGATTTTGTTCTGTAAACAAAGTTATTTTAGTGAAGTAAAATTCATATTTTTATGGCTTCAAAAATTTGGTGACATAATTTGATCCATTAAAAATTATCTAAAATATTGAAACTGCTGAGATAACTTTTAATTTGAAGAATTGGTTGGTGAAACCTTTATTTCAGTTATTTTTTATATGCACTTTGCAGTTATGTTGTATATTTTAGTCAGTATAGCACTCAATTTTTTTATTTAAGATTTTTTCAATATTGTTCTGTATTGTTTTACTTTATGAGTGCTTACAGCTCATTTACTGTGAATTTTGTCTGATTAAAGAAATTCTTACATGAAAAACTATTCCCCAACTTTGAAATCTATGTAAAAATTTGGTACAAACGGTTTATCAACTTTGTATCTCTACTAAATAAAGAATTTTTGCAAAAGTTGGAAAAAATGTTTAATTAATGTTATATTGTCTTATGAATATATATAGTATATTTATCATACTTTATATATAATTTATAAGCGTACGACTAGTTAAAGAAAATTGGTAAATCTGAAGGAGATGACAGTTGTCGATTTTCCATTTTTTGGTGCCTGAACCTAATTAATTGAATCAAAATAAACAAGTTTTCTTCTATTCTTTTTTCGTCTCAAATGAGTATTTTACGATTTATAGCGGTAAGTTTAGTTTGGTCATTGATGACGAATGCGCTCGAATAAACAGCTACTCATCGATTTTCGAATTTTTGTTGCTTGAAACATGGTAATAACATCGAAATAAACAACTTTTATTCTATACACTTTTTTCGTCAAATGAGTATTTAACGATGTATAGCGGTAGGTTTGGTTTCGTCTTTTAAGACAGAGCGCTGGAAGCGAGACGCCATTGCAGTATTGCCATACAGCTCGATCCAAGAATTTCTTTGCGCTTCAAAGACTGGAGTTGAGGTAAGTCATTTACCGCTATAACTAATAAAATACTCATTTGAGACAAAAAGTGCATAGAAGAAAACTTGTTTATTTCGATCCAATTAACTATGCTAAGGTATCGAAATTTACAAAATCGACAACTGTCATCTCCTTCAGATTTGCCAGAAAATTTATCAATCAATATGCAGTTTAGGATATCCACTGAAATTAAGAATTCCATTCCAAAGAATCCCTAAAGGAACCCATTTAAAAACGTTTTACAAGAATAACATTCTTCTTGCTGATGCATTATTTTTGAGTTATTTAACTATGAAGCTATACGAACGTGGTATATAAAAGTGAAGGAACAGATACGTAAACATGCTGTAATATGGTATTGACACAACGATTGGTGAGGTTGGGTAGGTAATGTTAGGTTAGTTTAATAAACCAACCTAAAATAACACAAATCAACCTAAAATAGCTTTCCTTAACTTACCCAAACCGTCACTGTTCTTTTCGCTCCAAGAAGTGGGCGTGTCCCGCCAGAAAAGTGGGCGTGACCCAACAATGCGGCGACTAAGCAGCCAACCATATAATGTTATTCCTATCTGAACGTAATTATTGTTATATCTAAAAAAAAAATGCATTACCGAGCAGAATGTCATTCATATAAAACGTTTTTAAATGGGTTTCTTTAGTGATTCTTTGGAATGGAATTCTTAATTTCCGTGGATCCCCTAAACTGCTTATTGACCAATTTATCAAACTCTATAAATAATTTTTTTAAATGTCAGTAATGTATCAGTAGACAAATTCATAGTTGTCATGCTTGTTATACTAAATTCAAGATTATTAAACATTATATGCAAAATGTTTTTAGTAATGGAAAACAAATGTCTCTGATTTTAATAGCCTGTTATTTAATTTAATTGACATTTTTGAGGATTTTGAGTATACCATATTTCCTAAAATGGACTACCTCAAAAATAATGTATCCAAACAATTATGGTTGCTCAATATTTAGAACCTTGAAGTTTTTGGCTTTATTTTGATTTTCTTTATCCAGAATTACAGTTCTATGGAAAGCTCACTCATGAATTTTTAGAATGCTGCTAGATGAGCAATTTTAGTCTTGCTTCTGTATTCAAATTATACAATATATCAATAAGACTTTTTGTTATTGAGCTTATTTTTCTGTATTTATTTATCATGTTCAGAATATCTTTTTATTTAAACTGGCCAGCAAATAAAAAATATATATCATGTAATTTTTTAGTTTGTTTCAGTTATCACAAGAAGTTTTCAGTTACTGTTATTTAGACTAGTTTTGTTTGAACACTATGTTTCTGAGGCAATGATTTTTTTTGCAATTTCTCATGTTACGGAATATGTATGTGATCACATGACATGTTTTTGGCTAAATCACGGAAAGCTATGCTCTTATTAGATGATATTTTATTTTTACGTGATAATCTTTTTTTCGCTAAATCCCGTAAATCTACAACATATTTAAGACATGTTGCGTATATAACATGCTGCTGGGCTACGACAAAGGAATGTTAGACCGTTAAGCTGGCGCCCACTAGGCGTGAGAATGCGAGACAGCGCCGCCGCGAGTGCGAGGGGGAACGTCGAAGGGGTGAGGGATCAAGAGAGGGCAGCAACGCACAGGCCAATCACGAGAGCTCGCGAAGACATCACACGTTGAGGTGTGTCGAGCGCGAACCAATCATAGGCAAAACTTCAGGACCGGCAAGTTTCCAACGAATCAAAAATTGAGAAAATCGAGTGACTTTCTCTGTAGCTTGGAAGAATCCAGATCCTTCAAGAAAGAAAGAGGCGACACTAATAAAAGGAGTGAGACGAGGATAATCAGGGTTCTTTTTGGTGGAAGCGAGTGCGGAAGAGGTGCACGTATCTGAGGGGCACGCAAACAGGCACGCCGGCGCACTGCTGGTGTGCCTCCAACATAATCAGCAGATCGAATGCCTGAGCACATCAAAATTTGCAAGAAAGGCAACGTCGTCCATCATAAATCGTCAAAGCACCTCAGCTTTGTGGTGGAATCGTCCAGTATCAACATAGCAACCATGCCACGGAGAGAAGACAGAATATTAGTAATCAGTTCCGGGCTCACAAGCAACTTCAGCGAGAAAATATTGAAACCGCACCGCCTTCAGAGTCTACAATGATGCCGCCACTACTAGTCCTGCAGTGGTCAAGCAGACTCGGAATTCAGAGCTTGAAATGGGGGCTGAGTACGGCGCTCCCGCACCACGGCCGGCTGATGAGGAAGGAACTTCGGGACCGTGGGACGGTCTGATCTGCACTACGTGAATTCTCAAGCAGCATTGGGAGTGTGTTAATTCATCGTCTGAGCTGCACTGTGGGAATTCTCAAGCAGTATTGGAAGTGTGTTAATTCTTCATGATCTACAATTGCAAGAAAGGGTTTAGGCCAATTTACTGGTTTGGAACTCAGAAAAGGGATCTTTAAGTGTGAAAGTTCTAGCACAGCCAGCACATGAAATAGTGCGTTCCAAGCGGTGCGCAATCAAATGTGATTTGTGTGATGCGGGCAATTGGCTTATGTTCGAATTCTGTGTGTGTACAATGCGAGGCATTCTATATTTGACACCTTGCTGTGAGTCAAGGTTCTATTCTTTTTGGCATAACCTTTTATTTCATGTGTGAGCTAGCCAGGATATTCATTTCATGTTTCTAATTTTCCTTCATGGTGCAAAATTCATTGTTTGATAGTAACCAAGAGATTCTATGTAGCCAAGGTGTAGTTATCTCATTGCGCAGGATAATACATGTCGCTAATGATAAGCATCTTGCACGAGGGCATTGGTGTGCAATTATTGTGGCGATACATATATATATTTCCCTGTGACCATATCCACGTGTTCATCTTAAAATAAATGTTTAATTTTTGAATGCTCATTATTTTCCATGCTTATTTATATGGGTAACAGGATGCGTACAGGCATGGAGAAGCATGGAAAGTAGTTGAATTTCGAAAATAAAATTCAAGGCCTCGAAAGTAGTGGAATTTTAAAAATGGTCATTGAAAGTCATGAAATTTTAGGATGATGTGAAGAATTTCCTTGTTGCTGTCATCAAGAAGATTGTTGAGAAGTCACCTTTGAAGTTCGGGTTGGCCCGAAACATGGGCTGGCTGGTGCCAAGTGTCTTTGTGGATCGCACAAAGAGAGAGAAGACCAAGTCCATGCTGAAAAACTGTCTGCAGCTGCTCAGCGATGCTAAGAGGCTACCACAGGGTGACATCGATGAGGTGATGAGCCAGTTTTCAGAGTTCTTTGATGAGGCACAGAGGAAGATCAGCACTTTCAACAGTTTTCAGCAAGACACTGATTGGCTAGATGTCTTCTGGAGCAGCCAGCTGGCCACATCCTCCCTCAAGAAACTGTGGCTGGTTGTGAAGATGCTACTGGTCCTGTCACATGGCCAGGCTTCAGTGGAAAGGGGCTTTTCTGTGAGCAAGCAGCTCATGGAAGTCAACATGGGTGAGAACACCATCGTGGCGCAGAGAGTGGTCATGGACCACATCAAACATGTAGGAGGTATCTCCAAGGTTGACATTTCCAAGAAACTCCTCTTTTCAGCTTCACAGGGCAGACAGCGCTATCAACACTACCTGGATCAAAAGAAGGAAGAGGCAGAGAAGCAGAAGAAGGGAGAGAAGAGGAAGAGAGAACTGGATGAAGTGGAGAACCTGAAGACAAAACGGAAGAGGATGGAGGAGAGTCTGCAAGCGCTGGTGGAGGATGCTGACAGCTTTGCACGGAAGGCAGAGGACAAGAATGATTTGCGCCTACTGGCAAAGTCAAATGCATTGAGGAAATCAGCCAAAGACAAGCAAGAACAACTCAAGGGGCTGAATGCGGAAATTAATGACAAACTTAATGCACTGGCAAATGCATAGCAGATGCTATTGAACTGTCCAGCATGACTGTTTGGTGTTGTGATGATCATTTACACATTTATGAAAACAAGACCTGCAAGTAATGATGAATGTTCTGTGAAGTTTATGACTGAAATACATTTATTGTGCTGCAATTTAACTTTGTGTGACATTATTTTGGGCAGAGAGAGGTAGTGAAAATGTGATTTGGTTGGCATAAAAAGTCATGAAAAAGTAGTGGAATTTTGAACCTCAGAGCCTGTACGCACCCTGGGGTAACGTGCGAGCACAAAGGTGTACATTATATTTATTCAGGGGTTGAAAATCCTCTCATGCGTACGTGATTAATAACCTTTTCACGTATCGCGACACTCATGTAATATTTCTTCCTCAGAATGATGACAGATTCATGTTCTGAATATGCAGAGGAAGAATTTGAAGCTACAGAGCCTCTTCATGAATTCAAATGTAAAACTAAATCATCAGTGCCTGAGTTGAATGAAGCCACTGATAAACTCATCCATCATGAGAACTCTGACAATAGGAATGCTACAGAAAAAACAGGTGTGAACATTAAGTTATAATATTTTTGATATGCTTGTGGTTTCAGTAACATTCACAGTGCTTGTAGGTATTTTTTATTTAGTTAAATATTGCCCAAACAAGTGTACATAGATAAAAGAGATGATTTTGTTTATGGAAAAACTGCCTGTAATCTTTTCCAGAAATTTAACTAGACTTGTAGTTTTTAGCTTGTGGTTAAAGACCTTCTGGAGGTTGTGAAGTGTTAACTGGGATATAATTCAAACTGCTAACAATCATATTATTTATGGTAATTAAGTTCATAGTACTGAATAGTTCTTTCCCCCGCATTTCGAAATTTGAATTAAAGTCAAGCAGCTGATGGTTTGGGATGGGGTTGGTTGTGTGGGTATGTTGCTTTTTAGAAAGAGTTGAAAGTACAAAACTATTAAAAAGCATGACACCTTATGGAGTTTCTAGCTTTCTCCTGCCTTTGTTTAAAATGAGATCAACAATGCGCCATAGTAAGCAATGTTAACTTTTGTCTTTTTGCCTTGTTTTACAAATTATTTAAGTAACCTATGCTCCTCATTCTAGCTACTTACTTCAAATTATAGGGCTGTAGAAAATCTCATACTAGTTCAAATTAATTTACTTCAACAAATATGTATCTCTCTTGACATTTTTGTACTGATAAAATATAAAGTGCCACTGTTTCCTTAGATCCTGAAGATGAAGGAGATGGCCCCAGTAGATGTCACCCGTGTTTACCCTGTCTTCCTCACAAGTGGAGTCCCATGGCTCTGGTGGGAATGAATTATGTTTCACATACAAGGCTCCCTTTGTGGCAATGGTGTTTGCTATAAAATATGATGCTTTAACCCTTTAACACCCAAGTAGACTGTACGGTCCTCCTTCAAAAATAGCCTCTGTATATTGTTTTTCTTGTAAAATTAGTTCCCTGAAGTGTTTTTTGGACTGCACTGTCAAGTGGCAGTTCTTCCCTCATCCTGAAATCAATAAATATCTGATGCCAGTGCCAGTTTAATGATGGTGGTTGTGATAACGGTAACATGAGTAAAAAATGTGGACGTTGATGGGTTAAGATTTAAGGCTGAAGAATTTGGTATAGTGAGCAAAAATTGAAAGTACAGCAGTACAACATCAGTGCAGCTAGTAGCAAAAAGTCTTGACAAATATTTTTACTAATCGCACTTAAAGACCTATTTCTTAACTTCCATTGTTATGCTTAATTTTTTTTTTAAATTTGCTTGCTTGGAATTACACACAGTTAATTAGTCTTAATTATTGCTTATTTTAATCTTACTATTTAAGAATGGATTCAATTTGATTGAGATTAATAGTATTCTATGCATATTCAACTTAATGAAAACAATGTAAAAAATGATGAAATTTTGAAAATGTTTGTTTCATGTTACTGATTTTAATTCTTTATTCAGTCCTTCAAAAAATATATGTGTTTTGGTGCTTGACATATTTCATTTAAAAACAATAAATGAGCTATTAAATCTTAAGGAAACTGTGGTTATCAAGTCCTTGAAAATTGTTAATTGATAATTTTCTTTACAGATTTTTGTGCTTTCTTTCCTTGGTCACTGGGGGGACCGGAAGTGGATGTTTACTGCTGGCATCATACTCGTGCAGGTGCTGGTGCCCTAGATGTACACGAGTAATCTGACATCGTCCTCGTGCAGGTGATGGTGTTCTGACTATCTAGATTTGAGAGTGGGCGCACATCTTTCTGGGATGTTGGTGTGGTGCAGTGCCTCCATTTTTTGTGTTAGATGATGGTGGGATGCTGTGTTTCCATTTGTTGTGTTGGATAATGCTGTGGTGCTTCCAATGAGCACACACCTTTCTGAGATAATGGTGTGGTGCAGTGCCTCCATTTGTTGTTAGATGATGGTGTGGTGCTGTGCCTTTTCATTGTTGTGATAAATTTGTCTGTGGCACTGTGTTTTCACTTGCTCTGTTTGAATGAGGATATAGTCTTATTCCCCTAATAGGATTAGGCTGATGCCTTGTCTCATAATTTCCTTGTGCACACAAAGCTGCTGAATTCAACTTTGATTTCATTGTTTAGATGAGGCTCCTGAATTATACGTTAGTTTGATTGTTTAAATGAGGCTGAGGCCTTCTCACTTGATTTCCTTGTGCAGACAAGGCTGCTGAATTATACTTTACTTTCATTGTTTAAGTGAGGCTGATGCTTTGCCACTTAATTTCCTTGTACAGACAAAGCTGCTGAATTATACCATCATTTCCTCTATCCAGATCACACCGTCGTCCATGCGGCTCATTGGACTGTACTATGCCTGCCTGTCTGTTTTCATCATCTTATTTGCTGCTCCCCTTGGCTCTTGGATAGACCGGAGCCCTCGACTGAGGGCAGCCCTCACATGCCTCTTCATGCAGAACCTCTGCGTGGCACTCAGCGGCGCTTGCTTCCTAGTCATCCTGCAGAGCCCTGACACCAGTGAGATGCTGTCTTAGTTGCTCTTAGTTCTGCTGCAATGTTTAGCTTGTTCTTCTACAATGTCTGATTACTTTTAGCCACTCTTAGTTCTGCTGCAATATTTAGCTTGTTCTGCTACAATGTTTGACTACTTTTAGCCACTCTTAGTTCTGCTGCAATATTTAGCTTGTTCTGCTACAATGTCTGATTACTTTTAGCCACTCTTAGTTCTGCTGCAATATTTAGCTTGTTCTGCTACAATGTTTGACTACTTTTAGCCACTCTTAGTTCTGCTGCAATATTTAGCTTGTTCTGCTACAATGTCTGATTACTTTTAGCCACTCTTAGTTCTGCTGCAATATTTAGCTTGTTCTGCTACAATGTCTGATTACTTTTAGCCACTCTTAGTTCTGCTGCAATATTTAGCTTGTTCTGCTACAATGTCTGATAACTTTTAGCCACTCTTAGTTCTGCTGCAATATTTAGCTTGTTCTGCTACAATGTCTGACTACTTTTAGCCACTCTTAGTTCTGCTGCAATATTTAGCTTGTTCTGCTACAATGTCTGATTACTTTTAGCCACTCTTAGTTCTGCTGCAATGTTATGCTATAATGTGTGGCTACTGTAATATCTTCCATAACTCAACCATATATCTAACTGCTGAATCGTGTGATAAGTGTAGCTATATAACTGTATATTCACTCTGGGTGCTAAGATATGTTATTGCTTCCAGTGCAAAACTATATCTCTAACTGCTGAATTATATTAGTGTAATAGATTAATTATATATGTCTGAACCATGCAATCGTTTGCTTGAGTTGCAAATTTATGACGAACTTAAAAATAAGGTGAATTTTGGGGAAATTAATCATATTTAATAAGAAAACCTTTTAGGGTAAAGCTCCATCATCAGTTAAAAAAATACAAACCATTATGTCTGAAATGAAAGATAAAAAGTAGATTGTTTACTCGAGCTGTAGTACTGGAGATAGGTGGGCTTGCATGGGCTGCTGCTCCACTACTGTGGCTATCACCTTGCCTCCTCTGTAACTGGCGGCACTCATCACTGGAATGTGATCGGTTGGGGCCATGGAAAGTGCAGCAATATCCAGTGTAAGTCCTCGTTGTTCCTCGCGCTGCGGAGTGTTGATCGATCTTGAGCTGGTGGGAACATCACGAGGGTTAGAAGTTCTTGGTGGCATTCCTCGAGAGTTGTTGCTGGAGTTGGTTGATCTTGCTGGGGTGCTAGGGGCTCGGACAGGAAATGTCGAGCGTCGCTCTGGTGCTGATGATGCTATGAGTGCTGGAGGGCCTGCATCCGTCGTCGATGTCAGTGTGCGACCCTTACAAAGCTGATGGAGCGATGTATGAGGTCTTGCTTGCAAGAAGCTATCACCCTGCTCTCCTAGGCTTGCGACTGTGTTACCACACCCCTGTCGCGCAATTGAGTAGAGAGGAAGGGCGGCAAGCTTGAATAAGCTCGGTCAACAATAAGGAAGTCACGAAGAGTCTCGTAGTTGGCTTCGATGTTGCATCCTTTTAACCAAGCGTCAAAGGATTGTTCGAGTCGCTGTAGGTAACGTGAAATATTGTCGCCTTCTTCTGGCTTCAATTCGTAGTAGTTGGCACATAGTTTTGCCGGAGTAATTTTATGAGCATCTAGTAGGAGCAATTTAATTTCAGGAAGCTTGAAGCGATCTGCTGCGGGCAGGGTATCGATGAGTCGACGTTCCTTCGGTGTGATCAAATTATGGAGCATGACAACAGCATCGACTTCAGTAAATCCCATCGCTGTGGTGTGAGTGCAGAAGCGTTGCAAAAATTCGTCCATCCTTTTTTTCGTGGGATCGAATGGAGCCGGTGGAGGTATCTTTACTCTAGCAGCATTTTGAGGAGCGATTTGAGCATCGAGTTGTCTGAGTCTGAGCTCGTGGTCTCGTTGTGCTGCTTCTCGTTCAGCTTCCCGTTCCGCTGCTCGTTCTGCGGCTTCTCGTTCTGCTGCTCGTTCTGCGGCTTCTCGCTCCGCAGCTTCTCGTTCCGCTGCTCGTTCTGCGGCTTCTCGTTCCGCTTCTTCCAGATGCCTCAGGCGGCTGGTAAATTCTTCCCTGTACTCCGCATCGGTGGGAGTGAGGCCAAGGGCTTTGACGTATTCTCGAGCTTGAGCGACGAGGTTCATCTTATTTTAATGGTGCGGTGTCCGTGTAGTTGTGTAGAACCCAGAAATCCCAGGCAACGTTGTTAGTCGCGCAAAGCTTCTGGGTCCCTGTTCGGGCGCCATGTGCCGCCCTCGGATGTTTGGCGGCTGAAGGGTAGGAACAAAGAGACGAGTAGACTTTTAATGTGTACTTGGCGTAGTGAGACAGGAGATCCAAATGCGCCCCAAGGGGCTCCGCACTAGCTTTATATACTCAATAATTGCTGATGTCAGCATACGCATTGCGGTACCCACACAGGGCGTCGACCTGAATACGTACGGACAGATGCACAGAGAGAGTACGCACTTGTGACGGCATACACCTCCCCCCATGCCCTGGTTATTTACCAATATAAGAATCAAACAATTGAAGTTTTAAGAATCGTAACTTACAATTTTAACACAGGAAGCTAAAAACATCATAGGTAAAATATCCCCAAATGAAAATTACTGTGTAGCAAAACAACTATTATTTTAGGAAAAGAAACAACGCATCGAATTAAAATTGACTGGACATCGTAAAATGAAATCATCCACACCCCCACCGCCAAGAAAACGGAAGAGCCGCTGCTCAAATACACATTTTGAACGCAAAACTCCTAAGTTAAGAACAGAATACACGACTCGAAACACAGGCGTGAACAATTTAACACAAGAAGTCCGTTAAATAAAAACTATAATCGGCATCCAAAAACGGTAAAAGAACTCCACGGTTTTCGGAACCAGGATTCAACTAACTTTCTAGTGTAGGAACACGTCAGCAACCTATCGAAAACAAAACGCTAAACAACAACGTTGAACATGAAAAAATAAACCTTCCAAGAAAAATTCGTTATGGAAAAGGCAATAAGGCAATATTTATTCAAAAAATGTTTCGTTTCGTACGCAGGAGAAGTCACTAAACAAATGGCAATCGTTACACATAAAAATTAAACGCCGCATAAATGTGCTACGGACAACTTCGTTGACAACCATATAATTTGCTTATTATGAAAACATTATCACTATTAGGAAAAAAAATATATACGTATGGAAATTTGTATCGAAACTGCTATCAATTTAAAATAACATCATTGTCGTAGAAATAAATCTAATTTAACGAAATTGAAAGAATACATACAGTATACTTGAACATCGTATATTCTTGAACGTCGATCCGAACAAGAGAAAAATTCAATACCAAACTCATCAATGTAGAAAATTAACTGACTATCTTAAGAATACTTCCTGAGTATATGTTAAAAGTAAATAATACTACATCCGTTTACAATGCATGAGAGCTAATAGCGCCTAAATGGCGACACGCAAAAATTCAAGTTCCACACATGCTTCACTGACACCTAAACTTCGCTATTTGCTTGCAGGTGACGCAGCGGTTGGTCTGCATTGCTCGACCTGAGCTGCTGGCGTCGGAGTAACGCATCCTCAGCGCGAAGGCGATCCGCCAATAAGTTAATTTCACGACGAAGATAGAAGAAGGAAACTCCTAATCCCAAAGTTAAAGGAAAGAGAAGAAGAAGACCTAAATCAGCTACCCTATCTGGGAGGATGTCGACGAGTGCATTGGCTTTCACCCAATCGTTTGACACCCTTCCCTGATGTTGCTCCAGGGCATTTGTTAGTGCCTCCACCGACACATGGTTCATCCTGTTTCCCATTGTGGAAAACAGGAACGGTAGCGTGCTCGGTCTGAAATTGAAACAAACACAGTTCAATGAGCATGGCCACACAATTAAAAAAAATTTTATCAGTATTTATTTTGTCAAATTAATGAAATAAACCAATGGTGATAGCTGGTGACAGCTGCAAGGAAAGGAGCAAACAGCATATCGGCACGCTGCAGATCCCACACGGTCTCGACAGCTGCACACCTAATTGCAAAACAAATCGGGCGACGGCACTCCAAAACAACTCGGAAGCCAGCCTCCGCTCCCACAGCAGTGAGGTGCCTCGTTTGTAAACACCGGAGGTTATTGAACCGTGCAAGGCTCTCGGGCAGATGCAAACCTTGGTGGTAAAATGAAATGCGTACATTCTCAATCACGCACGTAAAAACTACGGTACACCAAAAACGAAGAATAAAAATATAAGGCAAATACATATGGTTATATAAGGAAATTTCTAATTAAAATTATACGTAAAATTAACATCGAAGCAAGAATCACACAATAGTATTATGTGAACATAGTAACATAGTCAGTCGTAAGTCGCATAGTTTTCATTCAACACTTTTTACGTAAAGGTAGTACATGATTTTTATTACTCCTGAATGTTTTATTACCAATTTTGATTTCTACGTAATTTCGGTTAATTTTTGTGATAATTCCCGGCCCATTCCAGGCCAGATCTAATTTGTTTTTTCGCATGTGATTGCGCAATAATACACGTTCACCGAGTTCAAAATTTTTATTCTTACGTCGAAGGTTGTGATACATAGTTCTTTCACTGGTGTTATTAATTATTATAGCTCTAACGTTTGCAACAGTACGGGCTGCTTCTTGAGCTCGAAATTTTATCATATCCACGTTCGTGTCGTGACTGTAATTAGGTTCGAAAGTTACGGCGCTAAAGCTCGGACACGTATCGCGATTGAAAACAATGAACGAGGGTGTATCCCCCAATGTGGTATTTAAACTATTGTTTATCGCGTTCTCTGTGCTGTTGAGACACTGGTCCCATTCGGTATGCACTAGGGCGTTAATATATAGTTTTAATAGATTCGTAATCTTGCGGTTATTTCGCTCCACAATAGCATTGCTATGAGGACTCCAAGGTAATACTTCCTTTTTCGCAATTGAATGGATTTGACTGAATTTTTTAACTGCAGCAGATTTAAATTCAAGAGCTTGATCACTAAGAAGAGTTTTAGGATATCCAAAGGTTGAGAAGCAGTTGTCTAGACAAGAGACAACTGTATCTGCTAATCGATCTGCGGTTGCGTAAAGCTTACAGTAACGAGAAAATAAATCAATCACGATGAGAATATATTTATTCTGCTGATCTGTGACAGGGAGAGGACCTAGGAAGTCCATCGATACCACCTCAAAGGGTTCTTTAGCAATGGGAGCGTCCAATATTTTAATAGGTACAGTACTGCTGGCTTTAAGAATTTTACATACATCACACATTTTGACAAATTTACGTATGATACTCTTCTCTAATAAATGAAAATAACGCAACTTAAATTTAAACAATGTATGCGTGGCATCAGTATGATACAAGGAGTGTATACTAAGCACCGCCTTGTTCATTAGCGATGTCGGTATAACCGAAGTGAGAATAGTACTTTCCCTAGAGTCAATTTGTCGTCGTCTATAAAGTATGTCGTTCAGAATTAAGTATTTTTGTAAGTCATTGATCGTAGATGTACTACTAGTTAGTAATGCGTCTTTGACCTCAGAACAGAAAGGGTCTAGCTGTTGCTCAGTTCGAAATTCGTCTAAAGTCCACGATACGTCTTTTAACTGAGGAACGTAGTCAGTCAGTCGGGGTTTTGCAGTCGCCTCTGGCGCCAGTTGATGAGAACTCGTCTCGGCTGTTTGGTCTATGTCGGCGGTCAGTGCACCACGGCGTGTAGTTACTGCGAAGGCGTCAACCTCATCGAACTCTGAGCTCTCTTCAAGATCAGAAATAGTTAAATGCTCGGGCAATCTACTTAGACAATCTGCAATTAGATTTTGTTTTCCGGGGAAATATTTTACTACCGGTTCGAAAGATTGAACTGTTAGACACCATCTAGCCATCGCGGAATCCTCAGGGAGCTTTTTGAAAAACAAGGGCTGTAAGGGTTTATGATCAGTGTAGAGATAGATCGGATATCCAAGAATGAGATATTTAAATGCTTTCAGTGCGCTTACAATGGCGAAGAACTCTTTTTTTCGTCGTTGAATAGCGCTTTTGTGTGGAATTTAAACTTTTACTGTAGTAAGCAATAGCCTTCATCGATTTATTTGAATCATTATCGTGTTGCAAAAGCACTGCACCTATACCAAAATTAGAAGCATCTGTAAATACGTGGAAAGGCTTAGTAAAATCAGGATGCCGTAAAACGGTATCAGATGTTAAAACAGATTTGATTTTTTCAAAAGCTTGCTGACATTCAGGATTCCAGATAAACTCAACATTTTTACGTAACAATTGATACAGAGGGTATGAGATCGATCCAAACATTGGTATGTGATTGCGGAAATAGTTCGCTACTCCTAGAAAACTTTGCAGTTCCTTCACATTTTTTGGAATCGGAAAGTTTTGTAGCTTTTCTGATTCTTTGCAGCGAATTCCGTCTGCCGACACGATGTGTCCAAGATATTCTATTGAGTTTTTTAGGAAATGACATTTTTCAAGTTTAAGTGATAGATTTCCACCACGTAGCTTCTCAAAAACACTATGTAAATCTTTCAGATGTTGGTTCATGGATTTGGAAAATACTAGTATATCATCAAGGAACACAAAACATAATTTACCGATGATATTGGCAAGGACAGAAGAAATTATACGTTGAAAAACTGAGGGGCTCGAGGACAACCCGAATGGCAGCCTCTTGAACTGAAATTTCTCAAAACCGATACTGAACGCGGTATATTTACGGCTACTTTCCTCTAATTCGACCTGATGAAAGGCCGAGCGTAGATCTAGACTTGAAAAAATGCTGTTCCCCCCAACCGTGTAAAGGATTTCGTCTATGCGGGGAATGGGATAACTCTCTTTTATCACTATTTTGTTCAGTTCTCGGAAGTCAATCACGGGACGGATCTCGCCCGAATGCTTTTTAACAACAATTAAAGGAAAATTAAATTCCGAGCTGGAAGGTTCAATAATGCCTTGGTTCAACATCTGCTTATTCGCTTGCAACAATTCGTTTTGATATTTATGAGGAATTCGATATGGTGGGATATTAAGTACTGGTGCATTAGGTTTTAATTCAATCTTATGCTTCATAACGTTCGTAACGGCAATAGTTTCGCCTTCGAGAGTAATTACGTCTCTAAAGTCGTTTAATAAATTTAACAGTAATGGTTTAGCTTCATCATCACAATTTACATCGTTACTAGTCAGAAGGCGTCTTTCGTTACTACCTTCCTCTGGTACATCAATTTTCTGAGCATTAATTTCTAGTTCATCAACACGAAGATCGTTACAACAATGCCTCGATTCTACAGATACCACCCCAACGTCTTTACCAGAGATGGCATTGAAAGTTCCACCATTAACACTGTCGACTTCGGGTAGATCCGCATTACCGTGGGCATCGCACAAATTTGCATCTCGCACAGCTTCGTGCACGGTAGACATGTAAATCTCATGTTCAATTTCCATGTCGTCAATTTCCTCAATCGTACTTAACATCGTATTGTCGCTTATATATACCACGTCTTCAGAGACGTTCAAAAGCATTACAGGGACAAAACCATTTGACTTGATATCTACTACTGACTCGGCGACAAAGATTCCATTCGCGAGAATTGTCTTATTCATAATATACTTTCCGGGCTTAGCCTTTTTGACATACCCATTAATAACACGTAAACAATTTCTTGGCATTTCCACTGCTCCACAATGAACAACTATTTCTCGTCTTTTACTATTTTTTAAACTTCTCGCATGTTCCTTAGTTTCTCTTAAGGTGCGGTTCCACCGGTGTGCTGCACTGTGCCGCACACTGTACTGAACAAATGTATGCGCCGGTGGAACCGTATAAGCGAACGACAACAAATTGTACGCGAACATTTGAGAAAAGTGCGCGCACATCTGCGAACATGTGTGCGCGTACTCAACTTCTTTGTGTACTCGCTCTGACGAACAGGATTAATTTGTGCGCGCACTCAGTTGTGTTTCCGCTGCTAAAGGGGAAACATCTGTGTGTTCGCGAACAATGGAGTGGACGAACGATAAAGTTATTAAGTTTATTCAGGCAGTTGAGGCGCGTCCAGTGCTCTGGGACACTTCATGCAACGAGTATAAAAACAAGAATAAAAAGCATGATGCAACAACGGATTTGGGCAAAGAATTTTGTTGCGATTCAACTGAGGTAATGAGAAAATGGAAGATTATTCTTGCTCAGTACCGCAGAGAGCGCAAGAAAGTTGCTGAATCTAAAAGTTCAGGTTGGACAAAGGATGATGACGATATTTTTGGTATTGCTGTAGCAACAAAATTACGCAAAATCAAAGACGAGCGGACAAAGGTTTCAGTGCAACGGGATATAGACATGCTATTGTATGACGCGATCATTGGCACTGGAAAGTACTCTACAACTCCTATGCCGTCGCCATATTCAGACCATTCGTCAACTATGCAAAATTATGGGCATTCTACTGCTGCCGCAGCTGTAAACACTTTCAACTATGATGGTGGAAATAGTAGCGGTAGTTACTAACATTCTACAGTTTAATGGAGTATGAATGAATTGTAATTGATAGGAATAATTTCCAATAACTTCTCTAATGTAATACCATTGCGTATATCGTATACTAAATTTCACTAATAAATGGAAATATGTTAAGCACAATGTGTTTCATTCACCTTAATGTTTTCTTTCAATGTGGTTATCAATGCAGCACACACTTCTGGAACAATACGGCATATGAGCTCCTCTGAAACTTTGAATAAGTACATCAAACTTGCAAACGAATCACCAGTTCCAAGGTATCTAAGCGTTATTGCCAGCCTTATTGAGACAGGAACACTTTTTCTATAGTTAGTGTCCTGTTTGGCTATCAAAGGACCAATGCTAATTATGAGGGCCTCAAAATCTTCACATGATATTCGTGAAAAATTCTTAAATCCACTCAGAGTATCAATTTTTAATTGTTCTAAAAAATTTTCCGTTTCTTCCTCTCGTCGTGTCAGAAATGGTCGAACCCAACACTTAGGTTTTGCTCTTCTTTTCTTTATTAGCAAACTGCATATTACAACACTGGCTGCAGCACACAGCACAACCTCTTCTTGTCCGTCCATTTTACTAACTAGATCACTGAAGGCAAACTGTGCGGTCTGTGCCTAACTTTTTGTACGCGCACAGGTCAGCACGTGTTGCACTGTTCGCGTACAAAAAGCTGCGCACATTATCCGGTGGACCTGGGGTGTTCTTTTTGTGCGCGCGCTGACGAAGTTCTGCACAAAAAGTGCGCAACAAATTGTGCAGCACACGGTTTTGGTGGAACCGCACCTTTATTTTGTTCGCATGCTGTTCAGTTATTCTCACATTATTCGCTGGTTTCTCAGAATTTTTAACCTTTTTCCCTGCGTATTTCCCTGGGAATTTAGTTACTTTCCCATATTTTTCTCGCCCTGGCGTTGGGCTTGGGGTACCCCTCTGTTCTGCAGTATTTATCTCTAGGCTATTTTTATCGCCACTTTCTTGGCTCGCCATTTTTGATTCCCTCTGCTTCAGCAGATATTTCTTTAAATTCCTCCTATTGGCAAGCATGTCAGCCATTAGACATTCTGGATTACTTATCGTATTGAAAAATATCTCCTTCCTACTTTGCTCGTGCAATTCCTGCACATCATGAAACGGTACTTTTACTCCGTCGAGAACTATGAATCCTTCTTTAAAATTAATCACCGCATCTTGTAGAATATCCCTACCAAGGATTACATCATATTTAAATTCGCCATCTTTCAAAATCAAAGCGCTAGTATTGATTTCTTTATTATTAGGCAGCGTAATACAAAGATCAAGTTCGCCTGATACCTGGCTTTTAGAATTTACACCCCTGATACTCAAGGCACTAGGCTTAATTTGCTCGTTTATGCCTTTTAAATTCCGGTAACTCACCAGACACCGGTCACTACCGCTGTCGATGAGAGCGCTCATCAATTTGTTATCATTACGTAATATAATTGTAGGCTTCTTAGAACGCCGTAAAGAAAATAAACCGTCGCTTTCCTTCCTTAAACGACCTTCCTTCATAATCGTCGCTGACAAACAAACTTCTACAGGTAGTTCAGAATTTGCACCTACATCAAGTTCTTGTTCACCTAGTAATTCGAACTTATTTTTACACAGGAATAGCGGATCCACCTCTTCCGTCGACTTAGTTATAGTATCTGTTTTCAACGCCACATGTTTGGTAACGGGGATTGTAGCTGTATCCTCGGGCACTGGCAACTCCTTCTCTACTCCAAGATTCTTTGGTTCTTTTGATTATTCCCTATCTACTCTAAAAAATCGTCACCCTCGGAAGATGCAGCGTAAAACGCTTCACCACGACCTCGACCGCGACCACGCGAATGACATTCACGTGCATAATGGCCTACCTTCCCACATTTGTAGCAAGCATGACCACGGAAATTTGATTTGCTTTGGCCTCTCTTAGTCGTGCACATACTTTGAACATGACCTCTGGTATTGCACAATGAACAAAACGATTTGGATCTATCATCACTAGTCTGTTGTGGGTTTACCACCTGAGCTTCGTTGCACTCCAAAGAACCTAAAGGTCGATCTCCAAAATATGAATACTGTCTTCCCCTTTGAAATCTAGCAGGTCTCCAATTGCTTCGGAAAAATGGTCTCCGACCTTGAAAACGTCGGTTGTTGTTTTGAGATGCATAGTAAACCTCGGGAAACGATTCCTTCTCGTCCCACTCACTCTCTTCAGGCACAACCGCAAGGTAAGTCTCTGGTTTGATAAGTGGGCTGGGTATTGTTTTTGCGCGCAAGGATTTCTCTGCCCCTAGGATTATTACGCACAGCGGAAACGAGACGAGCTAACAACTCTTCAGATGTATGAAACTGCCTCGAGAAGATTTTTTTACAAAAGTTCTCCTCTAAAAGAGGTCCGAGAACTGCTATAGCGAGACTAAAAACTACTAAGTCACCAGAGAATTTTTTTAAATCGTTTGCGTTCGTACTAGCAATTACAAATGGATGTCTTTGTAATGCTACTTCTGTACTATTTAGAATGTGATCACTCAAATTTCTTATTTTCGATATTGCCGTAACCAATTGGGCTGCCAACCCTTCATTACGTAACAACCGTAACTGATTTAAATCGCACGCTAAAGCATGAACTGAACGCTCACTTTTAGACACGTAGATGTCATCCAAAATGTCGATAACCTGATCGAAGGAATAGTGAACATCAGGGTTTACTAATTTTGTAACTACTCCATTAAAATCGCCAACACTTTTGTGTGCGCTACGCACAAGTAACTCTTTTTTGGCGTCATCGGAAGTTAGGTCGGGTAACAAGCACATATAGGATTTTAGGTTTGCAACATGTGTCCGAAAAGTCTTTGTTTCACAAAAGATTGGGTCAGTGACCCTCTGCCGGCCCCTAAAAAGAGGTAGCTCTGCACTGGACAGTATAGTACTGCCCCTTTGTAAAGTTGTGGTTACACTACCACCCGTCATCGGGCCACTAGAGGACGTCATTGTAGTCACACTTGGCGTACTGAACGTCACAGTCTGTGTACTAACAGTGGTCGTCACTACCGTCGTGGTCTGTGGTCCAGACATAATCACTCTTGTTGGAGTATGTTCGCACGTACCAGGTAACGTACCACTAAATGCCGGAACAGAAACTCTACCGCTACTTGTCGTCGTTGCTGTCGAACGAATAAATTCAGGGTCGGAATCAGAATCTCCCATAATGAATCACAGCAACCAACCAATTTTTCTCACAATGCCAAAAAAGAACTCACAATTATAATAATCCCACAGCCCAACGCAAAAACCTACGCCACAAAAAAATAACACCGCAGAACCCTAAAAATCTAACCTCAAACTACACAGAGCAACAAAATAACTGACGAAGTCACATAAAATTATCTAACAATCCCAAACAATAATATTATAGTTACAAAATACTCAACTGGGAATCAGCACACGGCAGGCAGTGCAGCCACAGCGGTCAGGGAGACGCCACAGCTGTTGTCAAGGTCGATCTGGGAGACTGCCCAGTAACAGCAGCACCAGGTGCGGCGCAGCCTCTCTCAAGGTCGTCTGCGTAGCACAGCCACAGCACAGGCAGACGGCGAGATCCAAGGTCATACACGCAGCGCTGGCAGACAGCGGACTAGCAATGTCCGCACGCACCACGTCTTTGTAGCGTTTACGTATGTTCACGGTTCCACACTGCGCGTAATCGCACAGCTCACTGTTTATGTATACGTATTAAGTACGTTAACACAGCTTCTGTAGAAAATTGACACAACACTGTTCGGTATGTAATTTCCTATCACATACACTGTACACAATTGTTCTCGGAGAAGTAGAAACACTGCAAATGTTCGTAGAATTGTTCTGAACACAGCCACTATTGCATACAACTGTTAACCGACCACGTCACTATTGGCGATGGAAATTTACGCACAACTTCATGACGCAATGGTCACCATCCTTTTCCAGATCAACACGAGCTGTGTAAGGTACTCCCAGAGGCACGTTAAGTTCTAAACCATAATGAGAGTTCATCAGAGTGTCTTCTGGAATACGCTTAACGATGAATCGAAACGTTGTTATATACTTTCGGTGCTTCTTCAATTTCTCTTCCCGTTGCTGTAGATTTCTCCATAGTAGTATTGTCGATATTACCAAAAATATTCTCTGCTCACGAAGCGAAGCGTAGACCACCACACGTAGAATCTTCACGAATTTCCGCAGACACGTGATCCTCAAATATCACCGTCGAAAATCTAGACTTAATTCCCGATATCTTCAATCACATAAGTCGTTGAAATCACATCACAGCACAAGGATCAAGTACAATTTCACGTCGTGGGAACGAACTTACTGCGCCACCAGATGTGCCGCCCTCGGATATTTGGCGGCTGAAGGATTGAACAAAGAGACGAGTAGACTTTTAACGTGTACTTGGCGTAGTGAGACAGATCCAAATGCGCCTCAAGGGGCTCCGCACTAGCTTTATATACTCAATAATTGCTGATGTCAGCATACGCATTGCGGTACCCACACAGGGCGTCGACCTAAATACGTACGGACAGATGCACAGAGAGAGTACGCACTTGTGACGGCATAGCCAGAATATGTCGATACCGTCGTGCGGTCGACGTGAGGGTTCGTGGAAAAAGGGGGCTGTCTTCGGTGCAGCTACCTTTTTCCGGGGGGCTAGCTTTTCTTCGCAGCTTCCCTTCCTGAGGTTCTTGTGGGTACCGCCTACGCCGTAACAAGTCCGCTAGGGCAACAGAAGTAAATTCTGTTAGTGCCGAACTACGGCGGTACCGTTGTGTGTGTGGGGGGAGGTTTGTGTGGGTACCACCTACGCCGTAATAAGCCCGCTAGGGCAACAGAAGTAAATTCTGTTAGTGCCGAACTACGGTGGTACCGTTAGAGTGAGGTTTATGTGGGTACCACCTACGCCGTAATAAGTCCGCTAGGGCAACAGAAGTAATTTCTGTTAGTGCCGAACTACGGTGGTACCGTTAGAGTGAGGTTTGTGTGGGTACCACCTACGCCGTAATAAGTCCGCTAGGGCAACAGAAATAAATTCTGTTAGTGCCGAACTACGGTGGTACCGTTAGGAAGACGAGCAACTGTCTGCGCCGTATGAGACCGCTAGGGCAACAGAAGTGAATTCTGTTAGTACCGAACTGCGACAGTGTCTTCCTTACGACAAACTATGCGAAATAGTTCGTCCTTCCGAGGTGGCTCCTTAAACCCCTTATTAGGCGAGGTGTCGTATAAGACTAAAGCCTGTGTCAACAAGGAGAAAGGAAACTCTTTAGACCTTAGGGTGTGACTTGTTTAATGCTGAATCTCTTTGAAGTCCCTATTACATATACTGATATATTTTAACAAAGACTGATTTATTTTCTATTGCAAAAATAGTGCGTACAGACATGAGCTATTGCATAACAGGGTACAACACTCAAAATTGCATTTAAATTATTAGTCGTATTTAGCTAGGTAATACAAGAAACATTGGAATATCGACATGTAAGACAAATGATATTCAAGGGCTAACTAAAGTAAATGCACAGACGCAACATCAGCGCAGAGAAACAGACAAGTCGGGGTTCAGGGAGCTGGACACATAAAGAAAATACTTAAGATTATGGGTAACTAACACAAAAGGTTCTACAACCCCTGTGCAGCCTGACAGACAGTCATTAAAGGACATCACATAAGCAAAATATGTCAAAGAAAATTGAAATTGAATAATATTTTTAATTTTTTTTCTCTGAAATTTTGTTTTTGTGTTATCTTTTAAAAATGAAATAAATAATAGGTTTTGTTATCTTTTATTTCAGACAAAAAGTATGTTCATACATTTAACATTATTTTCACCGTTGCAGTGTTGGAATTGGTGTGGCTAGAGCCGCTGCTGCTGTGTGGCGCGATATCCGCTGCCGGTGTGGCGGGTGTGGCGTCGAGCGGCTCCCAGACCTGCCTCACTCGGGACTGGCTGGTGGAGGTGGCCTCTCTCGACCCCAGCCTCCTGGCCAGTATGGGTTGTGTGTGTGGCTACCTCGTGGGGTTGTGTGTGTGTGGCTACATTGTGGGGTTGTGTGTGTTAGTGTAGCTACCCCTCCCTCCTAGGGTTGTGTGTTGCTACCCTCAGGAGGATACAACTATTGTATCTGTTGAAACTAGCGCTCCCAGGAGTGAAAATGTGCTGTCTTGAGCTGAAGTTTAGGCAGTTTGTTGAAATAAATTGAGTTTTTGGTTCTGCTGCGGGCTACTTTTTTTTGGTTTACTGCTATCCTGTTTTTCAGTACCTGTTCCCTTCTCCAACTTTTAACTCATTCTGTTTCTATATGCATGGGTGGGTTCTTTTGTGGAAACACTCATTAAGCACAGATTCCCTATTTCCTAAACTTCGTCTTGAATGACGCCTTCCACCTTTTTCTCACTGGAACACCTTTGTCATGGTTAGGAAGGCTTAAACTACCTTATCTAATTAAATCTGTGTATGTGTCTACTCCTTTCAGTTATGTTATGGCAGCGTAGGGTTATGTATAGGGATACCGAACAGCACAAAAAATTTAAAACTGCGTCGTTTTAGAAGCAAGGCTGTCATCATCCCATAAATTAAGGTTTTGAAATTAAATTAGAAAAAAAATGTGTCAAAAGATTATTGCGCTATCAAAGTTTTATATCTTTTGCTTATAACATTGTCCCTACCCGAATTTACCTCTCTGTATGTTGTAATTATGTTTGTTTGATTGCTCACCTGAACAAACAATGCTCAAAAATATGTTTTTTTAAGCTTTGATTAAGTTGAATCTCTCAAACTTGCTTTGTTGAAAAAGCAAATTTTAGTGTTCATCCCAACAACAGCACCCTAAGTACTCGACGGCACACTAGATACGGAAATATATTAAGGACAAAAGTAGAGTTGTTCCCTAGGTGCTTGATGGCATACTAGATACGGAAATATATTAAGGACAAAAGTACAGAGTTGTTCCCTAGGTGCTTGATGGTATACTAGATACGGAAATATATTAAGGACAAAAGTACAGAGTTGTACCCTAGGTACTCGACTGCACACTAGATACCAAAATGTATTGAAGGACAAGAGTACTGAGTTGTACCCTAGGTACTCGACGGCATACTAGATACCAAAATATATTGAAGGACAAGAGTACTGAGTTATACCCTAGGTACTCGACGGCACACTAGATACCAAAATATACAGGGTGTTTTTTTTACTTTGAACAAACTTCGAACTTAGGTACAAAAACTCAAAATAAATCGATTTTCATGAATGACAATATGCCCTTAACTCTTTAGTTTTCGAGTTATAGTTACTTGAAGAATATTAGAACTTCAAGTAGAATTGCACGCGCGCACCATTTTTAGCGCTACCTTTGATAGAGGTTTTTGGGCCCCACTAATGTAGTATTTTTGTAATTTCACAATGAAATTTGCGTGTACACGTTTTACAAATAAGAATAAATTGTCCTAAATGAGTAATTATCAATTATTATCATGTAAGCTAACCATTCATCAGTAAGCATTGCAGGACACAGGTAAAAAACATAATCAATACAAACTTTAATGTAAGAACTTCAACGCAAGAACAAACTTGAATACAGTTTTATTAAAACAGTTACTCAAAATGGCCTCCATGAACTTCAACACATTTACGACGTCTAACAGCCAGTGTGCGCCTTACAGGTTGAAACACGCCAGGCATTTCCGTAATACGGCCAGCTGAGTCCACAATGCGTCCAACCAGATCCTGTTCCGATTCAACAGGAGTGGCATACACGAGGTCCTTCATGGTTCCCCACAAGAAGAAATCCAGTGGCGTCAAATCAGGCGACCTAGCTGGCCATGCTACAGGAGCACCTCTGCCAATCCATCGGTTTTGAAATTGGTTATTCAGGAACAGGCGTGTTTCACGAAAGTAATGTGCTGGCGCTCCGTCATGCTGGAACCACATTCGCCTGCGTGTCTCCAAGGGCACGTCCTCCAGTAGTCCAGGCAAAACTTCGCGTAGGAAGATGGTGTACGCAGGTCCCGTGAGAGGAGAAGGCAATAGGTACGGACGAATTAAATTATTGCCAATAATGCCTGCCCACACGTTGACACTAAATCTGTGCTGGTGACTATTAGGCTGAATAACATGAGGGTTATTTCCAGCCCAGTAATGATTATTGTGACGGTTGAAAACCCCATCACGACCGAAATAAGCTTCATCTGTGAAGAGAATAAGATTTGAGAACCCGCGATTCATTCTTTCCTGTTGCATTAACCACTGGCAAAACAGCATACGAGGTTCAAAATCGCCTGGCATGAGCCCTTGCACTCTTTGGAAATGGTACGGATGTAATTGCTGACGATGTAGTGCCCTCCACACAGTTGTATGGTTTCGCAAGCCAAGACGTCGAGCAGCTGCACGAGTGCTGGTTCATGGATGTTGCTCAAAGTATTCCACAATTCTATCCTCCTGTGGATGATGGCCGCGCCCAGCATTCCCTCTGTTAACGTCCAAGCTGCCGGTGTCACGCAATCTCGTATGCAGAGTAGCAAAATACCGGAAATCAGACACTTCGCGCCTAGGAAACCTTGCTCTGTTCATCCTCAGAGCGAGCCTACCATTTCCGCCTGCAGCTCCATAAATCAAATGCATGTCTGCCTTCTCAGCATTGGTAAATCTTTCCATGGTCACAGTGCAACGGCGTGTCAACAAATGGCGAACTGATACTGCAACACGTGCGTTCTAGTAATGTAGATTGTTGATAATAAATTTTATTTCATTATTTCAGTTTCACATTGCATCTTGAAATCTTTTCGTTGATTACATGGAATGGATAACGCATAATGAAATGAGAAAAAATGCTTATATTGTATTCGACAATCTCGAAAACTAACAACTTTAAATAACAATTGGTGTGCGGCCCAGTTATAACATGCACTTCTAAACATGCTTTGCGACGCCATAACTCGAAAACTAAAGAGTTTTGGACATTATGTCATTCATGAAAATCGATTCATTTTGAGTTTTTGTACCCAAGTTCGAAGTTTGTTCAAAGTAAAAAAAAAATACCCTGTATCGGACAAAAGTACTGAGTTGTACCCTAGGTACTCAACGGCATACTAGATACCAAAATATATTGAAGGACAAGAGTACTGAGTTGTACCCTAGGTACTTGACGGCACACTAGATACCGAAATATATTGAAGGACAAGAGTACTGAGTTGTACCCTAGGTACTTGACGGCACACTAGATACCAAAATATATTGAAGGACAAGAGTACTGAGTTGTACCCTAGGTACTTGACGGCATACTAGATACCAAAATATATTGAAGGACAAGAGTACTGAGTTGTACCCTAGGTACTTGACGGCACACTAGATACCAAAATATATTGAAGGACAAGAGTACTGAGTTGTACCCTAGGTACTTGACGGCACACTAGATACCTAAATATATTGAAGGACAAGAGTACTGAGTTGTACCCTAGGTACTTGACGGCACACTAGATACCAAAATATATTGAAGGACAAGAGTACTGAGTTGTACCCTAGGTACTTGACGGCACACTAGATACCAAAATAAATTGAAGGACAAGAGTACTGAGTTGTACCCTAGGTACTTGACGGCACACTAGATACCAAAATATATTAAAGGACAAGAGTACTGAGATGTACCCTATGTATAAAGTCAGGGTATGAAGTCAGATTCATCCCATCTTTGTCGTTGGCGTTGCCGAGCGAAAATATATAATTGATGTTAAGACGAGATCTCTCAATACACGGGTCATAAAAATTAATGCCCGCGGTCATGCTTGGGTTTGGGAAATGCACGATCTGGACGTTCTCATACGGAACACTGGTCATATTAAATTCGATAAAGTTGGTGCGCTTGGGCTGCCGCGGTTACACAGCGCTGAGAAGCGCTGGGGCTGATTAGCGTCGGTCAGGGATAGTAAAATATCCAGACCTTAATATAAAAACAATGTGCCTGTCCCGATCGTGTAGCTGGGGAGCCGAGCGTGGGATCAGTCGTTGAATTAGCCATGGCTAAAGGGAGGGCTGAGGCCATGAGACCCGACCCCTCCCCCCCCCCAGCCGTACCCCCGGTTGTGTAGGGGAGGAGCGGCTCAGAACCCTAGCCACCCCTTGTTACCAGCTCGTGTGGCGACCACCCCCCCTTCGGGCAGGGGGGAGCGCTGTCCAAGCGAGAGTTATGTCGGACGAGCAGAGAACACTTCGCGGGGAGCCGTCGTTGAGAACGGTGTAGAGAGCCGTGGTCGTGAACGGACGTTCTAGAGTGCAGTTGAGGATTACGACGAACAGCCGGTTTTGATACTTAGGAATTTGAGTTGCTAGTAAAAGCCCATATTTTCAATAGTTAAATTTCGAGACTATCTTCGAGTAGAGCGTGGCACGATCAACGAAAATCTATTGACTTGTTTTGAGGGCGCATGATTTCAAGCGTTTGCTATACGCTTACCTTGGCTCATACTTTCGGTGGTTACCCATTCCTTGGCTCGTGTGTTGGCTGTTGTACACAGTCTGTTGTCGTGAGAAATCGATCGAAGGAAGATCGTGAGGTGATGGTCGTATTGTTTCCCCGATATTTTATATATGTGTTTTTACCTCGTGTGCTCTTGCCATCCGTACTTGCCTTCCCATCAATAAATAAAGAAAACCCTGGGCCTCATCTATATCCTCTCTCTCATCTCTCTCAAAAGGGCATAAGAAACACGTGCCGGCCATAAGCCATCGCTACCAAATTGACAATCTGAGTTAACGTAACCAATCCTTTAATTTTAGTCGAGGCTATCTACACGCCTCGTGGTGGCAGCTATCAGCGCTACCTTTCTCTTACCTGTAACGTAAAGTCATACCGGAGGAATCTGTCAGAAAGAAACAGAACTAACGAACTCTTGAACATAGAGAGTGCGGAAGAAAAACCCGACTCATACAGTGGTGGCCATTTGCGGTGGTGGAAGCTAGTGGCGAGAGAGAGAGTAAATTGTTAGAGATACTAGGCGGTGACACGGAAAACAATAACGAGAGAAGCACAGGAAAGAAAAACAAACAACCCAGCCAGAGCAGCGAGCAGCAACGGCGTCCAAGATCAACAAAAAAAAACTGTAAGTAAACACCATTTCATTTCATTTCTTTGTATGTCTTCAACTGCAAATTTTTACTTATTTATTGTTTTCTGTTCGATGTGTGTCATGTGAGTGTAGCCCCTAACAGATATAGCGCATATCGCGGTGCAGCCAGGAAGTGTCATTTTCTGTGAGATTAGAAGCGGACCCAGCCATAAAACCTTACGTGCAGCCAGTCCTTGAGCGCGAGAAAGCCAAAAGAAAGTGCATTTCAATTTGGTAGGGATTGCTGCACCTGTGAAGTAGAAGCATCGAAGATTCTTTAGGAATAGTACCTTTTTTTATATGTTTTTCGGAAGAAACATTTGATTCTCGTGCTCTTTGTGTAAATTAGGTACATATTGGGTAAATATTGTGGTGTGAGCAGGATTGCAAATTTAGGGATTGTTCGTGCAAATCTAGATGGCAAATAGCCATCATTGTGTCATAGTGAGGCCAGCTGAAAGTAATTAAGCCTCGGCACGGGAAGGAAACGCCATTGTTCGTGAGATTAGATCCGGACTCAGCCATAAAAATTGGGGAGAGAGCAACGCTCCAAATAAAAAAAATTACTGTCGTTCAAAAGAAAATATATAATAATTTGTGTGGCTTGGGCTGAACTAGAGTCAGTTTTAATGAATATGTATGAGTAATATTGCAAATACAGGGAACGATCAACGTGAATATTTACATAAATTTTGCGCTATTATATGACTCGTGTTAACTGAATTTCGTGTAAGGAGATTCCCTCCTGACTTATGATTTTGTTGCCCTACGCATGAGAGTCCGCATTTCGTTAATTTTTGCCAGTGGGGTCCTCATATTTCCTCTCTTGGATACACCCGAAAAAATTTTTTTTTTGTGTGTTTATGCTTGGATACCAGTATTTATCGTAAAAATTAGAGGTTCAGTGTAGTGCGTGTGCGTTGCAACTGCAATAGATAGATTGAAAAGAAAAAATGGAGTGATCATCGCTGAGTTTAAGCTGCAAAATGTCTAAGGACGAAGAAAACTATACTTTGGAGGAGGATTTTCCTCACGCCGCCTTTGCCAGATTGCAAATTGCGTTCGAAAACGCGATGTCAGCAAGCCGACATGCACATGACAAAAATGTGAGATAGCAGCGCGTGAGAGATCAAGAACTTAGAGTCGGCGATTGCGTATTCCTACGGAATACAGCAGGAAGGAATAAGGCGATGGGAAAATTCCGACCTAATTGGTTAGGCCCGTACAGAATTCAGGCCCTTCCAACACCGATGAACGTCGTAATACGACAAGTCCACGGCCGCCGGCATGAGATAACGGTCCACAGAAATAGACTTAAGCCCGCGTCATTTCAGCCCGAGGAGACAATAGTAATACAAGACGAGCGTCCTCGAAGAAATGGGAGGAGCGTCGAGCACGTCACCGAAGTACGTCACGACGATAGCGATTCGGAAAGCAGCGATGACGACATCTATGTAACAAGGCCTGAAGCACCCTCACCCCTACCCACCCCGGCAGCTAGACGTCCTTGTGCCGCATCTGACGCGTATCTAAGGGTGGATATTGAGTAGAACGAGTAGACTTTTCAGCGTGTACTTGACGTAAGGAGGTAGTACAACCAAATGCGCTCTGCTAGCTGAACACGGGGCTTTTATACACACAAAATGCTGACTCAGCTGCGCATGGTGCGCAAGTCGCACCAGGCGTGGCCCGAAACGTACGTACTAAACATGTGTACGAGGGTAAGTGCGTGACCGTGTTGGCACACACCTCCCCACCATACCTGTTTTATTACTCAAATGGGAATAAATCGCTCAGAATTTAAAATTCATAACTCCAAGAAATGACAAAGTTATCTAAAGGCGTAAATTTCTAAGATTGAAAAAGTATGCAAGGTGAAAATGCGCAATATACCCCCACCAACCAAAAGAAGATGAGAGCCGCAGGTTATGAACATATTTCGTAATAAAGAGTGAAAGATATCCATTTTCTTCAACAATACCCGTATTGAAAAACGCAATAGTACAACAACAATAATATGTTTATCGAAAAAAAACATTCGTAAATATAAGTAAAACGCATCGAAATAAAGACGGCAAGAATCGCAACAGAACAATATCAGCGTACCGCAAAAGTAGTGAAGGATTTCAGAAATATCGTACCAAAAAATCCACGGTACAAGGAACCAACATTTAACTATCTCTATACCCGTAAGGAAATCACCGAAGAAAAATAAACGTTACGACATTAACGAACAACATCAATATCAAACTACGTAGGCATCATATGAAATTAAAACAACAAAAATTTATTTAAAAAAATTTTCAACGTTAAATTTATTTATTATTTTCATATTTTTGAAGAAAAAAAAATTTTATATTCATTACGCGTGAAGAAGTGTAATTATTAAACATCGCATGTATGTATCTATTACATTTACATCAACATTCGCCATGAAATCACAATTACCGCAACATTAATTCGTGATGAACAGTGTAAATGCTAAACGCAGTAAAAATAGAAAATCGCATCTTG
This sequence comes from Morinoia aosen, assembly GCA_030386875.1. Lineage (NCBI taxonomy): Eukaryota > Metazoa > Arthropoda > Malacostraca > Amphipoda > Talitridae > Morinoia > Morinoia aosen. The sequence continues at coordinate 74,453,618 of CM059579.1, forward strand.
AAACAACAATAAAATACTTTTATTCAAACATAATTAAAAAATAAAAAGTTATACTTGCCATGAATTTGTAGTAAGAACAATACATTCGTTAAATATAAGAATAATCAAACATGAAAATAATTCCAACGCAATGTCTATGAAATTTAGTTGATCAGAAAATTCGCATTACATTTACTGAATTCGGCAAACAATTAATACATACTGAGTTACGTTAACGTCATATTATAAACGTGAATCAACTTAATACCTTACAACTAATTCCTGAGGTATATGTTAAACATAAAACTAGAATTCCGGTTTAAAACGCATGAGAAAAATAGTGTCGCTTAGAAGACACGCAAAAAAATTAAAGTCCACATATTAAAAAAAAAGAAAAACACATGCTTCACTGACACCTAAACTTCGCTATTTGCTTGCAGGTGACGCAGTGGTTGCTCAGCGTTACTCGATCTGAGCTGCTGCCGGCGGAGTAAGGCATCTTCCGCGCGAAAGCGATCCGCTAACAGACGAAGTTCTCGGCGAAGGTAGAAGAAAGATACACCTAAAGCCAGAGTTAAAGGGAAAAGAAGAAGAATACCGAGGTCGGACACTCTATCCGGTAGAATGTCGACGAGCGCGTTCGCTCGCACCCAGTCCTCCGAGACTCTACCTTGATGGCTCTCTAGGGCATTCGTTAGTGCCTCCACCGACACATGCGTCATTCTATTTCCCATCGTGGACGACAGGAACGTGAGCGTGCTCGTTCTGAAATTGAAACAAACACAGAGTTCAATTAGCATGGCCTCATAAAAAAATTTATAACCAATTAATATTACGTTAAATTAATTAAAGAAACCAATAGTCACAGCTGGCGACAGCTGCTATGGGAAAAAAAAAACAAACATCAAATCTTCACGCAGCAGGTCCCACACGGCTTCGACAGCTGCACACCTATTTGCAAAACAAATCGGGAGCCAGCCTTCGCTCCCACAGCAATGAGGGGCCGCGTTTCTAAACACAGGATGTTATTGAACCGGGCAAGATGTTATTGGACTGAGCAAGATGTTATTGGACTGAGCAAGGCTCTCGGACAGATGTAAGCCTTGGTGGTGAAGTTAATGGGTACAGACTCGATCACGCACGCAATAACACGGTACACCAAATACGGGACGAAAAACATAAGGTAAATACATACGGTTATATAAGGAAAGTTCCAGTTAAAAATATACGTAAAATTAACATCGAAACAAGAATCACACAATAGAATTATGTGGACCTACTAACATCGTCAGTCGTAAGTCGCATAGCATGTTCATTCAACACTTTTTACGTAAGGGTAATACATGATTTTTATTGCTTCGGAATATTTTATTGCCTATTTTTATTTCCACGTAATTTCGGTTAATTTTTGTTATAATACCTGGTCCGTTCCAGGCTATATCAAGCTTGTTTTTTCGCATGTGATTGCGCAATAATACACGGTCATTGAGTTCAAAATTTTTATTTTTGCGTCGAAGGTTGTGGTACATGGTTCTTTCACTGGTATTATTTATGATAGTAGCTCTAACGTTTTCAACAATGCGGGCAGCTTCCTGAGCTCGAAATCTTATTATATCGACGTTCGTGTCGTGACTGTAATTAGGTTCGAAAGTTACAGCGCTAAAGCTCGGACATGTATCGCGATTGAAAACAATGAACGAGGGTGTATCCCCCAATGTGGTATTTAAACTATTGTTTATCGCGTTCTCCGTGCTGTTGAGGCATTGATCCCATTCCGTATGCGCCAAAGAATTTATGTATAATTTTAATAAATTCGTAATTTTGCGATTATTACGTTCAACAATAGCGTTACTGTGAGGACTCCAAGGGAGGACCTCTTTTTTCGCAATACAATGAATTTGAGAGAATTTTTAACTGCCGCAGACTTAAATTCAAGAGCTTGGTCACTTAGAAGTGTTTTAGGATAGCCAAAGGTTGAGAAGCAGCTGTCCAGACAAGAGACAACTGTATCTGCTAATCGATCTGCTGTCGCGTAAAGCTTACAGTAACGCGAAAATAAATCAATCAAAATGAGAATATATTTATTCTGCTGATCTGTGACCGGTAGAGGGCCCAGGAAATCCATTGATACCACCTCAAACGGTTCTTTAGCGATGGGAGCGTCTAAAATTTTAATAGGTACAGTACTGGGGGCCTTCAGAATCTTACATACATCACACATTTTTACAAATTTACGTATGATACTCTTCTCCAATAAATGAAAATAACGCAACTTAAATTTAAACAACGTATGCGTGGCATCAGTATGGTACAAGGAATGTATACTCAGCACCGCCTTGTGCATGAGCGATGTCGGTATAACCGAAGTGAGAATAGTACTTTCCCTAGAGTCTATTTTTCGTCGTCTATAAAGAATGTCGTTCAGAATTAGGTATTTTTCTAAGTCAGGGATCGTAGATTGTCTACTAGATAGTAATGCGTCCTTAACCTCAGAACAGAATGGGTCTAGTCGTTGCTCATTTCTGAATTCGTCTAAAGTCCATGATACGTCCTTTAACTTAGGTACGTAGTTAGTCAGTCGGGGTTTTTCAGTCGACTCTGGCGCCACTTGATTAGAGGACGTCGCGTCTGTATCGTCTACGTCGGCTGTCAGTGCACCACGGCGTGTAGTCACTGCCAAGACATCAACCTCGTCGAACTCTGAGCATTCTTCAAGATCAGAAATAGTTAATTGCTCGGGTAGTCTACTTAGGCAATCTGCAACTAGATTCTTTTTTCCGGGGAAATACTTTACTATTGGTTCGAAACATTGCACTGTTAAACACCATCGAGACATAGCCGAATCGTCAGGAAGCTTTTTGAAAAATAAGGGTTGGAGGGGCTTGTGATCAGTGTAAATATGTATCGGGTATCCAAGAATGAGATATTTAAATGCTTTAAGTGCGCTCACAATGGCGTAGAATTCTTTTTTAGTCGTTGAATAGCGCTTTTGTGTTGAATTTAAACTTTTACTGTAATAAGCTATAGCCTTCATGGATTTTTTTGAATCATTATCTTGTTGCAAAAGTACTGCCCCGATACCATAGTTTGAAGCATCTGTAAATACATGAAAAGGCTTGGAAAAATCAGTGTGCTTTAAAACGGTATCTGATGTTAAAACAGATTTAATCTTTTCAAAAGCTTTCTGACATTCAGGCGTCCAGATGAATTCAACGTTTTTTCGTAATAATTGATAGAGAGGATATGAAATTGAACCGAACATCGGGATGTGATTTCGGAAATAGTTCGCCACACCTAGAAAACTTTGTAGTTCCTTCACATTTTTTGGAATCGGGAATTTTTGTAGTTTTTCCGATTCTTTGCAACGGATTCCGTCTGCCGACACAATGTGTCCAAGATATTCAATTGAGCTTTTTAGAAAATGACATTTTTCAAGTTTAAGGGACAGATTTCCACTACGTAGCTTCTCAAAAACACTCTGTAAATCTTTCAGATGTTGGTTCATGGATTTGGAAAATACTAGTATATCATCAAGGAATACAAAACATAATTTACCGATGACATTTGCAAGAACAGAAGAAATTATTCTTTGGAAAACTGATGGGCTCGAGGATAACCCGAATGGTAACCTCTTGAACTGAAATTTCTCGTAACCGATACTGAACGCGGTGAATTTACGGCATTTCTCTTCCAACTCGACCTGATGGAAGGCTGAGCGGAGATCAAGACTTGAAAAAATACAATTACCACCTAACGAATAAAGAACCTCGTCAATTCGTGGGATTGGGTAACTTTCCTTGATAATTATTTTATTGAGTTCACGAAAATCTATGACGGGTCGAATCTCGCCCGACTTCTTTTTCACCACGATTAAAGGAAAATTGTATTCGGAGCTTGAAGGTTCAATTATTCCTTGATTCAACATCTGTTTATTGGCTTCCAATAATTCATTTTGATACTTATGTGGAATTCGATATGGAGGGATGTTAAGTACTGGAGCATCAGGTTTTAATACAATATCATGTCGCATTACATTCGTGACTGCAATATTTTCGCCTTCGAGAGTAATTACGTCTCTAAAATTGTTTAATAAATTCATCAATAATGGTTTAGCATCATCATTTTCACAATTTACATCGTTACACGTCAGAGGACGTCTCCCGTTACTACCTCCTTCAGGTACAACATCTTTGTTTGCATTAATTTCTACTTCATCAATACGATTATCGTTTCCACAATGCCTCGTTTTTGCAGATACTAAACCAACGTCTTTACCAGAGATGGCATTGAACTTTCCACCATTAACACTGTCGACTTTGGGTAGATCCGCATTATCTCGAGCATCGCACAAATTTGCATCTCGCACAGCTTCGTGCACGGTAGACATGTAACTCTCGTGTTCAATTTCCATGTCGTTAATTTCTTCAATCGTACTTATCATCGTATTGTCGCTCAAATATACCACGTCTTCCGAGACGTTCAAAAGCATTACAGGGACAAACCCATTTGACTTGATATCCACAACAGATTCGGCTACATAAATACCATTCGCGAGAATTGTCTTATTCATAATATACCTTCCGGGCTTAGCCTTTTTGACATACCCATTAATAACACGTAAGCAGTTTCTGGACATTTCCAATGCTCCACAATGAACAACTATTTCTCGTTTTTTACTATATTTTAAACCTCTCGCATGTTCCTTAGTTTCTCTTATTTTCTTCGCATGCTGTTTATTTTTTACTTTCCCATTATTCTCTCGCCCTGCAGTTGGGCCTTGGTTACCCTTCTCTTCTGCAGTATTTATCTCTAGATCTTTTTTATTTCCACCTTCCTTGCTCGCAATTTTTGATTCTCTCTCCCTCAGCAGATATCTTCTTATTTTCCTCTTATTCGCAAGCATGTCAGCCATCAGACATTCTGGATTACTCACAGTGTTCAAGAATATCTCCTTCCTACTTTGCTCGTGCAATTCCTGCACATCATGAAACGGTACTTTTACGCCGTCGAGAACAATGAATCCTTCTTTAAAATTTAGCACGGCGTCCTGCAAAACATCTCTGCCAAGGATCACGTCATATTTAAATTCGGCATCCTTCAGAATCAAAGCGCTGGTATTGATTTTTTTACTATTAGGCAGCGTAATACATAGATCGACTTCTCCTGATACCTGGCTTTTGGAATTTACACCTCTGATACTCAGAGCACTGGGCTTAATTGGCTCGTTTATACCTTTTAAATTCCGGTAACTCACTAAACATCTGTCGCTACCACTATCTATGAGAGCGCTCATCAACTTTGTATCATGACGTAGAATAATTGTAGGCTTCTTAGAACGCCGTAATGAAAATAATCCATCGCTTTCTTTCCTTAAACGACCTTCCTTCATTATCGTCGCTGACAAACAAACTTCTACAGGTAGTTCAGAATTTGCACCTACATCAAGTTCTTGTTCACCTAGTAATTCGTATTTATTATTACACAGGAAAAGCGGATCCACCACAGAAGTCGACTGTATAATAGTATCTGGTTTCAACACCACATTTTTGTTGACGAGGATAGTAGCTGCAACCCCGGGCATTGGCAACTCCTTCTCTACTCCAAGACACTCTGAATTTTCCGATTTTTCTTTGTCTACTCTAAAAAATTTTCACCCTCGCAAGATGCAGCGTAGCACGCTTCACCTCGCCCTCTACCACGACCACGCGAAAGACATTCGCGTGCAAAATGGCCCGTCTTCCCACAAGCGTAACAAGCATGGCCTCGGAAATTTGATTTGCTTTGGCCTCTTTTACTCGTGCACATACTCTGAACATGACCTGCGGTATTGCACAGTGAACAAAACGACTTAGATTTATCATTATTAGTCTGTTGTGGGTTTACCACCTGAGCCTCGTGGCACTCCAACGAACCGAACGGTCGATCTCCGAAGTAAGCATGCTGTCTCCCCCTTTGAAATCTAGCAGCTCTCCAATTGCTTCTGAAAAATGGTCTCCGACCTTGAAAACGTCGGCTGGTATTTTGTGATGCATACAAGACCTCGGGGGACGAATCTCTCTCATCCCATTCTCCCTCTTCAGGTACGACCGCAAGATAAGTCTCTCTGGTTTGATACGGGTACTGGGTATTATTTTTGCGCGCAAGTATTTCTCTTCCCTCAGGGTTATTACGCACAGCGGAAACGAGACGAGCTAAAAGCTCCTCTGAACTTATGAATGGTCGGCAAAATATTTTTTTACAAAAATTCTCTTCCAATAATGGTGCAAGGAGTGCTATAGCAAGGCTGAAAACAACTAGATCGCCAGAGAACTTTTTCAATTCGGTCTGATTTGTACTGGCAGTTACAAATGGATGTCTTTGTATTGCTACTTCATTACTATTAAGAATATGATCACTCAAATTTCTTATTTTTGACATCGCCATAACCAATTGGGCAGACAACCCTTCGTTTCGTAACAGCCGTAGCTGGTTAAGGTCGCAAGCTAAAGCATGTACAGATCGTTCACCTTTCGAGACATAGATGTCGTCGAGAATATCGATAACCTGATCAAATGAATAATTAATAGCAGGGTCTACTAATTTTGTGACGACGCTATTAAAGTCGCCCATGCTTTTGTGTGCGCTGCGCACAAGTAACTCTTTTTTCGCCTCATCTGAAGTAACGTCGGGCAACAAACACATGTAAGATTTGAGATTCGCCACATGCGTTCGAAAACTTTTCGTTTCACTGAAAATCGGATCTCTGACTCTTTGACGGCCCTTAAACAAAGGTAGCTCTGCACTTGACAAAATAGTACTGCCTCTTTGTAACGTGGTTGTTACACCACCACCTGTCATCGGTCCGCTAGAGGACGTCATTGTACTAACACTCGGCGTACTGAACGACACAGTCTGTGTGCTAACAGTGGTCGTAATTACTGTCGTGGTCTGTGGTCCAGACATTATCACACTAGATGGAGTATTGATACACGTACCAGGTAACGTACCACTAAATACTGGAACAGAAACCCTTCCACTACCAGTAATAGTACTCGTAGAACGGATAAATTCTGGATCCGAATCTGAGTCTCCCATCAGTTATATTAACAAGGAAACAAATCTTTCGCACAAAGCTAAAAAAATCAGTAACGCCACTGTCCAACTCAATATTTTCCAACACCACAAGAAATAAGACTGTAGAACCTCAAAAAAAAATACTTCACCTCGCAAAAATTTAATCACATAACGTAACGCTAAAGACACACGTTACACCTAACGTGGAGATAGTACACGGTTAAATCTCCAATTACATATCACTGAAAATTTAAATCCCAAAATTTTTTTTTTTTTTTTTTCTTGCTACTTGCAAACCGAACTGAAATCAATTAATAACAAGGAACTTGTTACACGAATTCAAAGGTATTGATCCCAACAATTTCTGACACAATAAGAAGTAACAAAATAATACTGACGAAGTCACGGAAAATCACCTAACAATTTCAACAAGAACAAAATAGTTATAGAACACTTAACTGATAATACAGCACGCAGCCAAGGCAGCGTAGCAGCCGCAGGGAGTAGGCAGCACAGCTACAGCTGATTGCAAGGACGCCCGAGGATGACAGCCCAGCAACAGCAGTACCAGACTCGGCGCGGCTTGTCTCAAGGTCGCCTGCGTAGCACAGTCACAGCACGGCCAGATGCGAGACTGCCAGATGCCAAGGTCGTACACGAAGCGCCGACACACAGCGGGGTAGCGATGGGAGCACGAGCACGTTCTTGGAGTGTTTACGGATATTTACGGTTCCAGACTGCGTATAATATCACAGTCAACAGTTTATGTACACGTATTAATAACTTGAACACAGTTTCTGTATAGACTTTAAGTAAACACACTTTTGTATGCAATCTATTTATCACATACACGTGTCACAAATGTTCTCGAAGATGTAGTATCACAGGAATTGTTCGTTGAAATTAATGAACACAATCACTTATGCATTCAACTGATAAATGACCACGTTACTTTTTCCGATGGAAATTTACGCACAATTTAATAACGCAGTTATCTCCTTCCTGCTCCAGGTCGACACGCGCTTTGTAGGGCACTCCTACGGGGATCTGCAGGTCCAATTTGTAAGAATCGACCATATCTTTCTCAGGAACCCTTTTCACCATAAACCTGAACACGTTATTATATTCTTGCGGTGCTTCTTTAAGTTCTCTTCCCGTTGCCGCAGTCTTCTCCATAGCAGAGTTGCCGAGTTCACCAAAAAGAATCTCGTCACACGAATCGAAGCTTAGGTCACCACTCGTAGAACTTCCTCCAACCTCTGTAGACACGCGATCTCCAAATCGTCGTCGAAGAAACAGGCCGAAATTCCCGATATCTTCAATCACCGTACTCGCACCATCCAAATCACAGCACAAGTATCAAGTTAAGTTCACGTCGTGGGTACGTACGAACTGATCCACCAGTGTGCCGCATCCGACGCGTATCTAAGGGTGGATATTGAGTAGAACGAGTAGACTTTTCAGCGTGTACTTGACGTAAGGAGGTAGTACAACCAAATGCGCTCTGCTAGCTGAACACGGGGCTTTTATACACACAAAATGCTGACTCAGCTGCGCATGGTGCGCAAGTCGCACCAGGCGTGGCCCGAAACGTACGTACTAAACATGTGTACGAGGGTAAGTGCGTGACCGTGTTGGCACATCCTTACGCTCTAAGATCCGCCGGTCCGGTAGAAGAGTAGAGGAGTAGAGGAGAAGATAACATGAGCAAAACTACTAGGTAACAAGTAGAGAGGAGATAAGCCTACTAATTTCATGTTCTCTTTCAGATTAACCTAGTAAATAAGTAGGTAGATAGGCTGACTAATCTAATTTTCTTTTCAGATTAAACCTAGCAAAATAAGTAGTAGATAAGCACTAATCAAATTCCTTTACAGAATAGCTTAGCAACAACTAGGTTGGCAGGAAAATTTCTGAGTAGTCGACTGCTAGGCAAGTAACTTGTAGAAATGCTACCAGCCAGCACGAGCGACTGTGCTCAGAACAGGCACAGGATGAGAGTCATAAAATCGAAAGAGGCATAAAGGAACTCAGTCCGGGCCTGGGAAATACGAGTAGAGACGTGGCATACAAATTATGATAACGCACTAGGAAAAGTGTATCGTGTTGGCTGCACATTTTTGAATGACGAGAATAAAACTTAGATATAATGACTTCACATCGAAATGGGAATTTGAGCGCTGGTCAATGGTTTCAGATGTGTAAGGAATGAGGAGAGATTTCTAAGGAAACTAGCCGTCTAGGCAGAGATATAATTAGACAGTATTAAAATATAAGTATAGCACAGCCGCAGCAGAGGTTCCTTCACATAATACGGCCAGTAGTGGGTACGGCTCTTTAGTCCTCTCATAACTAGTAGGTTACAACTGAGAGGACGAAGTTTTTTTTGAGTAGCCTGAGAAATGACTAGTTATAAGCACTAATAAACCATTGCCTTTCAGGTGTAGGTTTGAAGAGTCAGCAACTTGGATGGGAAAGGGATATATCCTTCTCGTGATTGTTTGTTAGCGTGAAAAATTCCCCGTGAAGGAATTTTTCTTGGATCGTCGGAGGGGAAGAAAATTTAAGAAATTAAATTTTTTTTATTATCGCGTCTAAATGACGTTTTAAAAAGAGAAACCTGAGCCTGTCATGAGCCGAGTGGAGCCGATAATAAGATCGCGTATAGCAGAACCCTGAGAGTTGGGTAGAATGCTTAGCGAGACAGCAGATTAAATTAAAGATGTCCATTACGGACCTAGCATAAGCTTTAACATTACGGTCTTTAAGAATAACGTAGCTTAGGGTGGAAAGGCAAGTTGGACACGCACTCGCGTGGTGGAGACTCGAGGCGTGAGCCGCGAGACAATACAGCCACAGATGGACCATAAAACTTGAGATGAGTTCCACGCTGGAACTCATGTAATATGAGCGGCGACACGCCGGAGATTAGAGAAGGCAGTCTGAGCAGAGAGAAGCGCACAGCGATTCGTGTGCGATGCTAATTACGAGATAGATGGGAGAACAAAATAAATAGAGATGAGCAAAAAGAATATAGATAACAGAGATGGACGGCTCCTGTACTGAGAAATCAGAGCGTGAACAGCACCAAACCGACGCTAGAGCTGAAATATTTAATGATAAATGTACTAAGGTTATTTTGAAGATTTTCAGGAAGGCGACAGCGAGCGAGGTGCGGGCGTGTGCGCGGTGCTAAACCAGCACCACAGCGGCCTCCAACGGAGACGGACCGGAACTGTGGTCGCGTAAGAAAGACGGAGAGGCATTCGGAAATGGTAAGATCGGGCATACCCCTGCGCGTAGGAAACACGTGCGTGAACTATGGAGGGTGTTATGAATATCTGGTCTGCTGACGAGCGGATAAGGGAGATTACGGGAAGCATGACTGAGAGGGATTGATGGGCCATCCAGAGGCAGGTGCGCAATGCTTGAGGCATCGCAGCGGTTACCGATACCATGAGATTTGAAGATTAAAAAGATAAGTCGTGTGCGACTGGTACATAAAATATATATGCATACGAGGGACGCCTCCGTATTGCACCCATACGAAATTGATGCTTGCTTCTCACGAGAGATTAGCAAATGCCATTCGGTAACAAAAAAAACAGTCAGCTGACACGGAAAGAATAGGAAGTAGGAACAATTCTCATCATTTAAGCATAAGGACCTGCACCACGAGTGAAAGACAAATGAACAGGAGGTGTGTGTGTTGTCAGAGTATGTGCGGTAACGTGTGCAGGAGTATGTGCTGTATAGTGTGCAGGAGTGTGGGGACTTAGTCATTCAAGTCTGCTAGGACTTGTTAGGTTCATGAATCCCAAAATCATATATCATTCATCATGTAACATACGCACTCATTTTGAGGCGAAGAAAAGAAAATTTTTGAAAATAGGCTCTATATTGATATCTAACCCATGTAACAAAATTAATGCCCGACCGTGTGCCGTAGGAAACGGCGACGTACATGCATCGAGGGCGGAGACGGAGGCCGAGCGAAGTGGTGCGCCAGCTCGGGACATACGTCGCAGCGCGCAACTACGAGACGTCGCTGTGGCTACCAGACGGGAGTCTGGCGACCGTCTCGGCCGAGACGGACTGGGGGCGGGCGGCCGCGACCCTGGAGGGTCGAGCGCTCATTGTCCACTTCGTCCCGAAGCCGGACGAACGCCTGACCGAGGCGACTCTCAGCAACTTGCTGCAGCATTTAGTTGTGCCCCGAAATGACGGAGAGATCGAGGCCAGGACCGCGAACAAGCGAATCTCCTCGGTTTCGGTTTTCCCCTACTATCTCTGGAAAGAGACACTGCGGGGGAAGGAATTCCTCATTATCATACAAGCCTAGGAAGGATTTCCCCTGGAACAGAAGCCGAAGATCTCGGGACGGAAGAGCTCGCCTCTCCAGTCCCGAAGGGGGCCAATATTATGTGAAAATGGCCGAAGCATAGGCGAGCGAGTTGTGGTCGCCGTCCTAGTCTATTGTGTTGCATTGTGAATTGATGTCAGGTTGTATCAGTGTTCGCCAGTCGGGTAAGAAATGCACTGAGGCCAAGACATAGAAAAAGAAAGTATTACATAATTTCTTTTTGCGCAAGTGGGGGAAGGGTGTATAAAGTCAGGGTATGAAGTCAGATTCATCCCATCTTTGTCGTTGGCGTTGCCGAGCGAAAATATATAATTGATGTTAAGACGAGATCTCTGAATACACGGGTCATAAAAATTAATGCCCGCGGTCATGCTTGGGTTTGGGAAATGCACGATCTGGACGTTCTCATACGGAACACTGGTCATATTAAATTCGATAAAGTTGGTGCGCTTGGGCTGCCGCGGTTACACAGCGCTGAGAAGCGCTGGGGCTGATTAGCGTCGGTCAGGGATAGTAAAATATCCAGACCTTAATATAAAAACAATGTGCCTGTCCCGATCGTGTAGCTGGGGAGCCGAGCGTGGGATCAGTCGTTGAATTAGCCATGGCTAAAGGGAGGGCTGAGGCTATGAGACCCGACCCCTCCCCCCCCCCCAGCCGTACCCCCGGTTGTGTAGGGGAGGAGCGGCTCAGAACCCTAGCCACCCCTTGTTACCAGCTCGTGTGGCGACCACCCCCCCCTTCGGGCAGGGGGGAGCGCTGTCCAAGCGAGAGTTATGTCGGACGAGCAGAGAACACTTCGCGGGGAGCCGTCGTTGAGAACGGTGTAGAGAGCCGTGGTCGTGAACGGACGTTCTAGAGTGCAGTTGAGGATTACGACGAACAGCCGGTTTTGATACTTAGGAATTTGAGTTGCTAGTAAAAGCCCATATTTTCAATAGTTAAATTTCGAGACTATCTTCGAGTAGAGCGTGGCACGATCAACGAAAATCCATTGACTTGTTTTGAGGGCGCATGATTTCAAGCGTTTGCTATACGCTTACCTTGGCTCATACTTTCGGTGGTTACCCATTCCTTGGCTCGTGTGTTGGCTGTTGTACACAGTCTGTTGTCGTGAGAAATCGATCGAAGGAAGATCGTGAGGTGATGGTCGTATTGTTTCCCCGATATTTTATATATGTGTTTTTACCTCGTGTGCTCTTGCCATCCGTACTTGCCTTCCCATCAATAAATAAAGAAAACCCTGGGCCTCATCTATATCCTCTCTCTCATCTCTCTCAAAAGGGCATAAGAAACACGTGCCGGCCATAAGCCATCGCTACCAAATTGACAATCTGAGTTAACGTAACCAATCCTTTAATTTTAGTCGAGGCTATCTACACGCCTCGTGGTGGCAGCTGTCAGCGCTACCTTTCTCTTACCTGTAACTAGTTACCTGTAACGTAAAGTCATACCGGAGGAATCTGTCAGAAAGAAACAGAACTAACGAACTCTTGAACATAGAGAGTGCGGAAGAAAAACCCGACTCATACACCTAGGTACTTGACGGCACACTAGATACCAAAATATATTGAAGGACAAGAGTACTGAGTTGTACCCTAGGTACTTGACGGCACACTAGATACCGAAATATATTGAAGGACAAGAGTACTGAGTTGTACCCTAGGTACTTGACGGCACACTAGATACCGAAATATATTGAAGGACAAGAGTACTGAGTTGTACCCTAGGTACTTGACGGCACACTAGATACCAAAATATATTGAAGGACAAGAGTACTGAGTTGTACCCTAGGTACTTGACGGCACACTAGATACCAAAATATATTGAAGGACAAGAGTACTGAGTTGTACCTTAGGTACTTGACGGCACACAAGATACCAAAATATATTGAAGGACAAGACGCTCCCAGGGGGACAATGTGATGGCCTGAGCTGAGAGTTAGGTAGGCCTTCTTTTTGTTGAAATATAATGTTTTTGTTATGTTAAGGACCACCTTTTTTCGGTTCACTGCTGTCCTGTTTTTCAGCACCTACTACTGTCTTCTTCAACTTTGGTCTTGTTTCATAATCTTCTTTCACAACTAACTGTTTCTATGCCTTTCTGCGTAGATTCCGCGTTTCCTTAACTCCATACTAAATGGTGCCTTCCTCCTTCCTCTCTTTGGATCGCAATTGTTGCTGGGTAGGGAGGCTAAAACTAACGACTAATCTAATCATTGAAGGACAAGAGTACTGAGTTGTACCCTAGGTACTTGATGGCATACTAGATACGGAAATATATTAAGGACAAAAGTACTGAGTTGTACCCTAGGTACTCGAATGCACACTAGGTACGGATATATATTAAAGACAAAAGTACAGAGTTGTACCCTAGGTACTCTACGGCATCCTAGAAATGGAAATATATTCGAGCACTAAAGTACTAAATTATTATGGTTTACCATACTGATCGTTATCGCTGTATCTGATGATGTATTATTGTCCACTACCTTCAGTGGTGACATACACAAGTACTGCTTTTTTAGCTATTTCCTTTAACTGCACTCTACCATCGTTTTACGGTCTACTGTCAATACCCAATCACACAAGTGCTACTTTCTTTTTCAGTCTACCATCATTGATCAATCACACACGCACCACCTTTTCCGGTCCACCTTCATTGATCAAGCACACAACTTTTCTGCTATTTTTAACAATCAACACAAGTCCCTCTCAGAAGACTTATTTCTAGCGTATCCACAATGATATCTCTCCCAGGGTCAAACTTCCTCAGAGAGATACAACTATTGTATCATTGGAATTAGCGCTCCCAGGGGGAATGTGCGATCTTGAAATAGAATAAATTTTGGTTTTGTAATGGACCTTCGTTTTTTAGCTGAATGCTGTCCTATTTTTCAGTACCTACTCTGTCCTTAAACTTGTCTCCTGTAATTATTCCTGTTTCATAAACCTCTTTCTCAACTGAATGTTTCTATGCACCTTGTGCATGGATTCCACGGGCCCTTAACTCCATTTAAATGGTGCCTTCCTCTCTGTGGAACGCCTTTGTTGCGGTTAGGGAGGCTAACACGTTGCTTGCAATATGACCCAACAGTGGGTCGTGCTAAAAATTTTTCTTGATGCGATGCGACCCTTCGATGGGTCGTTTGAAAAATTCTAACAATCTTTTTTAAATTAATGGTATTCAATGGACTCTGTTAAAGTTTGGCATTTATAAATTTGCCAATGACTTTCAACTTCAAATTTGAGTGGAATATTGAACTTCAGTTCAACCCATAGCAGTCAACGTGTTAAAGTAACATCTAACCTTCCAGGGTCGAACTCAGTGATCCGCGCGATAGACCTGAGCACGGAGGTGCTGAGCCCTGCCGCTGCGGGGTACGTGATGGCGGTGCTGAGCGTCAGTGCCGGCGCTGCCGTGGTGGTTGCCTGGAACATCGTCAGTCTCGGCCTGGAAGCCGTGCTGTACGTACGCGTGTGGCAGCTTTGCCCCCAGCTGCAGCAACCTAAGGAAAAGGTGAGGGAAAGCAGTGAATGTGTTTTTCTATTTTGTTTCTCCTAAATGCGTGGCGTTGACACTTGGATGCTTTAGTTTAGGAAAACTCGTCATGACACGACTGATTTTATTTGCCTTCGTTACATGCTTCAGTTCAATATTTTTAGAGTTTTCTTGCATGTATTATTTTACTTGCATTATTTTCTATTGCCCTTCCGTTGCAGCTAATGAACCAATGCACTATCTGCAGAGAGCTCTCTTGGAGATACAGCTGTTGCTTCTTTAGGAATCAACTCTTCCAAGGCGAAGATGCGAGGTCCCGAGCTGAAGGCTAGGCTTTCCTTTCGTCAAAATAGAGTTCGCTTTTTTTGTTGTTTTCGTACGGACAATCATTTCCGGTTCACTGCTAACCATATTTCATCACCTATTTCTTCCTTCTTCATGAATAAAATACTTTTTATTGTCTGTCACAAGGGGCGGCTCAAATTGCGTGTGTCTAACATGAATTAGGTGTATCCAATGGACATAAAACCATAGGTCTGGGCTGGGCATAGGGTTATGAGCGAGCGCCAGATTATAGACAGGATCTTATGGCGAGGTAAGAAAAAAAACTTACCGCGCTCTGCTCCTCAGCTTCGGACAGGCAACACAGACCTCCACAAAATCAAGAGCCATGATCGCCGATCATAAAGTTATTGGAGAGCGAAACACATCTGATATCTTATCGACACTTTTGATTGTTCATGGCACCGGACAAAAGCCTGAGTGACTGCTCAGGGTTGCCCTATCCCTTACTCACAACACCTGTGTTCTGGTTAGGAGGGACTAACCTTATATCTATCTCTCACTCTGTTGACCTTCCTTTCTTGGCAACACCTGTATTGCAGTAAGTTAAGCCTTAACTCACTCGTAGTCCACTCTGCGGTCAGGATACATGCAGCACAGGAAGACCACTGGGTCGCTCCGCACAGCAGGGGTGTGCAGGCGAACTTGCTCTTCTCTTGCTCTTACTCGCGTTTACTCCCTACCCTGCGCGCCTCAGAGCCTTTATAAGAGGCAGTGCTTGTTTTATCTGAGCTCAATCGTCCAACCGTTCGCCTGTACCACTTCTGCCACGGACCAATAAAGTGTACCCCAAGTAGACCTCCTGTGTTTCTCTGGCTCGCATATATTTGGTGGCCAGTATGGGGACGCATATATTTGGTGGCCAGTATGGGGACGCATAGGGGCGAGTGGGGGCGGTGTGGACAGTTTCCTCCTTCTTCTTTGGGAACACCTGTGTTGTGGTTAGGAGGGGCTAAAGTTATTTATACCTCACTCTGTTGTCAAACGACGTGCAGCACATTCGTTGATTCTAAACCAAATGATACCTTGCTCTCTTGTGGACATCTGTATTGTCAAGAAACGACGTGCAGCAACATTCGTTGATTCTAAACCAAATGATACATTCCTCTCTTGTTTACATCTGCATTGTCAAGGCTAACCTTACCCCACTCTGCGGTCGGTCAGGATACATGCATCACGGGCAGACCGCAGGGTGGCCCCGCGCAGCGGTGGCGGGGGCGGGTGGGGGAGGTGTGGGCGGCGTGGCGGGCGTACATGGCTCACGAGGTGCGACCTGCCGGCCTCGCTCTCGCCTTCCTCTACATGACCGTGCTCGCCTTCGATAACTACTCCAGAGGTGCCCTCCTCTCTCTTCTCTTATTTCCTTTCTGCTCTCTTCTTTCCTTTTGTGTTTTTCTCTGCCCCTCCTTTTGCCGGCCTCCAACTCGTCTGCCTCCCTTTTGCCTGCTTTCTTTTGCCTTGCTACCTTGTGATTGTACCTCTCATGCAATCCCATGTTTAGAAAACCGCCTTCTCACCTTCCTTACTGTCCGTACTTTTGCCTTCCTTCTTATCGTTCTTTCCACTTGTTTTCCTGTCCTTCAATTCTCTCACCCCCCCTTTGCCCTCTCGTCACATAGGCAGTTTAGTCCAGCCCCTGTTTACCCCTCCCTCTACCCCGCTCGAAGCATGAACGGCTCACACGCTCGTATGCAGTCCCACGTTGTCGTTTTAGCTGTTTCCCGGTGGTGCTGCTGCTGCATACTCTTAGGTAAATCCCTTTCTAAAAAAGCAATCTGTTTCTGTCCTCATCCTACCCAATCCCTACCCCCTCAAGAAAACTAGGGTAAACCCCTTTCTAAAAAAGCAATCTGTGTCTGTCCTCATCCTACCCAACCCCCTCACAAAAAAAAAGGGCAAATCCCTTTCTAAAAAGCAATCTGTGTTTGTCCTCATCCTACCCAACCCCCTCACAAAAAAAACAGGTCAAATCCCTTTTCTCAAAAAGCAATCTGTGTCTGTCCTCATCCTACCCAACCCCCTCACAAAAAAAAAAACAGGGCAAATCCCTTTCTAAAAAAGCAATCTTTGTCTGTTCTTGTCACCCAAAAAGTCAACACTCCTTGTTGGATTTCTCTCGCTGCTCATTGTAAAAGAAGGATTTGATGAGTCTATACGTTTTTTTTTGCTTCCATTGGGGAATTATACCTGCTGCTGCTGATGTAATTTGTAGCGTTGGTCTTATCTTTTGTATTTTTCTCTTGTTATTGGATTTCTAATACTTGAGTTACCTCTCAATTTTTCCGTGCTCTTAATGTATGTCCTCAAATGCCTTTGCTTATCTGTTGATGGAATTTCTTTCACTCAAGTCTTCTTTTTTCTTCGTACCTTTACCCCTGACATTCGTACAGCGCGCCTCTTCTTACCTGCTTACTCTACCACTTTATAAAAATACCAACACTCGTCTTTTGGCTCTCTTGTGTTGCCGTGACCGTCATAACTCTTCTGATTAGATTAAACTAGATTATATAAATTATTTTAATCCTCAAGCACATCTCTTTAGATTAGATATGATTGTAAGTTAGTTTATGCTCCCTAGCTACAACAAGAAGTATTCCAAAGAGAGGAAGGCATAAGGCCCCATTTCTGCCGCAGCCTACCTGTACGAAGCGGGGCTCAACGAGGCGCTGCTGGGGCTCTTCACTTCCGTCTCCTCCGTCCCTGGCCTGATTGGGTCCCTCCTCTTCCCTCTCTTGCGCCGCAAGGTGACCTAGCGTTTGCGTGTGGTGCGGTATGTTTGTGTTCGCAAGGTGTGTTTGCTTTTTGTTCGGGTTAAACTCATTTGCTTGGGCTGGTTGTTTGCTGCTCGCATGTAGTACCACAGCTACCTCTCAGTCAAGTAGGTTAAAGTAAGCGCTTGTCTAGCCTTTTTATAAGGCTTTTATTTCCTCAAAGTGCGCGTTGGAAACTGCTCCTGTTAGACTCGAGTACGTGAGGCATCGGACGTCTTTCAAAGAGTCTCACTAGTGTGGTTAAACTAAGAATATGGTGAAAATAAAGGCTCTCACTAGCGTGGTTAAACTAAGAACATGATGATAATAAAGGCTATCACTAGCCATTCAACAGAAGTACCGAGCTGTGTTGGCAGAGGGAAGGGTTCGAGTCAAAGCGAACGAAGTGACTCACCATTACGTGGCATTTCCTATCATTTTCTTGCAGAACGTTACGCTGTGTTTATTTTTATCTCAAACTTTAGATGATTTGGCTTCACTTGCTGTCAGGGATGAATGCTTATTTCTGTAACCGCTGACTTGTAGCTTATAAAGTGTATACAGTATGTCCAACAAGAACTAGAACCAAATAATTATTTTCCCGTATCAGTAATACCATCATAAGAATACCATAAGCATTTAATTTCAAGCAAAATTATGATGGTATTACTAATACGGGTATAAATACTTGGTTCGGGTTTTTGTGGGACATACTGTGTACTGAGCAATGTTATTTTAAATTATTTCTAATACCAGCATGATAAATAAATTGTCGTTTTTCAACAATATTAGTATCCGACATTCTTTTGTGGAGAAGAATTGAAATCCCCAGGGCGTAGGCACGACAGCTGAGGTATCCTGACTACCAGCAGGCAATAGAATTAAACATGACAATGGGAATATGCGGAGTCAGGAATTCTTGCGTTGTTACTGAAGGTCATTGCCCTCACGCCCCAACCCCTCACAGGGATAAAACTATTGTATCTATGGGAGTTAGCGCCTCTAAGGGGAATGTGTTAGGTCCCGACCTGGAGGTTAGGTAAGCCTCCTTTTTGTTTAAATAGAATACGTTTTTTTTTTTTTTTTAGTTACAGACCATCTTTTTTCGGTTCACTGCTGCCCTGTTCTTCAGCACCTCATTTCTTTTTCAACTTTTAACCTGTTTTCTAACAGTCTTTCCAAACTTTCTTTTTTATTTCCTTCTTGCATAGATTTCATCTTTCCTCTAGTCTATACTAATTGGTTCCTTCCTCTCTTTGGAACGCCTTTCTTGCGACGTGGGAGGCTTGAACTAACTCATCTAATCTATCCCTTAGGCACCAATCTCGCTCTAACATCAAAGTTGAGAGCAAAGGAAGCAAACAGCACGTATCTGACCTATTGCCTTTTTAATATTTTTATATATTAACATTTTTATATATAGCATTTTTATTTATTTATTTACATTTCCCTTCAGATGGGACTAGAAGGGGCCGGGGTGCTGGGGTTTGGGTGGCAGACCGCCTGGCTCACCCTCTGCGTTGCCTCCGTCTTTGCCCCCGGCTCCCTGTTTTACCTCGCTCCCCATAATCAAAAAAGTGAGTTTTCACCACAGTAGAGGAAACAAGGTAGGGTCGTTTCTATAGGAGAAAATACACCTCCTCTTCTTTGGCTAGCCAATAGAAAGGCTTTGTTTCAAACAAACTTTATTACGTCACCAAACCGCCATGTCGTTAGGCCAATAGTGGAGCCAGATTCGGGGGTAGCAGTGCTACCAGATGCAATATGAGCGCCTATTGGTTCGTTGCAGTGACGTCAGCAAAACCACACTGTCAATGAAATAAGACTGGTTTGAACCTACGTTTTTTCCTCTACCGTGGTTTTCACCCATAGATTCACGCATGCTAAAATGTTCCGTCTCTTCACATTCATTGGTGAGTGTTCTTCTCACGCAATAGCTCTCGGTGTCTGTTTTTTGTCGAACTGGATGTTTGTTCCATAACTTTCATTGATTGATTGATTTGATTATTAATGATTGATAAACAATACATTTTTCTACGTGTATTTAAATGATAATGGGCTCTACAACTAGTCTACAACGCTTTTGTGTGTGTGATTGATTACTCTATTTACAAAGTGAAGTCCTGATGTGTAAGTTATTATTATTAATTCATTTTTAAACGTTTTCGTATTTATAATACATCGTTTGTGTTTTCATTAAAAAATATATTTTAGGAGGAAGCGCTCTTGAACAGAAAAGATCATTCCGGTTTCTTTGACTTTGTCTTTGTCAAGCATTAACGAGTCAGAATTTAGACTATGAGCTCCTTATAGTAAAGTAATTTCTCATGTTGAAACCCGAAAGTTTTATATTTCGGATGTCCTACGTAAAATTTTTTGTCTGTTAAGAAAAGAATTATTTCGAGTGTTTGTCATGAAATTATTAAGTATATTATTGTACTTTGAACATCCCTCTCTCTCAGGTACTCCGGAGCAGGAGGGCAGCTTTGTCAACAGTACCGTGTGGTCAGATGACCCTCTGCCAACATCTATTGGTCCACTAGTCCACAATGTTACATTGGTAGATGATGTTACCAACCGCACCAGCATCGGTGATCAGTTGCCCGCTGACGCTCGTGGGGAGAGCTACTGCTCTGTGGCGCTCCTGCTCACTGGAATCATCATGTCGAGATTTGGTGAGCTGCGTTCCATGTGGACTATTAATTTAGGACTTTCTCGGATGTTTTAATACCATTTAACGGTGTTGTTTACTCTGAGGCAATTCACCAAATTTGTAGCACAACTAAGGAACGAAATTCAACATATATATATTTAGTCCTATCGTAATTAAGTTGAAGTTTTTGTTGTACAATGCTATGCTGTTCTTTCGCGTTATGTCAGCAGTAAATCGGACTGTTACCCACCCTTTAGAGTGAGTCTCTGAGTTACTTTATGGTCACTCTCAGAATAGAGTGGCCCATAGACAATCAATTTAATTGTCAATATTGACTCAATATATTGATGAAATTTTTTTTCCCCTGCTAAGTCAATTATTTGACGGTCGTCAATCAAGCCCACAGACGATCAATTAAATGGTCAATATTCATCATTGTCAATTATGTTGACTATAAAATTGATCGTCTATGGGCCGCTTTATGGAAGTCACTCTCAGAACAAGACTGAACAAATTCACACAGGTAGTTCGACCAGAAATGTGTGTGCCGCGACGAATTCACCATAGAAACTATCGCAAACGAATACGCGAATTGAAGTCTATTGGCTTCAGTGGCGCACAATACTCAGGTCTTATTCCTAAATTAGGTATTCCTTTTTAGGTTAATAGTTAAGCAACTCGTGGTGGGAGATTCAATAATTGAACCAAATTCAACATAAATGTCAGAGTTGAAGTAAGAATTGCGACGTTCAGGTCTATGGACGGCGGACCTGGCTGTGGTGCAGAGCATGCAGGAGCTGGTGGCGCCCCAGGAGCGGGGGGCGCTGGGGGGCGTGCAGAGCGCCCTCAACATGGCCTTCGACCTGCTCCGCTCCCTGCTCCTCATTGCCTGGCCCCGCATGGACACCTTCGGCTTTCTCATCATTCTCTCCTTTGTCTGCGTCCTCGTGGGGTGCGTAATATATGACTAGTGTACAGGCCTTGTCAAAAATGACAGAATTCATTATTTTCAGTAGATAAATCCTCCAGATGTGGATGCCAAACAAATACATCCATCCAATAGTACCCACGATTAAAATATTCTTGTACTTGTGCACTGGTGAAACTCGAAACACAGGTTCTTACAATGTGAATATAGTTTGTCGCATGTCATGCAACACTTATTGTTTATTATCTATAATTATGTAATACATTATAATAAATAAAGTGTAGTATCTTAAGCATAATTTTTTAGCAGACCATTAATTATCCATCAGTCATTAATTATATATCAACCAAACAGGAGAAACTTTGCTAATATGCATCTAGAAAAGTAACTTTTTTCAAGTTACTACATAGTTGCTTCTACTGCCGCAGGTTCCTGAACTACTGTCAGTTTTACGTCCAGCGACAAAGGGCGCGCCGTACGACAGAGACACCTATGCCTGCGTCTCCATCAGTAGTGTAACCCGGCCTTGCACAGAGGAGCCCTAGCTTCTGAATACACACCTCAATGAGCGCCTCAATGGGCCTAGAGATGAATGGTCCAATGCACCTAGTGATGAATGGCCCAATTTACCTAGTGATGAATGGCCCAATGTACCTAGTGATGAATGGCCCAATGCACCTAGTGATGAATGGCTCAATGTACCTAGTGATGAATGGCCCAATATACTTAGTGATGAATGGCCCAATGTACCTAGTGATAAATGCCCCAATGTACCTAGTGATGAATGCCTCAATGTACCTAATGATGAATGCCTCAATGTACCTTGTGATGAATGCCTCAATGTACCTAGTGATGAATGGTCCAATGTACCTAGTGATGAATGGCTCAATGTACCTAGTGATGAATGGCTCAATGTACCTAGTGATGAATGGCCCTATGTACCTAGTGATGAATGGTCCAATGTACCTAGTGATGAATGGTCCAATGTACCTAGTGATGAATGGGTCTTTGTACCTAGTGATGAATGCCCCAATGTACCTAGTGATGAGTGCTAGGTGAAGGTGATAGGTGTGTGTGCTGATTAGATAGCACTTGTCACCCACATGTACACAGCTAGAGTACCTTTTGTATTTTATATTTTTCCAGGGATTTTTATGAGTGTGAATTGAATCTGTGATTGTCTTGATATTCTAAGAAAAAAATTATATCCTTGTCTACTTATGGTAATGTATGTATTTAACGACATTAAATGTGCATTTTCACGTGCTCATGTATTTGTATGTACTTGAAAAACATAAATGTATATCCTTATGTACTTATGGTAGGTAATGTACAAATGTAGTTGAAATTGTTAAATGTACGTTTTCATGTTCTTGTGGTTGTTGGAATTGAAATTGAAAATATCAAATGTACAATCGAGGTGTTCTTTGATTTACCTGAGTTTCGAACCTTACGTTACCTAGATCCCTGAAACTCTTGGTCTAACCATTTCAATCCATTAAAGCGCTCTTTTAGGGCATTTTGTATGGCTACTTCACCATTCTGATGGTCTGGAGTTCTAATCCTGAACTGTTTAGTTGTTTTTCAAGGGTCACTGTGTTCTACTCTTTAGTAAGGAATTCATTCCGAATTTCCACCTCAATTCAGATGTATAAATGGGCATCGACTCGACCAGAAATCTCCATCATTGCGTCTTGTCACTGGTTAGAAATTTGAAAATCTAACCTAAGCACTTCGGGCGTCAATCTCTTGGCATATAAGATTTATTTTTGTCCTTGGCAAACGTAAGCTCATCTGTCGCTTCTGCATTACTTGACTGATGCTGCATGCGTCTGCTACTATGAATTCACCTCCTGACGGTCTTGGCATCTTCTGCTTTCTGGGGATTCGCGTATTATATCGAACGGTGATCCGGCCAAAAATGCGCTACCTCTCAGTTTTTAACACTTTGGCTGTGACTTGCGCCACCGGTGGTACACGGAGGTAATTTTAAAAATTCTGCTGACCGACCAGAAGTCACAAATTCAATTTTCATAAATACTAAATCAAAGCTAAATGAAGACACGGTTCAGTTCATGTTTGCTATTTTTAAAATAGTTTACTACAATTGACTTTAAATTTGAGTTTGGCATTGAACTTAATATTTAGTAGTCGCAATCAAAGTTTTCAACATGAAATTTTCATGCAGCTATAAGCCGATTTCGATCGTATGCTCCTTGCTTCATTGAAAGGTTGAAGGTTATTAAACATTTAGGGGTACTCATTATAATGGTAGCTGCCGATCTTAGAGAGTTGGAACTCGGAAGGATACAACTGAAGTGCTCCACCCTAGTTCCCCCTCAAACCTCGATTCTAGTCCTTCTATGTTCAGTAATCGTAATATGTCTCAATGTAAATTTATTCAACAAAAAGTTCCCACTTCTCCGCCGCGTATCACCGATACCTACAGCCGGAGAAGTATAAAAGTAAGGTCGCTGCATCTCTCGCCTCAAACGGAACTCAACAGACGAAGCAGCAACAACACCAGGCCTTACAAGTGGTGACCCCAGATGAATTGCCAGCCCTTCCCAAATGGTGACTCCAGAAGCTCCAAAAACTGATGACCGCAGCAGCCCTTCAGCGACTTCACTGACGGGCCGAGGCTTCAACATCGCTAGCCCCTTACAACTGGTTGCCGCAGCAGCTATTCAGCGGGTCCACCAACGGGCCTAGGCTTCCACATTGCCTGCCCCTGACAACTGGTGACCCAGCAGCTCTCCAGCGGTCTCACCATCGGGCCGATGCTACAACATTGCCTGCCCACTCCATCTGGTGTTCTCAGCAGCACCCATCTCTGCTCTCTAACTTCAACCTACGCAGCATCAAATCGCAGTTTCCGCTATGTGTTTCAAGCACCGCAAGAACGTTTAACAAAGCGCGAAAATGCACAACCGAGCCGTCAAAACGTCTACGCACGGCCTCATCGCTCCGCCTTATCGCACGGTCTCTTCGCATTGCTTGGCCTCATCGCAACGCTTGGCCTCATCGCACGGACGGCCTCAACGCTCGGTTTCAACTCTCTACAGCATCATTATTTTAATTTACTAAATTGTATCGTTCGAACTCCTTTCTCTCTAGGGGGAGGGTACTTGTAGTGCTCCACCCTAGTTCCCCCTCAAACCTCGATTCTAGTCCTTTTATGTTCAGTAATCGTAATATGTCTCATTGTAAATTTATTTGAGAAAAAGTTCCCACTTCTCCGCCGCGTATCACCGATACCTACAGCCAGAGAAGTATAAAAGTAAGGTCGCTGTTTCACTCGCCGCAAACGGAATTCAATGGCGGAAGCAGCAACAAAACCAGGCCTTACACAACCCATGTATTTATAAGAATTAGGCAATGCATGTTCACTTAGCATAAGCTAGAAAAGTGCGTGGTTACAAATTGCTGGAAATCCTAGTAGAACCGTAATCCTAAATTTATCATTGTTATTCTGATTCAGTGAATAATGCGGGATAAATATCTATACGTGCCCGACAGGCCTCTGAAAATGAAGTAGGGTAATTCATCAAATAAACAAACAAAAACAAAACCGTTTATTTCCAAGTTGTCACATGAGATACATATGCCAACATATTGGCTTTTAAAAGTTCCTTAATATAAGACGTCCTAAAACAAAAGATCCATGCGAGGAGTATTAATTGACAAACCATCCGAGGTGTAAAAATAAATAAGCCATACGAGGCATAATAATCGACAAACTATATGAGGTGTGCTAATAGATAAACTATCAGAGGTGTACAAATAGATAGACCATACGAGGCATATTAATAGACATAATATACGAGGCGTACTATAATAGACAAACCACACGTGGTGTGCTAATAGTCTAACAAAGTTCCATACGAGGAATACTAATTGACAAACCATACGAGGTGTACAAATAGATAAGCCGTACGAGGCATAATAATAGACAAACTATACGAGATGTAATATTAGACAATACTATCATAGGTGTACAGATAGATAGACCATACGAGGCATATTAATAGAAAAAATATACGAGGCGTACTAATAGACAAACCATACGGGTCGTGCTAATAGTTTAACTCTGTCAAGGGTAGTTGAATGAGAAATGAGAAATATTATCTCTTGGATATTTTATATTCCAAGAGATTCCGGTACAGCGCTTCTTGCCTTTTTCCTACTTCGATAATTTCAACTAAGAACTTGGGAGTTTCGAAGAATTCTTTAGTATTTTTCGAATTATTTATAAGATCATCGAAGTAGGAAAAATACAAAAAAAAAACGCTACACCGTACTAGATTGAAACAACACCGTAAATGACAATCAAGTATTGAGAAAAAGATAGTCTCGAAATAATTTGTAAAGAACATCGCGCAACACAGCACGCACATCTAGGAATGCGTAAACAAACTTACACTCAAAATTGAAATGCATGGCTTGTTCGGCATACAAATATAGAGATAATTTTTGCACGAGTGCTTTATTTCCTTTGTCTGTTTATACTTTTTAATTTCTTCTGTTCACAGAAATGCCCTTCGGGGTCGTGATAGATCGATTTATAAATCATAAAGAAAGCGCAATCAATTTGTTTATTTCTGAAATTTGGTGCAGTGTTAACTGATCGCAGAGCTTTAGGTAAAATGTAATGTGTCTTGAGGTTTTGCTTTTTTATGCAAAAAGTAGAAATAGAAACCGATATATGTACATGTGCGCATATATGTGTGCGAAACGTGTGCATGTTTACACTGATACATAAACATTTATGTTTGCGTGCGCACACGTACATACTCACGCACACACCAACACACATATTCATATATATACGTATTGAAAACGAATATAAGAAAAATGCTAATAGACATGAAAAATAATCTTACTCTTTCAATATTTAAAATGACAGCCCAAGCTCTGATGAATCGTAAGAAATAACCTGAGGAAAGATAAGGAATAGAAAAGGACTTCGAAAAACGTATAAATGGAATGGTTTTTTAATTTCCTAAAGGAAATTTTAACAAAACTCAAGTCACCGCTGAGGAACAACAAAAAAAAAATATATATCTTCAATATATCATATCATATATCATATCTTCTCGATATTCTCTGCAACATCATGCGGACATGGGTACATGGGATAAAATGGAGATACAGTGTAGGCCAGTTACCACTCATGATTGACAAATATCTACAAAATTTTGGCAGAAATGCGCAAACAAACATATACTCAACATCAAAATTTGCTTGTACAACATACGGACAGAAAGATAATTTTACCACGATTCATACGCTCAAATTACGATTAATTTCATTAATTGTATTTCTCATTAATCCGATTCACAGAGACGTCCTCTGGAGTAAGTGGGAGATCTATTTTTGAATCATTTCGCTAGTGCAATAAAATTTATTAACCGGATGGTTTTTGTGTAAAGAAATAAAATAGAAACATGTATATCTATTTATGTAGATAAATATATACCTATATACGTACACACACATATTAATATATGTACTTATTGAGAATGAAATATAAGAAAAAAATACAAATATAAAATAAGAGGATAGAAACAACCTACCATCTATTACACCGATAATGACAGTTGAGCTCATTGTAATCCTAAGAAATTATTCGAAAAAAAATAACTAACAGGAAAAGAAGACTTCGGAAAACGTAAAATGAACTGGTTTTTAGTTTCTTCATAGAAATTTTTAAGAAAACTCAGGTTACAGTCAAGAAACAACACAACTCTTCAGCATTATACAGACATGTGTACATGGGATAAAATGGAGTAACATTGTGGCCGGATATCACATTTGAGTGCAGAATATTTACAAAATTTGGCACATATAGGTAGATTAAGCAATGGTCCAAAGTGATAATTTTGATAACACAAATTAACAGTTTTTTTCGATTTTAAAGTTCAGTGCTGGTGTGCACTGAACGCACGGAAAAATATTAAAAGACTAAATGAAAATGCTTAAATTAACCCCTCCCCCCAGCTCAGCCGAAATCGATTGAAAACATCTTCGAGAATGATTTTGAAATAGCGAGACAACGTTAGCCAAAATTTAATTCATTATAAACTTTGCACAATCCTCACATTTATAAACCTGTATATTGGTGTACACACAAAATGTATTTCAGAGTATGTTTTCCATACGGATGTTAAATATTAACACAGAGAAGAAAAAATAACAAAATAAAGATGAGGAAATACTCCTAATTATGGAAAAAACGTTCATTCTGCTGTATTGAACTCACGGCTGGGGTGCTCATTATTGTCGACAGAAATAGTTAAGATGAATGCACGAATGGCTTAGCAAACGTAAAATGAAATAGTTTCTAATTTTCTAACAGAAATTTCAGGAAAATTAAAATTTCTGGTAAATGGGAAATTCACACCGAAATGCTGCAGGTCTATAGAGATGCAAAATGACGTGACACATTTACTCTAAATTCTTTTACAGTTTTAGAGTTTTTGATATGCTGGGGAAGCTTGTTCCACAAAAAAGCTCCAGAAACTGAGAGAGCTTTTTGTCCCACGTTAGATGAACGGTAACTGACTAAAACATCATTCCTCCGATTTGGTTTTTTGTTTGGGATATTAGATGGAAAAAATTTTACCACCTCTGCATTACTTTGGGGGAGGTACAGAGAGGAGAACACTCGTCGAGCTTTTTGGATCATGAATCTGTTCGGTATTGGGATCCAGTCGAGTTTTCTTAAAAGAGGGGTGACATGATCGTATTTATTGAAATTTCCTTTGCACACCACTTTGGCGGCGAAGTTTAGACATTTTTGCAACTCTTCCTGACGATATTGAGGTAAATATCCCCATACAAGACTGCAGTAGTCCAGGCGCGATAAAACTAAAGACTGAATCACTAACAATCTAGATTTTTCGTCAAGTGTGTTCTTAATGCGATGAAAGAACATTAAGGTTCCGTTTATTTTGTTGCACATTGTTTCGACGTGTGAATTGAAAGTCATATTTTTGTCAAACCAAACACTCAGATTTTTTACCGTCTCTACTGGTTCAATTGTATCGTCTCCAAATGTTAGCATGAATGGTGGTAAATTTTTAGTCGCATTCTGTGATCCAAAAATAATGCATTGCGTTTTACTTGCGTTAAGTTTGAGGCCATTATGGTCATACCACAATTTAAGGTTTCTCAGAAGGTTTTCAGCGTTGGCTTGTGTTTCTTTTAAATCTGCTGTTGAGCTTGTCATGGCAATTTGTACGTCGTCAGCATACATTGAGATTTTTGTGTTTGCCGGCATGGTGGGGAAATCATTGATGAAGATTGAAAATAAGAGCGGGCCGATGATTGAACCTTGAGGAACGCCAAAATTGTTTGGTATGAATGATGACATTTTGTTATTCAAGCACACTGCATGAGAGCGGTTTAGTAGGTAGCTTTCAAACCATTGAGTGTCAATTTTGAGGTTTGAAATTTTTTGTAGAAGTTTCTTATGCTCAACACTGTCGAAAGCTTTGGAGAGATCAAGCAATAGTAAGAGAGTTAGTTTTTTTTTGGTCAATATCATTGTAAATTTTTTCTGTTATGTTTAACAGGGCGTCCTGAGTACTGGTATTCCTTCTGTAAGCATATTGATTGCGATGCAGTAGATGTGACTCGTCTATGTAAGACGAGAGCTGGTTTGTTATTACTTTTTCTAATATTTTGGACATAACAGGCAGGAGACTGATTGTCTGTAGTTTGACGCTATGTCGATATCACCAGATTTATGTAATGGCTTAATAATGGATAATTTCCATTGGTCGGGAAACTTGTTTGTGGCTATAGATGTATTTATTATCAAACGAATGAGGGGTGCTGTGACAGGGAAGCTGTCTTTTATATGTTGGAGGCTTATGCCATCATGTCCAGTCGCTTTGGTATTCTTTAGTGAGTATAAGATTTTTCGTAACTCTATGACGCTAACCGGCTTTGGTCTCCATTTGTTTCTATTTGGGGATGATACATCGCTCGGATTTGCTCCTGTAGATGTGTCTGAAACTGACCTGGATACTTCATTGAAAACATCTTCGCCAACTTTTGAGAAGAAAGTATTAAAGTCATTAGTCATTTTTGAGGGGTTGTCGAAAGTGCTTTTGCACTCCGAGTTTATATACTGAGCAACTTCTCTAATGATTTCCCAAGTTCTTTTTGGGTTTGGTTTTGCCGCCAAGAGTTCTTTGTGGAAGTAGTCCCGTTTTGCTTCCTTAACTTTTCTTCGTAGGATCTTCTCATGATCTTTATATAATTTTCGACGCGTACTGTCTGATTTATTCAGTTTGTACTCACGCTGCAAATTTCTTTTAGCTCTGCTCAACTGTTTTATCTCATCTGTTATCCATTTAGAAATTCTTGGCTTAACTTTCTTCGTAGTGAAAGGTGCGCATTCGTTGAGAGCCGATACGAAATTTTCGTTGAAAAGCGAAACTTGTAAATTGACATCATCGGTGTTTTCCATGCCTTGAAATTCACTCCATCTGTCTAATAGCTTTTCTTGAAATATTTCAGGGGAGTAGTGGTTTTTCATGCGATATGAAATGTAACTAGATTTCTGTTTCTCTTTTGCAATATTTATTTGGCATTCTACCGAATGGTGATCAGAAAAGGACGGTAAGATTTCTGTGCTGAGTACTGCTTGGGGATTGTTTGTAATTGCTAGGTCAAGAAGAGTTTCGGAAGCGTTGGTAATTTGCGTTGGTTCTTGGAACATTTGAGAAAGATTAAGTCTGTGCAGCATCTTGCTTAGCTTATTGTTTTTATTTGTCAGATCTACGTTAAAACCTCCGAAAACATAGAAAGATTTTTTGGCTGCAGAGATTAATTTAAACGTATTTTCAATGAAATCTAATGTTGGACGTAGAGATGCTGACGGATGTCTGTAAAGACTGCCGATAATGAAAGACTTGTGTTTGTTTACCTGAACATTGAGCCAAACCATTTCTACAAATATCGAACAGAAGCCACGTGTGTCTAGAAACAACCTTCATAAATCGGTAACTTTTGCTCTGAATAACTGTTGCGGGCCTCAAGATTATTCTTGAACAGTTGCTTTCTTGTTCTGTGATGTCGCTTTAAAGACAACGTAGATTGTTGGAATTTATTTATTGTTCTAAAAATCGAATTCTTTAATAACATAATTTCATCAATATCGAACATGAATCGAACAAGAATTTTGATTCGAACAGGATGGTTTGTCAATTAGTTCTCCTCGTATGGAACATTTGTTAGACTATTAGCACGCCACGTATGGTTTGTCTATTAGTACGCCACGTATATTTTGTCCATTAATATGCCTCGTATGGTCTATCTATTTGTACACCTCTGATAGTTTGTCTATTAGTACTCCTCGTATGGAACTTTTGTTTTAGGACGTCCTATATTACGAAACTTTTTAAAACCCAATATGTTGACATGTATCTCAAGTGGCCACTTGGAAAATAAACGTTTTTCTTTCATTCTTTTTTTTCTTTGGTGCACTGGATTTTCTTGGAAATGCTCGCGGGGGCACAGCGGTTAAGGGATCGGACTTGTATGTTGGAGTCGTGGGTTCGTATCCCGGCGCTGGCGCTGCGATTTTCCCCGTTGGGTATAAGGGAAAGCTCAAGCACAATACCCCACTCGACCCAGGTGTCGGAAATGGGTACCGGCTTTACGGGGGAACCGTCATGGTGTCCTATATATATATAGTGTTAGTTATAAGACATTTGAAAACCCAATGCTTAAGATCATTTGTATCAGGCTTGATTGGAAATAAAGCATCCCAAAGATGCCGATGTTTGTTTTGTTTGTTTGTTCGAAATAACTGTCTCATTACTTATTTTCAAGATGCATTTGAATGGAGAGTTATCAAAATTTGAATATGTCGGGTTTGACCGTTGGGGTGGTTTGAACCTGATTATTGGTTCTTGACGGCCAAACTCAAACAACTCTTGACAGTGATTTGGGAAATTATAAGAAGGATAATGACGACGAATTGGGACTCAGCTAATTTCGGGTGGTTTATTTGAAGAGAAAAACCAGGAGGACTTCGATGAGCTTGACTGGAAATCCCAGTGAGGTCCGGAGTGCGGGTAGTGAGGTCCGGTGAGCGCTGGTGTCGGCAGGAGGTGAGTGAGTAGTGTTTGGGGAATTTTTATGAGCTCAATTTAAATTCGGGTAGCTAAAGCCTTAGGAAAACAGTGACGGGAGGCGGAGTCACGTTATGATTTTAGCTTTATAAATTTGAAACTGGATAATCAAGTCTTCGTTGGTAGAAACCAGGAAGGTAGGCTAATGACAATTGGCCCAGCTCGAGAGAAGGTAAGGTGAGAGCCAGATGAGTTACAGCTCAGGTTAGCACCCAGGGAGAAATGTGTGGTGGTGAGGTCCGGTGATGTCGTTGGTCCTGTAAGGGGCAGAGACGCTGGATGAAACGTTCCAGGGGAGACATCAAGACATTCCACCACTGGCAATCCCAACATTTAATGACACTTTCCCACAACGGAGAACTCTGAGAAACTCCTACAGATCTGACACGAGCTAATTTCATTTATTCTCTTTTTCGTCAAGCTCAAGAAGATAAGACAGATCTTAAACAATGAATAAATTGTTTGAATTGTTTAGCTGGCAAAAACTGTTCACTAATGCCTTTGGCTTATATCTGAGCATGAGGTTTAAGAAACTTCCGGTAATAACAATCGTTAATTTTTTTACCGAAACCTCAGGCAATTAAGCACAAGATCTACGGAATATCATAAAAATATATAGAGACTGCGACTTTTGCAAGAATCTGCAGGAACAGCAATATAGGAGGTTAAATTGGTGGAGTTTTGAAGAAAAAACGTGATTTCATAACACAAGATTCATGAAAACAGCGAAAAGACATAACACGGCTAAAGTTGCGTAAAAGATGAAAATTAACGCTTGTTCAGTGCTCTAGAAACATCCCTATAACTGTACAAGAAATAACAGAGAAAAATCCTAAAGTTCATTGGTATAAATCCTACTGAAAAATCACTGATAAATATCATTTGCAATAATAAAGGAATTAAGGAATAATATCCAATGAGAAAAGAAATACTAAACGTTTTGCTTGCACAGAAAAGGAAATAATGCGCAAAAACGAAGGCATGAATTTCAGTGCGACGAGTAACCCCGGCGGTTTATGCGTTGCTAGTCGCAACGAACCACCGGCAAACATCGTACGCATTCACGAAGGCAGATGCTAGTAGGTATTTTGTCACCACAATATAAGCAGAAGTGCTTTCAATTTTGTTGATAATATTTATATTGAAATGTCGCGCCCTTATTCCCCTTCGCCAGGTAAGAAAAACACCGGAAGAAGAAGGAGGTTGTATTGGGCGCGGTTGAATACGTCACTGCAAAAACAAGAGTTATTTAGTTCTACAAATGGAGGCACTACCTAGGCTTCGGCTCGGAACTTTATATCTTTTCCTTGGAGCACTGATTTCAATTAGATACAAATGCTTTTATTTTACTCACGTACTCAGTAAAGATTAGACTATAATGACATCGAAAGGGTGTGAAATTTAGATTGCACACAAGTTCAATCACGGACTTCTCAGTAAGAGATAAACGGCTTAAAAAAGTTGAGTCATAGAGACGAAAGCAACAAACAAAGCTATGAGTTACACGATACGCAAACTTTCCGTAATAGACAGAAAAAGAGGGGGAATCGAAAACCTAATCAATGTATGTATACTTATAAAATATTTCTCATGAATTCTATCGTGAATAAATGAAATACCTAAAAAGGGCTAAAAAATCACCTTAATTTTGGGGCCCGAACGATACAAAAGAGAAACTTTACTCAACTACGAAATTATTTCATAAAAAAAATACTCTACCGATAAGGACAGCAACTTTACAGATTAGCCATAGTTTTCAACGAGGAGCGAATCAGTTTCGAAAACAACGCAGATTTCAAGAAAAATAAGAAGCACCGCGAGAAACAAATGTAAAATTAAATAAGAAGTTTCTAATCGACTTCGATTTATTACTAGAGCTTAAATCACTTGACACGACGGAAAACGAGGTGGTACGTCTTAACTTAAATACTTACATCTTGTATTCGAGACCTCCGCTATGACACATGTCCTAACCTAATCAGTACGTTTTACATTGCCTATAAAGTAAAAAAATCACATTAAATTGTTATCAAGCGCACACGAGATTTACAACCCAGACTAGGCTTAACTTTACAAAGACACGAAAGGGTTCAAGGTCGGCCATTTTTTATATGGCGCTCGAGGCGCAGTAATACACGACAACTGCAATGGAAGACTCGCAATATGCACATGACCTTCAAATTAATCATGCTGCAAATTAAAGCATCTCGGCCCCTTCAATAAATAACGCACTTCTTCGGTCATACAAATGGTTTTGAGACTCAGTGGTTAAAACTTACAGAGAAATAAAAGATCACTTGAATAAGAAAAAAGGCACAGAGACAATATTCTGAGGCTGCCGAAGCATGCACTTGAAAACTGACACACACAAAGGTAGAATGGCTATCTACGGTTCTTTACAGATATAAGGCACACTTTCACTTCAGTTCTGTAATTTTATGAAGTTCGATCATCACTTATAAAAGGATTAACACATTTAAAAACGCAGGCACACGAGAAATTAGGAGGTAGCCTGAGCACGAAATATCACACCCTGCTCTCAGAACAGCTCCAGCAACAGTGCGAAGCGACAGGCATTCCCCAAGGGACGCCAAACGAAAATGTTGCCAAAACCCCAGCATAAGCTTAAGAAAAAACCCAGGTCAGCGAAAAAAGACGTTAATGAATAAATTTTCTTACCCTTTTCCTATTGTTTTCGTGGTTACCAAGTAGTACAATCATTTTTGCTCCTTGCAATTAATTGTTTTGCCAACACAATTCATGACTGTAAACCCCAGGAGACAGATAAAAAACCCAGATCCGCGGTTAAAACCCCAGAATGCGCAGCCAGCTGAGATGAGTTTACGTAACGGCGGAGAACTCCCGCATTTACTCTTACATGCGCGGATAGAACTAGAACGTTTGATAAGTATCGAAGTTTTTTATTCTTAATTTAAATAAAGATATTATCGACTTCATAAATCGACATTTAGTGACATTAACGATTAATTTCGCTGATAGAATTAAGTTGTTGACCTAAATCGCTCATTTCAAAATCACGAATTTGCTCTGGAAGCTTCCAGGACAGTCAAATGGGAAACGGTTCAATTAAATGGCGAGATAAAACTCAAATGGCTTTAAAGACGGAGAAAGGCATGACACTCCCCCCTATTTTTCTTTGAAAAATACACAGGCAAACATCCTTGCGACGGCTTGAAGAGAGCACGTAAAGAGTACCTTAGCTTGGTACACGATAATCAGTAACATTACGCTTATACTAAGAGACCATAAATCAATCCGTTTACAATACGAAATTTCTTAAATCTAGATAGAGATCAATGTTCCTTACTCCGATAGGCA
This sequence comes from Morinoia aosen, assembly GCA_030386875.1. Lineage (NCBI taxonomy): Eukaryota > Metazoa > Arthropoda > Malacostraca > Amphipoda > Talitridae > Morinoia > Morinoia aosen. The sequence goes on from CM059579.1 coordinate 74,488,674, forward strand.
CAAGAAACAACGCACGTGACTAGTGTTAGGAACGTTACGAGCGAATAATACAAAATTAGAGGCGCACCCCGTCAGTACTCAAAATCTAATACTCTATAGTAGGCAAACCGCAAACTGAGTTAGCGAGAGATAGATAGGGGAAGAAAAACGAACGTGCTTCACGCATCACACCACTACCGGGAGAGGAAGGAGAAGTCTGCAGCTCTTCACCTCCCCCCATCAGCAGCAGTGAGACACCTTCCGCCGATCGCTTGAAATAAGCATATTAAAATATAGGTAAGCTCGACAGGTAGACTGGAAGGACGCGTCACAGTTGCGACGGGCACGATAGATAGAGTACACCAATCAAATTAATTCGAGAATCTGACACTATGAGATCTAGTTGTCTCCTCGGAGACCTAAACTTACTACCTTTCCTATCGGACGTTCGCACGCTATCGTACCTCCCGCAGCAGCGGCCCGAGATACCACTACGGAACGCACTAGACCGTCCCCGCTCTTCTTGACCCTGACTACCCTACCCATCGCCCATTTATTTCTCGGAGCGGGCTCGACGAGCATGACGATGTCTCCAGGGCTCAAGTTGGTTGTCCTCTTCGTCCATTTGGAGCGCGATTGAAGCTCCTGTATGTAGTCGCTTTTCCACTTCTGCCAGAAGACCTCTGCCAGATGGTTGACTCTACGCCAGCGCTTCTTTCCGTAGGCTATGAGGTCCGCAGGGGAGGTATCGCAGAGAGGAGGGTTGTCGCCCGCTTCCTTCAACGTTAGGAGCATGTTTGGAGTCAGGGGTTGTGGATCATTAGGGTCGCTCGATAGGGACCATAATGGCGTGTTGTTGACGATTGATGCTGCTTCTTGAAAAAAGGTGTAGAGCTCATCTCTACTAGGTGTTCGCATGCCGCACTGGGAAAGTGAGAACAACATGGCCTTCTTTATAGCTCCCACTTTACGTTCCCAAACTCCACCAAAATGGGGTGCGTGAGGGGGATTAAAGATCCACTGCACATCGAAGTCTTGCAGCGTTTTGGAGAGTGACCTCATGTCGAGGTCCTGGTTATAGCTGCCGACGAAATTAGAACCGCGGTCGCTCCTTATGATTTTGCACGATCCACGAACGCACATGAATCGCCTGAGAGCGTTTCGAAAGCTAGAAGTGTCCATGGCAGGCAGCGGTTCCACATGCACCGCTCTAGAGGTTAGACAGGTCAACACCAAGGCCCATACCTTAGAAGTCCTCTTATTGCTTTTCGTAGAGATTCCCTCGACGACCTGCCACGGGCCTGCCACGTCCAAACCTGTGTTCGTAAAGGGAGCGGTGCAAGCAAGTCGGTCCTCCGGTAGGTCACTCATTTTCTGCTCTTCGGGTCTCCTTCTCAATTTTCTGCAGACGACGCAGTCCTTTACGAACTTACGGATGACTTTCTTTCCGTGCACTATATGATAGCCTGCATCTCGTACGGCTCCATGAGAAATGTGAGCACCTTGATGCCCGGAGAGTTTGTGATAATGAGACACAATGCTAGAGGTGAGCGGGTGGTCTTCGGGAAGCACAATGGGGTGCTTTATACACCCGGGCAAGTTGACGCGCCTGAGGCGTCCGCCTACTCGCAAAAGACCGTCAGCATCAATAAAGGGGCTCAAAGAAGACAAAGGGTGGCGCAGAGGAATGTCCTTTTCTTTCTTGAGATTACTGATCACGTCTTGAAAGGTTGCGCGTTGAACGTCAGAGATGGCTAACTTCTCACCCCCGAAGTAAAGTGATTCCAAGGGTCTGATGGCCAGAGCCACTCCTTTTCTTTGCTGAGTTCGGTCCTTCCATTTGAAATAGAAGTTCGTCGCCAGTCTTGATGCTCTACGAACAGAGACAAAGTCACCAGTTAAGTAGGCAGGAACTTCACGCTGAAGCTCTGGGGTCTGAAGGGAGGTGACGAAATTCGAGCATTCCTGGACGAGTTTCTCCTCGGGCAAACTCACTGAAAGCGAGATATCTGCGCCTTCTTGCTCGTCAGGCAGATGATCTTCCCACAGAAAGGAAGGGCCTGTCAACCAGCGTATCCTCTTCAGGTTCTCTGCGCTTGTGGGACGAGAGGCCATATCCGCCGGGTTGCACTCTGTGGCTACGTACCGCCAGAGTTCCTTGGGACGAACCTTCGTAGCCGCTTCAATTCTTCTAGTCACATACTTTGAAAATCTTTTAGTTTCGTTGTTGAGGTAGCCCAGCACTACCTTGCTGTCTGAGTACATCACTACGTCGTTGATCTCGACGCTCATTTCTTCGCATATTCTTCTGGAGGCCTCGCTGCACTCGACGGCCGCGCAGAGTTCCAAACGTGGTATGCTTGTGGCAGCTCTGGGAGCCACCTTGCTGTCAGCGCTTACAAAAGACACGTGTACTCGTCCACTCACATCGACTGATCGTAAGTAGGTGACATGTCCTATGGCTTGTTCAGAGGCGTCGGCAAAGGAATGCAAACTTCGTGAGTGAACCTCCCCGAAGTCTCCAGGAATGAGGCACCTGTCCAACGACAGGTCGGAGAGTCCTCGCAACGACTCTTTCCACGATTCCCACGTCGCAAGATGAGCGACGGGAAGAGGGTCGTCCCACCCCAACTTTGCCAAATTTTCTGGGTCTTGTTTTACGGGAGGGATCAAGGTGCGCATGATCAGTCGGCCTCCCAATACGACGGGGCTAGCTAAGCCGATTGGATCGAAGATTGAATTGACGGTGGCTAACAAACCTCGTTTCGTGAACGGGCGGTCCACCACCTCGGTATGCACGTCAAACCGGTCGGTCGTAGTATTCCACGTCACTCCCAGGGTGCGCTGACTACAACCATCCTCCCAAAACTCCACCTTTCCTTCCTCGCGTTCCGATTCCGGGAATGCGTTCAAAACCTCCTGATGACTAGAAGAGATTTTGTGAAGACGAACCTTGAACGTCTCCAGGTACTCTCGTGTCTTGACTAGAATGTCGACGGCCTCTTGAGCTGAACCTGCGGATCCCAGTCCGTCGTCAACGTAGAATCCGCGCTCGACGTAGCTCAGAGCCTTCCAGGCAAGTCTGTCTCCGTTTTCTCTCTCCTCTCTTGAGGCTTCCCTAATGGCGTGGCGCAGACAGTGAGTTGCGACAGCCGGACTTGATCGATTTCCGAAGACGTGCACTCTTGCCCGGTACGAGACGAGTCCTTTGCAAGGATCATTGTCCTTGAACCAGAAGAACCTGAGAAAATTTCGGTCGGAGGGACGGACATAGAAGGCGTGGAACATCTTTTCCACGTCGGCAACGAAACCAACCTTGTTCTCTCGAAACCTAAGGAGCACTCCTCGAAGACTGTTGTTGGCATCTGGCCCCTGAAGCAAGGTTCCGTTTAAGTTGCGTCCGAAATACTGCGCCGCAGAGTCGAAGACGATGCGCACCTTCTTTTTCTTGGGATGTGTAACGGGAAAAACCGGGAGATACCAAAAGTGTCCTTCGGCCGGTTGAAGTTCTTGGGAAGGCACGACCTCTACGTGTCCACTATCCACGTAGTCTTGGACTATCTTCAAACACTGCTGTAATTTGGCGGGGTCCTTGATTAACCGCGCCAAAGTGTTTCTGGAGCGGCGATAGACGGCCTTCGTGTTGTCTGGAAGCTTAGACATGCGATCTTTGAATGGCAGCGGAGTTTCTAGATGCCCCTCAGCATTTACAACTATATTCTCGTCAATCAGCGACAAGAATTTCCTGTCCTCAACGGACGGTCCAGGACTCTCGTCGTCCATTCTGGTGTCGAAGACTGGAGCCAGAGGACCGAAACAAGGCTGAGCCGAAAAGTGATCTTCAACTTGAGTTTTATACACACTCATCTGCATGTTCGACGGGTGAGGCTCTGAAGGGTTGACTCTTCCAACAACAGCCCATCCCAAAGGTGTTTTGTAGACAGCTGGCTTCCGGTGGATTAGATCTGCAACTAACACATCTTCAGCGTCTCGGCCCAGCAACAGACTCACGGGAGCATTGCAGTCCAGAGGGAGAAATTCTGATGCAAGATGAGCAATGTCGGGGTTCTTCAAGACGTCTTCTCTCGTTGCCACGTCGTACTTATTATGAGGAATGCCGTCGTGCTCGAATAGCGGGGGAAGAGCATAAGACTCAGAGCGGTTTACGCCCTTTACTCGAAAGCCCTCCGTAGTCCGACCGTAGGATTTAATTTTAGAACCTGAAATCGTGGTGATGGAATACGTTTCTTTTTTGTGAGGTAATGCAAAGAAATCTAACAAAGAAGATGTGGCGAAAGAGTTAGTACTTTGGTCATCCAGGATGACGTAAGTGCGGAGAGTTTTACTGCTTCTTCCGGGCGCCGTCACGTCCACCAAGACCATCTTAGAGCAGCTTCGGTTTTTCGATGGTTGTCACTTTTCCGTATACAGGTTTCCCATTTCTGAAGCGTCGCGTCTCTCGTTGAGCGGCGGAGACCTGCGGGCCCAGCGTCCTCGAGGCGCTGGTCCTCCCCTCGAAGCAAAACCTCTTCCTCGTACGCCGAAGTTTTCTGAGTGGCTGCGCCTCTGCCCCTCAGACCCGTCCGAATGAAGCAGCGTGTGATGAGAACGGGAACCACAGGCTTCGCACCTCTGATCTGCGGTGCATTGAGCTATACGGTGCGCTCCGAAACATCGGAAACACGCACCGCACTCCACAACGATAGCCTTACGATCCTCAGCATTCAAACTAGAAAATCTATTGCAAGACGCCAGAGAATGCCCGGAGCTATGGTGTAAGGGGCATTCGGTTCTCGTGTTTTCCACTTGCGAGGATTCAACAGCAAGCACGGTGGCTCGCTTGCCGGACTTGCCCTTAAGTCCAGTATGCTGGTCGTTGTCCAACTTGGTGAGAACTCCCGAGTACGTGCGCTGAGCATTCTCGCGCAAGAACCTGCAGAATTCCTCTAAAGGAGGATGGCGCTTATGAGATCTCTGGTAGTTGAGCTTGGATTTATTCCACCGGCATTTAATAAAATCCGGGAGCTTCTCATAAATTGGTTCGAGGCCCAGAGCATAATTGTAGTATTCCAAGTCTCTCACCTCCCTCATCTGCCCCTGGATGCTGTAGCAGAGGTCGCCCAACTTTTGCAGCGATTGAGCGGTTTTGGGATCAAATTCAGTCGTTTTTATTTGGTCGAATCTCTCGATCATCTTCTTGAACTCCGCCGTGATTTGCTCCGACGAGCCATATCGTTCTCTTAGTTGAGAGACGATTTCGTCCAAAGTTCGCTTCGGATCACTCCCGAATGAAGTCCTCAATCCGACGATTGTGTCGCGAGGCTCCCCAGATGTGCGCGCTTCTAGGATGCCGACCACGTCGCTCGGATTTAAAGAAAGGTTCTTTAAGTCGTTGCGAAGCTCAGCGAACCAAGTATGGTACCGTTTAGGCTCGCCTCGGAAAGGGTTAGGAGGTGACCTTTTTAATTCCATTAAAACTAGATGCCTTGAAGCGGCGTCGAGCCTAAGTTCATTTCCCGCGCAGTAGTCACTGCTGGCCAATGGTTTTTCTAGGTAGCACAAAAGCGGGTCTTGAGGGTTGTAATTGGTAGAGTTCCCTTGATTGTTGTCGGCGGCTCGAGTGGGTCTTGATTCCCGAACTCTCCGTGGGCGAGAACTCCGAAGTCCAGCATTGTAAATTCCTCTACTCTCCAGGTTCGGTGGGGGACGTACCTCAGAACGGCTCAAAAAACTAGAGTCGGAACTCGTCGATGAGCACGGGGCATTTTGACGCATTTTGGAGGCCTTATTTCGTTTTCGATCTTGAAACTGGGAAACAGCGTCCCGCTGCTGTGCCTGAGAGTCACGAAGGTTAGGTGGAGTGGCGCAATAAACCACACTGCCGTGGTTCCGCGAGACCCATTCTTCGGTGTGCCTAGATTTTTCCGTTTCGCTGAGTGCGCCGATCGAACCGTCCGGGCTGGAGAGACCTCTGTTGTTGATTTCGTCTATTTCAAGTGAGATTTTACTTTTCTCTGCCTTAGCTTCTACTTCAGCAAGCTTCACAGCGGGCTCACACTGTGACCTGAGCTCCGCAACTTTTGCTTGGTGTGCAATGTTGATCCTCTTTATAGAACTTTCCAGGTCCACCAGCCTCGTGGACTCCGCCACAGACATAGCTCTAGAGGAGGTGCTTCGCCTTGGCCCCGATCCTCGACCGTCCTTTCTTGAGTGAGTTGACGTGGAGCTCTCGCTGGAAAGGTCGTTCACACGAGGGTTGAGAAAGCACTTTACTTGCCTCTTTAATTGCCGGTAGTCAGCCATGAGTTTTTTAGCTTCTTGTCCGGCTCCAACTTTTCTTAGATATTCTAACTCGTTTTCCACGAGTCTTCGCCAATCTTGAAAATGGCGAAGACACTCGAGGGATTCCTGGTTCCATTCTTCTTCAGTCCAGGCTTCCCTTCCGGAGCTCGACGTTTTTAATTTAATTATTTCCTGAAGACGGGTCATGTGATCAAGCCGCACGACTCTTGAGTCCTGCCGTGGCCTACACGAATCCATAGTTATCAAAAACGGCCCCTACGCCGCGAAGTCTAATGGCACTTACTTCGTTTAGGAGCGATGCAGCTGTGTGTCAGCAGAGGTCTCGGGAGTATGCCACTCTACAAGATTGACTGTCGCGCCCTTATTCCCCTTCGCCAGGTAAGAAAAACACCGGAAGAAGAAGGAGGTTGTATTGGGCGCGGTTGAATACGTCACTGCAAAAACAAGAGTTATTTAGTTCTACAAATGGAGGCACTACCTAGGCTTCGGCTCGGAACTTTATATCTTTTCCTTGGAGCACTGATTTCAATTAGATACAAATGCTTTTATTTTACTCACGTACTCAGTAAAGATTAGACTATAATGACATCGAAAGGGTGTGAAATTTAGATTGCACACAAGTTCAATCACGGACTTCTCAGTAAGAGATAAACGGCTTAAAAAAGTTGAGTCATAGAGACGAAAGCAACAAACAAAGCTATGAGTTACACGATACGCAAACTTTCCGTAATAGACAGAAAAAGAGGGGGAATCGAAAACCTAATCAATGTATGTATACTTATAAAATATTTCTCATGAATTCTATCGTGAATAAATGAAATACCTAAAAAGGGCTAAAAACATCACCTTAATTTTGGGGCCCGAACGATACAAAAGCGAAACTTTACTCAACTACGAAATTATTTCATAAAAAAAAATACTCTACCGATAAGGACAGCAACTTTACAGATTAGCCATAGTTTTCAACGAGGAGCGAATCAGTTTCGAAAACAACGCAGATTTCAAGAAAAATAAGAAGCACCGCGAGAAACAAATGTAAAATTAAATAAGAAGTTTCTAATCGACTTCGATTTATTACTAGAGCTTAGATCACTTGACACGACGGAAAACGAGGTGGTACGTCTTAACTTAAATACTTACATCTTGTATTCGAGACCTCCGCTATGACACATGTCCTAACCTAATCAGTACGTTTTACATTGCCTGTAAAGTAAAAAAATCACATTAAATTGTTATCAAGCGCACACGAGATTTACAACCCAGACTAGGCTTAACTTTACAAAGACACGAAAGGGTTCAAGGTCGGCCATTTTTTATATGGCGCTCGAGGCGCAGTAATACACGACAACTGCAATGGAAGACTCGCAATATGCACATGACCTTCAAATTAATCATGCTGCAAATTAAAGCATCTCGGCCCCTTCAATAAATAACGCACTTCTTCGGTCATACAAATGGTTTTGAGACTCAGTGGTTAAAACTTACAGAGAAATAAAAGATCACTTGAATAAGACAAAACGCACAGAGACAATATTCTGAGGCTGCCGAAGCATGCACTTGAAAACTGACACACACAAAGGTAGAACGGCTATCTACGGTTCTTTACAGATATAAGGCACACTTTCACTTCAGTTCTGTAATTTTATGAAGTTCGATCATCACTTATAAAAGGATTAACACATTTAAAAACGCAGGCACACGAGAAATTAGGAGGTAGCCTGAGCACGAAATATCACACCCTGCTCTCAGAACAGCTCCAGCAACAGTGCGAAGCGACAGGCATTCCCCAAGGGACGCCAAACGAAAATGTTGCCAAAACCCCAGCATAAGCTTAAGAAAAAACCCAGGTCAGCGAAAAAAGACGTTAATGAATAAATTTTCTTACCCTTTTCCTATTGTTTTCGTGGTTACCAAGTAGTACAATCATTTTTGCTCCCTGAAATTAATTGTTTTGCCAACACAATTCATGACTGTAAACCCCAGGAGACAGATAAAAAACCCAGATCCGCGGTTAAAACCCCAGAATGCGCAGCCAGCTGAGATGAGTTTACGTAACGGCGGAGAACTCCCGCATTTACTCTTACATGCGCGGATAGAACTAGAACGTTTGATAAGTATCGAAGTTTTTTATTCTTAATTTAAATAAAGATATTATCGACTTCATAAATCGACATTTAGTGACATTAACGATTAATTTCGCTGATAGAATTAAGTTGTTGACCTAAATCGCTCATTTCAAAATCACGAATTTGCTCTGGAAGCTTCCAGGACAGTCAAATGGGAAACGGTTCAATTAAATGGCGAGATAAAACCCAAATGGCTTTAAAGACGGAGAAAGGCATGACAGAAATAAGTGCGAATAGACGCAAGATTTAAAGGAGTGTGAGAGATCTAATATAACCAGAAACTTTAGCAGGCATATGCATGGATAATCTGCGTAGTTTATAAACGTACTAAATTATTAAAAGACATTTCCCAATTAATTATTTCACGCTAAAAAACACACTTCAGAAAACTACTGTACTTTATGTTGTGAAATTAGAAATACTATCCCGCGTAAAAAGTACGAATTTTAAATGACATGAGTCGACAGCAGTGCTTCGCCATTTTAGAAAAACAAAGGAACCGGGCAAAGACGCCAGCAGTTCTGTCGTGCTCGCTCATGCGTATTTCACGAACGAATTTCAATCTCGACATGAACGCTGCAAGCGTATAACTTGTAGTAAGGGAAAGAACGTAGTAGAGTATTTAATATAAATTACCAACACAAGAAATGAATGCACGTGACGTAATAAATTTCACGCTAAGTCGTGTTGAGGAATCCTCTGAACGAAAAACATGCTACATCACAATTCCCACGCATAATTACGTATCCAAGTACCAGCACTGTCACTATTTATACTCACTGAACACGAAGAAAGTGAACACGATAATTTTCTAACACATTTTTACTCACGAGAATTTGCTGTAACACCGCTAGAGTAAGACGCCAAGGTGAGTGGGCGCTTTTGAAAAACGACGCCACTCCGCAGTATTGCCATACAGGGGGTTCTCTCTCGAGAAATGTCGAGTGTTATTTTATTGTGGTATGCCTTTACACAAAAACTTCAATGATTACGAATTAGAAGTAGAAAATAATTAATAATAAATTAGAGTAAGATTTTTAATGCTAATAATTAATTTATTTAAGTGCGAATGGGAAAATTTATAATTCTTACGCTTTGTAGCGATTGCTACAAATATGATGTCGATGTTTCATTTGCAGTGTTTGTTGAACCATCATTGTGATCATCAACCTTTGTGACCTTTTTTGGAGTAGAGTGTAAAGCACTCGTCAATGAATTATTATTGATTCTTGCATCAATTTTCTTGGCAAGAGATTGATCATCAGTAAATGTAGCCAGACGAATCATTGATGAACTTGAGGGCCTTGGAACACCAGCAGCTGATTGGTAGCCCCTCACCAGAATTCCCATCTTCAACTATTCAAAGTTATTATCAAGCGTTAATACAATATTTTAATGAAATAAAACAGGCGTTCAATAGATCGATTCAGTTATTTAAAAGAATTAAGAATCGAAAAGCCTTGTTAGAGGCATAAATTCATGATTTTTAAGGAATTTTGATTCGAACACCTTTGTTCAGTATTTAATACTGACATGAAAAAGGAACTGAATGTCGAACATGGAATAATTATCAAGTTTTTGACGGAAAAGAAAAAAATACAGCAACAGAACATCATATGACAACACTACTCTCTAGTTATGACGGGAGGTTGACGGTGACCCAACAACAATTAAACCGTCGCAATTTTCCCGAGGTGCGTAAGATTTTTCGAGTGGAAAAATTCGACCAATTTGTAAGGGTCGTACAGAAAATGCGTTCGCAACCGCTGGTAGCAGTTTGCAGCTCACAGAAATGAGTTTTTATCACTAAAATAGGAGTTTTAGATGTAAGATCACTGGCACTGGGCAAGTTTGGATGCTTGCTAAATTTATTAAGCGCATATTTCCAAAGTTGTTCGATAATCAGTTCAGTTCGATATTTGATGAATTACCCTTGTAAAGTTCAATGTTTGTGAACTTCAAGTTTGGTGGCTTTAGAGCGGTTTGAATTCTATGCTTATCTAGATTTTTGAAGGTTAAAGTTGAATATTGAGGAATTTAACTATTTCACAAGATGTTCATTTAATAATGGCGAGGTCACCAGTGTTTTTCCAAACACACTTAATTGCTAATTGAATGATTTACGGCATCTGACTTCTGAGAAGTTAAGTGTGGGGGGTTCGGACGCGATCTTTCCGGCGTCTTTAATCAAAAACAAAATACTATAATTTTCACCTCGGAACTGGACCATCGAAAGGATAAGAAAGTAGATATGATTATTTAATTCTGGCCTGGTTTTATTGGAGGCTGTCAGATTGTCTCTTCAAGGTGCGCTGATGTTGACGTCCGATCTTGAGTAGGGACTGCAACAGGCTCACAGCTGCGTCGGTATGAGGGAAGTGTAATTGTGGAGAAGGTCATGTGCAATGGTACCCAGTGGTTAGAGACGACAATAGCGTCTCTGATAAGTGAGGACGGTAGGGTGCAATTCCTCCAGTGGTGTTTGAATATAGACTTGCAGGTTATGCAGCAGTTGGGTTAGCTGTAACCAAATATGTCTCAATTCTGAGTGAGGTGGAGGAGGAATTGGATACTTGCGCTAGCCGTCCAGTAATTGTGGGTTTATTAGAAGTGAAAAGGCAACAATGAAGGAGGCAGTTGTTTTGCCAAGTCTGGCTACCGGGTTATTTTACCCTTTTGATATGATCGGCAAGGTAAAGGTAGGTGACGTGGCAGTGGGATGTAAAGTGTCTCGTAGCTTCCTGTACGGAATAAGACGCTGGGTGAAATTGCACACGGTATTAAAACACATATCAACACATGCTATGCTGCAAACAATCTGGCATTAACATGCCGCCTCGAAGCGAGGAGTCTCTTCGAAAAACGACCCCCACCAGCACTCTGGCGCCGGAGTGCAAGTGGGGAGCAACTTCGGAGCACTGACAATTTGCTCGGAGCCAGATATTAATTCTAATATTTCTAACGGCATGAAGCTAAAAATTCTACACTAGTAATTCACACAGGCAAAACTTTGCCTGGCGAAACTAAGATGGCATAAGCAGTGAACTGAGTATCCTGCCTCACTTAATTAATAGCCAATGGTAAAAATCTACAGCATCTGCTAAATGCCATTGAACTAGAAAACACATGTTCCCAGTTCTTCCTAACTGAAATAATCAATATACAATGACAGAGAATTATACAATTACCATCTAACTAAACCTAAAAAAACATCAATAATATTTAATGTATAAATACTGATTCTATGAGGAAAATCAGGTATTTAGTTATTGGTATTCACCTAACATTTAAGACAATGGTAAGTTGAGGCAATTCAGCTTAATAATTACCATCTAACTAAACGTAAAAAAACATCAATAATATTTAATGTATAAATACTGATTCTATGAGAAAAATCAGTGGTAAAATGTGCTTGGTATTTACAAGGTTTGTTCTGATTATCATCACAACAAAGATTGACTATAAAATTTGTTAAGAATGGTTTTTAATGTTGACTGTACATAAAAACTACAACCATGTGATTATATCAAAACCCTACTTAATTGAAAATACAGCTGTGACAAAATACAGCTGTCAAAAAATTGAGAATGATAATTTGATTGCTTTGATTTAAAAAAACATTAAAGAAATAAATTGATAATTTGATGCAAGTCTAACTTGATCACACAAATAACACCATATTGAATATTGGCTAAAGAAGTTATTTTTGATACAAAAGGGAAAATCCTAATCTTGATACAAATAACACCATATTGAGTATTGGCTTATGAAAAATATTAAAAATAAAAAGGGGAAATTTATAATTTGATAAGAATAACACCATCTTAAATATTGGCTTATGAAAAATATGAAACATCAAAAGGGAAAATTTCCCTTAAAAATGGCTTTACATGAAGTAGTGAATTGACTTGAAATGAGTACTACAGAAAATACAAACGCGATTTGCTGCAATATCCTAACACAATGCACGACAGTAAATAAAATACTAAAATTCTAGCTACTGTACTGCCAAAAGTTAATTGAATTATAAGGCTGACAGAACTGGTAAAAACACCAGTGCGAAAACGTAAAAAAAAGGCACATTCCAATTGGAATCAGATGCTAAAGTGAATATGTAGGTTTGCACGGCTACATTAATTCAAGGACAAAACACTGACGAAATGGCGCAGTGAAGTTGAAGCTTGTGCCTAACTACACCGGCACAGATAAACAAAATGAATGCTCCTAAGACACAATACAGGAAAGTTTAGACATAATACCACTTAACATAAACACTTGATACTTACAATTGCCCCATCTGGGGCCCAAACACTAACACAGGAGCATCGAATACCAGAATGACGCCTCTGCCTGAAAATGTCTATCGGAACTTGCCAAATGGTTCTGCGTGAAAACGCGATGCGAGCTGACGCTCGAAAAATGTTTAAATATTTTTGGTCAAATTTTAATAGATTTCGGGGTAATGTTGAATGACAATAGTGATCTAAAATTGTAATAATGATTGCGTTAGCTTTATTTAATTTTTAGAAGGTAGTTTTATTAATTTATGAAATTTAGACTGAAGTGCGGCAGAAGGCGTTCACTATGTCGGGTTTTTCCGCCGTTGGTTGGTTTGAATGTAAAATATTGATTTTTTTTACGGCAAGAACAACTCGATCAATTCTCGAAGCGTAAGGGAAAAATTATGAGAGGGATAATGAAAAGCGGTTATGGACTCAGCTCGCTTTTAGGTGGAGTTTATTGGAAGAGGAAACCAGGAGAACTGACTTGGATCTTGATCTCGGAGAGCTTGTCTAGGTGGGCAATCCGTGCCGGAGGACCAGGCTGACGTTGACGAAGGCCGGCACGCGATGGAGTAAGCAGGGTGAGTGAGTTGTATTTGGGAATTTGAGTTTGGCAATTTGAGCTGATTGAGCGCAGGTCAGTGAATTAGTTCAGGTAGAACTAATGACTCAACATAAGGTGAGGTTGAGTGTGCAAGTTAAATCCGGCTCATGTGAGCAGAAGCAAGTTGGCGCATTAACACATTAGCACGTTAACGGGAGCAAGTAAAAGTTACTGCTTAGGTGAGAATAGCATTTAACATGGCACTCAGAAAACCCAGGGAGATTCAATTTTGTGAGTGTTGCGTGGATGGCGATGATGTAGAGGTCCTGCACAGGAGTCCAAGATGCTGGATGAAACATTCCAGGAGAGACATCAAGACATTCCACCACTGACAATCCAAATTATAATGACAACTCTTCCCACACGGAGAAATCCGAAAAACTCCTACAGGTCTGACTCCGGCTACTTTGGGATTCTCACTTTTGGCAACTCAAACGTGATAGGACAGACTTTTGGTTGACAGATTTTAATCAAGAAATAAATTGTTTAATCACTAATGCCTCTGGCTTTAAATTCTGAGTATTAGGTTTAAGAATTTCCAAGAATAAGGGTCGTGATTCCTTACAGAGACTACGGGCAAGTAAACACGAGATCTACGGAAAATGGTGAGAATATCAAGTGACTGCACTTTTGAAAGCAGTAAAAAAAAACATAAAAATCCCAAAATTCGAGGATATCAATCCTACTGAGAAATTCTGGTAGATCATTTGCAATAATAAAGGAATTAAGGAAATATATATATATCCCCCAATGATGAAAGGAAGGGGAAACCTAAACGTTGATTTCACAGGCGGAAAATACGCGAAGAAAGAAAACACGAAAGCACGAAGTTACGCGTGGCGATTTAGCCGGCGACTATACGCGTCGGCCTCAGCCAGAGCCGCCAGCAATTTGCACACACTTAAGATAGGCAGAAGGTTGGGTGTTTTTATCACAAGAATGCGATGAGTTACATTAAATTTCATTGAAATGTTTCTCTATTGAAAAAGAATAAATGCTACTATAACACATGCCTATGGTATTTATAGTCACAGAGTAGTAACAAGAGACGACGGTGTGAGGTTCCGCCATTACACAAAGACGCTATCGAACGAACGCCGGCAAATTTCGCCGCGTTCATTCCAAACAGAGATTATCGTAGATTAGTAGATTATCGAAAATAAAAGGAACGAACATGGTTCTGCTTTGATAATAATATCATGACACGGAAATGCAATGCACATCTGACGCAAAGTTTCGCTAAGTCATGTTAAGAAGAAAAACAAAACACTGAATGAAAACATGCTACATCACAATTCCCACGCATAACTACGTATCTTAACAATAGCACTGTCACTATTTATACTCACTGAACACGACGAAAAAGAACACGATAATTTTCTAACACTTTTAAACTCACGAGAATTTTGCTGTAACACCGCTAAGGTAGGACGCCAGAGTAAGAGTGGCTTTGAAAGAGAGGACGCGCAACTGCGCAGTGTTGCCACCAGAGGGCTTCTCTCTCGAAAAGTGTCAAGTGTTATTTCTATTATTTCATGCATTTACACAAAAACTTCAATGATTACGAATTAGAAGTAGAAAATAATTAATAATAAATTAGAGTAATATTTTTAATGCTACTAATTAATTTATTTAAGTATGAATGGCAAATTTATAATTTTTACGCTTATGTAGCGGTATGCTACATTCCCGGCCGATGCACCAGTGTCGGGTTTTTCCGCCGTTGGTTGGTTTGAATGTAAAATATTGATTTTTTTTAGGGCAAGAACAACTCGATCAATTCTCGAAGCGTAAGGGAAAAATTATGAGAGGGATAATGAAAAGCGGTTATGGACTCAGCTCGTTTTTAGGTGGAGTTTATTGGAAGAGGAAACCAGGAGAACTGGCTTGGATCTTGATCTCGGAGAGCTTGTCTAGGTGGGCAATCCGTGCCGGAGGACCAGGCTGACGTTGACGAAGGCCGGCACGCGATGGAGTAAGCAGGGTGAGTGAGTTGTATTTGGGAATTTGAGTTTGGCAATTTGAGCTGATTGAGCGCAGGTCAGTGAATTAGTTCAGGTAGAACTAATGACTCAACATAAGGTGAGGTTGAGTGTGCAAGTTAAATCCGGCTCATGTGAGCAGAAGCAAGTTGGTGCATTAACACATTAGCACGTTAACGGGAGCAAGTAAAAGTTACTGCTTAGGTGAGAATAGCATTTAACATGGCACTCAGAAAACCCAGGGAGATTCAATTTTGTGAGTGTTGCGTGGATGGCGATGATGTAGAGGTCCTGCACAGGAGTCCAAGATGCTGGATGAAACATTCCAGGAGAGACATCAAGACATTCCACCACTGACAATCCAAATTATAATGACAACTCTTCCCACACGGAGAAATCCGAAAAACTCCTACAGGTCTGACTCCGGCTACTTTGGGATTCTCACTTTTGGCAACTCAAACGTGATAGGACAGACTTTTGGTTGACAGATTTTAATCAAGAAATAAATTGTTTAATCACTAATGCCTCTGGCTTTAAATTCTGAGAATTAGGTTTAAGAATTTCCAAGAATAAGGGTCGTGATTCCTTACAGAGACTACGGGCAAGTAAACACGAGATCTACGGAAAATGGTGAGAATATCAAGTGACTGCACTTTTGAAAGCAGTAAAAAAAAACATAAAAATCCCAAAATTCGAGGATATCAATCCTACTGAGAAATTCTGGTAGATCATTTGCAATAATAAAGGAATTAAGGAAATATATATATATCCCCCAATGATGAAAGGAAGGGGAAACCTAAACGTTGATTTCACAGGCGGAAAATACGCGAAGAAAGAAAACACGAAAGCACGAAGTTACGCGTGGCGATTTAGCCGGCGACTATACGCGTCGGCCTCAGCCAGAGCCGCCAGCAATTTGCACACACTTAAGATAGGCAGAAGGTTGGGTGTTTTTATCACAAGAATGCGATGAGTTACATTAAATTTCATTGAAATGTTTCTCTATTGAAAAAGAATAAATGCTACTATAACACATGCCTATGGTATTTATAGTCACAGAGTAGTAACAAGAGACGACGGTGTGAGGTTCCGCCATTACACAAAGACGCTATCGAACGAACGCCGGCAAATTTCGCCGCGTTCATTCCAAACAGAGATTATCGTAGATTAGTAGATTATCGAAAATAAAAGGAACGAACATGGTTCTGCTTTGATAATAATATCATGACACGGAAATGCAATGCACATCTGACGCAAAGTTTCGCTAAGTCATGTTGAGAAGAAAAACAAAACACTGAATGAAAACATGCTACATCACAATTCCCACGCATAACTACGTATCTTAACAATAGCACTGTCACTATTTATACTCACTGAACACGACGAAAAAGAACACGATAATTTTCTAACACTTTTAAACTCACGAGAATTTTGCTGTAACACCGCTAAGGTAGGACGCCAGAGTAAGAGTGGCTTTGAAAGAGAGGACGCGCAACTGCGCAGTGTTGCCACCAGAGGGCTTCTCTCTCGAAAAGTGTCAAGTGTTATTTCTATTATTTCATGCATTTACACAAAAACTTCAATGATTACGAACTAGAAGTAGAAAATAATTAATAATAAATTAGAGTAATATTTTTAATGCTACTAATTAATTTATTTAAGTATGAATGGCAAATTTATAATTTTTACGCTTATGTAGCGGTATGCTACATTCCCGGCCGATGCACCAGTGTCGGGTTTTTCCGCCGTTGGTTGGTTTGAATGTAAAATATTGATTTTTTTTACGGCAAGAACAACTCGATCAATTCTCGAAGCGTAAGGGAAAAATTATGAGAGGGATAATGAAAAGCGGTTATGGACTCAGCTCGTTTTTAGGTGGAGTTTATTGGAAGAGGAAACCAGGAGAACTGGCTTGGATCTTGATCTCGGAGAGCTTGTCTAGGTGGGCAATCCGTGCCGGAGGACCAGGCTGACGTTGACGAAGGCCGGCACGCGATGGAGTAAGCAGGGTGAGTGAGTTGTATTTGGGAATTTGAGTTTGGCAATTTGAGCTGATTGAGCGCAGGTCAGTGAATTAGTTCAGGTAGAACTAATGACTCAACATAAGGTGAGGTTGAGTGTGCAAGTTAAATCCGGCTCATGTGAGCAGAAGCAAGTTGGTGCATTAACACATTAGCACGTTAACGGGAGCAAGTAAAAGTTACTGCTTAGGTGAGAATAGCATTTAACATGGCACTCAGAAAACCCAGGGAGATTCAATTTTGTGAGTGTTGCGTGGATGGCGATGATGTAGAGGTCCTGCACAGGAGTCCAAGATGCTGGATGAAACATTCCAGGAGAGACATCAAGACATTCCACCACTGACAATCCAAATTATAATGACAACTCTTCCCACACGGAGAAATCCGAAAAACTCCTACAGGTCTGACTCCGGCTACTTTGGGATTCTCACTTTTGGCAACTCAAACGTGATAGGACAGACTTTTGGTTGACAGATTTTAATCAAGAAATAAATTGTTTAATCACTAATGCCTCTGGCTTTAAATTCTGAGAATTAGGTTTAAGAATTTCCAAGAATAAGGGTCGTGATTCCTTACAGAGACTACGGGCAAGTAAACACGAGATCTACGGAAAATGGTGAGAATATCAAGTGACTGCACTTTTGAAAGCAGTAAAAAAAAACATAAAAATCCCAAAATTCGAGGATATCAATCCTACTGAGAAATTCTGGTAGATCATTTGCAATAATAAAGGAATTAAGGAAATATATATATATCCCCCAATGATGAAAGGAAGGGGAAACCTAAACGTTGATTTCACAGGCGGAAAATACGCGAAGAAAGAAAACACGAAAGCACGAAGTTACGCGTGGCGATTTAGCCGGCGACTATACGCGTCGGCCTCAGCCAGAGCCGCCAGCAATTTGCACACACTTAAGATAGGCAGAAGGTTGGGTGTTTTTATCACAAGAATGCGATGAGTTACATTAAATTTCATTGAAATGTTTCTCTATTGAAAAAGAATAAATGCTACTATAACACATGCCTATGGTATTTATAGTCACAGAGTAGTAACAAGAGACGACGGTGTGAGGTTCCGCCATTACACAAAGACGCTATCGAACGAACGCCGGCAAATTTCGCCGCGTTCATTCCAAACAGAGATTATCGTAGATTAGTAGATTATCGAAAATAAAAGGAACGAACATGGTTCTGCTTTGATAATAATATCATGACACGGAAATGCAATGCACATCTGACGCAAAGTTTCGCTAAGTCATGTTGAGAAGAAAAACAAAACACTGAATGAAAACATGCTACATCACAATTCCCACGCATAACTACGTATCTTAACAATAGCACTGTCACTATTTATACTCACTGAACACGACGAAAAAGAACACGATAATTTTCTAACACTTTTAAACTCACGAGAATTTTGCTGTAACACCGCTAAGGTAGGACGCCAGAGTAAGAGTGGCTTTGAAAGAGAGGACGCGCAACTGCGCAGTGTTGCCACCAGAGGGCTTCTCTCTCGAAAAGTGTCAAGTGTTATTTCTATTATTTCATGCATTTACACAAAAACTTCAATGATTACGAACTAGAAGTAGAAAATAATTAATAATAAATTAGAGTAATATTTTTAATGCTACTAATTAATTTATTTAAGTATGAATGGCAAATTTATAATTTTTACGCTTATGTAGCGGTATGCTACATTCCCGGCCGATGCACCAGTGTCGGGTTTTTCCGCCGTTGGTTGGTTTGAATGTAAAATATTGATTTTTTTTACGGCAAGAACAACTCGATCAATTCTCGAAGCGTAAGGGAAAAATTATGAGAGGGATAATGAAAAGCGGTTATGGACTCAGCTCGTTTTTAGGTGGAGTTTATTGGAAGAGGAAACCAGGAGAACTGGCTTGGATCTTGATCTCGGAGAGCTTGTCTAGGTGGGCAATCCGTGCCGGAGGACCAGGCTGACGTTGACGAAGGCCGGCACGCGATGGAGTAAGCAGGGTGAGTGAGTTGTATTTGGGAATTTGAGTTTGGCAATTTGAGCTGATTGAGCGCAGGTCAGTGAATTAGTTCAGGTAGAACTAATGACTCAACATAAGGTGAGGTTGAGTGTGCAAGTTAAATCCGGCTCATGTGAGCAGAAGCAAGTTGGTGCATTAACACATTAGCACGTTAACGGGAGCAAGTAAAAGTTACTGCTTAGGTGAGAATAGCATTTAACATGGCACTCAGAAAACCCAGGGAGATTCAATTTTGTGAGTGTTGCGTGGATGGCGATGATGTAGAGGTCCTGCACAGGAGTCCAAGATGCTGGATGAAACATTCCAGGAGAGACATCAAGACATTCCACCACTGACAATCCAAATTATAATGACAACTCTTCCCACACGGAGAAATCCGAAAAACTCCTACAGGTCTGACTCCGGCTACTTTGGGATTCTCACTTTTGGCAACTCAAACGTGATAGGACAGACTTTTGGTTGACAGATTTTAATCAAGAAATAAATTGTTTAATCACTAATGCCTCTGGCTTTAAATTCTGAGAATTAGGTTTAAGAATTTCCAAGAATAAGGGTCGTGATTCCTTACAGAGACTACGGGCAAGTAAACACGAGATCTACGGAAAATGGTGAGAATATCAAGTGACTGCACTTTTGAAAGCAGTAAAAAAAAACATAAAAATCCCAAAATTCGAGGATATCAATCCTACTGAGAAATTCTGGTAGATCATTTGCAATAATAAAGGAATTAAGGAAATATATATATATCCCCCAATGATGAAAGGAAGGGGAAACCTAAACGTTGATTTCACAGGCGGAAAATACGCGAAGAAAGAAAACACGAAAGCACGAAGTTACGCGTGGCGATTTAGCCGGCGACTATACGCGTCGGCCTCAGCCAGAGCCGCCAGCAATTTGCACACACTTAAGATAGGCAGAAGGTTGGGTGTTTTTATCACAAGAATGCGATGAGTTACATTAAATTTCATTGAAATGTTTCTCTATTGAAAAAGAATAAATGCTACTATAACACATGCCTATGGTATTTATAGTCACAGAGTAGTAACAAGAGACGACGGTGTGAGGTTCCGCCATTACACAAAGACGCTATCGAACGAACGCCGGCAAATTTCGCCGCGTTCATTCCAAACAGAGATTATCGTAGATTAGTAGATTATCGAAAAGAAAAGGAACGAACATGGTTCTGCTTTGATAATAATATCATGACACGGAAATGCAATGCACATCTGACGCAAAGTTTCGCTAAGTCATGTTGAGAAGAAAAACAAAACACTGAATGAAAACATGCTACATCACAATTCCCACGCATAACTACGTATCTTAACACCAGCACTGTCACTATTTATACTCACTGAACACGACGAAAAAGAACACGATAATTTTCTAACACTTTTAAACTCACGAGAATTTTGCTGTAACACCGCTAAGGTAGGACGCCAGAGTAAGAGTGGCTTTGAAAGAGAGGACGCGCAACTGCGCAGTGTTGCCACCAGAGGGCTTCTCTCTCGAAAAGTGTCAAGTGTTATTTCTATTATTTCATGCATTTACACAAAAACTTCAATGATTACGAATTAGAAGTAGAAAATAATTAATAATAAATTAGAGTAATATTTTTAATGCTACTAATTAATTTATTTAAGTATGAATGGCAAATTTATAATTTTTACGCTTATGTAGCGGTATGCTACATTCCCGGCCGATGCACCAGTGTCGGGTTTTTCCGCCGTTGGTTGGTTTGAATGTAAAATATTGATTTTTTTTACGGCAAGAACAACTCGATCAATTCTCGAAGCGTAAGGGAAAAATTATGAGAGGGATAATGAAAAGCGGTTATGGACTCAGCTCGTTTTTAGGTGGAGTTTATTGGAAGAGGAAACCAGGAGAACTGGCTTGGATCTTGATCTCGGAGAGCTTGTCTAGGTGGGCAATCCGTGCCGGAGGACCAGGCTGACGTTGACGAAGGCCGGCACGCGATGGAGTAAGCAGGGTGAGTGAGTTGTATTTGGGAATTTGAGTTTGGCAATTTGAGCTGATTGAGCGCAGGTCAGTGAATTAGTTCAGGTAGAACTAATGACTCAACATAAGGTGAGGTTGAGTGTGCAAGTTAAATCCGGCTCATGTGAGCAGAAGCAAGTTGGCGCATTAACACATTAGCACGTTAACGGGAGCAAGTAAAAGTTACTGCTTAGGTGAGAATAGCATTTAACATGGCACTCAGAAAACCCAGGGAGATTCAATTTTGTGAGTGTTGCGTGGATGGCGATGATGTAGAGGTCCTGCACAGGAGTCCAAGATGCTGGATGAAACATTCCAGGAGAGACATCAAGACATTCCACCACTGACAATCCAAATTATAATGACAACTCTTCCCATACGGAGAAATCCGAAAAACTCCTACAGGTCTGACTCCGGTTACTTTGGGATTCTCACTTTTGGCAACTCAAACGTGATAGGACAGACTTTTGGTTGACAGATTTTAATCAAGAAATAAATTGTTTAATCACTAATGCCTCTGGCTTTAAATTCTGAGTATTAGGTTTAAGAATTTCCAAGAATAAGGGTCGTGATTCCTTACAGAGACTACGGGCAAGTAAACACGAGATCTACGGAAAATGGTGAGAATATCAAGTGACTGCACTTTTGAAAGCAGTAAAAAAAAACATAAAAATCCCAAAATTCGAGGATATCAATCCTACTGAGAAATTCTGGTAGATCATTTGCAATAATAAAGGAATTAAGGAAATATATATATATCCCCCAATGATGAAAGGAAGGGGAAACCTAAACGTTGATTTCACAGGCGGAAAATACGCGAAGAAAGAAAACACGAAAGCACGAAGTTACGCGTGGCGATTTAGCCGGCGACTATACGCATCGGCCTCAGCCAGAGCCGCCAGCAATTTGCACACACTTAAGATAGGCAGAAGGTTGGGTGTTTTTATCACAAGAATGCGATGAGTTACATTAAATTTCATTGAAATGTTTCTCTATTGAAAAAGAATAAATGCTACTATAACACATGCCTATGGTATTTATAGTCACAGAGTAGTAACAAGAGACGACGGTGTGAGGTTCCGCCATTACACAAAGACGCTATCGAACGAACGCCGGCAAATTTCGCCGCGTTCATTCCAAACAGAGATTATCGTAGATTAGTAGATTATCGAAAAGAAAAGGAACGAACATGGTTCTGCTTTGATAATAATATCATGACACGGAAATGCAATGCACATCTGACGCAAAGTTTCGCTAAGTCATGTTGAGAAGAAAAACAAAACACTGAATGAAAACATGCTACATCACAATTCCCACGCATAACTACGTATCTTAACACCAGTACTGTCACTATTTATACTCACTGAACACGACGAAAAAGAACACGATAATTTTCTAACACTTTTAAACTCACAAGAATTTTGCTGTAACACCGCTAAGGTAGGACGCCAGAGTAAGAGTGGCTTTGAAAGAGAGGACGCGCAACTGCGCAGTGTTGCCACCAGAGGGCTTCTCTCTCGAAAAGTGTCAAGTGTTATTTCTATTATTTCATGCATTTACACAAAAACTTCAATGATTACGAATTAGAAGTAGAAAATAATTAATAATAAATTAGAGTAATATTTATAATGCTACTAATTAATTTATTTAAGTATGAATTCCAAATTTATAATTTTTACGCTTATGTAGCGGTATGCTACATTTACACCCTAATAGTTCGATCTTTGTAGCATACCGCTACATAAGCGTAAAAATTATAAATTTGCCATTCATACCTAAATAAATTAATTAGTAGCATTAAAAATATTACTCTAATTTATTATTAATTATTTTCTACTTCTAATTCTTAATCATTGAAGTTTTGTGTAAATGCATGAAATAATAGAAATAACACTTGACATTTTTCGAGAGAGAAGCCCTCTGGTGGCAACACTGCGCAGTTGCGCGTCCTTTCTTTCAAAGCCACTCTTACTCTGGCGTCCTACCTTAGCGGTGTTACAGCAAAATTCTCGTGAGTTTAAAAGTGTTAGAAAATTGTCGTGTTCTTTTTCGTCGTGTTCAGTGAGTATAAATAGTGACAGTGCTGGTGTTAAGATACGTAGTTATGCGTGGGAATTGTGATGTAGCATGTTTTCATTCAGTGTTTTATTTTTCTTCTCAACATGACTCAGCGAAACTTTGCGTCAGATGTGCATTGCATTTCCGTGTCATGATTTTATTATCAAAGCAGAATCACGTTCGTTCCTTTTCTTTTCGATAATCTACTAATCTACGATAATCTCTGTTTGGAATGAACGCGGCGAAATTTGCCGGCGTTCGTTCGAGAGCGTCTTTGTGCAATGGCGGAACCTCACACCGTCGTCTCTTGTTACTACTCTGTGACTATAAATACCATAGGCATGTGTATAGTAGCATTTATTCTTTTTTTTAGAAACCGACTGGCAGTAGTTTAAATTACGAAAAGTATTCATGTCTATGCTTGCTAAGTTTTGGTATTTCATTTCTTAATTCCATACTCTTTTGGAAACCTTTACGTAAACGCCTTTATTTCAATAGAGAAACATTTCAATGAAATTTAATTTAACTCATCGCATTCTTGTGACAAAACACCCATTACTATCTGCCTATCTTAAGTGTGTGCAAATTGCTGGCGGTTTTGGCTGAGGCCGACGCGTAAGCCGCCGGCTAAATCGCCACACGTAACTTCGTGCTTTCGTGTTTCTTTCTTCGCGTATTTTCCGCCTGTGAAATCAACGTTTAGGTTTCCCCTTCCTGTTATCATTGGGGATATATATATTATTCCTTAATTCCTTTATTATTGCAAATGATCTACCAGAATTTCTCAGTAGGATTGATATCCTCGAATTTTAGGATTTATATGTTTTTTTCTTACTGCTTTCATAAGTGCAGTCACTTGATATTCTCACCATTTTCCGTAGATCTCGTGTTTACTTGCCCGTAGTCTCTGTAAGGAATCACGATCTCTATTCTTGGAAATTCTTAAACCTAATACTCAGAATTTAAAGCCAGAGGCATTAGTGATTAAACAATTTATCTTTTAGTTAAAATCTGTCAACCCAAAAATCTGTCCTATCACGTTTGAGTTGCCAAAAGTGAGAATCCCAAAGTAGCCGGAGTCAGACCTGTAGGAGTTTTTCGGATTTCTCCGTGTGGGAAGAGTTGTCATTATAATTTGGATTGTCAGTGGTGGAATGTCTTGATGTCTCTCCTGGAATGTTTCATCCAGCATCTTGGACCCCTGTGCAGGACCTCTACATCATCGCCATACACGCAACACTCACAAAATTGAATCTCCCTGGGTTTTCCTGAGTGCCATGCTAAATGCTATTCTCACCTAAGCAGTAACTTTTACTTGCTCCCGTTAACGTGCTAATGTGTTAATGCGCCAACTTGCTTCTGCTCACATGAGCCGGATTTAACTTGCTCACTCACATCCCACCTTATTTTGGAGTCATTAGTTCTACCTGAACTAATTCACTGACCTGCGCTCAATCATCTCAAATTGCCAAACTCAAATTCCCAAATACAACTCACTCACCCTGCTTACTCCATCGCGTGCCGGCCTTCGTCAACGCCAGCCTGGTCCTCCGGCACGGATTGCCCACCTAGACAAGCTCTCCGAGATCAAGATCCAAGCCAGTTCTCCTGGTTTCCTCTTCCAATAAACTCCACCTAAAAACGAGCTGAGTCCATAACCGCTTTTCATTATCCCTCTCATAATTTTTCCCTTACGCTTCGAGAATTGATCGAGTTGTTCTTGCCGTAAAAAAATCAATATTTTACACTCAAACCAACCAACGGCGGATAAACCCGACACTGGTGCATCGGCCGGGAAATGAACCCGGGCCTCCCGCGTGGCAGGCGAGAATTCTACCACTGAACCACCGATGCACCAGTGTCGGGTTTATCCGCCGTTGGTTGGTTTGAGTGTAAAATATTGATTTTTTTACGGCAAGAACAACTCGATCAATTCTCGAAGCGTAAGGGAAAAATTATGAGAGGGATAATGAAAAGCGGTTATGGACTCAGCTCGTTTTTAGGTGGAGTTTATTGGAAGAGGAAACCAGGAGAACTGGCTTGGATCTTGATCTCGGAGAGCTTGTCTAGGTGGGCAATCCGTGCCGGAGGACCAGGCTGGCGTTGACGAAGGCCGGCACGCGATGGAGTAAGCAGGGTGAGTGAGTTGTATTTGGGAATTTGAGTTTGGCAATTTGAGATGATTGAGCGCAGGTCAGTGAATTAGTTCAGGTAGAACTAATGACTCCAAAATAAGGTGGGATGTGAGTGAGCAAGTTAAATCAGGCTCATGTGAGCAGAAGCAAGTTGGCGCATTAACACATTAGCACGTTAACGGGAGCAAGTAAAAGTTACTGCTTAGGTGAGAATAGCATTTAGCATGGCACTCAGGAAAACCCAGGGAGATTCAATTTTGTGAGTGTTGCGTGTTTGGCGATGATGTAGAGGTCCTGCACAGGGGTCCAAGATGCTGGATGAAACATTCCAGGAGAGACATCAAGACATTCCACCACTGACAATCCAAATTATAATGACAACTCTTCCCACACGGAGAAATCCGAAAAACTCCTACAGGTCTGACTCCGGCTACTTTGGGATTCTCACTTTTGGCAACTCAAACGTGATAGGACAGACTTTTGGTTGACAGATTTTAATCAAGAAATAAATTGTTTAATCACTAATGCCTCTGGCTTTAAATTCTGAGTATTAGGTTTAAGAATTTCCAAGAATAAGGGTCGTGATTCCTAACAGAGACTACGGGCAAGTAAACACGAGATCTACGGAAAATGGTGAGAATATCAAGTGACTGCACTTTTGAAAGCAGTAAAAAAAAACATAAAAATCACAAAATTCGAGGATATCAATCCTAAGGGAAATTCTGGTAGATCATTTGCAATAATATAGGAATTAAGGAAATATATATATATCCCCCAATGATGAAAGGAAGGGGAAACCTAAACGTTGATTTCACATGCGGAAAATACGCGAAGAAAGAAAACACGAAAGCACGAAGTTATGCGTGGCGATTTAGCCGGCGACTATACGCGTCGGCCTCAGCCAGAGCCGCCAGCAATTTGCACACACTTAAGATAGGCAGAAGGTTGGGTGTTTTTATCACAAGAATGCGATGAGTTACATTAAATTTCATTGAAATATTTCTCTATTGAAAAAGAATAAATGCTACTATAACACATGCCTATGGTATTTATGGTCACAGAGTAGTAACAAGAGACGACGGTGTGAGGTTCCGCCATTACACAAAGACGCTATCGAACGAACGCCGGCAAATTTCGCCGCGTTCATTCCAAACAGAGATTATCGTAGATTAGTAGATTATCGAAAAGAAAAGGAACGAACATGGTTCTGCTTTGATAATAATATCATGACACGGAAATGCAATGCACATCTGACGCAAAGTTTCGCTAAGTCATGTTGAGAAGAAAAACAAAACACTGAATGAAAACATGCTACATCACAATTCCCACGCATAACTACGTATCTTAACACCAGCACTGTCACTATTTATACTCACTGAACACGACGAAAAAGAACACGATAATTTTCTAACACTTTTAAACTCACAAGAATTTTGCTGTAACACCGCTAAGGTAGGACGCCAGAGTAAGAGTGGCTTTGAAAGAGAGGACGCGCAACTGCGCAGTGTTGCCACCAGAGGGCTTCTCTCTCGAAAAGTGTCAAGTGTTATTTCTATTATTTCATGCATTTACACAAAAACTTCAATGATTACGAATTAGAAGTAGAAAATAATTAATAATAAATTAGAGTAATATTTATAATGCTACTAATTAATTTATTTAAGTATGAATTCCAAATTTATAATTTTTACGCTTATGTAGCGGTATGCTACATTTACACCCTAATAGTTCGATCTTTGTAGCATACCGCTACATAAGCGTAAAAATTATAAATTTGCCATTCATACTTAAATAAATTAATTAGTAGCATTAAAAATATTACTCTAATTTATTATTAATTATTTTCTACTTCTAATTCTTAATCATTGAAGTTTTGTGTAAATGCATGAAATAATAGAAATAACACTTGACATTTTTCGAGAGAGAAGCCCTCTGGTGGCAACACTGCGCAGTTGCGCGTCCTTTCTTTCAAAGCCACTCTTACTCTGGCGTCCTACCTTAGCGGTGTTACAGCAAAATTCTCGTGAGTTTAAAAGTGTTAGAAAATTGTCGTGTTCTTTTTCGTCGTGTTCAGTGAGTATAAATAGTGACAGTGCTGGTGTTAAGATACGTAGTTATGCGTGGGAATTGTGATGTAGCATGTTTTCATTCAGTGTTTTGTTTTTCTTCTCAACATGACTTAGCGAAACTTTGCGTCAGATGTGCATTGCATTTCCGTGTCATGATTTTATTATCAAAGCAGAATCACGTTCGTTCCTTTTCTTTTCGATAATCTACTAATCTACGATAATCTCTGTTTGGAATGAACGCGGCGAAATTTGCCGGCGTTCGTTCGAGAGCGTCTTTGTGCAATGGCGGAACCTCACACCGTCGTCTCTTGTTACTACTCTGTGACTATAAATACCATAGGCATGTGTATAGTAGCATTTATTCTTTTTTTTACAAACCGACTGGCAGTAGTTTAAATTACGAAAAGTATTCATGTCTATGCTTGCTAAGTTTTGGTATTTCATTTCTTAATTCCATACTCTTTTGGAAACCTTTACGTAAACGCCTTTATTTCAATAGAGAAACATTTCAATGAAATTTAATTTAACTCATCGCATTCTTGTGACAAAACACCCATTACTATCTGCCTATCTTAAGTGTGTGCAAATTGCTGGCGGTTTTGGCTGAGGCCGACGCGTAAGCCGCCGGCTAAATCGCCACACGTAACTTCGTGCTTTCGTGTTTCTTTCTTCGCGTATTTTCCGCCTGTGAAATCAACGTTTAGGTTTCCCCTTCCTGTTATCATTGGGGATATATATATTATTCCTTAATTCCTTTATTATTGCAAATGATCTACCAGAATTTCTCAGTAGGATTGATATCCTCGAATTTTAGGATTTTTATGTTTTTTTCTTACTGCTTTCAAAAGTGCAGTCACTTGATATTCTCACCATTTTCCGTAGATCTCGTGTTTACTTGCCCGTAGTCTCTGTAAGGAATCACGATCTCTATTCTTGGAAATTCTTAAACCTAATACTCAGAATTTAAAGCCAGAGGCATTAGTGATTAAACAATTTATCTTTTAGTTAAAATCTGTCAACCCAAAAATCTGTCCTATCACGTTTGAGTTGCCAAAAGTGAGAATCCCAAAGTAGCCGGAGTCAGACCTGTAGGAGTTTTTCGGATTTCTCCGTGTGGGAAGAGTTGTCATTATAATTTGGATTGTCAGTGGTGGAATGTCTTGATGTCTCTCCTGGAATGTTTCATCCAGCATCTTGGACCCCTGTGCAGGACCTCTACATCATCGCCATACACGCAACACTCACAAAATTGAATCTCCCTGGGTTTTCCTGAGTGCCATGCTAAATGCTATTCTCACCTAAGCAGTAACTTTTACTTGCTCCCGTTAACGTGCTAATGTGTTAATGCGCCAACTTGCTTCTGCTCACATGAGCCTGATTTAACTTGCTCACTCACATCCCACCTTATTTTGGAGTCATTAGTTCTACCTGAACTAATTCACTGACCTGCGCTCAATCATCTCAAATTGCCAAACTCAAATTCCCAAATACAACTCACTCACCCTGCTTACTCCATCGCGTGCCGGCCTTCGTCAACGCCAGCCTGGTCCTCCGGCACGGATTGCCCACCTAGACAAGCTCTCCGAGATCAAGATCCAAGCCAGTTCTCCTGGTTTCCTCTTCCAATAAACTCCACCTAAAAACGAGCTGAGTCCATAACCGCTTTTCATTATCCCTCTCATAATTTTTCCCTTACGCTTCGAGAATTGATCGAGTTGTTCTTGCCGTAAAAAAATCAATATTTTACACTCAAACCAACCAACGGCGGATAAACCCGACATCTTCCACGCTATGTAGGGAGTTATAGTTAAATTCTCCTTTTCTCCAATATAGAGGATCACAGGAATGGTATTGTCAGGTAATAAAACCAGCTGCCATTGTTGTGGTAGGCACTCGTACTCAACCTTGAGGCTAGCTTTGGATCAATTAAATAGGGAAAATTTAGTGATCTTGTCATTCGCCGTCTAAATTTAGGTGAAGAATCTGAAACTTTACTCATACAACTCAGTTACAATAAACAAATTATCCATAAAGAAAATGAAATTATTCATCTTTAGAGTAATATACATGAATCCTAGCATTCAGGGAAAATCCTGCTTGATAAGGGGCCTTATATGACCCAAAAGTGAAGATAGTCTAGGATGTCTATTCCTTTTACAGAGCAGTATCGGAATTTATATATTTTCTCGACTCGTCTTGAAGGCTTTTAAAGTTCTCCCAAAGTGGGGGAAACCAATTGAATTTGACTTTTAAAGGTTGAATATTGGAAACTTGAGATCAAGCTGTTAGATTATCGATTTCAAGGAAGGATGTTCTTTTTATAATGGCGAGGTCACCAGTGCTCGGTGTAGAGCACACTTAATTGCTAATTGACTTAATCTGACTCAGAAGGAGTTCGGGGTATTCGGACGCATATTTCAAGCGTCTATAATCAACAATAAAATTTACCACAAGCCAACACCGGGGGAAAATGAGAGAATAGTTTAACTCGCCGGTATTGGGTTTATTGAGGAGAAGGTTGCACGCTGAGGTGCGAGACTTGACTCTTGTTGCGAGACTTCTTGTTGCGAGACTTCTTGTTGCGAGACTTCTTGGGGAGAGTCAGAGGAGGTTGGAGGACTTCAGACGATTCGTTCAGCTCAGGCTTGTGAAGCGCGTGCTGGAGTGTGAAGTCGAGGGTGGTGTAGGTGTGGGAGGTTCCGACACCAAGTGAGTAGTGAGTTGAATGATGAGTTTTGGGAATAGTTACCGGTTGGGAAAACTCGGTAATAATGGTGAGGACTCTCGACCCAATGGTCTCAACTGGAGATTTTAGCGGCTTAGCTGCAGGGGTGCAGGCCTTTCAAGTATAGTGAAATTTGAGTATGAGGAGAAGCTTGGAGGGAACACTTGGAGGCTAGAACTTGGAGGAGAACTCGGAGGAGGTAAGCTCCTTAAATTAAGAGGTTAGGGTTTGGTTTCATAAGTGTTTGTGAGTGCTTGAATGTGGGGTCCCGTCGATCCTGTGAGGGAGCAGGTGACTTGAATTATTTTGAACACAAAATTTGAGTCCATTCATACACATGTGCAAGACTGCGCAAACTGCAACATTAACAGGATAAACAATGGCAGGAGTCCGGTGATAAGAATCAGTCCGCAACTCTAGCGCCCGAGTCGCAGCCTGAATCATCTTACCACCAGAATCAGTGTTCCAGACCAACTGGTCACAAGCTCTATCCTGACATTACAAGCAGCAGCCAACTGAGTTTAAATGAACTACAGCCAAAAATAATAGCTAAAGCACTGAGGTAATTAGATAATTAATGTACTAAGATATAAGTATGAGAAAAGGTGAAGTCTCTATACTCTATTATTCAGATGAGCAAGAAAGAATGATTATTTATGTGACTTGACTTGAGTGAGTGACTACAGAAGATACAATCTCTATTGGTTTAAATAACCTATCATAGCTTCATTTCTCGAGATATGAATTTAAACATTGACTAAAAATTGCAGAGGAATTCCAAAATTATTTAAACCTGACTTAATCAAAATACATAAGTTGAGAACACAATTAATTAGAAGCTGGAACACACAAAAGATGAGCCAACCAAAGATGATCTCTGTGGACAGCAAAGTGTCTTAACACTATGCTCAGCACTAAAAAATATCTAAGGAGCAAATGCCAACATCGGTTAACACTGACAGCACAATACGGTATCATCGGAGAATAGTAAACACGAAACAATGACAAAGATGGGACAGTGAGCTTGAGGCTGGTGACTAACTAACACTGGCACAGAGACAACATGGTGAATATTTCTACGACACAATAACGAGAGCTCCCTAACACGGAACATGTTAAGACACAACACAGGAAAGTTAAGACATAATACACACTTATCGTTACACATGATACTTACAATTGCCCGCTCTGGGGCCCAAGCGCTAGGAGGATCTATAAGAGAATGACGACTTTGCCTGTGAAGCCGGCCTTATATGCGCTTTGAGCGGACGAGCGTTTCCGGAATTTTCCGGAAGCGGATGAACTTGCGATATGGTTCTAGGTAAAAACGCCGCTCTTTCTTGTCAAAGTATTTCTTTGGTCAAATTTTAATAGATTTAAGGGTAATGTTGAATGAAAATAGTGATCTAAAATTTTAAGAATGATTACGTTAACTTTATTTAATTTTTAGAAGATGGTTTTAATAATTTATGAAATTTAGACTGAAGTGCGGCTGAGGGCGATCACTACAGGCTAACATTATAAATGTTGAGATTCGCGCGCAGTAAAAACTGTTTTAAGCCAAGAACAAACGATGTAACTATTTTACAAATGTATCGTTCTTCAAGTTTTGCTGCCTAAAAAAATGCACATGAATGGAAAAATCACAAATTGAAAAACATCAAAATTTTCGTGCCATTTTTAATGCAGTTTCAGTGGTAATAAAGTAAAAATGTAAGGAATTGTTTTATCTATCAATTTAAAACATTTACCTACAATTTTTAATTGACTTGTTGGAGTCTTTTGTATGGTGCGTTAAAGTTGGCAGTGCTGAAAACGTGTGTACGACGAGGTGTGTTGTCATTATTACAAAATGTGTGAAAGGGTGGAGGTGAACGAGCGGGCTTGAAGATTGTCAAAATGTGGTGTATCGCATTTATTTATTTTATAAATGTAGTTGCAGTAGCTAATAAGGTGGCTACCTGACAGAAAAGTAGTTATTGTGTTCTATCGAAAAATTCCTTCGAGAGTTTCCTGTGCTTTTGATCTTGTGGATTTTCACAGCCTCACAGGCCAAATTGATTTTTTTTTGTGTGAAACTTGACACGACGTCGCACTTTCTACTCTGAAGTGAATTTTTCGGACAATAATTATTTCTGGTCGGGCTTGGAAATTAATAATTTGGGGACAAATAATCAATAAAGGAACACATTTAATAACCTTTTACAAGAATGACATTCTGCTCGCTGATGCGTTATTTTTGAATAATTGTACTTTGAAGTTGGCGCCGGCGCCGTTATTTAGTTAATAAGGGTAGTTAACCCCCTATTACAAACGTAAAGAGGTTGGGTCGTGAGGGTTAGCCACAGTTCTTATAGCGAAAATTATAAATAAAGCTTCTAACCCACCCATTAGGGTAGCTGCACACCAAAAGACGGCAAGAGACAAAGCAAGCGAGAGAGAAAGATGTTTGGCGAGATCTATCACACACCAAAAGATAGCCAGTTTGCTCTTAAATGTCATGGAGAGAGGTTTATAACAAAAATAAGCGGAACTAGCATGTGTTTGTAACGTTGAGTATCTTTCATACTTTGTCCCATTGCTTTGAAACATGTTATCTGTCATTGTGCTTTGCATTCTTTGACTTCTAAAGGCACAGTACAGCATAAACTTTGGATATAAGGAGTTCAGTCTTTGCTGGAGAAATTGTGTAGCACACCTCTCCCTTCGACATCTCGCCGCGCACTGCCAGACGCAGCGCTGCCACTGCCAGAGGCTTCTCACTGGAGCTTTCAAGCGTGAAACCATCTTCAAGTCGCTTTCTCGCTGCAGCCAATCTTCAATCTTTCTCACTCGCTCGCTAGCTTGCTTGTGGTGTGCGCACTCCCATAGGAATACATGTATATCGATTCAAGCTTGCTCGCTTTCTCGCCTCAAATCTTTTGGTGTGCAGCTACCCTTAGGGTGACGACCGCAATCTTGTTTACATCAGATCCAAGATGGCGGCGCCCATGGTGGTCGCCTGCCGGACCTAAAGTAAATATTGACCAATTTTTCATACCAAAAGTAGGAGATGCAATTAATGTGTATTAATATTATGAGGGAAATCGAAACTTTCTTTAGTGATGGTATAAACTCAGTATTTTATGTTAGGTAATTTGTTTATCCTACCATAACAATCAAGTCCTGCTACCATTTTTCGGTAAATGTAAAGGACTTGACCATAATCGATTTTCCACTTTTTGATCAACAAAGATTGTTGATCAGACCAAAATAAACAATTTTTCTTCAATGCACTTTCCGGCGGAAATGAGTATTTCAAAAGTTATGGCGTTAAATGAGTTACCGGAACTCCTGTGTGCATCACCCTATTACAAACGTAAAGAGGTTGGGTCGTGAGGGGTAGCCACAGTTCTTTTAGTTTTATATTTTTCACTAAAAGAACTGTTGCTACCCCTCATGACCCAACCTCTTTACGTTTGTAATAGGGGGTTTGCTCTTCGTCGGCTTGGTTGGCGCGCGGGAACGCCTGTTTACTTTCACGTCGGACCGCGCGGTGTATTTTTCCCCGCCTCAAACACTGGAGTTACGGTAACTCATTTAATGCCATAACTTTTAAAATACTTATTTCCGCCGGAAAGTGCATTGAAGAAAACTTGTTTATTTTGGTCTCATCAACAATCTTTATTGATCAAAGAGTGGAAAATCGATTATGGTCAAGTCCTTTACATTTACCCATTTTTCTTTTTGAAGGTTTCTATTACCTATTTGCTCATACACAGTATGTCCCACAGAAACCTGAACAAAGTATTTATTTTCCCATATCAGTAATATCCTTATAATCAGACAGTAATATGTTATCTATAGGATAATTCATCAAATATCGAACAGAAACCACGTGTGTCTAGAAACAACCTTCATAAATTGGTAACTTTTGCTCTGAATAACTGTTGCGGGCCTAAAGATTATTCTTGAACAGTTGCTTTCTTGTTCTGTGATGTCGCTTTAAGGACAACAGAGATTATTTGAATTTATTCATTGTTCTAAAAATCGAACTCTTTAATAACATAATTTCATCAATATTGAACATGAATCGAACAAGAATTTTGATCCAAACAGGTTTTTTGTTCAAATTTTGAATCCAAACACAACTTACTAAAAACTATGTAGGCCTATCTAGGATTAGGGAAAAAAGGCTGTGAGATACCCTATATCAATATATTTAAGGAGCGCCTTCTTCTTTATACTACAGTACATTTTCTAGATCTCAGATTTACGATTATTGCTAAGTACTGCAACGTAGCCTATATCGTCTGGGGAGGTAGACCAAGCTTGTATACAGTTAAGATGGAGATATTATTTTATTTTACTTATTTTTGTAACAAATATATTCTTCAGTAATTAAATTGACTTTTTATTGACCTTTGACCCGTATAAAACACTTTGTAATGTTAAGCACGTCCGTATATATTGCCATAGGCTAATCGACACGAAATAAATTCCTTTTCAACTCTATGGACTTTTGTGCAACTAGATATGTCTCAAGACTATGCCTAGCCAATTATACTTACAGTAAACCCCCTGCATAACGGACTTCCGCACAAATACAAAAATAATGAAGGCATCTACGGATGCTTTATTTCCAATCAAGCCTGATACATATCACCTTGTACATTGGATTTTCAAATGCCTTATAACTAACGCCAGGACGCTTTCCCCCGGTCAAGACCAGTACCCATTTCAGACACCTGGGTAGAGTGGGGTATTGTGCTTGGAATTTTTCCCCTATACCCAACAGAGAAAATCGCCACCATTGCCGGGACTCAAACCAGGGTCTGCCTACATGGAGGCGGGTTCGATAGCCGCAGGGCTACGACGAGCACAACAGAGAAAACTGATGAAAGTTCGTTATGCAGAGGGGATTATCAATTGTGCCGAGGGGGGTATTTCCCCCCTGCACAACCGACCCTCTGTACAACGAACAAGGCGTTCCACCCACAAATATATTCTTCAGTAATTAAATAGACTTTTTATTGAACTTTTACCCGTATAATACACTTTGTAATGTCAAGCCTGACCGTATATATTGCCATAGGCTTGTGGAAGGTTGCTAATTTTCTGTAGCATCTCCCGCAAGTCTATCATGGGGTTTAACCCGCGCACGGTCGCGCATCCCTCAGAAAAGTAGTCAATTTACCCGCGTTACTCTGCCGCTCCCTGTTCACTTACCGTAATAGGCAGAGATGTAAAAATATGAAGTAATGAGTAAAAAATGTTGGTTTACACTTTGATGTTGTCGGATTTTTGATAACTTGAACCGTTTCTTTGTAATATGGAGTCAAACTCCGTAGATTTTTGCACAACATTGCTTCAAAGAGATCAATGGCCATTTTTTTGTTTTGGGAACAATGTAATGTTTTTCATTGCTATTTTATGCAGAAAATCCTTCCAAACCTGCTGATGTTTTTATTTTTCCTCTACAACAATTAGAAAAAAAGTTATGACCATTTATATGTCTACAAAGTGTTATCCATTCTTCGTTTTAGTTCCTACATAAATGCATGTTTGCATGTCTGGTTATATTACTGTAAGTATAGTGTTTCGAAACTTGTAATTTTCACACAATATGAATAAAATACTGCTCTACACGCTACTGACTTCAGATTTGTCTTATCATTTGCCATTTTTGCGAAATAAGGCAGTAAAATCCATGGATTTTGTGATATTTCAAAATTTTCGTTTCACATCCTGTAAAAGGCAGAGATTGAAAAATATGAAGTTCTAAGTACAAAATGTTCTAAATAACTTACCTATTGTACAAAACAAGAAAAAAAACAAAAACGTGGTACTCACAGGTCTGGATGCAATGGATGAAGATGACTTGAAGATGGATGAAATGAAGGCTTGGTGAAGATGGAATGCAGTAGCTAATTATAAGTTGAGTGATGATCTGGCTGCATTGTAGTTATTGATGGATTGTTTTGAAGATGGATGTTGTGATATCTTACAAACTACCCCCCCCCCACCCCCCCCCCCCCCCCCGTCCCCTCCCCAAGTGATGGTGAGTCACTAGGGAGCCCGAGGAGACTTCCTGACACGCTTTTCAGTGTTGGGAGTCTCATCGGAAGATGGCAATCGCTTTGCTGCACGGCGAGGAGTAACTTTACGTGTACTCTCTGCTGAAGTCTCTTCATCAGCTGATGATGTTTTGGAGGAATCTGATGCAGCTGGTGGATGTTTTTCACCGACATAGGGTAGCCTCTTGTGATAAGCAGAAAAGCAGTTACTGTCTACTTTCACACAGAGTGCAACGTTGCAGTTTTCACAATAGAAGACACTCCTCTTTGAACAACCAGCCATCTGACACCTATGCGACTCGCGCTTCATCTTTTCTGTATAGTCAGCGTTCTCCTTTGCCTTTTTCTTCTCACTTTCTCGAGGGGGGTAGCATGCTGGAAAGTGGAGGCCAATGCTCATTGCAGGCAGAAGAGGAGTTGTGGCACCATATCTTCGTTCTAGTCGTGTGTCCAACATTATCATCATTGTGTTTCCAAGCTTTTCAATAAATTTATAATGTTGGCTGTGTCTCTTAGCCACTTCAGCAATTTTATTCACCTTACTGTGAATAATATACGCATTCGTGACAGCAAGACTGAGGATGTACATGGCTAGTTTACGCCAGAGTTTCTTTGAAGCGCGGCATGGAGTATACTTAGACTCTAAGTAATCGTTCATGTCTACTCCTCCCATATGCTTGTTATAGAGGGGCACCATTTCAGGTTTTGTAGCTTGAATTTGATGTCTCCGTGATCTGCATTCAACCTTCTTGGCTGTAACTTCTGTTGAGAGCATATTGACTTCCTTGGCATCAATCCACTTCATGGCAATCATTGATGCAGTGCCTTTTGAGGCACGGACTGAGACATCACTTCCCTTGGCCGGTTTCTTGCCAATCATATCTGTGAGCATTTTGTTGGGGTACTGATTGCGATTGGTCATGCAGGTTCCAGTGGCATTGAAACCCATCTTTGTTCTCAAGTGCCAAAATAAGTCTGGGGACGAATAGAACCTATCTGTGAAGAGAGAGTATCCCTCATTCTGGCGGTAGGGAGAGTTGTGGAGCAGCGTTAGGACAATCTCTGATACAGTGTGCTTTGTGGTGTCATGGAAGATAATAGCTGACAAGTACCCTGACGCAGTTTCCACCAGCTTGTAACTCTTTATATGGTACTTGGGAGGTTTGTTTGGGTTGTACACCCTCATCGAAGAGTTACCCTTCCAGCCCATGCTCCCTTCGTCTATACTAAGTTGTTTAGTGTCTGCCTTGTAGACAGTTCGGCACTTCACCTGGAAGGCCTTCAATAGCGGTGCGACACGAGCAGTTTTGTATTCTATACTGTCTACAGGGGGAAGTGTCTCATTGTCTACAAGGTGAAAAAAGGTGTGTATATGCTTGAATCGCCTGAATGACATTGATGAACTGATAATGTCATTCTTCAATGTGGAGCTTTTTTCCCAGGGTATGCTGATAGTTGCAGGAGGGTTCAGGCCAAAAAGAAACATAATTCCTATGTATGCTCTAATCTCACCAGGAGAGACATCAGGGACACGTTTGCCTGCTTCGCCAACCTTGCTGGCATAGTAACGATTTGTCTCCAGTGCCATGGTTCTCCAAATGTTGTCATCCAAGAACAACATCAGTGCTGCATACTCATCAAAATTGTCCTCGTCCACATCAACACAAATACCAACATTCCTTGGTATAAAGGGCAAAGCCTCAATCGGGGTCTCTACTTCACTATCTTTCCACATTATCTTCTGTCTTTTGGCTACAGGTGGCAGATCCTTTGCTTGTTTCATGACTACACCATCACACAGCTGATTACCATCACCCACCTGGTGCTCTTCTACCACCTCTCGGCTATTGTTGCGCATATTAGCAGCACGCATATAGATGCCAGGACGCTCCTCTTCAACATCAGAATCTTCATCAGATGAGACATAAGTGTATGTTACAGGTTTAGATCTTGCAAACCTCAACCCAGAACTGGTGGAGGCAATGGCGGGTGGTACAGTTGTTTCCTGCATGGCGCTACTGCTGCTGTCGGTGGGCATAGCCTCTTGTTCACCAATGAGTGTCAGCTGCTGTGGATCCCCAGGTGGCATCTGGTTGGAATCCTCAGGTATCACCTTCTCAGGTATCAGCTGAGAGGGGTCACTCAAATTGGCAATGTTACTACCCATTCTTGCAAGACTGTCAGTGTACCCTTCCTCCAAATAATCTTTTTCATCTTCCAAATCCTCTTCGTTGACCTCATCATCTTGGCTCAACGTATGGAGAAGCTCACATATTTCTTCTTCATTCAGTTTCTTCATTGTACACAAGAATTCAGTACAAGATAATTTAAATTTGTTACTAAACAGCCAAGAATAAACCATAAATGACATAGGTACTATGTGTTATATGAACCACCTGAAAATAGAAAAACAAATTGTAATAAAATATGAAAAGCACACATGAAATAAACAATTGAACACATATGGTAAACAAATAAAATACACTGAAATAAATAAAGTTTTGATGGTAACTCAGGCTGCCACTGATTGTTTGCACGCACACACCCTTTCACGGTTGCCTCATTTACCAAGTTGACTGGGCGCACCCTGAGTAGTTTAGCTGGTAACTGAGGCTGCCACTGACTGTTCGCATGCACACCCTC
Source organism: Morinoia aosen (assembly GCA_030386875.1). Classification (NCBI taxonomy): domain Eukaryota; kingdom Metazoa; phylum Arthropoda; class Malacostraca; order Amphipoda; family Talitridae; genus Morinoia; species Morinoia aosen. Next base: position 74,527,668 of record CM059579.1, read on the forward strand.
TCACGGTCGCCGCATTTACCACACTGACTGTGCTTACCCCTCCCAACTTCCAAGTGGTTGTAGCTCTGCCTTAACCCCCACAATGTGGGGGTTTCTGGCTCCAGCTGTGTAGCACTCGCTGAGACGATAATTTTGGTGTATAACAACTTGGGGTTATGCCTTACGTCTGGCAACCAGTGAGCCTGGTAAATGAGGCGACCAGTTATAGTTCGCGGGTTAAGGCCTGGTAAGGGATAGTAACAAATCGGTCGGAGAAATGAGTTTATTGTTTAGATTACCGAGGCCAGTAATCTCACGAAGTAACAAGAACGTAAAATAGTGATTGTTGCAATTGGAATGCCATATTTTACTGACGCAGCTCGGTATGTTGAGGATCCATTTTTAACCTCTGCAATAGCACGTAATAGGTTCTCTTCGCTGTATTTCTTGCAAGTTGGAGCCATCTCTTTAAACACTTGTTTTTCTCATCTAAAGGTTAGCTTGTACTATCAATCGCCTGAAATAAACATTAGAAAAATATATAGATGAATGCAAAACACACAATTGCTATGTATATACAATATTTTAACCCGCGCACGGTCGCGCATCCCTCAGAAAAGTAGTCAATTTACCCGCGTTACTCTGCCGTTCCCTGTTCACTTACCGTAATAGGCAGAGATGTAAAAATATGAAGTAATGAGTAAAAAATGTTGCTTTACATTTTGATGTTGTCAGATTTTTGATAACTTGAACCGTTTCTTTGTAATATGGAGTCAAACTCCGTAGATTTTTGCACAACACTGCTTCAAAGAGATCAATGGCCATTTTTGTGTTTTGGGAACAATGTAATGTTTTTCACTGCTATTTTATGCAGAAAATCCTTCCAAACCTGCTGATGTTTTTATTTTTCCTCTACAACAATTAGAAAAAAAGTTATGACCATTTATGTCTACTAGGTGTTATCCATTCTTCGTTTTAGTTCCTACATAAATGCATGTTTGCATGTCTGGTTATATTACTGTAAGTATAGTGTTTCGAAACTTGTAATTTTCACACAATATGAATAAAATACTGCTCTACACGCTACTGACTTCAGATTTGTCTTATTTGCCATTTTTACGAAATAAGGCGAAATAAGGCCCTGAGTAGTTTCGCTGGTAACTGAGGCTGCCACTGACTGTTCGCACGCACACCCTCTCACGGTCGCCTCATTTACCACACTGACTGTGCTTACCCCTCCCAACTTCCAAGTGGTTGGAGCTCTGCCTTAACCCCCACAATGTGGGGGTTTCTGGCTCCAGCTGTGTAGCACTCGCTGAGACGATCATTTTGGTGTATAACAACTTGGGGTTATGCCTTACGTCTGGCAACCAGTGAGCCTGGTAAATGAGGCGACCAGTTACAGTGCGCGGGTTAAGGAAATGAAACAGGCGTTCAATAGATCGATTCAGTTATTTAAAAGAATTAAGAATCGAAAAGCCTTGTTCAAGGCATATATTCATGATTTATAAGGAATTTTGATTCGAACACCTTTGTCCACTAATTAATACTGACATGAAAAAGGAACTGAATGTCGAACATGAAATAATTATCAAGGTTTTGGCGGGAAAGAAAAAAATACAGCAACAGAACATCATATGACAACACTACTCTCTAGTTATGACTGGAGGTTGACGGTGACCCAACAACAATTGAACCGTCGCAATTTTCCCGAGGTGTGTAAGATTTTTCAAGTGAAAAAATATGACCAATTTGTAAGGGTCGTACAGAAAATGCGTTTGCAACAGCTGGTAGCAGTTTGCAGCTCACAGAAATGAGTTTTTATCACTAAAATAGGAGTTTAAGATGTAAGATCACCGGCACTGAGCAAGTTTAGATGCTTACTAAATTTATTATGCGCATATTACCAAAGTTGTTCAATAATCAGTTCAGTTCGATATTTGAGGAATTACCCTAGGTCAATTTTAAAGGAAAATTAAATGCTTAAGGTATTCTCATGATGCTACATATTACTGATACGTAAGAATAAACATACGGTTCAGGTTTTTGTGGGTCATACTTTATAACTTGTTCAAAACATTGGGATCTTTTAAGTGTTAGCATGCCAGTCTATGTATGGTAGCCCTGAACACATACTTGTAGTAAGCTAGAGTTTCAGCTAATGCAAGCAACAATGAGAGATGCTTATAGTTAAACTTAATAGTATAAATTTAAAGAACAAGTGGAATTGCATTCAATAATTTTCTCTAAATACTATTTAAATAATACAATGTATTAATGATTTCTTGGTTATTGGATCAAATGGAACTCAAAAACCTGAATGTCACAATAGGAAATGGTTTGCATACATGGCAAAGCAGGGAATGGAAAACTGCAATTGACTATATGATTGTGAATAGTAGAGCAAGAGAGTATGTCAAAGAAATGTTTGTTGATGAAGATGATTTTGATATTGATAGTGATCATAAAATGCTTGTGCTTGAATATAGTGGACATAAGAGTATGAAAGAACTTAAAAATTACAGACCAATTGCACTGGCTGACACTGTATGTAAGATTTTTGGTGGTATTTTGAATGAGAGAATGAAAAATTTGGTTGAGGAATTAGGAGTCCTACGTGAAAAACAGAATGGTTTTAGGCAGGATAGACGTTGGAAGGATAAGTTGGGTCAATATTGAGTTTAGGTGATGTGGGGAAACTAAGCATTTCGTTTCTAACAATCACTTAAGAAGCCCATTTAAAAACGTTTTACATGAATGACATTTTTCCGCTGATTCTTAGTTTTTGAGTTAGAGGGGTAAATTAGCGCGCCAAACAAAGCGGATGCACCAAGCAGAATTTAATTGATAACGGAAGCTAACCCCTATTACAAACGTAAAGAGGTTGGGTCGTGAAGGGGAGGCACAGTTCTTTTAGTGAAAATTATAAATAAAGCTTCTGACCGACGCATTAGGGTGACGACCACAATCTTGTTTACATCGGCCGGCTCCAAGATTGTGGTCGTCACCCTAATGCGTCGGTTAGAAGCTTCATTTATAATTTTCACTAAAAGAACTGTGCCTGCCCCTCACGACCCAACCTCTTTACGTTTGTAATAGGAGTTAGCTTCCGTTATTAATTGAATTCTGCATAGCGCGCTCGCTTCCTTGGCGCCCGAAAGCCAACTTCAAAGTTTAATAATTTAAAAATAACGCATCCGCGGAAAAAATGTCGATAATGTAAAACGTTCTTAAATGGGCTTCTTAAGGGAACCGTCTTGTCAGAATCAAGAAAATGGCTGTCCCGTTTTTTGTACGGTATCTAGATCTATGAAATTTTGCATACGTAGGTATTTTAGAAAATGAATAAGGGTTATATTGGACACTTTTTTCGTTTTCGCCGTAATTACGGAGATAACGAAAAAAATGTAATGAAAAAATGGGGTATATTCAAGCCACTTCTTCTCAAAAAGTAGTCATCGTAGAGAAATGATTTAGGTGTCATTGAATGCGGAAAGAGCTGCTGTATAAAGAGTCAGAGGATTATATTGAAACTCCCAATAATTTATTTGTTATGGAATTTGAAAAAAAAAAATAAAGTGTCATTCATTTTTCCGTAGATTTTTTAATGTAACTGAAAATCTTCTGTGAATTTCAATATAATCCTCTGACTCTTTATGCAGCAACTCTTTGCGCATCTAATGATTCCAAAATCATTGCTCTACGATAACAACTTTTTGAGAAGAAGCTTGAATATTGACATTTGTATTGCTCAGAAAACGCGTTTTAGTGCCGAGACAGGTTTTTTTGTTTGCAAGCTACATTTCTTGGAGAAATTGGTAGTGTTGACATTTTGAATATCATTTTTGGAAGTTATTGTGGTTCCTTGAAGGAACCAGTACCACAAGTGGTACCAAAAATGTCTAAAACGCACCAGGAGCATAAGCTGGGGCGTCCTTGGCATCCTCGTAGGCTCCTCTTATAGGATATGGAAGCGTCACGCAGAGCCAAACGCTTATATCACTACATTAGTACCGAGCAATCAACGTCAAATCCAGAAAAATCTTGATCTGCTATCGAAAAAAAAAACATCTAAATCTGAATAAATCATCGGTCTGCAACAACTAGATCAGCTAACGTGACATAACTACGCAAGCAGATCGGGCGAGCTACCAATCATCCTCCTTCCCCCTGAGGGAGGAAGGGGTGGAGGTACCGAGAACTCAACTTGACAAATCTCAAAAATTTTGATCTGCTTGCAGATAAATGCATATCTAATTATGAACAAACCGTCGGTCAGCAACAACTAACTCGGTTTATTTGGCACATGTGCACTAGCCTGCTGGGCGAGCTTCCCCCACCCTCACTCCCGAGGGAGTGAGGGGTGGAGTTACCGAGAATTCAACTTGCCAAATTTCAAAAGTCTTGATCTGCAAGCAGATAGATGCATACCTAATTATGAACAAACCTACAGTCGGCAGCAATCGACCAAGCTCACTTGGCACGTCTTCCCAAGCTGGCCGGGCGAGCTTCCCCCCACCCTCTTTCTTACTCCCGAGGGAGGGAGGGGTAGAGGTACCGAGAATTCAACATGCCAAATCTCAAAAGTGTTGACTTGCAAGGAGATAGATACATACCTAATTATGAACAAACTGACACTCAGCGCCAACGGGCTCAGCCAGCGTGGCATATCTGCACGAGCTTGCCGGGCGAGCTACCCTCCACCCTCCTTTCAAACCCCCATTTGACATACTTTGGTGAGACGGATCGTTCTGCCGCTTTGCAGGAATGAAGTTTAGGACTTTCTCAATCGAATAGAGCAATAAAAAAAAATATGATGGATTTTTGATTTTTGACTGGTCGGTGGCCTTAAGTGATTATGTGAAACGGAATGCCTAATTTCCCCACATCACCTAAACTCAATATTGACCATGAGTTGTTTGTAGTGAGTGAAATAATTGAGCGAATGAGAAAGGATGATAGGAAGGTATATTTAGCATTCCTGGATATTGAAAAGGCGTATCACAGAGTGGATCGGGTTAGGCTCTTTGAAATTTTGAGAAAAGTTGGATTCAGCAGAAAGATAGTAAAAATTGTACAAAGTCTGTATGAGAACACGAGTGCTATCTACAGGTTAGGAAATTTGGAAACAGGGCAAGTGAGGAGTGAGACCGGGCTGTACTCTGTCTCCCCTGTTTGGATTGTACACAGAAGAATTAGCAGTGGGTCTGAGAATGAGTGGCTTAGGACTGAAAGTTGGTAATGAGAGACTGAGTTGTTTGTTGTATGCTGATGATGTGGTTGTGGTTAGTGAATGTGGACATGAACTGCAAAGGATGCTTGACGTTGTGAATGGATATAGTACAGATTTCTAGATTAACTTTGGTGCCGACAAAAGTAAGGTTATGGTTATAAATGGTAATAAGACTGATAGAGACAGACTGTGGAATATTAGATAAATCAGAATAGGTAGAACTAAAGAATACAAATATCTAGGTTGTATGATAAGTGAAGATGGATGCACTAGAACTAAGGATGAGAAAGTGGCAAAAGCAACGCAGTGGAGTGGACGGTTAAGTAGTGTGGCCAGATACAGAGCAAACAAGTATGAATGTGTGAGAGGAATGTGGAAGTATGTTGCTGTACCTAATGTCATGCATGGTATGAGTGCTCTTGCCTGGAATGGAAGTGATCTTGAAAAGCTGGATGTAATACAAAATAAGGTAGGACGTTTAGCATTGGGTGCTCCAAAATGGACGGCTACAGAAGCCATTAGAGGTGACCTAGGGTGGAGCCTATTTTCAGAAAGAATGATGAAAGCAGTGCTGAATTATAAGGTGAGAATTGAAAGAATGCAGAATAGCAGGTGGGTAAAGTGAACTTTTTAATGGAATCTGACTGTAAGCTATTGGGAGAAAGTATGTTGGGGGCATGCAAGGAAACTTAGTATGCAAAAGATTATTCATGTTAGAATTGGGAGACCTGTGGATGACTGGAGTTTAATAAATGTTGGAGGTGTAGGGCCTGAGTGGGACTGCAAGAGGTGGAAAAATGAGATTGAGAGGCAAACAAAGGAGTATGGATTGAATAAGTGGAAGCTTAGCTTGATGCGGTAGCCTACACTCAACTGGTATATGAAAAAGGAAGCACCTAAGTTTGAGATATTCTATGATGGTAGTTTTGGAAGTCAACTCTGGTTTGCTGTGAGATGTAAGTCATTGAGTGTGAACAGACGTACATGGAGATGGAATCTATACTATAATAGGAGCCGTGTCCGTCCGTCTCTCTGTCTGTCCGAAGCCAGCCGAAAGTGCAGGAAGAGCGTATCTGTGATACGGGCTGTGTGCACTCGGCCTCATCAACTCCGAGAGATTGAATTTTTCTATTTTACAGCCTTTTTTCGTTTTGCCTGCTTTCTTATTTCAAATAATAGGGGTGGACTAGTGAGAATAATAACAGATTATGTCGGCAGTGTAATAGTGGAGTGGAGGAAACAATTGAGCACTTCGTGCTGGAATGTAGTAAGTATGAGCAAGAGAGAGAAAGTTTCATGAACGTGGTGCTTGAGCAGTGTGAAAAGAATGAGTGGTATGCCAGATGTGCTGAAGATGATTGCAGAATGAGCTGTTTTGCTGGAATGGGTCAGGAGTGTAATTTGAGCATCATTGGCGCTATGAAAATGTTTTTGGTGCGTGCCTGGAGTAAGAGACAGTAACTGGACTGAGCCAGTCAGGTAGAGTGGGCTGTAATGACCCAATATGCCTGGGGATGGTGTTTTGACACCGGTTATCCCAGTGATGCCATCCAATGGCAGCTTGTGACGAGGATTGGTAGATCCTGAGTAGTTTAGTGGACAAGTCTGGTACCAGGCGCTGAACTCTTTGTGTGAAAATTATGGAGGGAACTGTAGGCCCCGACGCTGTCGGCCCTCAATTTCAAGTTCAAGTAGTAAAATAGTTTACCAAATTTGGCAATTGCTAATGAAGACAATCCTCAGCCTTGGGAGAAATCATGGGCAGAGGGCTATTGATGGTTGTTTTTCTATCCTATGTTATTGCAACTGGTGCTTCTTATGTGGATACTTTTAAGCTGCCTCAGCTATTGGTAAGCCTTCATCATTTCTGTTTTTCATAGCCATAACACTTCTTGTAATTTTCAAATCTTCTTATTCTCTTCATTCCTGACAACTTACTGTTTCAATGCATGGGATATCTTGTATGGGAGGACATCCTGTGCATACATAGATTCCTTGTTTTCTGCTTCAATCTCAATGATTTAATCAGTTTGCTGTCTTGAGTATACTTCTGTTGAGGCTAGGAAATTTTAAACTTCTATAATAGGAAGATAGTGGACATCAAAAAGCTGGAAAGTAATATTTTTTATTTATATTTTAATATGCATATACTATCAAAAATGTTATTGTATGATTGGCAAAGTAATTGAATCACTTGATAGGTCAGTATTATAAGGTAGCATTGCTCTGTGCAGTTGAACAACTCAAAGCATAAGATTATTCGTTCTATGAGGCAGCTTCATTACCTCTAAAATTTTCAACTAAGAAACTTGTAAATGATCAAAACAAATTTTTCATCATATAAAACCTATGAGGTGGTGTTTAATCCTGTAAAATGCTAAAACCAGTATCAAAGATACCCATCTAGTAAATCTAAATGGGTCAAAGGTGTTAGTTCCTTGAGAGCAAATATCCATGTGTTAGACTATTGTATTAGCACTTCCAGGGGAACCATGTGAGGGCCCAAGCTAAAGGTTAGGTAGGCCTCCTTTTTGTTGTAATAAAATAGGTTTTTGTTTTGTTACGAACCATCTTTTTTTGGTTCACTGCTGTTCTGTTTTTTATCACCTACTACTTTCTTCCTCAACTTTTTTCTTGTTTCATGAACTTCTTTCCTAGCTTACTATTTCTGTGCTCTTTGTGCATAGATTCTGCGCTCCCTCAACTCCATTCTGAATGGTGCCTTCCTTTTTCCTCTCTTGGAATATCTTTGTTGTGGTTAAGGGAAGCTAAAACTTTCTTACATAAAAATAATATCCATATGTTAGAAATGGATAAAAATTGACATTTATTATAAGTAACTTATTTTCGAAAAACTGGTAAACTCATATATGAAGTTTAAGTTTTCTGTTTTATGTGGATACAATGAATCACTCGTAATTTTTTGTGAATTACTGAGTAAGAACTATTTGAATCATAGCCACATTTAACATACAATTTTAATTTTAGTTCAATAATTCTGTTATTCTGTTCAATAATTCTGTAGACCACGGATGAGTTGGATGGATGGGGTGCGACGTGCTTTGTATGAGAGGGGTCTGACTGTGGACGTGGCGAGAGGGATGGCTGCGGACAGAAGTGAGTGGGGGCAGTGTATAAGGAGGTAACTTTATTTTTGACGCGTTACTGGAAGCTGCCCGCGTGTGATGGGGTTGACCTGTCATGTGCGGGGGGAGGGGCTGCACTCAATGAAGCGGTCGGGGTAAACCAGCTGAGGCTGTCGGGCCTGACTGTGGAAGGTGGTTGTGCTGGGCTGCTGCTGATCCTGGCAGTTCAGGTGCGGCCAGTGCTGCCTCTCTCGCCTCCTAGTGACTAAGTGTGGTGATTGTGGCCTGCTGTCGGCTACCCTCCCATAGGGAGGATAAGCCCGGTATATGTATGTATGTATGTATGTATGTAATTCTGTTATAACATCTTGCTGAGTCAAGGAAAGTGGACTGTATCTATTAGTATTCTTCATTTTTTCAACTCCCTCCTACCCTTATGGCTTATGTGAGAAATTTGGTGATTATATTAATGTTTTTTTTTTTTTTTCAATTATACCTGATCAAAATTAAATGATGAATTTTCCTCCATTTTATACAATATTTGCATTCTGAACTCACTACTCCAATTATTATACTTAAACATGTTCTCATGAAATTTTCTTCTGTTTACATTCTATAATTTTGCTTCAAGCAATCATTCATCTGTTAGGCAAACCTATATGAGTGACAATATCTCTTATTACACTTATGAGTGACAATATCTCTTATTACCACTTATCAGATGATTTTTACCAAGTAATTGATAAATGATAAAGTTAATTCTTTTATTGTGCTTCATTGATTTTTTAGTATGATAGAAAAAGTTATAAAACTTTGATTCAAAGGTAAGAAAAATCTGCCTCAGGACACAGTTATTAAAAGTTAGAGTATCTGGAGCACAAGTTGGTTAAAAATAGACCTCTGAGAGGGCTACAACCATTGTATCTATAGGAATTAGCACTCCCAGGGGAAAAATGCTTACTTCAGCAATATTTATGTTGCTCCAGTATGGCAGATGCTATGTTTTGTATTTTTTTCTTGATTGTGAGGATGCCAACACATTAAACCAGTACTTCTAGGTTTAGGTGGTATCCATTTATGATTGCTTTCATGTTGAACAGACGGCATTTTTGGCAAATTTGAGTGTCATAGAGAAGTTAATCTTCAGTATAGGGTTTTGTTAAAACTCAAGGTTTTGGTGTAATGACATTGACTCAGGCGCTCTAATTCAAATTTTGAGCGGCATTCAAATGGCCTCAATACTTGAATAGATGAGATGCACACAGCCCAAAAAGTTCCTGAAGGGTTTAAATATGTCTCATATTTTCAACTTATTTTACATGATTTTTAGGGCTAGCTCAATGTAAACACACCAATGAAACATCTTTATAGTGTCTTTGGTGGCAAAACGTCCTATATAGTAATAACTCAAAGTAAATAATCTGTATTAGATATTGCGTGCCCATAGTATCTTGCTTCAAAAATAGGATGTAATGGTCAGAGCTTTATTTTGTAAGATGATACAAAGAGTCACCTTGAAGTGGAAAGCTGCATCGTTGAACTATTTGCTAGGATTCAAAAAATGTCAGTTGCATTAGTTATGGGTAAATCAAGTTAGTATTATATGCTGAGTTTTAGGATAAAATGTCAGTTGCATTAGTTATTGGTGAATCAAGTTAGTATTTTATGCTGAGTTTCAGGAAACTGATGATCACTAACATTGAAATAGTTTACATACATGTATTTTAAAACTTAATCTCTGAAATAATTATTTGTATGTGTTCATTTCATTTTGTGTTAGTGAGCATTCAATTGATTCAAGTTTTGGCTAGCAATGACATGCACTGATGGTCTTGCAAAATTGTGTTACAGAAATTAAAAGAATTAAACACTAAAATGACAGAGTCTTTAGAAGAATTGAGACAGAAGGTTGCAGCACTGGAAAGTGAACTGCAAAAAGAAAAAGAAAAAAATGCCAGCTTCAAGCAAAGGGACAAGATAGCAGAAATGTCTGCTGAGGTAGTGGACAGTAATCCTTACAGGTGAGCTTTAGGTTCCTTTGCAGGTAGAAATATTCATAATACTATCCATATTATGTTCCTTGTATTATTTTAGTCTTCTAATTATTAAGATGTTTGTAAGTTATTTCTGACTGTAAAATTGTCATTGCCCTTCAGTGAAAGTTCTAAGATTATATCGTCAAGGTTTATCATGGACTATGCTGTGCAACTTTCCTACTTATGTTTTTAAATTTAGCTAATTTCTTAGTTATTCACTTATCTTTTACCTGATTAATATTTTTACCTTTTGGAAGTACAATTGCCAGTATTTAATAATCTTTGTGTTACTATTTCAGTCGACTGATGGCATTGAAACGGATGGGCATAGTGGACAACTACGAGAAGATACGAGATTACACTGTGGTCGTGGTGGGAGTAGGGGGTGTGGGCAGTGTCACAGCTGAGATGCTCACTCGATGTGGCATTGGAAAGGTAAGGTGAAGCATGCAGATAGTGTCGTTTTATTTCTTATGTTCTTATTAATATTTTTCTTATTAATAGTTGCACCTCAAGGAGGTGCAACTATTTTATCTATAGCTTTTAGCACTCCCAGGTGGAAAATGTTAGGACCCAAACTGAGAGTTGAGTAGATCTTTTTGTGGAAATAAAATGTTTTTATGCTGAGGAGCATCTTTTTTCAGTTCACTGCTGTTGTGTTTTTCAACAGCTGCAATTTCTTCTTCAACTTTTATTTTGTTTCATGAACTTCTCTCACAACTCACTTTTTCTATGCCCCATATGCATAGATTCTGCATTCCCTTGACTCCATATTTTATGCCTTCTTCGTTCCTCTCCTTGGAATGTCTTTGTTGCAGTTAGAAAGGCTTAAACTATCATCTAATTTAAATCTAATGATTCCAGCTGTTGCTGTTTGACTATGACAAAGTGGAGCTGGCCAACATGAACCGGCTGTTCTTCCAGCCGCACCAGGCGGGCCAGAGCAAGGTGCAGGCCGCTGCAGGCACCCTTGCCTCCATCAACCCTGATGTCCAGTTTGAGGTGCACAACTACAACATCACCACCGTCGATAACTTCGAGCACTTCATCTCCAGGATATCGTGAGTAGTGATGAGCTTGCCTGCTCTGGCTATCATCTTGTGGTGAATGTTCTGTTCCTCTGTTGTGTCCCAGTGGTGGTGCACGTTTTTCTCATGTTGTTAATTGAAATTAGAAATTTTTTTGGTTTGCTTGTTCACCTGAAATTTAGAACGGGTGTTTCTCGAGCTGAGAATCAGGTAGGCCTTTCTTTTTTGAATGTGCACATAAAAGTGCTGAACAGGTACTTTTATTTAGGTTTGAGTGCAAAAAATAAACATGAATGTTTTACTAGGTTTCTAGTTTGAGTTTTGATTAATAAGTATGAATGTTCCTACTAGCCAGTGTGCTAGTATCGAAATGAGATCAAGCAGCTCAAGTTTATCTATTTAGGGTATTGATAGGTCTCCCTACTGTGAGTTGTCAGTATGTTTCATTTTTTATTCAAATGCCATTGCTATTCATTATGGCAATATATTATTTAGCTGCCCATGAGCTACATGTATTTTTTACTGCAGCATTTCACAATAATAAACTGAAGAAATCACACCTCTCAAATTGTAAGTCAAGGATGATATACTTCCCAGTATTGACCCAGTACTCGACTTGCAGGAGTGGGAGCCTGACTGAGGGTCCGGTGGACGTGGTGCTGAGTTGTGTGGACAACTACGAAGCTCGGATGGCGGTGAACCGAGCCTGTAACGAACTGGGGCAGACCTGGTTTGAGTCAGGAGTGTCTGAGAACGCGGTCAGCGGACACATTCAATTTCTTGTGCCGGGAGAAACGGCGTGCTTTGACTGCGCGCCTCCGCTGGTGGTCGCCAGTCAGATCGACGAGCGGACGCTCAAGAAAGAAGGCGTGTGTGCTGCTTCCCTGCCGACTACCATGGGCATAGTGGCTGGCCTTCTGGTGCAGAACGTGCTCAAGTGAGGCTTTTTGAAAGTGTGTTAATTTACCGTGTGTTCAGACTGTGTGGGACGTGTGACTTCAGTGTGCAGGATGTGCGATGACTGTGCAAAGCGTACGTACTGTGTAGGGCGTGTGACTTCAGTATGCAGGATGTGCGACGACTGAGCTAAGCGTACGTACTGTGTAGGGCGTTGATTTCAGTGTGCAGGATGTGTGACCACAGCGTGCTAAGTGTACGCAATGTGGACTCTTTGAGACTCTTAAGTACTTAGTACCTTAAGAAAAAGAAAATATCTCCAAGGATAACCCAAACTGTTTTAATGCACTTCTTCATTTGAAAAAACGCTGAGAGCGAGTTGCTGAATGTAAGTGCTAAATTTTGTACAATATAATGAGATTTTCTTGACTTGTCTCTTTGACACAAAAAATTCTGGTGCTTTGTAGGCTCCTCAGGGTTTGTAAAAAATATTGTATACAGACAGCTATTGTCTCTCGAAGAATTAGCACTCCCAGAGGAATACATGAGGTATCTGGCTGAAGGTTAGGTAGGCCTTTCGTTTTCTTCGATGAAATAAAATATGTTCTTTGTTTCATTGCGAATCTTTTTTTCAGTACTGTCCTATTCATCAGCACTTCTACTTCATGCTTTAATTTTTACTTTCTTGCATAAATTACTCGTTAACTTATTGTTTCTATGTGAAAGAAATTTTGTTTGGGAACACGCTTTGTACATAGATTTCTTGTTATCATAACTCCATGCTCAATGGTGTTTTCTTTTCTTCTTGGCGGAATATTTTTGCTGTGATAAGAGAGGCTTAAACCATCTTATCTGATCGGATATTTTTTGTGCTTTTTAAGTGTTTGATCTGCATGGTAGCTCATGAATATATTGTTAAACTGCCATGCTTAAACTCAATACCATGCTACAAGCATATGTATCAATTGACTAATACTGCTAAAGAGTGGCAGGCTTCAACAGAAAATGCAGTCATGAAAGAACTCTACTATACCTAAAATATGTATGTTTGACCTTGTATATTCTTCTAATTGCTGTCGCATCTCTCAAGTTGACACGTTTTTTTCCCTGCGTGCAGGTATTTGCTGAAGTTTGGCACCGTGAGCTGCTACCTAGGCTACAATGCTCTGCTGGACTACTTCCCCACAATGGTGGTGCGCCCCAACCCCACCTGTGAAGACAACTGGTGCAGGAGGCGCCAGACAGAGTTTGCAGAGGCTGTAGCTCAGGGAGCCGCTAGGGCATCTGCCTCTGCCCTGCCCCAAGAAGAGAAGGAAGAGGCGGTCGTCCATGAAGACAACGACTGGGGTGCGTACCTGGGCAATCATGTGGTGATTTGCGGTGAAAATCTTCAGGAATTTGGTATATCTGAACTGCAATGAAAATCTGCAGTAACTTGCAGTAGGAATTTGGGATATATGCGCATGGAGGTGTGTGCTTAGTGTAGATTAAATACTATTGAGCAATAATTGTCATCACGGGAGTTGAAAAATGTCTATATTTTACTTATTCCTGAGTAGTTGGCATTAGATTTACTCGTAGTTTATATTTGTTCATGCTTGGAACATTTTAGCTTACATTCCACTGCAGCATTAGCATGTGCAAGAGGTATAAAACCAAATAAATATTTCTGAGTCGAGCTGTGCCGTAGGAAAGATTTTTGGATTTTGATCAGCATTTAGAATCAAGCACTCAACTTTCTTGAAGCCAAGTTTTCAAGGGAATATTTCATGAAGTCAACTTACTGGAAATGAAAAAAGAATATTTTGCATAATAGTGCTGCTGCACCTCTGGAGGAGCAGAGATTCGTTCTTAAAAATGTAATTTTTTCTAAATCAACTAATATGTCTAGGAAGTTAATTTCTTTCACGTTTTAAACGGTTTATGATTCATTTCTTGTACTTTTTTCATTAGCATCAAATATGAACTGGCTACACACCTCTGAAATGACAACGCTTGTTGCAAGAGTCAGTTGTGTGTTAAGATTTGTAGCTCGGTATGTTATTCTTTTTTTTCTTTACTTCCGTCTCTCCGGTGGAGAGATCGACGTAAAGAAACTGATTTCGTGCATGAGTGTCTTGATCCTTTATTTTTTATTTTCATTTTTATCTTATTTGAAAGCTTGCGTCATCTTTTGCCAGCATAGCAAACTATGCCAACAGAGATACCCAAATTTTGTGCTTTTGTGGTGTTACTTGAACTTTACCGAGTTTTTGTGTGATTATTGCTTGAGTGTAGACTAAGGTTAAACTTTGAATCTGGTAGTTTTAATATATAATAACCCTTATGTGTATAGGATTATTAGTCTCCTAGTTTAAACTATTATTCCTTCCCCCTAGGTATGTAAATCCTTGCCGCTGCTAATTGAGTCACATTTTTTTTATATAGGGAGAGAATGTTATAAGCTTAACTTTTTTTTTTCAGGCATCTGCTTGGTTGATTCAACCCCTACGGAGCCTCGCACGGACCCTGCGGGGGGCACATCTCCCGTCACGCCCCCAGGGGCTGTGGGGGGCCTGGCCCCCGGCATCCGGGTAGCCTACGACCGCCCTGCTGCTGACGGAGCTGAGGACGACAGGGGCGCTGTCGGGAGCTCGGCGCCTCCTGCACCGGACGTGTCCCTGGAGGAGCTCATGGCCACCATGAAAAGCTTGTAGTGCCAGCAAACTCCGAGTGTAGGTTCTCTATTGGGCTTCTCTGTTCATTTTTAAAAAGTGAGCGTCTGCTACAGTTACAGGACAAACACTGCGACTGGCCTCAATGTTAAATAAGTTAGGTTCGGCTTGTATACGCATGGAATGCGTCTGACCTAAATGTTAGGTCAGGTAATGTTAGGTTCGGCTTGAATACGCGTGGACTGCGACTGGCCTCAATGTTAGATTGGGTAACGTTAGGTTCGACTCGACTATGCTTAGAGCTGGAAAAAGCAAGGGTGTAAGCGCAAGAGCTACTAAGAGGTAATGAGAGACTGAATGGGCTTAGCATTTGAGTTGAACCTAAACAGGAATGCATAAAAATGTCAGGTATGTGATTTTTACGAAGAGCTTCTAGTGGTAGTACGTGAACACTTTTTAATTCATTTTTGTATTTGCTCCATATTAGCAAATTTTCGAAAAGTAATTCGCTAATTCTCAAGATAGGACTTGACATTGGGCAGAAGTTCCATGCTGAACTGCACAGGTAACTGGAGAACTGAAGACTCGTAAGCTAAGTGTATTACTAGCACTCTTCCTTGCGCGGTATTATTTATTGAAATGTGATTGGACTTTTTGTTGTACTTGTTTTTAAGTTACTTTCCCCTCAGGGGGATACAACTTTTGTATCTATGGGAATTAGCGTTCCCAGGGGGACTATGTGAGGGTCCGAGCTAAAGGTTAGGTAGGCTTTCTTTTTTTGTTAAAATAGAATAGGTTTTTGCTTTGTTACGGACCATCTTTTTTCGGTTCACTGCTGTCCTGTTTATCAGCACCTACTACTTTCTTCTTCAACTTTTTCTTGTTTCATGATCTCCTTTCTTAGCTTTCTGTTTCTGTGCCCTTTCTGCATAGATTCCGCGATTCCTTAACTCCATAGTAAATGGTGGCTTCTTCCTTCCTCTCTTTGGATAGCCTTTGTTGCGGATAGGGAGGCTTAAACTAACCAATAATCTAATCTAATCTATAATCTTTCAAGTTTATTTTAATTTTTCAGTACTTCCCACCTAAGACATGTTTGTGCAGCAGGCAGGGGTAACAACTGTACCATCTCGCAGTAGAGAACGCATGAGCTGTGTGGGCGGGTCAGTTGTGAGCAAAAATAAAATTTCATTTGGGATACCACCCAAGGAAATATTTGACAGCTAATGTCGTTATAGAAATTCATTCTTTATGTTCGGGTTTATTTTCTGAGTTTCTGGATGTAATGATGTTACAGTAACCTGAGCATTAGGAGAATATACACGAGCTACATCTAGGTAGGTAAGGGATGAGGGGAAGTAAGGCAAGTGCTATAAACTGAGCGCAGTGTGGTTGGATGGATTGGGTAAGGACAGTGCTAGACAGAGGAAATGTGTTTGGAACAATGTAAGGGAGTGCTAACTTTTTTACGCTGCGTCAATTGGGTTACGGTCTTGTGTCTGAATTCCTTTTGGGGCTTAGGATAAGTGATAAGCTGCAGATTTGTCCATCGTATGCTATTGGGATGGGCACCTCAACGAACCTCAGCTATGAATAGGTCTTCAGGATACCTATCTTCCGTACCCACGTTGCCTCTTTCAGTTTTCATGCCTTATTTTTTCTTCCTACCTTGATGTTTCCATGCGTAAAGCATCCCTTGAGGAAACACGTTGTGCATAATCACGGTTTACTGCATTTCATACTCAATGGACCCTTCTCTATGCTTTTGTGAGATCGCCGTTGATGTTGTTAGGGAGTATTTTGCAAACTATTGTAAAAAGACAATCTCGTGCTTGAGCTGCTTTCTCGAGAAATATGAATTTGCATTAAACCGAAATGTACAGGTGAAACCCACAAAATCCTGGCATGGAAGGCCATTTAGATCTCCGGCCTGAATTGCAAACAAGCGTAAGAGCGAGCGTTTAAATAACTGGGAGTCCCCTTCATCTTAATTTGGGGAATTGGCACAGAGGCATCATTATCATCATAACATTATAGTAGACTAGTATAATTTAACATATTGGGCTAATTACAGAGGCTTGCCTGCGCAAAATAATCTGGTACCGCAGGCCTGCAGCCGCTCAACAGGGTCATGTGGGGGCGTCATGTATTGTTTAAATTGTAGGTGGAACATTTCATAGAAACGAGTGCAATACTCTTATGCATGAATGACCAATATATATATATTCGAAAAATTAATATTTAGCCGGCAGGGCGTATTGTAATTAAGCAGATAAATAATTTCCGACAAATTGTTATGGGTCGGAGGCCACTGTCTGTGTGTCGTTAGTCCCAGCAAAGAAGGATAAACGAGTCGTGCTTTTATAAGCGGTCATTGAAACCTAGTGCCCATGTTCAACAGTTTTTGCGCGACTTGAGTTTTCAATATCATCAGGAAAGGGGAAGGACGGTCTAGGGAACACTCGAAGGCTTCCTGCATTTCTTTTCCTGCTGCTGCCATTATGTGATAGGCTTCAATTTCTTTCTATTTCCCGTGGGTCTCGACTCTGCGAAATTTTTTCCATCATCTTGCAGCTACCCCAGAAACTTTTGGATCGTCGAAATATTCCGTAACTACTGTTCTCCTTATGCTTATGTTAAGTTACTCTCGTCCTTTTCTCCTGCTCGGGAAGTGTGTATCATCTCCAGTGCTACGTCTCATGGCTCCGTCTTATTGAGATCATCATTCCTCAGCGTTGTGGATCTTAGCAATCCGTGTGATACTTTTAGTTTTAATTTTGTGGCAATGAAGTTTTGTTTAATATTGCTCTCCATTTATTATTTATATAATTGTGACTAGTGGTTGATAGGCCATTTATGTTATCGGTTATTAAGATGTTAATATACGATATAAACTGTTCAGGCTGAGACATACGAATGGGAAAGGTTAGTTGGTCGCTAGCTGGTGTATTGTAATGCTTACTGTGCCGAGGAATTTATTTAGCTTAAATTTCCATGTTTGACAGGCATCACTTTTATGTAGGTGAAATTATGTGTAATAATCCCGTATAAATTTTGTAAGAACTGAAATTGGTTGGAGAAGATCGTGTACGCCGCATAATCAGCCTGCTTATTTTATGAAAGCACACTTCTGCTACGAGTTACGGTGACAGAAATTAGGCCAATAGCATGCATCACCCTTGCAGAATTGGTGCAATATGAACCAGGGTGCTCAACCTTGACATTTTAACGCTGAGACAGCAAACAAGAAGCGAAAATTATTGATTCGTTATGAAATCTATTGCCAATTGCATTGTAAAATACTCGCATCAGTGCTATACTTTTGAAGGGAAATTGAACGATTGTGGAGAATCGTGTGGTTGTGTTGTGATGGTGTCAAGAACTGCGCAACTGTAAGAGAAGACCTAATTATCCCATGTAACGTAACTGCTGACTTACTGAACTACTTTGTGAAGACGTCTCTCTTTCTCATTCAAGCGTGCATTTCTTCAACGCGTACGTAACAGGTTTGAACATTACTGTGCAGAAGGTAATTCAATTAGTTCTCTTCTGCACGCAACAATTGCTTTACCGGAAAGGATGTGCAATTGTGGCGAGACCGAGAGGTTTGAAACAAAACGTCATGAACATAACTAAATATATGAAATTGGACTAATTAACTACTGTGCCTAAATGGTGGATTTTACTATTCTAGATTATTGAGTGGGCTGCACTTAAACTTTCGTGAACGATATCATTTAATTCATGTTTTGTAGATAGTGGGTGCAGATTCAGCTGTTTAATTTTTGTGATAAGCAAAGTTCTAAAACTTGTACGCAATATATAACACAACGTTACTTGCGTAACATTATGGATTAGGTACGTTAGATAACATTTGATTCGTTTGTCCGAATTATGTGGTCCATGCGGTATTAGATAGCTTGGCATTTAGTTAAGTACTGTTTCATTTTATTTTCTGTTAATAAATTTTTGCAGTAAAGTGTTGAATTATTTTTCTTTCGCGCGCATTGTAAGCGGAATAGACGACCCTGTCACGGCTAACTGACGAACATGGTCCTCTCTAAGTAGTTAATAATTCCTTCTACAAGCTATATTTACGTAACGTTACAATTCTTTAAAATAAAAATACGCCTGCTACATAACGCAACGTGTACAAACAAGAAACTAGTCACTGCGGGCTTTTATCATTTCGCACCCTTACACATAAGTTAGTAAACGTTCTTGACAAAATTGCGGTGATGTGCCACACTCTAGAACGCGAACACTTACAACACCTATAGGCCTAATCTCATCACTCAGGGTCTACACTAGGCATTGCAGCAACAGTCGACTGGTGGTCTCATCCTGACTAGCGACCTGCAGCTCACGCCCCGAATACAGGCAGCGGCGGCATCGGGTCCTTGCCTGCCTTCTTCAGGGCCTTGTTCTGTAATGAATCATCAAACCGTTTATGAGTTCACTATTTACTACACCGTTTCTTATTTTAGTTTTCATTAGAACATTTACGGAATGTAGAGAGTCTTTGTATGGGCTAATAATTTTATTACTTGGATGATGAGGTGCGTACCTGCCGTTACACATTTCATTTACATTTTGTGGTGCAATATTCTTTATTATTGTTTCACCAAAGTCTCATTATTTTCTCTTTACTCTACTACAAGACAAATATTATATTGATGTGTATTTATGACACGTAATAAGAGAATTGTATGAAAAACCAACTGACTTATTTTGATAAACGAATTAAAAACTGATATATTTCTATGTTACGAAAATCCCTTCTGTGAGGTAGCGGGAAATTCTCATTCATATGTAGCGTCGGCCCCTCACCAGTGCTTCGCCGTAGGCCACGTTGGCTTCCTGCCTGAAGAACTCGCTCTCTGCCAGCACTCTGCTTAAATCGAACTGGTCGTCTTCATCCATCTTTTCCAGGAAGAACTGCGCACAACGAACACGTATTTATTCTTTATTCCTAGTAGAAAATTTGCTAGTACCAAGCATTGTTTCATAATTTTCACACAGTGAATGTTAAAATGAAGGTAATAATTTTAAAATACTAAATCATTGCATTAAAACCCAACTTTTCAAAACTATCTCCATTAGATTAAACCGTATGATTGTACACTATACTTAAAATCATAAATAAAGAATGTTGAATACGTAAAAATCTCCATTCTAACAAAGTAGGAATACTTAGGAATTCTCAAGTAAAGAATTATAATTTCCGAATGAAAACACTAACAGGACAATGTTGAGAGGACGCTCTCAGTATTGCTCAACTATTACGTTCAAGAAATAATATTGAGATAATCCACAAAATTTTTCTATTTTGCTGTTAGTACGTAAGTACTTGCTTGTAGAAGTTGAACACAGAAATTATAAATTTCAAATGAATACTCCGACCTCAGTAGACAAGGATTGTAGACGTTCAAAAGTAACGCAAGTCAATATTTTAGACTGATAGAATTAAAATTCTTGGACAAGGAGGCAACGCAGGTTATTGTTTCAAAATCGTAGAATTAAAATTCTTGGAAAATGAGGCAACGTAGTTCATTATTTTAGACTCGTAAAGGTGAAATTTTCGGACAGTGAGGCGGCAGGTGAGCAAGGCGCGCACCTTCTCATAAGAGGACTCGAAGGTGTGCTCCCGGCTGTCCATGGCCTTATCCTGCGCCCTGACGGCGGCCAGCAGATGCTTGTGCCAGCACTCCGGCAGCTCACTGAAGTTCTCGATTTTGCCGTCCCAGACACGTGCCTCTAGCGAAGCACCAGGCTGCAGTGCAAGAAAGCAGTTATAATAAATTCAGATAATTAATTAATGTCGTGACGTCGGTATTCAGAAATATTGTAGCGGCTTGACTGTTATTATTTACTTCAATATTGTAGCCCAAACACATATGTTTGCCAACACAATAAAAAACACAAAGGCAATTGGACATGATGGTATCAGTCTTCAATATATCAAAGACAGTTTCCCTGTTACAGCACCATGGATTCGTCTGATTATTAATACATCAATAGTAACCAACATGTTTCCAAACCAATGGAAACACTCCATTATTAGACCGTTGCATAAAAGTGGTGACCTAAATACAGCATCAAACTACAGGCCCATCAGTCTTTTGCCTGTCATGTCAAAACTATTAGAGAAAGTGGTGACAAATCAACTGTCGTTTCACCTGGACGAGTCAAATCTACTCCACCAAAATCAATATGCCTATAGAAGAAATACTAGCACTCAAGACGCTCTGCTCAATATCTCTGAAAAAATATACAGTGACATCGATCAAAAGAATGTAACACTCTTGCTGCTACTCGATCTCTCTAAGGCGTTCGATAGCGTCGAACATGATAGACTTCTACGTAAAATACTGAACTTGGGAATAGACACGCAATGGTTTGAAATTTACTTGTCAAATCGATCTCATGCAGTCCGCATAGAAAACAAATTGTCCCCATTCATTCAAAACAATTTTGGTGTTCCCCAAGGATCCATTCTTGGTCCGCTACTGTTTTCTATTTTCATTAATGATTTCCCTCCAATGCCTTCTAACACACGGATCTCAATGTATGCAGATGATGTTCAAATTGCAATAACAAGTTCTGTATCGGAAATACCACAGACGCAAATTAAAGCCGAAACTTTACTGACTAGCCTGAAATCATGGCGACCGAAATGGTCTTAAATTAAATGCTAATAAAACACAATGGATTATTTTTGGATCCAAAGATTCAATTAAAAAAACTTCAGATCTTACTCGTGCAATTTGAAATAATAAAATAAATGCATCAGAAAAGTTAATAATTAGGAATCTGGTTCGATAGAAATATGTCCTTCAAATCTCATGTTGAGACTACTTGCAACAAAATCTACGGAACTTTAATGTTTTTTCATCGTATAAAAAGTATGCTAGACGAAAAATCCAGATTATTAGCAATTCAATCCCTTGTGTTATCGCGCATTGACTACTGCAGCCTAGTATGGGGAGACTTACCTAAATACCTTCAAAGGGACTTACAAAAGTGCATGAATTTTGCAGCGAAGGTGGTATGCAACGGTAATTTCAAAAGAAGTGATCACGTAACCCCTCTCCTCAATAAACTCGGCTGAATTCCTATCCAAGAAAGGCTCCTCATGCAGAAGGCCCAATACGTATTCTCCTCGTTATATCTTCCTCAGAGCAATGCTGAGATAGTGTGTTTCCATCCACCCACTGTAACCAATCAAAAAACGAATAGAAACAATAATGTCTTAGTCAACTATCGTTCATCTCACTTAGGGCAGAAGGCTCTGTCCATATCAGGCGCCTTACTGTGGAACAAACTTCCCCTGAGTATTAAAGTCCCTCAAAGAACGAGAGAATTTAAAGCCAAAATAACTCGTCATCTTGTGTCTGAAGAATAATTCTTAGTTACAGAACACACAAAATAAGTACTGTCGAATCTCATTTGCCTGGTATCTCCATTGCTCAAAAATCTCCCTCGCTTATTGTTTTATAATACAAGATATCACACAACAGTTTTAAAGTATGCGTAGGTATTGTGATTTGTTCGCCTATACGCTGCCATTTGCAAACATGCTTACTTGAATATGTGTGTACGTATATAGGTGTATGTGGGCATATGGGTGTGCATATGCGCACGTACACCTGTGTGCACTGGAGTAGATAAACCAGTCGAAGGTTGCATTTTATGTCATTCCTCTCCATTTCTGTGCAAGCATCAAACTAGACCGTCATGGTACCTATGTGTGTGTGTGTGTTTATCAATTGCAGACATTCTGCACCATATTTCAAAGATAATATGATTTTCTATCTAATATGAAATTGTAAAGCATCCATGTAAAAAAAGCAATAAATTCGTTGTGTGATCATCCATTTATACTGCAGTATTACGCTTATAGTTATATGCTTATAATAATGTGATACCTATGTTTGTTTATCAATTGCCGACAATTTGCGCCATATTTCAAAGGTAATGTGATTTTTTTTTTTCTAAAATGAAACCTTTATAGGACATTAATGTTTTCTTTCTTATTCACGTCCCACAATCGTTTTCATATTTCAGACTTAGGTAGACTGTTTTGTGCCACTATTTTTAGCACGAAATTTTATAAAATTCATGCCATAATAAAAGATATTTTCTCCGTTTCCTTCGATTGGAATTTCTGGTTTATACTGACTGGTTTACGCTGATATTCACGCACATGCTTACTTGTATATATGTGTACGTGTGCAAGCTATGCGTATGACACTAAATAGAATGCGTATGTATTGCCTCGATGCATAGAAATGCATTTGTGTATCCTCACGAGTTTGGTGTAAGTATTTGCGTGCATGTGTATGTGTATATATTTGCGTGTATATGTGCACACATGTGTGTACTTGACTGACAGCTAGCATTTTACTTGAGATAATGGTCTTTTTTCTGTTCACTCTCAACTTGTAACATTACCTAACTCGTCATCTCTTTATTATTGTAAAGCATTCATGTAAAAACTTTACATTTGTTGTGCGATCATCCACTTTTTGTTTAAACAAAATGCTTATTAACTAATGACCGCTATGTTAAAATTGTTGGATTAGAAATACAAAACTTATAATCTTCTTGGTCCTCATGCTTATGTGTACGTGTATACATGTATATGTATGTGTGTATATGTACATGTATATATATGTATGAATATATAGATGTCTATATATACGGATGTATATTTATGTATATATTTTTTTCATGCTTCCTTAAAATGACACTTTTGAACATTGGCCGAAACAAGCGATTCATGTATTATTTTCCGGCGTCAAGAATTGCGAAGTTTTATGTCATGTACATGTAAACTGTCATAAATGTTTTCACCTCACAATGAAAATGCATCGTCCATGAAATTGTGTTGTCTCTTATAATTATCATTACATGTATTATCAGATGTAGATTAAGCAAGATAAGGAGTACATTGCCCTCAATCATTTCTTTTCGACAAGTGACACGAGTTTTACAATACTCGTGTGTGTGTATCATCTAAGTGTACTAATTTTAAGAGATTTTAAAAACCAATGATGGTACTTTTGTACCATCTATATTGGAAATATACTGTTTTTCTTTCTTTCTTTTCTTGCCAAGGCTTTGAAGATTGGTTTAGAGTAAATCAGCCAGCGCTAAATACACCCGTTGCACGCTTTATTGTAATTATGTTCGTTCATTGTCTTACGGAACCTACATTCGCAACCTCTGCAAATACGGAACCTACAATCGCAACCTCTGCAAACACGGAACGAACAATCGCAACCTCTGCAAACACGGAACCAACAATCGCAATCTCTGCGAACACACAAACTGCAATCACAACCTCTGCACACACGTAACCTACAATCACAACCTCTGCACACGCAACCTACAGTCACAACCTCTGCACACGCAACCTACAGTCACAACCTCTGCACACGCAACCTACAGTCACAACCTCTGCACACGCAACCTACAGTCACAACCTCTGCACACGCAACCTACAGTCACAACCTCTGCACACGCAACCTACAGTCACAACCTCTGCACACGCAACCTACAGTCACAACCTCTGCACACGCAACCTACAGTCACAACCTCTGCACACGCAACCTACAGTCACAACCTCTGCACACGCAACCTACAGTCACAACCTCTGCACACACGCAACCTACAGTCACAACCTCTGCACACGCAACCTACAGTCACAACCTCTGCACACGCAACCTACAGTCACAACCTCTGCACACGCAACCTACAGTCACAACCTCTGCACACGCAACCTACAGTCACAACCTCTGCACACGCAACCTACAGTCACAACCTCTGCACACACGGAACCCACAATTGCAACCTCTGCGAACACACAACCTACAATCACAACCTCTGCACACACGGAACCCACCAGCAGCCTCATGTAGTTCTTCTTGACGGCCTGCTCAAGCACCTTGACCGCAGGGCTCCTCCTGAACATGGCCTGCACCATAGGGGGCGGCCCGCCCTCGAACAGCGGCACGAAGTGGCTGCCGCTCAAAGCTGTTCCTCTGAAACGAAATATTTCATTAAATAATTCCCTAAGGAAGGAATTGGACCGAACCACAACGGTGTGTGCTTGATACGTCATATCTTCTTCAGGGGAAATGAGAGACAACTGATCGTAAAAAAATATGAGTCAATAATTGGAGAAAATATGCTTGAGCGCCATAATTTTTTATGTAGGGGATACAGAATAGAATAAATAATCTAATGCAAATAATTTTATAAGTAAATAAGGATCACTCGTCATATCGATTAAAATAATTTTCAACGGTCTAAAAATCTTTGCTGAAGGTTAAGAAAAGTAACGTATGTTCAATGCACGACACTGATTGAGACTGGTTATGATTTAGGGTGTTTAATTACACATGAGAAAAAATCGCTCTGATGTAAAATATGTTTTCGGTTTAATTTTTCTCATTTTCGATCATTTCTTCGCCAAAAATTCGTGTTTAACGTTCACTAACAAACACGTTTGCATAAAGAGGCCTTCCGTATATAAGGTAGGCATAAGGAAGGCGTAAGGAAGGCGTAAGGAAGTCATAAAGAAGGCCTTCCTTCATGCAGCTCTTTTTCTAACATTTCACCCTAGACAACCTAGCCCCCACCTGGCAAAGAGCTGCACCACGCCCCAGCACAGCGGGTTTTTGTAGTTGATGCTGATGGGGTTGCCCTCCACCCCCGAAATTTCCCCCGGGCTGGAGCCGTCGCCAGGGTTGTATTCGAGCCGCACTCCAAACAGGCGCACGATCATCACGGTCGTGGAAGACATCGGCGGGTGCAGGCTCTGGAGCACACAGTTACTTCCACAACTTACATGTGATACTAATGGTTCAGGAAACAGAGAAAATATCACAAAGTTGAAAAAATAAGGTTCGGCTGTGAGAAGAATGATTTACGGTAAAGCCTACTTTCGCCTATAGTAATAGCCCACGGTGAGCATTAAGTTGTTGAGTTATTCAATGCATGATTTTTTGTTATTATTGTCTCGTAAGCCGACTTATAATCTAATCAATTGACATTGACTTGAGTGTTGGACGAAAGCAAGCCTACAACTATCATTACAATTGAGCGTTGTGTTAATGTGCGCTAACCAAGTTGTACGGAACAGATACGTGCAGTTTTATAAGCTCCAAGCAACAGCAGTTAATGGCCCTCAAAGCAACAGCAGCTTGTTAGAAATAGTCACATCTCTCACTTTGTCTCCTGTAACAAAGTAGAAGCACCGGATACACGAGACATCAACAAACAATGGATCCGATTTTCATTTAATTTACGTGGTCGTACCTGAATAGTTGGCAGCCTAAATCCGCTCAAAAATTACAAGAATTGTTTAGAAGAAAATTAAACACACACAGTTCACGCACCCGATACACGAGGCCTCAACAAACCAGGGCTCTGATTTTTATCAAATTTACGTGGTCGTAGCAGTATACTTGGCAGCCTAAGTCCGTTCAAAAATTGCAAGAATTGCTTGAAGAAAACTAAACACACATTTCCCGCACCCGATACACGAGGCCTCAACAAACCATGGGTCTAATTTTTATCCAATTTACGTGGTCATGGCAGTCCAGTTTGCAGTAAGAGTCCATTCAAAAATTGCTTGAAAGTAAACTGCTTGAATATCTGGCCCCCTTTATTCCACTAAAACAGCACTGGCTGCCGTAGTCCCCTTCTCCCTCGCCCTGCTTTGTCTTTATTGTTTGTTTCTCTCAACAATAGATTGTTTCTCTTAAAAAAATAATTAACCCCTGACACGGTCATTGTGAACCTCGAATGGTTTGTGTATCAAATAAGGACCTTTATGTAAAGAAATTTTCAAAATCCAATGTGTTGTAATACATTTCACGAATCAACGTTTCTAGAAATACAGTGGATCCCGGGCTACGGCGTATCCAGGTTACGTTTTTTCACGTTACGAAGTGAAATACGAAGTTTTTTCGTCCCCTTGTTACGGCTTTTCCCCGCCTTACGGCATCAACGACAATTTCTCTCGCGCGGCCAAAAAATTACAAAATTCAAATTCGGCGTTTGGTGTGCATGCGTATGACTGTGTGAGCCTCACACCACTTTCATACGCCACTGTATGCGTCACTGTATGCGTCACTAAGATGCTGGTCTGCTATTTGTCGGTGTCACGGCGTCATTAAGATGCCGATATGCGATTGGCCCGCTATACGACGATTTTACCACACGATCCTAACTTCGGAACGGATTAATGTCGTATGGCGGGGGTCCACTGTAAACGTTTTTCTTTTGAAATAAACGATTTTCCTTTTGAAATAAACAAGTTTTCTTTTGAAATAAACAAATTTTCTTTTGAAATAAACGGGTTTTCTTTTGAAATAAACGGGTTTTCTTTCTTTCATTCTTTTCTTTTTACCTGGATGTGTTCGTCGAGCCACTGGGGCGCCCTGGGGCTGCTCTTCATGTCCACCCTACTGGTCATCATGCGCTGCTCCCCGCTCGGATACTCCTCAAATTCGGTGACTTCTTCTCCTTCCGCCTTCTTTTTCTCTGCCAGCGCAGCCTTCTCGTCCTCCTCTCTCTGCCGCTCGGCCTCTCCTTCCTCGCTGTCGATGATCTCGCCGTACGCCAGCGTGTAGTAGTCCTCGAATGGGCCTGAAGTTAATTTCACATCGTGGATAGTCACAAGTTTTTTATGAGGATATTAATTATTAAATTATTTATATATTAATTATTAATGTTAGGATATAAATATCAGGATATTGATTATTATTGCTAGGATATAAATATCAGGATATTGATTATTATTGCTAGGATATAAATATCAGGATATAAATGATCAGTTTTAGGAAATAAATATCAGGATATTAATTGTTAAAAGGTTCATCAATTATTCCAAATTATCTTCATCATCACTTTAGAAAGAATACAGTTCCATAGTCTCCAGGGACCTAACATGAGATTCTAAATAGTAGAATATATATCATAATAAATATTCTACAGACTACAAGCAAACCCACGGCGACAATGGACGTACATAACCAAGTTACACATAGAATAGGAAATGGCAAACAGAAACGAACTAAGCGGCCCATTCTCAGTTGTCCCCATGGCAAGTCCCGTACCGTCAGACGCAATCACACACAGACACCAATGGAACATGTGTACGATCATCACAATCACCAGTATGTTGGCACAATATATCTTAACGTAACGACACAAAAAGTAGACACAATATATCAAAAATAAGATAAGTGTTGAGTTATGATATAAGTGTAGAGTTAAGATATATACAGTACGTTGACACTATCTCTTAACACGGCCGTTACGCAAAACATGGTTGCATGATTTGACCGATAATAAGCACGCAGCCCGGGGAAAGCTTTTAGGCTATAGTTAGATGCACAAGTCGATGTAAAAGACTAAAGCTGTGATTTCAAAGTGATGAATTGAGAGCGAGTCAAAAACTAACATGGGCAGATCCATTGAAGTTATTTACGCGATGCAAAAAGGCACCTTTAAATTTTTCACTAGAAATTAGCTTGCAAAATCTCTTCAACCACTTGCAAACAACAATAACAGTATTTCGGCATCACAAAAGTTTCCCCACCAAACGTTATTTTGCAAATTGTATACATTTAAACAAATTTTCTCAAACATTTCACTTACTTCTGTTTCGAGTTTTCAACTAACATCTATTCTGCAGTCAATTAACGTTGGAGTTTGACATCCTATGCTTCACAGTACTACGTATATCAATAGAGCGATCCGTTTTGTGAATTATTTGTCATACTTAAATTCATATTTGTGCGCATGTACAGCCACCACCACACCCGCACAGCCAGACCTGCACAGCCAGACCTGCACAGCCAGACCTGCACAGCCAGACCTGCACAGCCAGACCTGCACAGCCAGACCTGCACAGCCAGACCTGCACAGCCAGACCTGCACAGCCAGACCTGCACAGCCAGACCTGCACAGCCAGACCTGCACAGCCAGACCTGCACAGCCAGACCTGCACAGCCAGACCTGCACAGCCAGACCTGCACAGCCAGACCTGCACAGCCAGACCTCAACAGCCAGACCTCAACAGCCAGACCTCAACAGCCAGACCTGCACAGCCAGACCTGCACAGCCAGACCTGCACAGCCAGACCTGCACAGCCAGACCTGCACAGCCAGACCTGCACAGCCAGACCTGCACAGCCAGACCTGCACAGCCAGACCTGCACAGCCAGACCTGCACAGCCAGACCTGCACAGCCAGACCTGCACAGCCAGACCTGCACAGCCAGACCTCAACAGCCAGACCTCAACAGCCAGACCTCAACAGCCAGACCTCAACAGCCAGACCTCAACAGCCAGACCTCAACAGCCAGACCTCAACAGCCAGACCTCAACAGCCAGACCTCAACAGCCAGACCTCAACAGCCAGACCTCAACAGCCAGACCTCAACAGCCAGACCTCAACAGCCAGACCTCAACAGCCAGACCTCAACAGCCAGACCTCAACAGCCAGACCTCAACAGCCAGACCTCAACAGCCAGACCTCAACAGCCAGACCTCAACAGCCAGACCTCAACAGCCAGACCTCAACAGCCAGACCTCAACAGCCAGACCTCAACAGCCAGACCTCAACAGCCAGACCTCAACAGCCAGACCTCAACAGCCAGACCTCAACAGCCAGACCTCAACAGCCAGACCTCAACAGCCAAACCTCAACAGCCAAACCTCAACAGCCAAACCTCAACAGCCAAACCTCAACAGCCAAACCTCAACAGCCAAACCTCAACAGCCAAACCTCAACAGCCAAACCTCAACAGCCAAACCTCAACAGCCAGACCTCAACAGGCAGACCTCAACAGGCAGACCTCAACAGGCAGACCTCAACAGGTAGACCTCAACAGGTAGACCTCAACAGGTAGACCTCGACAGGTAGACCTCGACAGGTAGACCTCGACAGGTAGACCTCGACAGGTAGACCTCGACAGGTAGACCTCGACAGGTAGACCTCAACAGGTAGACCTCAACAGGTAGACCTCGACAGGTAGACCTCGACAGGTAGACCTCAACAGGTAGACCTCAACAGGTAGACCTCAACAGGTAGACCTCAACAGGTAGACCTCAACAGGTAGACCTCAACAGGTAGACCTCAACAGGTAGACCTCAACAGGTAGACCTCAACAGGTAGACCTCAACAGGTAGACCTCAACAGGTAAACCTCAACAGGTAGACCTCAACAGGTAGACCTCAACAGGTAGACCTCAACAGGTAGACCTCAACAGGTAGACCTCAACAGGTAGACCTCAACAGGTAGACCTCAACAGGTAGACCTCAACAGGTAGACCTCAACAGGTAGACCTCAACAGGTAGACCTCAACAGGTAGACCTCAACAGGTAGACCTCGACAGGTAGACCTCGACAGGTAGACCTCGACAGGTAGACCTCGACAGGTAGACCTCGACAGGTAGACCTCGACAGGTAGACCTCGACAGGTAGACCTCGACAGGTAGACCTCGACAGGTAGACCTCGACAGGTAGACCTCGACAGGTAGACCTCGACAGGTAGACCTCGACAGGTAGACCTCGACAGGTAGACCTCGACAGGTAGACCTCGACAGGTAGACCTCGACAGGTAGACCTCGACAGGTAGACCTCGACAGGTAGACCTCAACAGGTAGACCTCAACAGGTAGACCTCAACAGGTAGACCTCAACAGGTAGACCTCAACAGGTAGACCTCAACAGGTAGACCTCAACAGGTAGACCTCAACAGGTAGACCTCAACAGGTAGACCTCAACAGGTAGACCTCAACAGGTAGACCTCAACAGGTAGACCTCAACAGGTAGACCTCAACAGGTAGACCTCAACAGGTAGACCTCAACAGGTAGACCTCAACAGGTAGACCTCAACAGGTAGACATCAACAGGTAGTCATCAACAGGTAGTCATCAACAGGTAGACATCAACAGGTAGTCATCAACAGGTGGACATCAACAGGTGGACATCAACAGGTGGACATCAACAGGTGGACATCAACAGGTGGACATCAACAGGTGGACATCAACAGGTGGACATCAACAGGTGGACATCAACAGGTGGACATCAACAGGTGGACATCAACAGGTGGACATCAACAGGTGGACATCAACAGGTGGACATCAACAGGTGGACATCAACAGGTGGACATCAACAGGTGGACATCAACAGGTGGACATCAACAGGTAGACATCAACAGGTAGACATCAACAGGTAGACATCAACAGGTAGACATCAACAGGTAGACATCAACAGGTAGACATCAACAGGTAGACATCAACAGGTGGACATCAACAGGTGGACATCAACAGGTGGACATCAACAGGTGGACATCAACAGGTGGACATCAACAGGTGGACATCAACAGGTGGACATCAACAGGTGGACATCAACAGGTAGACATCAACAGGTAGACATCAACAGGTAGACATCAACAGGTAGACATCAAGAAGTAGACATCAAGAAGTAGACCTCAAGAAGTAGACCTCAAGAAGTAGACCTGAACAGGTTGACCTGCACGAGCACATTCGACTCGTGCAATAACTGAACAGCTCACTGGGCAGGTTAAAGGCGCCCTGGATGTCGACTTTGATGCCCTTGGAGATGTCGTACTCGGTGAAGTGCGCGAAGTCCGTCACGGGCGCCAGCATCCTACCCTTCGGGATGCGGTGCTGCAACTTCTTCTTCACGTACGCCTGTACGCAACAGTTAAAGGAAGTTTAACACTTTAATAATGTGTATCCTTGATAATTTAACTCTTTAAAAACCGATGTGGTTGTTGAAAATCGTTAGAAACAATTTCTCAATCTGACGCTCTAATATCTAAGTGTTCTGTGAATAAGTTCACACCCTATATAGCATGTCTCAAGTGATAAATTCATTAATACTTAAATAGCATGTCATAAATAATAACTTCAGTATTACTTAGACCTGGAGAGAATAACTTAGTAGCATTAAAATGGTTATGGTAGACCAAATTGAGCCCTATAAGGTTAATCTTGTTATCCAATTCACGATTCATAAGTTTTAATCCAGAAATATCGTTAAGGCTCTATTCCAGGTCAACTGGATTAGAAAATCTAGTTTGAGACTCCTTAAGCACAAAAAATGGTGCTAGAAAGAGAGGAAAAAGAAATAAAAAAGAAATACTGGGCCTTCATCGCTACTGTGTTGTTAGGTAATAAAATATGGAACTGTAAAAAAACAAATGAACAAGAGGAGTACGAGGGACAAAAGTGAAGAAGAGGAGTACGAGGCACAAAAGTGAAGAAGAGGAGTACGAAGGACAAAAGTGAAGAAGAGGAGTACGAGCCACAAAAGTGAAGAAGAGGAGTACGAGGCACAAAAGTGAAGAAGAAGAGTAGGAGGGACAAAAGTGAAGAAGAGGAGTACGAGCCACAAAAGTGAAGAAGAGGAGTACGAGGCACAAAAGTGAAGAAGAGGAGTACGAGGCACAAAAGTGAAGAAGAGGAGTACGAAGGACAAAAGTGAAGAAGAGGAGTACGAGCCACAAAAGTGAAGAAGAGGAGTACGAGCCACAAAAGTGAAGAAGAGGAGTACGAGGCACAAAAGTGAAGAAGAGGAGTACGAGGCACAAAAGTGAAGAAGAGGAGTACGAGGCACAAAAGAGAAGAAGAGGAGTACGAGGCACAAAAGAGAAGAAGAGGAGTACGAGGCACAAAAGAGAAGAAGAGGAGTATGAGGCACAAAAGAGAAGAAGAGGAGTACGAGGCACAAAAGTGAAGAAGAGGAGTAGGAGGGACAAAAGTGAAGAAGAGGAGTACGAGGCACAAAAGTGAAGAAGAGGAGTACGAGGCACAAAAGTGAAGAAGAGGAGTACGAGGCACAAAAGAGAAGAAGAGGAGTATGAGGCACAAAAGAGAAGAAGAGGAGTACGAGGCACATAAGTGAAGAAGAGGAGTAGGAGGCACAAAAGTGAAGAAGAGGAGTAGGAGGGACAAAAGTGAAGAAGAGGAGTACGAGGCACAAAAGTGAAGAAGAGGAGTACGAAGGACAAAAGTGAAGAAGAGGAGTACGAGCCACAAAAGTGAAGAAGAGGAGTACGAGCCACAAAAGTGAAGAAGAGGAGTACGAGGCACAAAAGTGAAGAAGAGGAGTACGAGGCACAAAAGTGAAGAAGAGGAGTACGAGGCACAAAAGTGAAGAAGAGGAGTACGAAGGACAAAAGTGAAGAAGAGGAGTACGAGCCACAAAAGTGAAGAAGAGGAGTACGAGCCACAAAAGTGAAGAAGAGGAGTACGAGGCACAAAAGTGAAGAAG
The DNA here is from genome assembly GCA_030386875.1 of Morinoia aosen. NCBI lineage: Eukaryota > Metazoa > Arthropoda > Malacostraca > Amphipoda > Talitridae > Morinoia > Morinoia aosen. The sequence goes on from CM059579.1 coordinate 74,560,902, forward strand.
AGGAGTACGAGGCACAAAAGTGAAGAAGAGGAGTACGAGGCACAAAAGAGAAGAAGAGGAGTAGGAGGCACAAAAGAGAAGAAGAGGAGTACGAGGCACAAAAGAGAAGAAGAGGAGTATGAGGCACAAAAGAGAAGAAGAGGAGTACGAGGCACAAAAGTGAAGAAGAGGAGTAGGAGGGACAAAAGTGAAGAAGAGGAGTACGAGGCACAAAAGTGAAGAAGAGGAGTACGAGGCACAAAAGTGAAGAAGAGGAGTACGAGGCACAAAAGAGAAGAAGAGGAGTATGAGGCACAAAAGATAAGAAGAGGAGTACGAGGCACAAAAGTGAAGAAGAGGAGTAGGAGGCACAAAAGTGAAGAAGAGGAGTACGAGGCACAAAAGTGAAGAAGAGGAGTACGAGGCACAAAAGTGAAGAAGAGGAGTAGGAGGGACAAAAGTGAAGAAGAGGAGTACGAGGCACAAAAGTGAAGAAGAGGAGTACGAGGCACAAAAGTGAAGAAGAGGAGTACGAGGCACAAAAGAGAAGAAGAGGAGTACGAGGCACAAAAGTGAAGAAGAGGAGTACGAGGCACAAAAGTGAAGAAGAGGAATACGAGGCACAAAAGAGAAGAAGAGGAGTACGAGCCACAAAAGTGAAGAAGAGGAGTACGAAGGACAAAAGTGAAGAAGAGGAGTACGAGCCACAAAAGTGAAGAAGAGGAGTACGAGGCACAAAAGTGAAGAAGAGGAGTACGAGGCACAAAAGAGAAGAAGAGGAGTATGAGGCACAAAAGAGAAGAAGAGGAGTACGAGGCACAAAAGTGAAGAAGAGGAGTACGAGGCACAAAAGTGAAGAAGAGGAGTACGAGGCACAAAAGAGAAGAAGAGGAGTACGAGCCACAAAAGTGAAGAAGAGGAGTAGGAGGGACAAAAGTGAAGAAGAGGAGTACGATGCACAAAAGTGAAGAAGAGGAGTACGAGGCACAAAAGTGAAGAAGAGGAGTACGAGGCACAAAAGAGAAGAAGAGGAGTATGAGCCACAAAAGTGAAGAAGAGGAGTACGAGGCACAAAAGTGAAGAAGAGGAGTACGAGGCACAAAAGAGAAGAAGAGGAGTACGAGGCACAAAAGTGAAGAAGAGGAGTACGAGGCACAAAAGTGAAGAAGAGGAGTACGAGGCACAAAAGAGAAGAAGAGGAGTACGAGCCACAAAAGTGAAGAAGAGGAGTACGAAGGACAAAAGTGAAGAAGAGGAGTACGAGCCACAAAAGTGAAGAAGAGGAGTACGAGGCACAAAAGTGAAGAAGAGGAGTACGAGGCACAAAAGAGAAGAAGAGGAGTATGAGGCACAAAAGAGAAGAAGAGGAGTACGAGGCACAAAAGTGAAGAAGAGGAGTACGAGGCACAAAAGTGAAGAAGAGGAGTACGAGGCACAAAAGAGAAGAAGAGGAGTACGAGGCACAAAAGAGAAGAAGAGGAGTACGAGGCACAAAAGAGAAGAAGAGGAGTACGAGCCACAAAAGTGAAGAAGAGGAGTACGAGGCACAAAAGTGAAGAAGAGGAGTACGAGGCACAAAAGTGAAGAAGAGGAGTACGAGGCACAAAAGAGAAGAAGAGGAGTACGAGGCACAAAAGTGAAGAAGAGGAGTACGAGGCACAAAAGAGAAGAAGAGGAGTATGAGGCACAAAAGAGAAGAAGAGGAGTACGAGGCACAAAAGTGAAGAAGAGGAGTAGGAGGGACAAAAGTGAAGAAGAGGAGTACGAGGCACAAAAGTGAAGAAGAGGAGTACGAGGCACAAAAGTGAAGAAGAGGAGTACGAGGCACAAAAGAGAAGAAGAGGAGTACGAGGCACAAAAGAGAAGAAGAGGAGTACGAAGCACAAAAGAGAAGAAGAGGAGTACGAGGCAGAAAAGAGAAGAAGAGGAGTACGAGGCACAAAAGAGAAGAAGAGGAGTGCGAGGCACAAAAGAGAAGAAGAGGAGTACGAGGCACAAACGAGAAGAAGAGGAGTACGAGGCACAAAAGAGAAGAAGAGGAGTACGAGGCACAAAAGAGAAGAAGAGGAGTACGAGGCACAAAAGAGAAGAAGAGGAGTACGAGGCAAAAAAGAGAAGAAGAGGAGTAAGAAGAGCACAAGAGAAGAAGAGGAGTACGAGGCGCACAGGAGAAGAAGAAGAGTAAGATGTGCACAAGAAAAGAAGAGGAGTACGATGTACAAAAGAGAAGAAGAGGAGTAAGAGGAGGACAACAACAGAAGAAGAGGAGTAAAAGGAGCACAACAACAGAAGAAGAGGAGTAAGAGAAGGACAACAAGAGAAGAAGAGGAGTTAAAGGAGGACAACAAGAGAAGAAGAGGAGTAAAAGGAGGACGACAAGAGAAGAAGAGGAGTAAAAGGAGGACGACAAGAGAAGAAGAGGAGGAGGAGGAGCACATGAGAAAAAGTGGAGTAAGAAGTGCACAAGAGAAGAAGCAGGAGAACAGAGAGCCACGAGTGCTCACCTCCACCTTCCGCAGGTCCCCCGCACCCTCCTCCTTCTCTGCCTTCATGAGCGCCTCCACCCTCGCCTGCACCGTCAGCGTCCTGCCCACGGTATTGCACATCGATAAAATTTTATACGTTCATATATTTAATGCGAGAAATGCACTGTATTTGTAAAATAATGTGATAAAACTCAAGTTTTTGCTGCAAAATATCAATAAAAATGTCATCAGGGGGTACCCCCACGATTTTTTTACAGAAAACTAACTTCTTGATATAGTCAAAAAACCTTGTCAAACATGTTTTAACGAACGCATTTTCATTATTTAACGCGTGCATTTTGTACCTATTTTACCTTTATTACAACCACCATCCTCAGCTTCTCAACATCCGCATTTTGTACCCATATTATTAACGTCCACATTGTATACCCTTAGTACCGTTATAACAACCACCATCATTAACCCTCTAACGTCTGCATTTTATACTCATACTACCGTGATCACAACCACCATCATTAAACGGGGACCGGGATGATGAAGTCACCGACATCACAACGAGGAAGTGACTGCCACTCGACAATGAACATCGAAGAACACATTAGGGCACAAATTTCACAAGGAACAAAATTTAGTTGAGCTGTTTATGAAAGCGGGTTTTAAAATCCTCTTTGACGGTAAAGAGTCAAAACTCCTCAAACACACAATAAATTGTTCCAAAGAGAGGAAGGAATCATTTAGCATTGAGTTGAGAGAACAAGGAGTCTTTGCCCGAGGTTTCCTCTCACACAAGATCCCCTGAGCATAGAAGCGGTGCGGTAAGTTGAGAAAAAAATTCTTGAAACAAGATACAAGCTGAAGAAACAAGTAGTTGGTGCTGGAAAATAGGACAGCAGTTAACCGAAAAAGGATGGGCCATAAGAAAACGAAAAATCTACTCTTGTTTCAACAAAAGGAAAGCCTACCTAATTTTTAGCTCGGACCCCCCCACACATCCCCACTGGGAGCGCTAATTCCCATAGATACAATAGTTGTATCCCCTCAGGAGAGCGCTGCGTTCGCACGCAATGCTCAGTGCAGCGGCAACTAAAGACAAGGGATCCAGCTTAATTATCTGGTCTAGTCAAGTGAAGTTAATCAGATTAGGGAAGTAGATGAGATCCAATTTCAACAGAGTTCAATTTAGCCCCAACAAATCAATTATGGGATATTTCAGGCAATCAGAGTCGATTAGTTTACGTCAAAGTCGATTACTTTAATCAGTCAGAGTCGATAACTTTAATCAGTCAGAGTCGATAACTTTAATCAGTCAGAGTCGATAACTTTAATCAGTCAGAGTCGATAACTTTAATCAGTCAGAGTCGATAACTTTAATCAGTCAGAGTCGATTACTTTAATCAGTCAGAGTCGATTACTTTAATCAGTCAGAGTCGATTACTTTAATCAGTCAGAGTCGATTACTTTAATCAGTCAGAGTCGATTACTTTAATCAGTCAGAGTCGATTACTTTAATCAGTCAGAGTCGATTACTTTAATCAGTCAGAGTCGATTACTTTAATCAGTCAGAGTCGATTACTTTAATCAGTCAGAGTCGATTACTTTAATCAGTCAGAGTCGATTACTTTAATCAGTCAGAGTCGATTACTTTAATCAGTCAGAGTCGATTACTTTAATCAGTCAGAGTCGATTACTTTAATCAGTCAGAGTCGATTACTTTAGTCACAGTCGATTATTTTAGTCACAGTTGATTATTTTAGTCACAGTTGATTATTTTAGTCACAGTTGATTATTTTAGTCACAGTTGATTATTTTAGTCACAGTTGATTATTTTAGTCACAGTTGATTATTTTAGTCACAGTTGATTATTTTAGTCACAGTTGATTATTTTAGTCACAGTTGATTATTTTAGTCACAGTTGATTATTTTAGTCACAGTTGATTATTTTAGTCACAGTTGATTATTTTAGTCACAGTAGATTATTTTAGTCACAAGTGATTATTTTAGTCACAGTTGATTATTTTAGTCACAGTTGATTATTTTAGTCACAGTTGATTATTTTATTGAGTCGATAATTTCAATGATTTGATTATTTCAATCAGTCAGAGTTGATTATTTTAATGAGTTGATTATTTTAATGAGTTGATTATTTTAATCAGTCAGAGTTGATTGTATTAGCCAATCAGAATTAACCAAAGCCAGGGGAGTATCGGAGGATTCAAAATCTCACTGCCCGGTGTAGGAAATGAGTGTGAGTCACAATTTCTCCCACTATCTAGGTGTTTGAAATAGATGCCACCGTGACCGTATGAAACCATTATTGCGTCCTGGTGCTAGTCCTGAGGCATTCAAAAATGAAAATTACAGTACATGAATCCAAAAATAAAAATTACAGTACATGAATCCAAAAATAAAAATTACATTACACGAATCCAAAAATAAAAATTACAGTGCATGAATCCAAAAATGAAAATTACAGTGCATGAATCCAAAAATAAAAATTACAGTACATGTAGCAAACAATAAAAGTTACAGTACATGTATCAAACAATAAATGTTACTAAACATCTAACAAAATCAAGTATTTTTGAACACCGAACGTGCATGAGCTCCTGTGTGTACAGGCCGCTCTGGGTGATTTCTTACCCCTCGAGACTCGTTAGGCTTATTACTACGGTGGAAGATTGCTTCAGTTGAAATCCCGGCAGTGCCACCCGGTGATTCTCCCCTTTGGGAAAAGTGAGAACTCAGCCACAATTCCCCCACCCTACCCAGGTGTCGGAAATGGTTACCTGCTTGACCAGGGGTAACCGTCATGGCGTCCTGAAGTTAGTTATGAGGCATTTGAAAAGCCAACGAACAAGAAGACCAACGTATCAGGCTTGATTAGAGTAAAAAACATTTTTTTCCACTGGGCTCACTCGTATTCAGGGTGGAAGCAGTAATGGTGGATGAGTGCGAGCTCTGTGGTGGAAGGCTCGCAGCCCTCGCTGTGGTATGCGCCGCTTTCGTACGCGGGGGCTTCTACGTACTCCTGAAGTCAGAAAATTTGGTTCGCGATCAGTAGGGCTGAGACAGTATGCTTTAATCATATTTTCACAGCCCTAATAACCACCCACAAACGCATGTATGTGATTTGTAATATATCCCATACATGTGATTTAATACAGTGTGTAAATACATACGTGAATAACAAACATACGCATATATGTATGTGATTATAAAATGATTAGAGCATATTGTCACAGCCCTAGATATCAGTGATGACGTGTAAAGTACTACCATGCGTGGTAATACAATGATCATGAGTAATTAAAACACACTTAAAAGGAATACATAATTAAAAACCAGTGCACAAGTACAAGAACATTTTAATAGTGGGTGCCATTAGGATGAATTCATTTGTTTGTCATCCATATCTTGAAGCTTGTTAAAGGAAAGTATCGAATCCCGTCATTTTTGACGGGCCGCTTACACTAGTGTACGAATAAACAAACACAACAAGGGTATGATTAGGTAAGGCAGCCACCTTGGTGTGGGGCATGACCCTGTAGAGCAGCGTCAGCGCGGGTATAGGCTTGTTGTCGTCCATGTCGGTGTGCTTTAGGTTGGCAACACCGCCCTCCGGCTTAGGTCTTCCATGCCGTACGCGAATCTGGTGTGGATCAGAAGAATACATGGTAAGATTTTCTCCTGTGGAGATGGTACAGAAAACGAATAGAATTCTCGTTTCGTTACTTCTACATTTATTAACACATGATATTGTGTGAGTGTGTGTGTGGTTTCAAGTGTTTCATCATTCCCAGTAGACTGTCTATTTGGAATTAGAAGTGAACTTTGCGAGAGCTACTTCACTATCATTCAAAAAATACACGACTCACTTTCATCGAACTATATATTCAGGGCATAGAAAACAAGGCATACCTTCGTACAATTTAAAAAGTCGCGGTGTGATTAGCTTTATATATATCAAGCGGAAACGTTAAAAGCGGCTGCTCTAAAGCACAGAATCAAAGAAGTGTCAAGGAATTTATGCGGCTGTACCAACAGGCAGCGCCAAATTGAAGGGTGTGGCCTTGAAAAAGTTACTTAAGCAACTTTGATGTGCATCGGAACTTAATTTTGAGCAGCGTGAAATGTTAGAAGCTTATGCTACATCAAAATACCTCAATAACTGCTCAACGCGGTAATTCTTTATTACCTATTCCAGATAACATATTTCATATAATGATCATATCTGCATTCTTATGGAGTAGAACACCTGGTCCAATGCCTGCACGCTGTTACCTCTAGGTTAGGTGCCACAATACACATCAGTACCCATATACCTGGTACCACGAAACACACCAGTACCCCTGTACCTGGTACGCTCCCACTCGCAGCAGCGGCTCAGCGAGGTCCGAGTTGAAGAGAGACACCAGACAGGAACCCAGAGGCGTCACCAAACTGAAAGCAGTAAATAAGTAAGAAAGAAAAAAACGTTTATTTTCAAAAAAGGCGATACATGAGAAGGCGAACTTAACCTCTGCAAATTTTCAATATGAAATGCAGAATGCATCAGTTTCAAACCTACATATTCTCTGATATTTACTTCAAGATCTGAAAGGCATCTGCTGGTCAGAGGAGTTTTCTCAGTTCTATCGTCTCTGACACGCTATTGCTCCACTATAACGAGAAAGTAAACTCGTGCAACTTTTTTTCCCGCTGAATCTATGGTTTTAGTGCGATTGCTCACGCTAGTTCCCTGAGCGTTCAACCTCTCGGCGATGTCGTCTAGCTTCACTCGTGGATTAGCGTTTACCTCACGACTCAATTTTCAAGAAGTTCTCACCGAGAGTTTTTGTTTGCGACCAAGCCCAGGCATCGTTTCTACAGAACCAAACTTAGCAAACTTTTTTATAGCAGATTGTACTGTAGATGTTGGGATGCTTAAACGCTTAGATATGTCGCCATAACTATTACCGGCTTTGTGGCAGTCAATAATCTTCTGTTGGAGGTCCACACCGTCTTAGTTTTTTCCATCGTGGCGCTAGTGTACGAATGACAAAGCTCTACTCCTCTGGCTCTTCGTTTTCTCTGGCACAACTTTCTAGGATGATATCACACCTAGAAAGTTCCAGAACATTCTAGACACTAATATTTTCAATATAACAAGTATAACGGTAAATACTTCTCAATGAAATGTAATGTACTCAATTGTGTGGATAATTTTGTCTTTGTCTTTCGAGTTTCTCAAGTTCAGCTTGTTAAATCTTTCAAAAATAATGTTTTGTTCTAAAAAATTCGTAATATTGTTTATTGTCACTAATATGTGCTTCACACCCTGTGAATATCTCATACCTGTGGCAACAATAGTTTTTGAGTAAGTCTAGAAAGTTTTGAAAGACGAAGGGTGTACGAATAATTTCGTCGCTAACTGTATACATAAAATAAATTAGTTCTCTTCTGTATTATCATTAAGGTTACAGTTTAACAGTGAGCGCACATTTTAACACGTTGACTGCGGCAGGTAAAACTGAAGTTCAATATTCAACTCGAATTTGAAGTGAATTGTAGTGAGCAAGTTTTAAAAATAGCCAACAGCAACTGAACCACGGTTTCATTTAGCTTTGATTAGATTAGATTAGATGAAGTGTTTATGAAAATTGAGTGTGTGACCACTGGTCAATCACAAGCATTATGAAAATACCCTCCGTGTACACCGGTGGCTCACGTTGCAGTCAAAGTGTTGAATCATTTTGTTGACCATTGGTTTCAGAGCGAACGTTTCATCTTCTGGCTAGCCTTCCAGCCAAAACATTTATTTATGCAGGAAACTACGCATCCATTTTTTATTTATGAAATGTATTATGCAATCATTTATGCATTTATTTATGTAGGAAGCTACGCATACATTTATGGTTTTATAAAATACACTATGCACTTTTTTCAAACATTTATTTATGCAGGAAACTATGCAAACATTTATTATTCATAAAACGCATTATGCATTTATTCATACAGGAAACACAAGCGCTCGGAATGTTGGGCCTGTACAGACATAAAAATGGTTGGTAACTGACCGGATGGACTGCTGCTGGATGTGGATGGTGAGCATGACCACCAGGTCAGGGTTCAGGAACTGGCGGTCGTCATTGAGCGTCAGACGGTACCTGCACAGCGGCGGTTTGGTGGGAGACTCAATGCCTTACAACCACTTAACTGAACTGAGTGCCTTATTTACCATCACCTGACTGAACTGAACTTAGTACTTAATTTAAAACCACCTGACTGAACTGAACTGAGTACCTAATTTACCATCACCTGAATGAACTGAACTGAGTACCTAATTTACCATCACCTGACTGAACTGAACTGAGTACCTAATTTACCATCACCTGACTAAACTGAACTGAGTACCTAATTTACCATCACCTGAATGAACTGAACTGAGTACCTAATTTATCATCACCTGACTGAACTGAACTGAGTACCTAATTTACCATCACCTGACTAAACTGAACTGAGTACCTAATTTACCATCACCTGACTAAACTGAACTGAGTACCTAATTTACCATCACCTGACTAAACTGAACTGAGTACCTAATTTACCATCACCTGAATGAACTGAACTCAGTACCTAATTTACCATCACATTACTGAACTGAACTCAGTACCTAATTTACCATCACCTGATTGAACTGAACTCAGTACCTAATTTACCATCACCTGACTGAACTGAATAATTGGCCGAATACCGCCTCATGAACTGAATACCTTACTGAATACCGCCTCACCTCACTGAATACCTTACTGAATACCATCTCACCTCACTGAATACCTGCCTGAATACCACCTGACTGAACTGAATACCTGGCTGAATACCACCTGACTGAACTGAATACAGAATACCTTTGCATGCAAATTGGCTGAATATTACCTGACGGAACTGAATACCTGACTGATCTCAACTGAATACCTGACTGATCTCAACTGAATACCTGACTGATCTCAACTGAATACCTGACTGATCTCAACTGAATACCTGACTGATCTCAACTGAATACCTGACTGATCTCAACTGAATACCTGACGTTATCCAACACAGAGTGACCACGATAAGTTTTTCTCCTTGTTTTGAACGGGAATAGCAATGTGCATCTAAGATACTCGAAAACTGTTTATTTCTCAGGTATTTCTTCACATCATGTCTCCTCCTAAAATGGGATAGTTAGAATAGAATATTATTGTATCACAGATTAATTGCATTATTCATGGATAAATTTATTGGATCCATATTTCGTGAAGACCTTATTTAACCATAGTTCGGTGGTTGTTTGAAGTGTTTACCTGTATACCCCTTGCCAGTAAACTAAATACCTAAGCGCTGCATATTAACTGAAATTGTTCAACTGAACTGTTATCCATTGAAATTCGTTCCGATATCTACACAAAAGTTAAGGCAGCGAAAGGAAAGAGGACACGCATTTGAACAGTTCGTTTAAGAACAGTTTTCAAAGATGAATTATACCAATAAATGAAAGAAAAACATTTTCTACAGCAAAGATACGCTAGCTAGTTAGCAGCGCTTATATTGCCAAGCCCCTAAACTCAACTACTCATTACGCCGACGAAGCATTACGCTTTATAATTTATTATCATCAGGTTTAATTTCATAAAAATGTTCTGTCGTACTTTATTTACCACTTTATATTTTGTTATTTTGACTATATCAAAATCCACATTGCAAGCAAATCCACGGTGCAAGCAAATCCACGGTGCAAGCAAATCCACGGTGCAAGCAAATCCACGGTGCAAGCAAATCCACGGTGCAAGCAAATCCACGGTGCAAGCAAATCCACGGTGCAAGCAAATCCACGGTGCAAGCAAATCCACGGTGCAAGCAAATCCACGGTGCAAGCAAATCCACGGTGCAAGCAAATCCACGGTGCAAGCAAATCCACGGTGCAAGCAAATCCACGGTGCAAGCAAATCCACGGTGCAAGCAAATCCACGGTGCAAGCAAATCCACGGTGCAAGCAAATCCACGGTGCAAGCAAATCCACGGTGCAAGCAAATCCACGGAACAAGCAAATCCACGGAACAAGCAAATCCACGGAACAAGAAAATCCACGGAACAAGAAAATCCACGGAAGAAGAAAATCCACGGAAGAAGCAAATCCACGGTGCAAGCAAATCCACGGTGCAAGCAAATCCGCGGTGCAAGCAAATCCACGGTGCAAGCAAATCCACGGTGCAAGCAAATCCACGGTGCAAGCAAATCCACGGTGCAAGCAAATCCACGGTGCAAGCAAATCCACGGTGCAAGCAAATCCACGGTGCAAGCAAATCCACGGTGCAAGCAAATCCACGGTGCAAGCAAATCCACGGTGCAAGCAAATCCACGGTGCAAGCAAATCCACGGTGCAAGCAAATCCACGGTGCAAGCAAATCCACGGTGCAAGCAAATCCACAGTGCAAGCAAATCCACGGTGCAAGCAAATCCACGGTGCAAGCAAATCCACGGAACAAGCAAATCCACGGAACAAGAAAATCCACGGAACAAGAAAATCCACGGAAGAAGCAAATCCACGGTGCAAGCAAATCCACGGTGCAAGCAAATCCACGGTGCAAGCAAATCCGCGGTGCAAGCAAATCCACGGTGCAAGCAAATCCACGGTGCAAGCAAATCCACGGTGCAAGCAAATCCACGGTGCAAGCAAATCCACGGTGCAAGCAAATCCACGGTGCAAGCAAATCCACGGTGCAAGCAAATCCACGGTGCAAGCAAATCCACGGTGCAAGCAAATCCACGGTGCAAGCAAATCCACGGTGCAAGCAAATCCACGGTGCAAGCAAATCCACGGTGCAAGCAAATCCACGGTGCAAGCAAATCCACGGTGCAAGCAAATCCACGGTGCAAGCAAATCCACGGTGCAAGCAAATCCACGGTGCAAGCAAATCCACGGTGCAAGCAAATCCACAGTGCAAGCAAATCCACGGTGCAAGCAAATCCACAGTGCAAGCAAATCCACGGAACAAGCAAATCCACGGAACAAGAAAATCCACGGAACAAGAAAATCCACGGAACAAGCAAATCCACGGTGCAAGCAAATCCACGGTGCAAGCAAATCCACGGTGCAAGCAAATCCACGGTGCAAGCAAATCCACGGTGCAAGCAAATCCACGGTGCAAGCAAATCCACGGTGCAAGCAAATCCACGGTGCAAGCAAATCCACAGTGCAAGCAAATCCACGGTGCAAGCAAATCCACAGTGCAAGCAAATCCACGGAACAAGCAAATCCACGGAACAAGAAAATCCACGGAACAAGAAAATCCACGGAACAAGCAAATCCACGGTGCAAGCAAATCCACGGTGCAAGCAAATCCACGGTGCAAGCAAATCCACGGTGCAAGCAAATCCACGGTGCAAGCAAATCCACGGTGCAAGCAAATCCACGGTGCAAGCAAATCCACGGTGCAAGCAAATCTACGGTGCAAGCATTATTATTATTATATAAGAAAGTTTTAGCCTCCCTTAACCACGACAAAGATGTTCCAAGAGAGGAAAGAGGAAGGCACCATTTAGTATGGAATTGAGGGAACGTGGAATCTATGCACAAGGTGCACAGAAACAGTAAGCTAGGAAAGAAGTTCATGAAACAAGAAAAAAGTTGAAGAAGAAAGTAGTAGGTGCTGAAAAACAGGACAGCAGTGAACCGAAAAAAGATGGTCCGTAACAAAACAAAAACCTATTTTATTACAACAAAAAGGAAGCCAACCTAACCTTAAGCTCGGGCCCACACATGGTTCCCCTGGGAGCGCTAATTCCCATAGATAGAATAGTTGTATCCCCCTGAGGGGATACGGTGCAAGCAAATCCATGGTGCAAGCAAATCCACGGTGCAAGCAAATCCACGGAACAAGCAAATCCACGGAACAAGCAAATCCACGGAACAAGCAAATCCACGGTGCACGCAAATCCACGGTGCAAGAAAATCCACGGTGCAAGCAAATCCATAGTGCAAGCAAATCCATAGTGCAAACAAATCCATAATGGATTTGAAGGCAGTGCAGTACCACGTACCGGAAGGTGGGGCACTTCTGGGGCCCGAGGATGTTGGGGTAGGCTATGATGTCAGGGGCCTTCACCTCGTCGTCCAGGTGTATGTTGTAAATGCGGCCTGTGATCTGCATAACAAAAAGACGTTTCTTTACGAGGATCCGGATCAGGTAAATTCATCAAGTATGAGAAAAATATTTTGTGACAGAATGCTCTACAATTTATTATATACGAGACAATTTTTTTTGTCAAAGACTCCAGCATGCATCGGAAGCTTGCTTAGCGAAGGCGGCCCATGTCCCACGCCAAGTTTCTCTGAAAAACGGAGATATTCCTGACTACTCCCCGCTACACACACAAATGGAGGAGGACAGATTGACCAACTTGACTCACACCAAATGTAATACGCAGCAAATTTACCAGATTGGCATTTTACTGGGCAAAATTATTGCATTCGGTGTGTGTCGAACATAAAAGTTAGTCATTAACAGAACTTTGCTAGTGACCAACCCGCAGACCGGCCTTTCTTAACCATTTTGCTTTACAAAAGCGGCATTTTAGCATCAACTTCACCACACGAAAAAGACAATCTGACTATTCTGACCTTCAAAAAAAAAATAAATAAAGAAACTACGTGTCGAGAAAACCCAAATAGGGAAATTTTAAATTGACACGTTAACCGCCATGGGTTAAACACTAAAATTTAAAGTCAATTGTGGTTAGAAATTTAGGAAATAGCAAACATGAGCTGGGTCGTCCCTTCATTTAGCTTTGATGAAGTATTTACGAAAACTGAGTTTGTGACTACTGGTCGGTGAGCAGCAATATGAAAATTTCCTCTGTGTACCACTGGCGGTTCACACTGCGGTTAACGCGTTAAAGAAAAGCTAAGGGGACCGACCGCTCTACCGTGGCACGAGCAAGCCTCCGCACCTTGCAGATGCTGGCGCAGTCAGGCAAGAAGCGTATCCCGTCAATGTAGAGGTCGACCGCCTCGGAGATGCGGCACGGCTTGGGGTTGTTTGCTTCAGTAGCGGGGTCGTGAGGCAGGTAGGCTTGGTCCTCTGAGGGTGGCGGCGTGAAGGGGGCGGGGGGCTCTGAGTCCCCTCCTTCTGCTCCTTGTTCTTCTGAACTCCGTTGAGAATAAGGGAGAAACGAAGAAACTTTAAAATCGTGGGCCTAATGGAAAAAGAGGAATCTTCAGAATAGATGTAGATGCAAGGTTGGAAAACTGGAAAATAGATGTTAAATTAAGCCTCCGGAACAAAGGCGTTCCAAAGCGAGGTAGGAGGAAGGTATCATTTAGTGTGGAGTCAAGGGAACGAGAAATCTGTGCATAAGATGCAAAGAAACAGTAAGTTCAGAAGGAAGCTCGTGAAACAAGATAAAAATTTAAGATGAAAGTAGTAGGTGCTGAAAAACAGAACAGCTGCAAAAGAGGAAGCATTTCAATATAGATATTCTTAGGATGGATTATTTTTTTGTTATAATAGTTATCATGCAATTGATCCTTATGTAATACATCATCTCTTGTGAAACTCAACTGAAGGGGATAAACGAAATTCTTAGGCATTCACACGTAACTTGGATCAAGCATTGTGTCAGCTAAACGACTTGGATTTTTATTTATTCTCATCAGCTATTATTCTCATCAGATGATGACCGAACGTAGGTAGTGTTTATAGCCTAGAAATGTTGAGCATTATTAGGAGTCCTCCGCGTACGAAAGTAGGTAGCATTGGCGGGCTTGCGTGCTGAGTCATCGGACCCAGATCTTGAGCTCTTGTATTCTGAAATTGTTTTCTACGGGGCTTGTATTGCGAGAAGGAAAGCAAAACTTTAAATTCCCGTGGTCTTATATTAGGTTATGGCACCCTATCACCCAGCAGAACGTTCTGACAGCGACATGTGTCATCTGAGAGATAAAAAATATGAGGAATGAAACACGCAAAAAAAGTATTGAACGCTGTCGCCTTCAATACTTTTAACTTTTTTTAACGCCTTCCTCCCACAATTTCGGGTAAGATATTAGATAAGAACATAAAACAAAACCCACAACATACTTCTGTGTAAAGCATTGCTGAATCCGAGGGAATCGAGATGCTATGAAAAATGTTTAGGCCATCTAAGAAATACTATGGAAGACCGACGCTGTGTACGCTTTTGAGAGAAGCTCAAGAATCCTACGTGAGCTCGGTTGAATATTGTGCGCAGCATTGAAAATATCCTGAAAAATAATCTTTACCTGCGCAGATTTCTACAGGAAGCACAAATGAGCAATTTATATGATTTTTTTTTAGCAATTGCACAATGACTTGGACAAAAAAGACATTACCGAGAAGACCATACATTGGCACACACCCTACATTTACGCAGACCCCAATTTCTCTATAACTATTTTCGGTCAGAACCTAAGTTATCTATTCCCGCGCAGACTAAGCTGCCTCAGACCACCACGCAGACCGCACTGACCAGGCTTCTGCTCTTCGCCTTCGGAGTCGGAGTCGGGCAGTGGCTCCGGTGGAGGCAGCGGCGCGTCTTGGTCGTCATCGTCGTCGTCCAGCAGCCTGGCCATGTCCAGCGTGAACGGGCCCCTTGGCTGCACCGGCTGAGGGGGCGCTGGAATACACGCATTTTTTAAGCTAATTCTTGGCTGCAAAACAAATTCATTTATTACTTCCGGCAAATACATGGTCTGCAAGTGATGAATAGTTGAATAATATATACTCGTAAAAGGCATACGCTTTAGTTTACGTAAATACATGGTCTGCCAAACAAATACATAAATTACTTTACGTAAATACATGGGCTGTAAACGATGGATAGTTAAATATTTAAAGGGCGTACGCTTTAGTTTATGCAACTATATGGGGTGTAAATGATTGATAGTTGAGTAAAACAATGGCGCACGCTTTACCTTATAAAAATACATGGTCTGCAAAGCAAATTCATAAATTACTTTACGCAAATACATGGTCTGCAAAATAAATTCATGAATTACTTTACGCAAATACATGGTCTGCAAAATAAATTCATGAATTACTTTACACAAATACATGGTCTGCAAAATAAAATCATGAATTACTTTACGCAAATACAAGGTCTGCAAAATAAATTCATGAATTACTTTACGCGAATACATGGTCTGCAAAGGATTGATAATTTAATATGTATGAAGGGTGCACGCTTTACTTTACGAACATACAAGGTCAAAAAATAATGAACATATAAAAGGCATGACCGTAATACCCTACTTAACTGCACACGCTTTAATTTACGGACATACATGATTATGATTTACAAAACAATGCTTATAAACTACGTGTCCCTAACACATAACTAAACTACACTGAAGAAAAACCATCTCGCGCTGTGCTGCTCTGCACACGCAACGCACTCGCGCTTTCACACGCTCTAAGGTATACGGGTGCAGAAGAGCTGTAAATTACATAGAAAATTAGTGCGAAGTAGTTACGTGAAGCTTAATGTGAAAAGAACTTAACGAAGCGTCCACGATGTCTGTGCTGATACTTGGTCCCTTGCACGCGAGACCTATAATCATCCCGGCTTCATCATGTTTCGGTTTCATCATTTCATACCAGCTTCAAAATGATATCATACCGGCCTCATCACTTCATCACACAGACCTCATCACTTCATCACACAGACCTCATCACATCATCATCCCGGCCTCATCACACTATCATCCCGGCCTCATCACACTATCATCCCGGCCTCATCACACTATCATCCCGGCCTAATCACACTACCATTCCGGCTTCATCACATTATCATCCCGGCCTCATCACATTATCATCCCGGCCTCATCACATTATCATCCCGGCCTCATCACATTATCATCCCGGCCTCATCACATTATCATCCCGGC
Organism: Morinoia aosen; assembly: GCA_030386875.1. Classification (NCBI taxonomy): domain Eukaryota; kingdom Metazoa; phylum Arthropoda; class Malacostraca; order Amphipoda; family Talitridae; genus Morinoia; species Morinoia aosen. Next base: position 74,577,294 of record CM059579.1, read on the forward strand.
CTCATCACATTATCATCCCGGCCTCATCACATTATCATCCCGGCCTCATCACCTTATCATACCGGCCTCATCACATTATCATCCCGGCCTCATCACATTATCATCCCGGCCTCATCACCTTATCATACCGGCCTCATCACATTATCATCCCGGCCTCATCACATTATCATACCGGCCTCATCACCTTATCATACCGGCCTCATCACATTATCATCCCGGCCTCATCACATTATCATACCGGCCTCATCACCTTATCATACCGGCCTCATCACATTATCATCCCGGCCTCATCACATTATCATACCGGCCTCATCACCTTATCATACCGGCCTCATCACATTATCATACCGGCCTCATCACATTATCATCCCGGCCTCATCACATTATCATCCCGGTTTCATATCATACGGTCGTTCAAATAAAAGCCTCAATCTCGTGCCTTGAAACTTTAAGTGAATTATTTTGAACCTCCCTAACAAGTTAAAAGGTGTTCCAAAGTGAGAAAAGAGTAAGGCACTATTTAGTACGGAGTTTAAAGGGGTTGGGCAATCTGGACTCAAGATTGTGCCCCCATACGAGACGGACGTGAAGCAGCGAGCTTATAAAACAAGATAAAAGTCGAACAGGAAGCCAGCAGATGATTGAACACGCTCACTGCGATGGGTTAAACTGAACTTCAACGTCAAATTACAATTTAAAGTCAATTGTAGCGAGCAATTTGAGAAATATCAAACATTAACTATATTTAACTCTGATTAAGTATTTTTAAAAATTGAGATAGCTACTGTAGGTCGGTCAGCACTATAATGAAACCCCCCCCCCTCAGTGACCACCGGTGGGTCCCCTCTCAGGAAACGTGTTGTAGGATGAAAATTATAAGTTTATTTAAAGCCCCTCTAACCACAAAAAATGTTCTATAATGAGGAAAAATGGAGGAAGGAGGTAGGCACCATTTTGTATTGAGTTAAGGGATCGCGGTATCTATGCACAAGATGTGTTCCAACTCGAGACCTCCGTGCGCATAGACACCGTAATTTAGAAGCAAAAATTATGAAACAAGACAAAAATTGAAAAAGAAGCAACAGGCGATAAGAAAAAGACAGCAATGAACTGAAATAGGATGGTACGAACAAAGAAAAAACAATCCATTTAAACAAAAACAAGACCTACGAAACAATGAGCTAAAGATTTCACATTTTCCCCCTATGAGTGATATTTCCCACAGGCTCAATAGTTAAATCCCCCTGAAGGGTCTCGTTTAGTAAAACCACTGCTCCTCTAAACCACACCTGCATCGCACCACACCTTGACTTGCCTAGTCCCTTCTTCCCCCTCGTTAGGGAGACGAACTAACTTTTCTATCTATCTTTTTCCCCTAATTCCTTTCCATCCTTTCCCTTAATTTTCCATCAGCCTACCCCTACCCTCTCCTTCTCAAGCTCCTACTCCTACCCGGTAATTTTTACAATTTTTGCAACTCTCTCCCTCAAATGTTTTACCCGCATTTCCTCCCAGGGGGCGCTAGTTTCTACAGACACATTGTCTCCTTCTGAGAGACCGGGACGAATTATAAGCAGCTGGGTGACTTTTTTTTGAAGGAATTTCTTAACGGCTCTCCTTCGTCAATCGAGTCCAGCTGCGCAGCCATGACGGTGGCATGACTGTTATTACGGCAGCCGCACACGGCATTCCGGTGTTACCGAACTTCTGGGTCATGGTTGCCGGCTTGTTGGGCGTTTTTCCTAGCCTTAATGCCATGTTAGGCCTTTATGTAAATTTTTATGTTATTCCTCAGCGCTGCTAGAAGCCCAGTGCACTTAAGGGCAATTTTAGTGTAAAAAAAAAACTAGTTTGGGAACCAGAAAAGAACCTGGCGTTGTGGTTTAGTTGTGTGTACTCTACGGAATTTGTAACGAACATTTCAATACAAACTGAGAATTATAAATCGTCTCTGAAGACACAAACAAGCATTAGAAACGGGCTTAATTTTGCGGATAGCTTATTAACTAATTCGATATGGTGATTCGGATGATGCTAGCATTTCAATGCATGCAAAGCTAAATTATTTTCAAAATTCTGGAAAGATAGCAATAGAATGTATTGATATAAATAGAAAAGGTCTACGGAAGAAACAACAAATATTTCTACGTAAGGGACACTATTCTAAACCATATAATAAAACCGAACCTAAGCTATACTCCCAGCATGAGCATGTTGCAACATGCAGTCTACCTGAATGTATTTGTACGGTTTCAAACATGGAAAATAAATTTTTTCACTATCGTAATTCTCAGGTTGAAAATTTTTCGTATCACTTACACAACCTTTGGATAAAGGAAGCATTGAAAAATAGAGAATCTAAAGAAGAATTTTTGGAGAATTTATAACTCTGATCAACCTCTCAGGGTAGCTTGATGGGCGTTAGAACAATAGTTCTATTCTGAAACTTAAAAATGAAGAATAATTCTGAGAAAATTAATCATCCTTACTAAGAAAACGTTCCGGAGTCCCGTTCCATCATCAGTTAAAAACACAGATCATATTGTATGAAAAAAAGATTAAAGCACAATGAACTGTAGATATTAAAATATAGCATAAGAGGAAAAACAAACTATGTTAAAGTAGTAATGGTACTACAGTTCTTTGGATGTCAGAATTCTGTAATAATTACGCAAGGAGCATCTGTTTTGGACACCTTACACACAGATACGTCTAAGACTGACAAGAGTTCCTAAAAAGGAAGCGAGCAGAGAAGTAAACAATAAAGAGGCCAGGCATCGGAGCAAGTCAGGGAAGGGTTAAGTCTTCTGAAAAAATGAAAGGCCAAACATTGCACCAAAAGATTAGATGTTAGTTGAAGCCACTCTAACCACTAAAATAAAGCGTTCCAGAGAAGAAGGAGGAAGGCACCATTTAATATGGTGGTAGGGGAACCCGAAATCTATGCAGAAGGGGAAATACAAACGGTAATTTGAGAAAGAAGATTATGACACGAGATAAAAGTTGAAGAAAAAGAAGTATGTGATGAAAAACAGAATTGCAGTGACACCTAAAAAAAGTGGTCATTAACACAACAACAACAAAAATATTTCAACAAAAAAAAGGCATACCTAGCTCTCAGCACAGGACCTCACATTTTCCCCCTGGGATAGCTTATTCCCACTGATACAATAGTTCTATAGTCTCAAGAAAACATTCCATCAAAAAAACGACAGGCACAACATTGCAATAAAAACTTGGCGAAGGGCAAAGAATGAAAGTTATATTGCACCAACAAAACGACATTACACCAAAAACTTACCGAAGTGTATAAGAATGAAAGGTAATCGTAATATTTAGCCAAGTAACGTACGCAACGTTCAATTGCGGTCATTATAGCACACTGCAATGAAAGCTTACGAGGTATATTGAGCCAAAATAGCATCAGCACGCGCCCCTGACCCAATCGATTGGGTTTGGCAGAATTTTATTCCCCTTTGTTTTACGGCCCGAGAGACCTCGGTCGTCGTGACCACGTTCTCTATCGACGCGCTTTTCTTTAAAAATTGTCCCAAGGCCCGAATGTCGATCTCATAGATCTAGACGCAAAATACATAAAATCTGCACATTTTACTTTTAACATCAAGCCCCCATGCTCGTTTCACTAGTTCCTATATTCAGATGCTCATATTTCTACATAAGTACGTACTAACGAGAGGGTTTTCAGCAATGCGTCACATGGATTATGTTCTCTTATAGTCACTTGTATTTAAATGCATTACCAAAATCAGAATGCAGCAACGAAGGGGAACACATTTTTTCGTGCTTTTCTCCGAATCATTTGTTTCAACACTTAACATGGGTATTACGATAACCATGCATGAATAGCAATTAAGGATCTCTACGTTAAAGTATTTGAATGTGTTTTTCGCTTTTATTTCAATACTAACGAAAGTATTTATCAACTAAGTGTCAAGAGGACTGTGCTTTCTTATTTACTTATATTTAAATACACTGTCAAAAGATTATATTATTGGTTACTTTAAGCCTCCCTATCCTCAACAAATGAGATCCAAAGAGAGGAAGGAAGAAGGCACCATTTATTAAGGAGTTAAGGGAACGTTTAATCTATGCAGAAAGGGCACAGAAACAGGAAGATGAAAAAGAAGTTTATGAAACAAAATCAAAGTTGAAGAAGAAAGTAGTAGGTACTGAAAAACAGGACAACAGTGAACCGAAAAAGATGGTCCGTAACAAAACAAAAACTTATGTTATTTCAACAAAAAGAAAGCCTACCTAACCTTTAGCTCGGGCACACACATAGTCCCCCTGGGAGCGCTATGCACTGTCAAAATCAGATTACGTAACAAAGGGAACTAATTTTTTTGTGCTTTTCTATCAATCATTTTTTTTCGACATATTATTACATGATTATTACGATACCAATGATCTAATTATCAACTAAGGATGTTAATATAAAGATATTTTAAACACCAATATTCAATGTTTCATGTTTGAACTTTATTGGAAATAAATTATTTTTCTTTTCTTTCTATCTCTTTTTTCTTTACGAGAAGGAAAATTTCTTCATGAAATGCTTAGGTTTTTGCTCGTGAGTCAAAATTTCCTTTGGCTTTAGAGTTGTAGTGAAGCAATTGTTCGAATTTCCAGTGTACAAACCAAACATATTTCAGCTGATTGTATTTTAGTGTTAACTCCCTAACCACAGCAAAGGTGTTCCAAGGAGAGGAAGGATGAAGGCCCCACGTAGAATGATGTTACGGGAATGCGGAATCTATGCACAATGTGTGCTTCCGCACAAAATATCCCCGGCGCATAAAAAGAGTAATTTAAGAAGCATGGTCATGAAACGCGATAATTGATAAAGAAAGTCAGAGGTCATAGAAAAGATTAAGATTAAGATTATAAGTTAGTTTAAGCCTCCCTAACCGCTACAAAATCAGAGCGTATCGAGGAGAGGAAGGAGGAAGGCACCATTTAGTATGGAAATAAGAGAATGGGGAATCTATGCAGAAGGGGCACAGAAACAGTAAGCTAGGAAAGAAGTTCATTAAACAAGATCAAAGTTGAAGAAGTAAGTAGTAGGTGCTGAAAAACAGGAACCGAAAAAAGATGGTCCGTAACACAACAAAAACCTACTGTATTTCAACAAAAAAAAGAAAGCCTACCTAACCTTTAGCTCGGGCCCTCACATTGTCCCCCTGGGAGCGCTAATTCCCATAGATACAATAGTTGGATCCCCCTGAGGGGATTAGGTCATAGAAAAACAGGACAGTAGTGAACCGAAAAAAGATTATCCTTAAAAAATCGGAAACATTATATTGCAGCAAAAAGAAGGCCTACCGAACTTTCAGTTCGAGACGTCGCATTTTCCTCTCTGCAGCGCTAATTCGCATAGGTACAATAGTTGTTATCCCCTGAGGGGACAAACTGTACTGGCATCCCCTTTAAAAATGAGCAATATTAAATGCTATCCAGCAGTGTCAGGTATATTGCTATGAGAACATCTAGGACAGAAACTTTACCCCATGTATAAGCATGGTTCAAATGACTATATACTAGTCGTATGGTCACATAGTGTACAAATGTGCAAGCCCAGTATAAGATCTACACAAATGTCTAATTCCGAAATTATATTATTCAGAGTAAGATGATCCAAGCAGTTCCCGCACGAATTATACAAATGTCCACAAATGCATCGGTTTATATCGAACATTTATTGGGATAAATTGGACGAAAACACGATTTTTCTGCGAACATTTATAGCAGTAAATTGGACGAATACAAGAGCTTACTGCGAACATTTATAGCAGTAAATTGGACGAATACAAGAGCTTACTGCGAACATTTATAGCAGTAAATTGGACGAATACACGAGCTTACTGCGAACATTTATAGCAATAAAGACGAACACACGAGCTTACTGTGAACATTTATAGCAGTAAATTGGACGAACACACGAGTTTACTGTGAACATTTATGGCAGTAAATTGGACGAACACACGAGCTTACTGCGAACATTTATAGCAATAAATTGGACGAACACACGAGCTTACTGCGAACATTTATAGCAATAAATTGGACGAACACACGAGCTTACTGCGAACATTTATAGCAGTAAATTGGACGAACACACGAGCTTACTGCGAACATTTATAGCAATAAATTGGACGAACACACGAGCTTACTGCGAACATTTATAGCAATAAATTGGAAGAACACACGAGCTTACTGCGAACATTTATAGCAATAAATTGGACGAATACACGAGTTTACTTCGAACATTTATAGCAATAAATTGGACGAACACACGAGCTTACTGCGAACATTTATAGCAATAAATTGGACGAACACACGAGCTTACTGCGAACATTTATAGCAATAAATTGGACGAATACACGAGCTTACTGCGAACATTTATAGCAATAAATTGGACGAATACACGAGCTTACTGCGAACATTTATAGCAATAAATTGGACTAATACACGAGTTTACTTCGAATATTCGCAGCCATAAATTAGTTCCGAGGCACGGAAGCGCAAGAACAACAAAGACGTTCCTCACAGGAGACCGCGCCACGCACACACGGCGAGGTCGGAGCGCGTCATAATGAAGACAAACGGCCAGGGCGCATCGTTCTCTGCACACTTTACGAGTCTGCTGGCTTACTTCTCGATGCTCGCGCCTCAACCCCAAGAATTTACGAGCTTTGAAGGAATTTTTGAGGCCGAATATCTTTTTATCACGCCCGCCGTGCAGCGAAATGAAGGCGGGCGCGCTATTTTTGACGCTCTCGCGGCCTTCACGTAATTGAGGTGGAAGTACCGGACTGTTTTACGTCGATATAGCGGTGCAGCTGGTGGTGAAAGTAATGCTGTAGACTTGGTTATGCCACATGGATATTTATTTTTTGATTAAATTTAAAGTGAGCTTTGTTTTCGAATAAAATTTGAACACTTTGCAGATTAGATTAGACGTTAGTTTAGCCCCCAATCCTCAACAAAAAGGCGATCTGAAGAAAGGAGAGGAGGCACCATTTGGTATGAAGATAAGGGAGCGCGGAATCTATGCACAAAGAAAGAAGTTCATGAAACAAGATAAAAGTTAAAGAAAAAGGTATTAAGTACTGAAAAACAGGATAGCAGAGAACCGAAAAAAATGGTCCTGAGCATAAAAAAAGTTTCAATTCAACTAAAAAAAGGCCTACCTAACTTTCACATCGGGACCTCGCATTTTCCCTCTGGGAGTGCAAACTTCCACAGATACATGAACACTGTGCATATGAAATCGTCACAGGGTTGCCAGATTGTTCACTACATTGATCAAGGTGGCAACAGCAGCCCGGGGCCGCTCTGTCGCGCTGCATAGGAGTCCGATCAATATACCACTGATGATACTGTTCTTTTTTCTGATATTTTGAGCGCGAATTTTTAAAATTAAAGTAAATACAATGATCCCAAACAACAATCAAAAGTACGCGGATCCCAAACAACAATCGAAAATACGCGAATCCCAAACATCAATTGAAAATACGCGGATCCCAAACATCAATTGAAAATACGTGGATCCCAAACAACAATTGAAAATACGTGGATCCCAAACAACAATTGAAAATACGTGGATCCCAAACAACAATTGAAAATACGCGGATCCCAAACAACAATTGAAAATACGCGGATCCCAAACATCAATTGAAAATACGTGGATCCCAAACAAAAATTGAAAATACGCGAATCCCAAACATCAATTGAAAATACGCGGATCCCAAACAACAATTGAAAATACGCGGATCCCAAACAACAATTGAAAATACGTGGATCCCAAACAACAATTGAAAATACGCGAATCCCAAACATCAATTGAAAATACGTGGATCCCAAACATCAATTGAAAATACGCGGATCCCAAACAACAATTGAAAATACGTGGATCCCAAACAACAATTGAAAATACGCGGATCCCAAACAACAATTGAAAATACGTGGATCCCAAACATCAATTGAAAATACGTGGATCCCAAACAACAATTGAAAATACGTGGATCCCAAACAACAATTGAAAATACGCGGATCCCAAACAACAATTGAAAATACGTGGATCCCAAACAACAATTGAAAATACGCGGATCCCAAACAACAATTGAAAATACGTGGATCCCAAACAACAATTGAAAATACGCGGATCCCAAACAACAATTGAAAATACGTGGATCTCAAACAACAATTGAAAATACGCGAATCCCAAACAACAATTGAAAATACGCGGATCCCAAACAACAATTGAAAATACGCGGATCCCAAACAACAATTGAAAATACGTGGATCCCAAACAACAATTGAAAATACGTGGATCCCAAACAACAATTGAAAATACGCGAATCCCAAACAACAATTGAAAATACGCGGATCCCAAACATCAATTGAAAATACGCGGATCCCAAACAACAATTGAAAATACGCGGATCCCAAACATCAATCTAAAATACGCGAATCCCAAACATCAATTGAAAATACGCGGATCCCAAACATTAATTGAAAATACGCGGATCCCAAACATCAATCGAAAATACGCGGATCCCAAACAACAATCGTAAATACGCGGATCCCAAAAAACAATCGAAAAAACGTGGATCCCAATAAAAAACAATCCAAAATACGCGGATCCCAATAAAAAAACAATCCAAAATACGCGGATCCCAATAAAAAAACAATCCAAAATACGCGGATCCCAATAAAAAAACAATCCAAAATCCGCGGATCCCAATAAAAAACAATCCAAAATATACGAATCCCCCCAAAAAATCCAAAATACGCGAAACCCCCCAAAAAAATCCAAAATACGCGGATCCCAAAAAAATTATCGAAAATACGTGGATCCCAAACAACAATCGAAAATACGCGACAAACAACAATCGAAAATACACGGATCCCAAACAACAATCGAAAATACACGGCAAAAAACAATCGAAAATACGCGGATCCCAAACAACAATCGAAAATACACGGCAAAAAACAATCGAAAATACGCGGATCCCAAACAACAATCGAAAATACACGGATCCCAAACAACAATCGAAAATACGCGACAAACAACAATCTAAAATATGCGGATCCCAGAAAACAATCGAAAATACGCGGATCCCCCGCCCCCCAACCCAAAAAAAAACAATCGAAAATACGCGGATCCCAAAAAGAACAATCGAAAATACGCGGATCCCAGAAAGAACAATCGAAAATACGCGGATCACAAAAACACTCGAAAATACGCGGATCCCAAAAACAATCGAAAATACGCAGATCTCAAAAACAATCGAAAATACGCGGATCCCAAAAACAATCGAAAATATGCGGATCACAAAAACAATCGAAAATACGCGGATCCCAAAAACAATCGAAAATACGCAGATCTCAAAAACAATCGAAAATACGCGGATCCCAAAAACAATCGAAAATACGCGGATCCCAAAAAGATCAATCGAAAATGCGCGGATCCCAAAAACAATCGAAAATACGCGGATCCCAAAAACAATCGAAAATACGCGGATCCCAAAAACAATCGAAAATACGCGGATCCCAAAAACAAAAGTGGCTTAATGAACGAATTTTTCAATAGCTAATTAATAAACAATTGATTAAATATCTTAGAGGTAGTTGGGCGACGTGAGCCGCTGGTGTATACGAAAGGAATTTTTATCACGCTGCTTACCGACCAGTAGCCATAAACTCAATTTTTATTGACACGTGATCAACGCTAAATGAAGGTACGATCCAGCTAATGTTTGTTATTTTCCAAATTGGCTCTTACGATTGACTTTAAATTTGAGCTGAATATTGACTTTCAGTTTAACCCATCGTGGCCACCATGCAAATCCTGTTCATGCTTTGAGGCTGTGACTGAGGGATACACCAGGGTCTCGGTGCTCGGCTTTACGACGTCTTTACTTTACAACATTAAACTTTATGTCCTTTATCATGTACTTATGGCTCCTATGCAGTGTTCTGTTTCATCGCACTACATTCGCTTTTATACCCGCTGATAATGGAGTGCAATTATACCGAACCGTTCAGGCTTATTAACAACGTTTTGAACACTTTGACTTCGACCACTAAATATTAATTTCAATGCCAAACTCAAATTTAAAGTCAATTTTAGTAAAATATCTTGAGGAAAAAAAACATGGACTGGATTGTGCCTTCATTTAGCTCTAATTACGTATTTATGAAAATTGACGTTGCGACTACTGGTCGGTCAGAAGCATTATAAAAATTACCTCCGTGTACCACCGGTGGCGCACGTCGCAGTCAAAGTGTTGAAGCTGATTTCTTTCATGACTATTTTCAATTTAAGATTATAAGTTCGTTGAAGCCTCCCTAACCGCTACAAAAAAGAGCGTACCGGAAAGAGGAAGGAGGAAGGCACCATTTAGTATGGAGATAAGAGAATGAGGAATCTACGCAGAAGAGGCGTAGAAAAAGTAAGTTGAAGTTAATGAAATAAGATTAAAGATGAAGAAGGAAGTATTAGGTGCTGAAAAACAGGACAGCAGTGAACCGAAAAAAGGTGGTTCTTAACGTAACAAAAACATTATATTTAAACAAAAAGAAGGCCTACCTAACTCTCAGCTCGGGCCCTCGCAACTTTCCCCCTGGGAGCGCTAATTCCCATAGATACAATAGTTGTATCCCCCTGAGGGGTACCATTTTCAATTTAAGGTTGCTTAGAAGGCTAACGCAGCTGAATAAAACATAAAATGGGGTTTAATTTGAGAAGACTTGACCCACGCACGCTTCCTTAAAAGCGCTCGTAAGCTGAAGTAACGCTACAGAACTGCTCATTTCGTAACAGTGATACTGCAGTAACGCTACAGAACTGCTCATTTCGTAACAATGATACTGCAGTAACGCTACAGAACTGCTCATTTCGTAACAGTGATACTGCAGTAACGCTACAGAACTGCTCATTTCGTAACAGTGATACTGCAGTAACGCTACAGAACTGCTCATTTCGTAACAGTGATACTGCAGTAACGCTACAGAACTGCTCATTTCGTAACAGTGATACTGCAGTAACGCTACAGAACTGCTCATTTCGTAACAGTGATACTGAAGTAACGCTACAGAACTGCTCATTTCGTAACAGTGATACTGCAGTAACGCTACGAACTGCTCATTTCGTAACAGTGATACTGAACTAACGTACGCTACAGAATTGCTCATTTCGTAACAGTGATACTGCAGTAACGCTACGAACTGCTCATTACGTAACAGTGATACTGAACTAACGTACGCTACAGAATTGCTCATTTCGTAACAGTGATACTGCAGTAACGCTACAGAACTGCTCATTTCGTAACAGTGATACTGCAGTAACGCTACAGAACTGCTCATTTCGTAACAATGATACTGCAGTAACGCTACAGAACTGCTCATTTCGTAACAGTGATACTGCAGTAACGCTACAGAACTGCTCATTTCGTAACAGTGATACTGCAGTAACGCTACAGAACTGCTCATTTCGTAACAGTGATACTGCAGTAACGCTACAGAACTGCTCATTTCGTAACAGTGATACTGCAGTAACGCTACAGAACTGCTCATTTCGTAACAGTGATACTGAAGTAACGCTACAGAACTGCTCATTTCGTAACAGTGATACTGCAGTAACGCTACAGAACTGCTCATTTCGTAACAGTGATACTGCAGTAACGCTACAGAACTGCTCATTTCGTAACAGTGATACTGCAGTAACGCTACAGAACTGCTCATTTCGTAACAGTGATACTGCAGTAACGCTACAGAACTGCTCATTTCGTAACAGTTATACTGCAGTAACGCTACAGAACTGCTCATTTCGTAACAGTGATACTGCAGTAACGCTACAGAACTGCTCATTTCGTAACAGTGATACTGCAGTAACGCTACAGAACTGCTCATTTCGTAACAGTGATACTGAAGTAACGCTACAGAACTGCTCATTTCGTAACAGTGATACTGAAGTAACGCTACAGAACTGCTCATTTCGTAACAGTGATACTGAAGTAACGCTACAGAACTGCTCATTTCGTAACAGTGATACTGCAGTAACGCTACAGAACTGCTCATTTCGTAACAGTGATACTGCAGTAACGCTACAGAACTGCTCATTTCGTAACAGTGATACTGAACTAACGCTACAGAACTGCTCATTTCGTAACAGTGATACTGAACTAACGTACGCTACAGAATTGTTCATACGGTTTCGTTACTAGACAATACGACGGCGGTTCCTCAACACATTTAGATTGATGGGTGAAGTTAAGAGAAATCATGCTCTTTTGTCCTGCGCTGCTCACGATATCGAGTCACGCGATTCAAATGCAAGAAAAAGTTGCGTTTTAGCTGTGTGGGCAAGACGAGTCCATTACAGCTTGCCTCAATGTTAAGAAAATGCCGAGTTTTGCCCACAAGATAATGGTTTGCTCAATTTAACTATTTAAACTTGAAAACAAAATTTAACCAGTTTCAATTTCTTGGGTTTTAACTCCCTTTTGCTATCTTGAGCTTGAGACATTCCAAATTACTTGATTTTAGTTTTGGGGATAACCTTATAAAATTAGTAAGAGTAAAAACAACAGACACTTTTAAAGAAATTATGCAAGATTAGGTTGAGCCTCCTTAACCGCATTAAAAGTGTTCCATGGAGAGAAAGAGGTAAAGCACCATTTCTTACGGAGCATAGGGAGTCAGGAATCTATGTACAAGGCGTGTTCCCACACAATATCCAGTGAGCATAGAAACTACAGTAGGTACAAAAAGAAGTTTTATGAAATAGAATAAAAGTTAGGGAAAAAGTCAAACGTGCTGAAAAAAGAGTGAAAAAAAGAAGGTCCGTGAAAAACTATTTTACCTCGATGCAAGAAGGGCTTACTCAACTCGATGCTTGGGACCTCAAATTTTCCCCCTGGGAGCACTCATCTCCACATATACAATAGTATCCTCTTGGGAGGGATATGAAACAAAAAAGTTGAAGAAAGTCCATGGTGCTGAAAACAAGGAGAACAGTGAACAAAAGAAAGATGGTTCGTAACAAAACAAAACAAAAAAAAATTATTTCGACAAAATAATGGTCTACTTGACCTTCAGCCCGGGACCTCTCATTTTCCTCCTGAGAGTGCGTTTTCCCTACTTCAACAAAAGGCAGGCCTACCTAGCCTTCAACACACAACATTCAGACGAAACTTGGCTCGGCATCAAAGAAGTTCAAACGTTCAGCAAACTTTCAAGATAAAAAAATGCCTACAGTAATAAAGCAATACACACCGACGCACCATGTGAGGTCACAGAAACAGAATGCAGAACATCAACAAAGCTGCCCTGTTTAACAAAGCCCAAATCTAATCAAGGCAAGTACACCCAAAATGGCCTCTAATATCGCTGAAAGATGAGGCAATTTCAAAAATTTACTGCAGTCATTTTGCATGACGTATTGTTCATTGCATGGAGTGGTTTGTAGTCGTGTTTAGCAGGGCCCCCTGTTGGGTGCCATACCGAATCCCCCCCCCCCCTGGCAACCGGTAATTCAAGACAACGGCCAATAATTAAAGGTAACAGGCAATAATTAGAGGTAACAGGCAATAATTAAAGGTAACAGGCAATAATTAAAGGCAACGGACATTAATTAAGGGCAACGGACATTAATTAAGGGCAACGGGCAATAATTCAAGGAAACGGGCAATAATTCAAGGCAACGGGAAATAATTCAAGGCAACGGGCAATAATTCAAAGCAACGGGTAATAATTCAGGCAACGGGCAATAATTCAAGGCAAAGTTTCCAATTCGAAGACGTTTCTATAGAGGAAACAGAAAGATCTTTTCTCAAGTTTGGACTGAGGAAAATGCAGTATATACGCCCAAAATGTGTTCCCACGTAGGATACCCTGTGTATAGAAACAGCAAGCTAGGAAGGAAGTACAAAGAAATAGAGAAGAATGCTCCAAAAGTGAAAGAGGACACAAACGATAGAAGTCCTGAAGGTCTATCTATTGCTGAGGTGACCTAACAGTGTCCCCCCTGGGGCCTCCTACATATCCTATGTCTCCTGATGGGCCTTGCGTCAAAATGGCAGCACCACAAAAAGAATCTGCAGGTACAAATGGCCGAGCCCATCATCAGCAGGGAACAGAATTGCAGGGGCAATTACGAGGTTCACGTAGGGAGGAAGGGGAGGCAATACAGAGGCCAGGCAGCGGGTAGAGTGGGGGCACGCCGCCCCTTGTGGCTCCGGTGAGGCCATTGTGGGTGTGAGGGGGAGGGGGGTACCTCACTAGGGAGGCCATCGTGGTGGGGGGTTGGGGGGTAGGAAAAAGGGAAACGCAAAGGAAGGAAAACGGAGAAAAATGGAACAAGGGCAGAGCCCCAACTCTACACACCACACACACTCCCTCCAGCCCACACACACCACACACTCCCTCCAGCCCACACACACACCACACACTCCCTCCAGCCCACACACACACCACACACTCCCTCCAGCCCACACACACCACACACTCCCTCCAGCCCACACACACACCACACACTCCCTCCAGCCCACACACATACCACACACTCCCTCCAGCCCACGCACACACCACGCACTCCCTCCAGCCCACGCACACACCACACACTCCCTCCAGCCCACACATTCCCTCCAGCCCACACACACCACACACTCCCTCCAGCCCCCACACACCACACACTCCCTCCCTCCAGCCCACACACACCACACACTCCCTCCCTCCAGCCCACACACACCACACACTCCCTCCCTCCAGCCCACACACACACCACACACTCCCTCCCTCCAGCCCACACACACCACACACTCCCTCCCTCCAGCCCACACACACCACACACTCCCTCCAGCCCACACACACCACACACTCCCTCCCTCCAGCCCATACACACCACACACTCCCTCCCTCCAGCCCACACACACCACACACTCCCTCCCTCCAGCCCACACACACCACACACTCCCTCCAGCCCACACACACCACACACTCCTTCAGCCCACACACAACACACACTCCCTCCAGTCCACACACACCACACACTCTCTCCAGCCCACACACCACACACTCCCTCCCTCCAGTCCACACACCACACTCCCTCCCTCCAGCCCACACACCACACACTCCCTCCCTCCAGCTCACACACCACACACTCCCTCCCTCCAGCCCACACACCACACACTCCCTCCCTCCAGCCCACACACCACACACTCCCTCCCTCCAGCCCACACACCACACACTCCCTCCCTCCAGCCCACACACACCACACACTCCCTCCAGCCCACACACCACACACTCCCTCAAGCCCACACACCACACACTCCCTCCTGCCCACACACCACACACTCCCTCCTGCCCACACACCACACACTCCCTCCAGCCCACACACTACACACTCCCTCCAGCCCACACACCACACACTCCCTCCAGCCCACACTCACACAACTCCTGAATAGCAAGACCTTCCAATTAAGGCCGCTTTGTTCAATACATAAAATAGAGTTCTGTTCAAGGTCACGCCGCCTTTCAGAAGGTCAGACCTAACGACCAAATGGACGATGGTTTGCATTCATGTTCTGGGGAGTTATTATAGAGGCTTCAGCCGTTCCCAGCTGATCGTTTCCGTAATTGCCGCAATTATCCTTACTGCGATGACCGCTGCAGTCTCGGAGCAGGGAAGGTTCGTGTGGCTCTGCTGGAGGTGGTGGTGACTTTGTGTTCTTTTGAGCGCGGGGGCTAAATTGATGTGTCTGTTCGCGCATATAGGGAAATTTCTGATTTTGTTTTAAGTGGAAATGTTTTGCTGTGAGCTAGGTGTTTGGCTGCTCTGATGAGTGATCCTTATGGGTGGATGTGTGTTCAAAATATGAAGTTGAGGTTTTTGGTCGCTGAAAGGGCACTCAGACGCGCTGCTCAGGTGTGCCATTTACAGCTATAGTGAGAGTGTATATATACATTACACACACATTCATATATATATACACACACACAATATACACTTACACATACACTCGACTACAGACACTCATTTCATCCCGACCAACTTGCACATTTAGACTTCCATTTTCAAACGCATCGCTCTACGCTTAAAAACTTCATGCACCACAGGCATGAGCGACTCAAAATACCATCTGAAGACCACAATCACGCTCGCTGTTCAGTGTCCGCTCATCTCGCCTAAACCGCACCTAAGAGCCGCTCCACATCATTGACCTCTTAGGGCAGAAACGTTCCAACCATGGAATGCTGCGCTAAACATTACGGGCGTGAGTCTGTGAATCTAAATGCGATATTTTATTGCTGTTGCTATGAAATATCAGTTTTGGTAGTATAAAATATCCGTTATACATAAGATGTAAAATATCCGTTACACTAACAATATAAAATATCCGTTACACTTATAATATAAAATATCCGTTACACTAATAATATAAAATATCCGTTACACTAACAATATAAAATATCCGTTACACTAATAATATAAAATATCCGTTACACTAACAATATAAAATATCCGTTACACTAATAATATAAAATATCCGTTACACTAATAATATAAAATATCCGTTACACTAACAATATAAAATATCCGTTACACTTATAATATAAAATATCCGTTACACTAACAATATAAAATATCCGTTACACTAATAATATAAAATATTCGTTACACTAATGATATAAAATATCCGTTACACTAATAATATAAAATATCCGTTACACTAATAATATAAAATATCCGTTACACTTATAATATAAAATATCCGTTACACTAATAATATAAAATATCTGTTACACTAACAATATAAAATATCCGTTACACTTATAATATAAAATATCCGTTACACTAATAATATAAAATATTCGTTACACTAATAATATAAAATATCCGTTACACTAATAATATAAAACTAGCAGGACCCGTGGAAATTCCACGGACAATGTCATCAATAAGCTTTGGGAACCCGTGAGAAAATTCCGTCAACATTATTTAACAAATTTGAACATAACATATTCTAACCTATCTTGTCCTAACATATGCTAACCAAATCTATCCTAACCTAATTGGTCAATATTACCTAACAAATTCTTACATAACATATTTTAACCTAACTCATCCAAAACTAACATATACTAACCTATACTATCTCAACGTATCGTATCCTAAGTGAAGCTATCCTGATAATTAGGAAAATATAAAAAGGAATTAGGAAAACATAACATCAACCCGTAAAAAATTTCGTCGACATAACCTACCTAACCTACCCAAACCTAACATATACTAACCTGCCCCAACCAAAGCTACACTGATAATATGTCAAAAATAAAAAACGTGTACCCGTTAAAAAATTTCCTCAACATTATCTAACAAATTCGACCATAACCCATTCTAACCTAAGCTATCCCAACCTAACATATTCTAACCTAACTCTTCCTGACCTAAGCTAACCAAACCTATCATGAAAATATGTCAAACATAAAAAACGTGGACCCTTCATAAAATTCTGTCAACATTACCTAACCTATCCTAACCTAACATATCTTAACCAATCCTATCCTGATAATACGACAAACATAAAAAACCGTGAATCCGTAAAAAATTTCATCGACATAACCTACCTAACCTATGCTAACCTAACCTATCCTAACCTACCCTAATCGAAGCTATACTGATGATATGTCATATAAAAACCTTGTCCCCGTGCAAAAATTTCATCAATATTATCTAACAAATTCAACCATAACCCATTCTAACCTAAGCTATAGCTCCTAACCTAACATTCTAACCTATCTCTTCCTGACCTATTCAATCAAAGCCTATCCTATCCTAACCCATCCTATCCTAACCTATCCTATCCAAACCTATTCTATCCTATCCTAACCTATCCTGTCCAAACATATCATATCCAAACATATCATATCCTAACCTATCATATCCTAGCCTATCATATCCTAACCTATCATATCCTAACCTATCCTCACCTAACTTATCCCATCGTATCCTAACCTAACTTAACCAATGTAATCGTTAAGCTAGGTGTACGCGTGAGAAAATTCGGTCAACATTAACCAACAAGTTCTAACAACATATTTTAAACTAACCTATCCTAACATATATACACTAACCTATCCTATGCTAACGGAAGCTTTCCTGATAATATGTCAAACATAAAAACCGTAGCCCGTGAATAAATGTCGTCAACATTACGTAACCTATGCTAACTATCCTAACCTAACCTATCCTAACCTAACCTATCCTGACCTTACCTATCCTAACCTAACCTATCCTAACCTAACCTATCCTGATCTTGCCTATCCTAACCTAACTCAACCTATCCTAACCCTACCTATCCAAACTGAACTAATGTCATTGTTAAGCTAGGTGGACCCATGAAAAAATTCGGTAAACATTACCTAAGAGAATCTAAAATAACATATTCCAACCTAACCCATGCTAACCTAACATGTACCAACCTATCCTATCCATTCTGCTTGTTTCCTTATGCATAGTATGTTCGTAGACACGATACCGCGAGTCACGGCGCCTTCATAATAATGAGTAGAAATCCGTGTGGATTACACGGTTTCAATAATTAACTCACTTTCAAGCATTTAAGGTTGAAGTATGAAGCAAATGTATTTTATTGGAATTCTTTGATATGGAAAGATTCCTGAAATAATTACTGTAATTTTAAATCAAATTTTTATGTAATGCAAAGTTTCAAAAATGCAAGAAAAATGAAAGAAAAATAAAAAATAAAAGAAAATGAAAAAGAAAAATGAATGAATAAATAGAGAAAATTGAAATAAAAACTTTTAATTGAATAAAAATATAAAAAAATTAGAAAAAAATGAATATATTTAAAAAATAAATCAATAAAAATATATCATTGAACAAACTGTAAAAAATAAAACAAAAATAAATAAAAAACAATAAAAAAATATAAATAAAAACCAACAAAAAACAATAAAAAATAGAAATAAACAAAAAAAAAAATAAGTGAATAAAATAAAAAAAAGGAAAAAATGAAAAAAAATTGAAAAATAAAAAATTGAAAATAAATAAAAAATTGAAAAAATGATAATTGGAAACAAATTGAGAAAAAAACTGAAAATTAAAAAAAAAATAAAAAATTGAAAAATAGTATAAAAATATTGAATATATTGAAAAATTATCATATAATAAATTTACGAAGAAAAAGTAAAAAAAAAAAAATTCAAAAATTAAAAAATTAGTAAAAAATAAAAAAATAAATAAAAAATTAGAAAAAAACGAAAAATGGGAATAAATAACAAATTAAATTAAAATATTAAAAAAATGGTACATAAAAATTAGAAAATAAAAAAATTGAAAAAAAATGAAATAAACAACCTATACATAATTTAAAAATAAATATGCAAAAATGTAGAAAAATAAATGATAAATAAAGAATTAACAAATTGAGAAAAATAAATAAATTGCAAAAAAAATAAAAAAATAAAAAAAAATTTAGGAAAAAATGAAATAATAAACAAACAATAAAATTTGGAAAAAACGAAAAAATAAAGATTAGATTAGTCGTTAGTTTTAGCCTCCCTACCCAGCAAAAATTGCGATCCAAAGAGAGGAAGGAGGAAGGCACCATTTAGTATGGAGTTAAGGAAACGCGGAATCTACGCAGAAAGGCATAGAAACAGTTAGTTGTGAAAGAAGATTATGAAACAAGACCAAAGTTGAAGAAGACAGTAGTAGGTGCTGAAAAACAGGACAGCAGTGAACCGAAAAAAGGTGGTCCTTAACATAACAAAAACATTTTATTTCAACAAAAAGAAGGCCTACCTAACTCTCAGCTCAGGCCCTCACATTGTCCCCCTGGGAGCGCTAGTTCCCATAGATACAATAGTTGTATCCCCCTGAGGGGGAAAAAATAAAGAATAAGAAAAATTAAAATTGGGAAAAAATAAAAAAATAAAAAAAGTGTATAAATAAATAAATAAAAAAAAAGAATTAAAAATGGGGAATGAATAAAAAATTAGAAAAATAAATAACAATTCCAAAAAAATGAAAAATTTTAAAAAAATTGAAAATTTAAAAAAAATAAATAAAAAACAATTGAAATATATTATAAAATAATTACCAAATTAACGAAAGTTACCAAATCAAAAATAGATTACCAAATAAAATAAAAATTAACGTACAAAAAATACTTCATATAAAATAAATACCCTCCCCTAACTCACCTATCCTATCAAGCCTATTAGATGTAGAGCGTTACCCACGAATTTAGTTTTAAGCGTATTAATATATAGATATTCGTTACACTAATAATATAAAATATCCGCTACACTAATAATATAAAATATCTGTTACACTAACAATATAAAATATCCGTTACACTAATAATATAAAATATCCGTTACACTAATAATATAAAATATCCGTTACACTAATACTATAAAATATCTGTTACACTAATAATATAAAATATCTGTTACACTAATACTATAAAATATCCGTTAAAATAATACTATAAAATATCCTTTCTAACAATAATATAAAGTATCTGTTATAATAGTAATCTAAAATATCCTTTAATAAATTATTATAAAATATCCGTTACATATCATTCTGTTTTATTGCCTTGCCTTTACTTGATCAAGTCACTGGGCTTCGTTCCTGAGTTGCGAGCTACAGAGGGGCATTTAAGAAACGTTATTTTGCGATTTTCTCAGTTACTCAAAAGAGACGAACGGAGATATTTCCCGAGTCAGGCTTTCCACTTTCGTACCATGACACTCGCTGGCGTACAATGAGGATCAGTTCCCATCGTATCAACAAACTCATCAGAATAAATCAATGAAAATGTAGGAGAAATATTTAGCCATTTTATTTAGGTACTCATATTTTTTAGCATTTTTTTGGTACTTATATTACCGTTATCATAACCACCATTAAATTAAACTGGCACCGGCATTACGTAGTCACCGACGTCATAACGAGAGGAAGTGACTGTCACTCGACAATGAACTTTGAAGAACACATTAGGGCACAAATTTCACAAGGAATAAAATATATTAGGACTGTTTATGAAAGTGGATTTTGAAATCCACTTTAACTGCAAAGAGTTACCATTGTGCATAGGAAAAATAAATAAAATGAGAAATACGATACCTCGAGGTTGATTGGAATCGTCGTTCCGTCGCTCAGGTTCTTTATGACCAGCACCTCCTCCAGAAGGTGCGTCGTTACTCTTGTTGGACCCCGCTGCCTCCTCCACCTTCTTGCTGACGTCTCGAGAACGGGTCTGGGACGGGGCCGGGCTTCTGGGACGTTCCTGGGTCTGGGACTTGTCACTGGGACGGTCCTGGGTCTGGGACCTGTCACTGGGACGGTCCTGCTTTTGAGACGTATCACTGGGACGGTCTTGAGATTGTGACGACCGCCTCTGACTCACATTTTGATAGCGCGCTCGCATTGCATCATCGCTCTGAACAGGAGAGCGTTTGCCGTGCTCATCCAGCAGCTGTATGGCAGGCGGCGAAGGCGGCCCGATGTAGTTGGAGTTGGGGGGTGCCTCCACCAGCCGCTGTTTGCTGTACAGGTGCGAGTACACGTCTCGCAGGTCGCTCGTGTAGATCTTGCCTGGCTCGAGCAGCAGCACTTTCTTGGCCCCTGAATATTTGCTGGCGCGCAGCATCCAGGGTCGCAGCAGGCAGAGGATGGAGGTGCTCACCGTGATGAAGATATCGGAGGACCAGCCCCCCAGCATCAGTTGGTCCCACACCCACATGCTCGCGCTCACGCTCAGCACGCCCATGAATGCCTGTGGCCAGAGTAGATGAGTTAGTTCAAGTCTCACTAGCTTCTGCGAAGGGATTACAAAGAGACCAGGAAAGATAGCAGCAACAAGTTCACGGATTAGTTAGATGAATAATTTTAAACCCCCTTTAGCTACAACAAAGTAGTTAAAAATAGGAATAAAGAAGGCCCCATTTTTTTATGGCTTTAGGGATTAGTAAGGTAAGTTAGTTTAAGCCTCACTAACCATAACATAGGTGTCATAAAGAGAGAAAGAACGAAGGCACCATGGAGTTCATGGATTGGATGAGTTAGTTTAAGCCTCCCTAGCTACAACAAAGGGGTTATAAAGAGAAGAATAGAGAAGGCCCCATGGAGCTCACGGATTACTTAGACAATTTATTTTAAAACCTCCCTAGCTACAACAAAGGGGAAAAAAGAAGGCACTATTTAGCGCGGTGTTTAGAGATTAGTTGGTTGAATAAGTTAAGCGAAGCCCTCTAACCACAAGAAAGGTGTTCCAGTAGGAGGAAGAAGAAGACCCCGTTTAGCATGGGTTTCAGGGATTAGTTAGACAAGTTGATTTGAGCTTCCCTAACGCTAAAAAATGATCTAAAGGGAGGAAGGAACGAAGAACCATTTGGATCAACTTCCGAGGACGGAAAATCTATGTTCAAGTTGTGTTCTCACACAAGATCCCTGCGCATAGGAAGAGTAAGAGAAGTTCATGCAACAGGATGAAAGTTGAAGGAGAAATTCATAGATGCCGAGAAACCGAACAGTGAACTGAAAAAGGATGGTCCGCATCAGCACAAAAATCCTATTTCATATCAACACATTAAAAAAATCTAACTTTATTTCAACAAAAGGAAGTTCAACGAAGCATTTAGCGCGGGGGCTCACATTTTCTCTAAGAGTGTGTGAGATACAACAATGGAAACCCTATGATCACATTTTCTCTCTTGAGTGTAATTTCTAAAGCTACAATAGATGTAACCCTATGAGAGAGCCTGCATCCAGGTGTTCAGGTTAGATTAGATGTTAGTTCAAGCCTCCCTAACCGCAACAAAGGCGATCCAACAAGAGGAAGGAGGAGGGCACCATTCGGTAAGGAGGTCAGGGAATGCGGAATCTATACAGAAGAGGCATAGGCACAGTAAGTTCAGAAAGAAGTTCACGAAACAAAATAAAAGTTGAAGAAGAAAGTAGTAGGTGCTGTAATATAGGATAATAATGTACCGAAAAAAATGGTCCTTGACAAAACAAACATTTTATTTCGACAGAAAGAAGGCCTACCTAGCTCTCAGCTCGGGACCTGACATATTTCCAATGGGAGTGCTAATTCCTAACTAAGCAAGATTTGTGTCTTCCTGAGGGGAAAACAAAAAAGTATAATGAATAAAATAACATGAATGAAGAACAATGAAGAACAATAAATTATTATGTATAAAAGAAATAACAAATGAAGAACAATTAGGAGCAAACATAATAAATTAAATAAATAAAAAACGAATAACAATAAAAAATGAAAAGAAACAGACACAGAAGCAGAGAATAGAGTCCAGCTGAGCGTACCTGAGCGATCCACTTCCTGACGAAGATGGCGGGGTCGGTGAGCAGCTGCAGCTGACCGCCCTGCACCTCAGCTGAGGCAGGCAGCTCCTGCAGCTGAGCGTACAGCCTCGCTGCAGCTGACGGGCTCTTGTCCAGCGCCTCAGGCGGGAATACCTGGTCACCATTGTTGTTAGTTGGTCAGCATCATTGTTATTTCATCATGGGAAAACCCAAAAATAATAATGGTAATAATAATAGCTATTATTTTATCATGATTATTTCACCAATAATTAGTGGTGATGATCATTTTGTTATTATTATTTTTACTATTTAATTTTTTTAGTGATAATCATCATTCTGTTATTTTTAGTGATAATTATAATTTGGTTATCCTCAGGGATAATTAACAGTTCGTTATTCTCAGGGATGATTACCATTTCGTTAGTGTTAGTGATGACTATCATTTCGTAGTTATTAGTGATAACTATCACTTCTTTATTATTAGTGGTAATTATTTCGTTATAATTAGTGATAATTTTCATTTCATTATTGGTGATAATTATCATTTCATAGTTATTATTATTATTATCATTGCTTCATTATTATTGTTTGTTATTTTCATAAATAGAGCTCATTGTCGCTATTGTTTTTATTACTCTTATATCAACGATTAACTACCACCACCGCCATCAATCAATCGAAACGTTAGGAAAAAGAGGGTCGAAACGCTTAAAGAAGGGTGCTTGAGAAGTTTAAAATAGCGGTCAGGCTTTGATTAATAAATTTTTGCCATCTATAAAGAATTAAGATTGAGCTAAATCAATTACAGTCAATGACTTACTATGAATATGCAAGAGACGTTCAACGAGCTCCTACATTCAATGATCACGGAGTACTTGCAGGAAAATAGCACTTTTGGCATACCGTGAAAAATTACTGAAATGCAGCTTAAAGCTCATTGAAGAGAGTATTTTCAGTTAATGATTTTCCTATAATGAATTAGAATATAATTACAGAGCATTTCGTGTTCTAAGATTCGCATGAGTTTGTTTAGTTTTCTAGGCCAAAATTTCGAGAAAGATAGTTAAATACTGGTTGTAAAGTCCGCAGAGTTATGACACTTTTCACAAGGAATTTGAATTGGCGATGGAACAGGAGATGATAAAATTTACAAGTTCATATATCCGTTCAATTTTGCCCTATTTTTGGTTCAATAAACTACTGATCTAATAAGTTAATGAATTAAGCATGGGATTTACAAATGCTTTGACCTGGACGAGAGCGTCCGGTTTACGCGGATGGAATTTTCATAATGCTTCTGACCGACCAGTAGTCACAAACTCAATTTTCATAAATACTTAATCGAAGCTAAATGAAGGAACAATTTAGGAAATTTTTACTGTCTTAAAAATTGCTTACTACGATTGGCTTTAGGTTGAGTTGAATTTTGAACTTCAGTTAAACCTATCGCGGTCAACGCGGTAAAAAATGTGTTTAATCGAGGTATTTTTTATCTACAAAAAGTTACTCACGTTTATTTCTGAAAATTCTGCCCTAAAATGGTTTGTTAATTTATAATTTTTGTGACCACATTGGAGGTATAATAAAGCTAGAAAACTGGAAACTTGTATTAATATAGTTCATTATCGAACAGGGAAATCAAGATTTATAACTGTGCTAGGCTGTCAACGGCATCAGAGAACAAAAATAAACAATATTCAAACCAGAACATTAAAAATGTTCAAACCAAGTAATAAAGAAAAAATAGCTAGAAATTCCAGCGTAAGATTCACCTACCTTACCATAGGCGGTGCAAGTTGCAAGAGTTGACGTTTAAAAAATGCTTTATAAAAGCTGTGATAATACGTTGTATTGCTTGGTTGCACCTCCACAGCCCCACCTCTACAGCCCCACCTCTACAGCCCCACCTCTACAGCCCCACCTCTACAGCCCCACCTCTACAGCCCCACCTCTACAGCCCCACCTCTACAGCCCCACCTCTACAGCCCCACCTCTACAGCCCCACCTCTACAGCCCCACCTCTACAGCCCCACCTCTACAGCCCCACCTCTACAGCCCCACCTCTACAGCCCCACCTCTACAGCCCCACCCCTACAGCCCCACCTCTACAGCCCCACCTCAACAGCCTCACCTTAACAGCCACCTTGGTAGCCTGGTTGGCTAAGGAGTCTTTGATGTGGCTGTAGTAGAAGGAGTCCTGTTCTTTGAGTGTTGCCAACGCTCGGTCCGCCATCGCAAAAATGGCGTCGTGTTTTGGTAAGAGCAGGCTGGTGACCTGCGTCAGTAGGAAGGCCACGTGCAGGTTCTCCGAGTCTGGCAATTGAAAAAAAGTAAATTAGGTGAGTTAGTTTTGGCTGCCCTAGCCAGAGAAATGGTGTTCCAAAGAGAGGGAGGATGTTGAAAAGAATTAGATTCGGTGAGTTAGTTTTGGCAGCCGATGTCAGAGAAAAGGTGCTCCAAAGAGAGGAAGGATGAAGGCGCTGTTTAGTCTAGAGTTGAAGGAACGGAGAGTTTATGCACAAGGTGTGTTCTCATGTAAGATCTTTTCTGTATGGAAGCTGTAAGTTGAGAAGGAAGTTTATGGAACAAGATGAAAGTTGAAGTAATAAATGCTGCAAAATAAGATAACTGAAACGATGAAAGATTCTGCGTAACAAAATGAGGGGCGCGATCTGTAACAGAGCATCAGAACTAGTCTTGAATGGTGGAGGGGAATTTTCAACAGGTGTTCATATCTTCAACTTTTCAACAACAATTGAAAAGTGAAAAAAAGTTATTTCACCATGTTTGGTGGGTAAATTTCCGTTATATGAATTTTTCCTCGACTCACAACTACACTCTGCCTTTCTTTTTTTGGTCCGTAAGCGGTGTGTATATATAGTATATATACACCATCCTAATGAGGCACAGCCGGAATTGTGCCCTCTTCTTTGCTGGAAACATGGGAAGTACAGAAATATTACGCCTCGCCGCACCGGGGCTGAGGATAGGTTTCTTCTGTTAACACCTGAGTCCTACACCCTACTGCCCCTTGGTTGAAAACCGCTTCCTCCTAATTCACCCGAATCCAACCCCCCACCGCACCTTGGTTGAGGTCAGCTTCCTTCTGAGATAGTGCAGACGTCCTACACCCCACCGCACCTTGGTTGAGGTCGGCTTGGCCGCGGTAGGCGGTGCGGAGGGCGACCACGTGGTGCACGTGGCAGGAGCTGAAGTTGTCAGAGTGCACGTCCGCCACGTTCAGGATCCGCGCCGTGCGCATCGAGTAGTCGTCCGTGTCCAGCGGCTTGTACACCTGGCACTCGTCGAACGCCTGCGCGCAGATCGCCGTTAGGTTCTTCTTTTTGTTAAGGTGTTTCCTTTTAGTTAATGATGTTCACCTAATAGTTGTCAAAGGTCTGAACAGAGGTCGGTATGAGATCGTTCTTTTTGTTAAGGTTTACCTTTCAGTTAATGAAGTACACCAAACAGCCAACGAATGTCTGCGAAGAGATCGGTGTTAGGTTGTTCTTTTGGTTAAGGTTTACCTTTCAGTTCATGATGCTCCCCAGACAGTTGTCGAATATCTGTGTAGTAATCGGGGTGAGATTGATTTTTTTTGTTCACGTTTTCCTCACAATTAATAAAGTACACTTAAGAGTCGACGACTATCTGCACAAAGATCGGTGCGAGACTGTTCCTTTTGTTAAGGGTCATCTTTCAATAATGATTTACACTGGTCACTCGTCGAACACCTGCAAGCAGATCGGGGTCAAATAACTTCTTTTGGTAATATTTTCCTGACAGGTAATGATGCACACCTAATAGTGGTTAAAGATCTGCACAGAGGTCAGTATGAGATCATTCTTTTTGTTAACTTTTTCCTTGCAGTTAATGATGTATACCTGACAGTCGTCGGACGCTTGCCCGGTAATCAGTGTTAGATAATTCCTTTTGTTGATTCTTTAAATTAGAGTTAATAATGTGTATTAAACAGTGGTCGGACGTCTGCACAATAATCTGCACAGTAATTGTTTTTTTGGTTAATATTTTCCTCACAGTTAATGGTTTAAGCCTGATAATTGCCAAACGTCTACACGGAGATCGGTATTAGATTGTTTATTTTTAGCATTTCAAACAGCTAATGGAATTCACCAAATAGTTGTCGAACGTCTGCAGAGATAACGTTATGATATTGTTCTT
Source organism: Morinoia aosen (assembly GCA_030386875.1). Lineage (NCBI taxonomy): Eukaryota > Metazoa > Arthropoda > Malacostraca > Amphipoda > Talitridae > Morinoia > Morinoia aosen. The sequence goes on from CM059579.1 coordinate 74,604,862, forward strand.
TTTGTCAACATTTTACTTGCAGTTAATGAAACACGCCTGACAGTGGTCGAATGTCTGCGCAGTAATCGGGGTGAGATTCTTTTTGTTAGTCCTTTACCTTTCAGTAAATGATGCTCTGCAAACAGTCAAAGTCTGTACCAGTAATCTGGGTGATATTTTTTTTGTTGAGGTTTACTTCTCAGTTAATGAAGTACTCGAAACAGGGATCGAATATCTGCACTGAGATTGGCATGAGGTTGTTCTTTTTGTTGACATTTTACTTTCAGTTTATGGTGTACATCTGACAGCTGTCGAACGTCCATATAAGCGATGAGTTGCACTTGCGCCATCCAGCGGGGACGCAGCTCTTAGATTTGCACCAACTTAATCAATATATAGTTACAAAAACTTAATTTATCGTTACCAAAGCTTAACCAATTTATCGTTACCAAAACTTGATCAATTTATCGTTACAAAAACTTGATCAATTTATCGTTACCAAAACTTGATCAATTTATCGTTACCAAAACTTGATCAATTTATCGTTACCAAAACTTGATCAATTTATCGTTACCAAAACTTGATCAATTTATCGTTACCAAAACTTGATCAATTTATCGTTACCAAAACTTGATCAATTTATCGTTACCAAAACTTGATCAATTTATCGTTACCAAAACTTGATCAATTTATCGTTACCAAAACTTGATCAATTTATCGTTACCAAAACTTGATCAATTTATCGTTACCAAAACTTGATCAATTTATCGTTACCAAAACTTGATCAATTTATCGTTACCAAAACTTGATCAATTTATCGTTACCAAAACTTGATCAATTTATCGTTACCAAAACTTGTTCAATTTATCGTTACAAAAACTTAATCAATTTATCGCTACCAAAGCTTAATAAATTTATCGTTACCAAAACTTAATCAATTTATAGTTACCAACAAATTCAGCGTTGCCACTGCCTAAAAATTTGACAGACAGCTGACCTCGATGACAGCGGAGTCGATGGCGCCGCCGTTCTTGCTGCGCGTGACCCTGGGCAGCTTCTGCTTCTTGGCCTCCTTGGTGAGCGCCGCAGTGAAGAGCTTCAGCTTCTCCAGCATCCAGCTCTGGTCGTCCCGCAGCCTCAGCGACTTGTCCCTCGACGCCAGCACCTCCGTCCACACGACGCGGCGCAGCGCCCCCGGGAGCGGGATCTTCTTGCCCGCCAAGCTGTGGCCCAATACGTGCAAGGTAGGTTTTGATGTGGTGTGGTCAGGTTTGGTGTGGTGTGGTCAGGTTTGGTGTGGTGTGGTCAGGTTTGGTGTGGTGTGGTCAGGTTTGGTGTGGTGTGGTCAGGTTTGGTGTGGTGTGGTCAGGTTTGGTGTGGTGTGGTCAGGTTTGGTGTGGTGTGGTCAGGTTTGGTGTGGTGTGGTGTGGTGTGGTCAGGTTTGGTGTGGTGTGGTCAGGTTTGGTGTGGTGTGGTCAGGTTTGGTGTGGTGTGGTCAGGTTTGGTGTGGTGTGGTCAGGTTTGGTGTGGTGTGGTCAGGTTTGGTGTGGTGTGGTCAGGTTTGGTGTGGTGTGGTCAGGTTTGGTGTGGTGTGGTAGGTTTGGTGTGGTGTGGTCAGGTTTGGTGTGGTGTGGCAAGTTTGGGGGTGGTGTGGCAAGTTTGGGGGTGGTGTGGCAAGTTTGGGGGTGGTGTGGCAAGTTTGGGGGTGGTGTGGCAAGTTTTGGGGTGGTGTGGCAAGTTTTGGGGTGGTGTGGCAAGTTTTGGGGTGGCGTGGCAAGTTTTGGGGTGGTGTGGTAAGTTTTGGTGTGGTGTGGTAAGTTTTGGGGTGGTGTGGTAAGTTTTGGTGTGGTGTGGTAAGTTTTGGTGTGGTGTGGTAAGTTTTGGTGTGGTGTGGTAAGTTTTGGTGTGGTGTGGTAAGTTTTGGTGTGGTGTGGTAAGTTTTGGTGTGGTGTGGTAAGTTTTGGTGTGGTGTGGTAAGTTTTGGTGTGGTGTGGTAAGTTTTGGTGTGGTGTGGTAAGTTTTGGAGTGGTGTGGTAAGTTTTGGTGTGGTGTGGTAAGTTTTGGGGTGGTGTGGTAAGTTTTGGGGTGGTGTGGTAAGTTTTGGGGTGGTGTGGTAAGTTTTGGGGTGGTGTGGTAAGTTTTGGGGTGGTGTGGTAAGTTTTGGGGTGGTGTGGTAAGTTTTGGGGTGGTGTGGTAAGTTTTGGGGTGGTGTGGTAAGTTTTGGGGTGGTGTGGTAAGTTTTGGGGTGGTGTGGTAAGTTTTGGGGTGGTGTGGTAAGTTTTGGGGTGGTGTGGTAAGTTTTGGGGTGGTGTGGTAAGTTTTGGAGAGTTTGAATGCTCTAAAAGCCAGTTAGGTACGAGAAGTGCCGGGTATTGCGAGAACTACTGAAATTATTAATTTATAGGAAATGGCTCTTTAAAAGATAAAGTTAGTTGTCTTATGAGAATGTTACGAGAACTGGCAAAATTACGAGTCTTTAGAGGTTTAGCACTTTGAAACACCGAGATAGTTTCGTTTGGTAAATCTTACCAGAAACGCTGAAAATATGGAGAACATTTCAAATGATTTTAACTATCTAAAGGACCAATTGTATTGTTAAAATAATGTAAGGTGAAGCGCCGAAAATACGGCAAATTTTTAGTGTGTTTCACCTCCCTGAAGTACCAGGTTCTCATCTTGTGAAGAAATAACGTTCCAATTACCACTCATACTGTGCAGACGGGCGCGAACTTGTCAACGAAACAGTTTCTAAATGGCAGTTACAGCCGATTTTCGAGTTACACACTTAAAGGAACTCTCAACACGCTGACTGTGATGGGTTAAACTAAAGTTCAATATTAAGTTCACATTGGACGTCAAAAGTTGTTAGCAATTTTTATAAGTATCAAGCATTAACTGGGTCCAATAAGTATCATTAAGTACCAAACATTAACTGGGTCCAATAAATATCATTACGTACCAAACATTAACTGGGTCTAATAAATATCATTAAGTACCAAACATTAACTGGGTCCAATAAATATCATTAAGTACCAAACATTAACTGGGTCCAATAAATATCATTAAGTACTAAACATTAACTGGGTCCAATAAATATCATTAAGTACCAAACATTAACTGGGTCCAATAAATATCATTAAGTACCAAACATTAACTGGGTCCAATAAATATCATTACGTACCAAACATTAACTGGGTCTAATAAATATCATTAAGTACCAAACATTAACTGGGTCCAATAAATATCATTAAGTACCAAACATTAACTGGGTCCAATAAATATCATTAAGTACTAAACATTAACTGGGTCCAATAAATATCATTAAGTACCAAACATTAACTGGGTCCAATAAATATCATTAAGTACCAAACATTAACTGGGTCAAATAAATATCATTACGTACCAAACATTAACTGGGTCCAATAAATATCATTAAGTACCAAACATTAACTGGGTCCAATAAATATCATTAAGTACCAAACATTAACTGGGTCCAATAAATATCATTAAGTACTAAACATCAACTGGGTCCAATAAATATCATTAAACACCAAACATTAACTGGGTCCAATAAATATCATTAAACACCGAGCATTAACTGGGTCCAATAAATATCATTAAGTACTAAACATTAACTGGGTCCAATAAATATCATTAAGTACCAAACATTAACTGGGTCCAATAAATATCATTAAGTACCAAACATTAACTGGGTCCAATAAATATCATTAAGTACTAAACATCAACTGGGTCCAATAAATATCATTAAACACCAAACATTAACTGGGTCCAATAAATATCATTAAGTACTAAACATTAACTGGGTCCAATAAATATCATTAAGTACCAAACATTAACTGGGTCCAATAAATATCATTAAGTACCAAACATTAACTGGGTCAAATAAATATCATTACGTACCAAACATTAACTGGGTCCAATAAATATCATTAAGTACCAAACATTAACTGGGTCCAATAAATATCATTAAGTACCAAACATTAACTGGGTCCAATAAATATCATTAAGTACTAAACATCAACTGGGTCCAATAAATATCATTAAACACCAAACATTAACTGGGTCCAATAAATATCATTAAACACCGAACATTAACTGGGTCCAATAAATATCATAAAGTACCAAACATTAACTGGGTCCAATAAATATCATTTAGTACCAAACATTAACTGGGTTGTCAAAAGAGCGGAAGGAGGAAGGCACCATTTAGTATGGAGTTGAGGGAGCAAGAGTTCAACAGAAAGTTAAGCAGAAATTTCGGAAACAAGATAAAAGTTGACGTACGTAGTAGGTACAAAGAAACAGTACAGCAGTGATCCGAAAAATGATGATCCATAATAAAACAAAAAAAATATTTTTCTGTTTCAGCAGAAGAAGGTTTTCCTACCCTCCCCCTAGGAGCGCTTGTTCCCATAGATACAATAGTTGTATCCGCCTAAAGGATGTTCTACAGGAATGGCACAGGTTATTGTAGGGTGAAATGAGCATCATGATATTGTAGCATCAATATCATGAGCATCATGATATTGTAGGGTGAAATGAGCATCATGATTAGCTTCCTTCACAACAAGCGCACTCTGCGCAGACGTTTATAAATCAACACACTAATACAGCTTAAAACTGGTAGACGACTTCAAAGCAGCTCTGTGGATATGGCAGCGACATAATTGGGCTCTAAACTTTATTGTCTTAACTCTGATAAATCAGCCAGCGAGGGCAAGCTGAAAAATTGCGCTCAGACCATTCTTGAATAGAAGCAAAAGTTGAGACAAGTTGAAGTTGTCGAATTAAACTCACAATTATTTGGATTAGTAAAAAAAATACATCCACTGATAGGTGCAGAGCGTCGCATGCATTACTAAGACCATCATATCAAGTGTTCCTACTTTTGAAGCATTACTTTCTTCTTTGTATACTGGACATTCGTAAAGCACAACCAACATAATCAAGATCATCACTAAAAAGAGTTCCCACATTTTTTTTCCTGTACTAGCTATTTGCACAGCACGACCAGCATAACCAAAATTCAAAACAGGAATTCTTACATTCCCCTTCGAATACTGGACATTTATAGAGCACAACCAGCATAACCAAAACCACTAAAAACAGGGGTTCCTACCTTCCTCTTCGTGAACTAGATATTTACAGAGCACAACCAGCATAAACAAAACCACTAAAAACAGGGGTTCCTACCTTCCTCTTCGTGAACTAGATACATACAGACCACAACCAACATAACTAAAACCACTAAAAACAGGTGTTCCTACCTTCCTCTTCGTGAACTAGATATATAAACCACAACCAACACAACTTAAACCACTAAAAACAGGGGTTTCTACCTTCCTCTTCGTGAACTAGATATATAAACCACAACCAACATAACTAAAACCACTAAAAACAGGGGTTTCTACCTTCCTCTTCGTGAACTAGATATTTGCAGAGCACACCCAGCACAGACAGCATAACCAAGACCATCACTACAGAGAAGGGCTCCCACCTTTGAATGAACGCCTTCTTCTTGGTGGGCTGCTTGGCGAGCAAGGTGACAATGCTGTTGCCGGCGACCCTGGTGTGGGGACCCCCTTCCTCCACCAGCTGCAGGAGGGAGGCCTCGGGGTCTCCACCCCCTTTGTCCACCCTCTGCTGTTCCTGCTGTACGCGCTTCTGCAGCCCCTGTCGGAAGACGCTGCGTGCAGCCAGCAGGTAGCGGTACAGCTCGTCGTCAACCGAATGCTCGTTGTAGAGCCGGGGGTAACCGCAGTCCTGAGGTCAGATTTAGGGATTTTATGTCAGAGGGTAACTGGAATCCTGGCGTCATATTTGGAGATCTTACGACATAGGGTAACCGCAGTCCTGGTGTCAGATATTAATATTTTACGCTATTTTAGCGACACATATGTCTGCGTAACTTTCGCTGTTGACTCGACTACCACGAGCTGAAACGTCCAGTCACAAATTAAGCTAAGAATTTTAATTTGAAATTACTAGGAGTATTGTTATGTAGACGTCTGTGATTTCAGTTTGCACATCCAGACGCAAGTAAACCTCATAATTTCCATTCTAAATTATTAGACGTATCGCTATTTAAGCGTCTGATGTTTCAGTTTGCACGTCCTGCTATTCACGAGATAAGCACGGTTTTTCTTCAATAACGAGACGTGCAGAAGTGTAAATGCATATAGGGACAATTTTCAATTTTTTACATCTCTGAAACATAGTTCACTTTTCTTTTAATAAATGCGATAGTGGGCAGTTTCTTCAGTTTCAGTGGGGCAGTACCTGTTGAGAGATTGCATTTCCTTCAATCAATAATTACTAGGAATTACAACTCACGTTCATGGCTTTGTCGAGGGATTTCTTGAGAAACTCCGTCATCTCCTCCAGGTACTTCTCCTTGCGGGCCGGCAGCATCTTGGGCGCCTCCTGGCGGTGCAAGCTACTGTGATTTACGTTAATGACCGTCCTAAACTCACTGTACCTAGGATAGATTAGATTAGTCGTTAGTTTTAGCCTCCCTACCCGCAGCAACAAATGCGATCCAAAGAAAGGAAGGAGGAAGGCACCATTTAGTATGGAGTTAAGGAAACGCGAAATCTACGCAGAAAGGGCATAGAAACAGTAAGTTACGAAAGAAGATTAGGAAACAAGACCAAAGTTGAAGAAGAAAGTGGTAGGTGCTGAAGAACAGGACAGCAGTGAACCGAAAAAAGGTGGTCTTTAACATAACAAAAACATATTTCAACAAAAAGAAGGCCTACCTAACTCTCAGCTCGGGGCCTCACATTGTCCCCCTGGGAGCGCGAATTTCTGCACCTAGGATATATGAATTGGTAATTGTGTTCTGTTCATATGTTATAACTGTTTAAATTTACTGTATATCAGGAATAAAAATGGATAATTGTACTCTGCTAATATTTTAAAACTGCTTAAATTTGCTGCATTTCAGGAATAAAAAATTGTTTATTATATTCTGGTTATATTACAAAACTGTTTAAATTAACTGTATATCAGGAATAAAAATGGATAATTGTATTCTATTGATATTTTAATACTGTTTGGATTTGTTGCACATCGGAAACAAAGATTAATAATCAAATCTTGTCAATACAGCAATCCACAGAACACCAAGACATGCATGTTCAATGGACATATGAATAGGACAAGGTATTTAATGATGAGCAATGCTACTCGAGAAAGCACTCGATGTCTCAAAGCTCATTGGATCACGTGTTCAAAGAATGAAATATTTCCTAACAATAGGAAGGATCAGCTATGGTACTCCCTCACGCAATGGCTGTGAAGGGTTTCTGGTGAAATGAATAATCGTGATATTGTAGAACCACAACTGCGAGTGTGTGCATCATGAAAAGTTTGACCTAACGCTGAGCAGTAGCCGTTTTTGAAACGCATGACTATCGTTCTTTAATTAACAAAAACTCAAGAACAAACTCCAAATCTTGAACAAAGCAAGAGGAAACGAACCTGAAAGCTAGCAAATTTTCATTACCTCCACTTCAATCACACCGCGAATTTAAAGATATTTCGCACGTAACTTTCATCCAATGAAACTTTTACGCAAACCGATATCGATCAACTTACATTTTCCATTCGTATCAATGCACTCTCAAGTGCATCTAATTATATATCTCAGCAAACACTAGCAGTACCCCCGCATATCTAGTCTGCAAAAGTTCGCAGGACGCATTGCTCTTTTTATCACGCACATTACGTCCTATATATCTCATCCAATATCCCTGCACTGACCAGTATGTAAACTCTGAAAGTGCCACCTTGGGAAGTACTGCGCTCGGTTCAACTCACATTAAGTCATCCTTCCCATTGAATACCCCTGCACTGACATTAATTAACCCTTAAATGCTAACTTATTTTTCAAACATAGCGCAAACAGTGCATATGATAGCGTTTACGGGTTAAGTTCTATATCTCAGTCAATATCCCTGCGCTGACATCAAGTCATATATCTCAGCCAACATCCGTGCACTGACATCAAGTCATATCTCAGCCAATATCCCTGCACTGACATCAAGTCATATATCTCAGCCAATATCCCTGCACTGACATCAAGTCATATATCTCAGCCAATATCCCTGCACTGACATCAAGTCATATATCTCAGCCAATATCCCTGCACTGACATCAAGTCATATCTCAGCCAATATCCCTGCACTGACATCAAGTCACATCTCAGCCAATATCCCTGCACTGACATCAAGTCATTTACCTCAGCCAATATCCCTGCACTGACATCAAGTCATATCTCAGCCAATATCCCTGCACTGACATCAAGTCATTTACCTCAGCCAATATCCCTGCACTGACATCAAGTCATATACTTCAGCCAATATTTCTGCACTGACAAGTTACATATCTCAGCCAATATCCCTGCACTGACATCAAGTCACATATCTCAGCCAATATCCCTGCACTGACATCAAGTCATATACCTCAGCCAATATTTCTGCACTGACAAGTTACATATCTCAGCCAATATCTCTGCACTGACATCAAGTCATATACCTCAGCCAATATCCCTGCACTGGCATAAGTCACATATCTCAGCCCATATCCCTGCAATGACATCAAGTCATATACCTCAGCCAATATCCCTGCACTGACATCAAGTCACATATCTCAGCCAATATCCCTGCACTGACATCAAGTCATATATCTCAGCCCATATCCCTGCAATGACATCAAGTCATATACCTCAGCCAATATCCCTGCACTGACATCAAGTCACATATCTCAGCCAATATCCCTGCACTGACATCAAGTCTTATACCTCAGCCAATATTTCTGCACTGACAAGTTACATATCTCAGCCAATATCCCTGCACTGACATCAAGTCATATACCTCAGCCAATATCCCTGCACTGACATCAAGTCATATACCTCAGCAATATTTCTGCACTGACAAGTTACATATCTCAGCCAATATCCCTGCACTGACATCAAGTCATATACTTCAGCCAATATCCCTGCACTGACATCAAGTCACATATCTCAGCCAATATCCCTGCACTAACATCAAGTCATATACCTCAGCCAATATTTCTGCACTGACAAGTTACATATCTCAGCCAATATCCCTGCACTGACAAGTCACATATCTCAGCCCATATCCCTGCAATGACATCGTCATATATCTCAGCCAATATGCGCACACTAACCAGTATGTCAACTCTGTAAGTGCTCCTCGGGAAGTACTGCTCGGTAAACTCGGGCCCCAGGAGGTAGAAGAGAGCTTGCTGCTTCTGCTCAGAGTCTTGTGGCGAGGCGATACGCTTGGCGAGCGCCCTGCTCACCCTCTCCATCAGCTGCAAGCCAAAAGTGGGCGATAGTGAATGGAAAGGTGACAAATTGATAAAGTTTCATCATCCATACAGTCATTAAATTCTGATTATCTTGTTTGTTTGTATGATCGGTTGATAATCTGCTTGTTTGCTGTCACCGTCGGTTGTTAGTTTGCTTGTTTGCTGTCACCGTCGGTTGATGGTTTGCTTGTTTGCTGTCACCGTCGGTTGATAGTTTGCTTGTTTGCTGTCACCGTCGGTTGATAGTTTGCTTGTTTGCTGTCACCGTCGGTTGATAGTTTGCTTGTTTGCTGTCACCGTCGGTTGATAGTTTGCTTGTTTGCTGTCACCGTCGGTTGTTAGTTTGCTTGTTTGCTGTCACAGGCGGTTGTTAGTTGACTTTTCTCCACCCTTCCTGCTTTGAGTCTTGACACGGGACAAAATTCAACACCGTGCTTTCAGTTCTCAGATGGGGAATATCAAACATTCATTTGATCTTACAGATAATTAAATTTTTTACTATTAGATCACTTTACAAGTTGATTTAACGGAGACCGTCTCGTGAATGAATCAGAAGATATTTCTGAGCGCTCGTTTTTAGATAGCTTGGCTGAATTTCTGTAAGCACCGAACGTAATCTTTATAAGTTGGAAATTCCGTACTATTTCATGAAAGAACATTTGATCTTAAATTCTTGTAGTTTGATACGTTGACGACGTCTCCGCGGCTGTTAATGGATGGTTTAGTTAGGTTGTAAGTGGCAGAATAGGGAAATCGGTTTTTTATTTCAACAATATAATTGCACAATATTATGACGAAGAATTATTTTTAAAAAAGGTGGCACAAAAGATGGAATTATCATTCATTTATACCGGTACTTGAATGAGCAGTTTACCTGTTGGGACACATACGACCCAATACGCAGAGAGCGTGTTGAAGACCACCACCAGCGTAGCCATTTGAACTAGCCTTCCCGTACCCACCTCGACACAAGCAGGGTGGGGGTAGACCACTTGTCCATAGCACTCATCGAGCCACTCCTCGCCGAATACTTTCTTCTGCAGCTTGAGGCGCTCCTTCCTCTCTTGGTCGACCTCTTGCAGTATCACCTTGCGAGGCTTCGGCGGCTGCCGCCCCGTACCTGCCACTTGCCTCGACTTGTCACCCTGCTAGAATACAAGAGACCTCGTAACACTACAACTGCGATGAGTTAAACCGAAGTTTAATGTTTAGTTTAACACGTTGCTTGCGATACGTTGCGATGGGTCGTGCTCAGGTTCTTCCTTCTGCGAAACGACCCATCGATGGGTCGTTTGAAAAATTCTAACAATCTTTTCAAATGAATGGTATTTAATGAACCCTGTAAATTTTGGGTATTTATTAATTACTTATCACTTTTGACTTTAAAGTTGAGTTGAATGTTGAAGTTCAGTTTTGCCCATCATAGCCAGCGTGCTAAATTTAAAGCCAACTGTAGTGAGCAGTTTTGAAAACTGCCTATATTAGCTGGATCGTGCCTTCATTTAGCTTTGGTGAAGTATGTATGAAAATTGAGTTGGTGACTGCAGATCGGTCAGCAGCATTATAGAAATCCCAACAGTGCCAACCGGTGAGTCCCTACGCACGAAACGTCTTAACGTCATCTTCTTTGCGACGTAGGAGTGTAACTTTCGAACCAAGATGCCTTACTTTCTAAGCAACTACGCTGTGCATTATACCACAGAGGGGTTTCTTTGGTGATGTATGCGACGTAGGAGTGTAACTTTCGGACCAAGATGCCGTATTTTCTAAGCAACCACGCCGTGCATTATACCACAGAGGGGTTTCTTTGGTGATGTAGAAAACGAAGAAGGGAATTAAAAGGGCGCAGGGAGAACTCTGCGTCCGAATAAGTTTGCATTTCACTCGCTAATTAGGTTGAGAGCCAGAAAATCACTACAATTGCAAACAAAAGCACAGGTGTCAATCAGAGTGATCAGTTTAGAAAAGCATTTCTCTGAATGAAACAACTCCAAAATATAGTACTTCGTTTTTAAGCGCACTTTGCCGTTTTTCCAAATACTCTCCCTTTATCTCAGATTTTAATTTGGGAATACGCAGTATATCTTGGATACTGGTCTGGACATTACACACCACAGATGTTCTCAACCCTGCCTATTGTTCTAGACACTCATGTTCAACTGTTTTTACCCAGTTATAGAACGACGTGAAAATAACTATCTTAAAATTTCCATGCCCATACGAATAACTCTCGGTAACTTTCGGCAGCAAATCATTAATGAAACGTTCATTCTTATGGACGTTCTATCTTGTGTGAGTGTCAGGCCGCGCAAGTGTTGTCGAGGCTTTTGTGTTAGTTACCCATAATCTTAAGTATTTTCTTTATGTGTCCAGCTCCCTGAACGCCGACTTGTCTGTTTCCCTGCGCTGATGATGCGTCTTTGCATTTACTTTAGTTAGCCCTTAAATATCATTTGTATTGCATTTCAATATTTCAATGTTATTTTGACTACCTAGCTAAATAAAACTTAACATTTGAAATGTAATTATGCGTATTCTATTGTGGTTTGCAGTAACTCATGTCTATTCACGCTATTTTTACAGAAAATAGATAAAATCAGGTTCTTTGCAGAACTGCATCAGTCTATTTAAGAGGCATTGTTACGAAATTAGGCACAGAAAAAAAGATAAAAGACTTTAGAGTTTATTATACCTTGACAGAGGTTTTAGTCTCATACGACAGGCCTAAAAAGAGGTTTAAGGAGCCACTGCATGAGGACGAATTAATCCGCATTGTTAGACGTATTGGAAGGCGCTGTCGCAGTTCGGCACAGAGAATTCACTTCTGTCGCCCTAACGGTCTTATTACGGCGGTGACAGTTGCTCGTCTTCCTAACGGTACCGCCGTAGTTCGGCACAAAACGGAATTTACTTCTGTTGCCCTAGCGGACTGAATACGGCGTAGGCGTTACCCTCAAACACCTCTCTCTAGCGGTACCACCGTAGTTCGGCACAAAACATAATTTACTTCTGTTGCCCTAGCGGACTGAATAAGGCGAAGGTGGTACCCCCACAAACCTCACCCCACACACACACAACGGTACCGCCGTAGTTCGGCACGAACAGAATTTACTTCTGTTGCCCTAGCGGACTGAATACGGCGTAGGCGGTACCCACACGAACCTCAGGAAGGGCAGCTGCGAGGAACAGCTAGCGCCCCCGAAAAAGGTAGCTGCCCAGAAGACAGCCCCCTTTTCCACGAACCCTCACGTCGACCGCACGACTGTGAGACATGATTAAGTTTAACGCAAGGGTGGAGTTACATAAAATACCTAAACTGAATATACTTCAGTGAGGAGCAGAAGACCAGAGAACTAACTGTACATCAGAAAACTCTATCAACGTGCCGCACGGAAGCTCATCAGACATCAAAATAACCTCAGCCTGAGAAAAAAGGCTAGCTTTACTTTCTACACGGTAAAAGAAACAAGGTAAGGGTAACACGTTCCCTGCGAAGGGACCCACCGGTGGTCCCTTAGGTTTTTTCAAAGTGCTGCTGACCCACCTTCAGTCACTAACTCATTGATTATAAATACTTAATGAAAGCTAAATAAAAACCCGATCCAGTTTATTTTTGCTATTTTCAAAGTAGATTACTACAATTGAATTTAAATTCGAATTGAATATTGAACTTCAGTTTAACCCATCGCAGTTAACGTGTTAAACCAGCCTTTTTTGTCGACCGTGTGGCAATGATGCCGTCATGGCAACGAACCAATAGTAGAGCTCATATTGCATCTGACAACACTGCTAGGCCCAAATCTAGCACCACTATCGGCCTAACGACGTGTCGCAATGGTGACGTCAAAAATTTTGTTGGAAATAAAGCCGTTATATTGGCTAGCCGAACAAGAGGAGGTGTATATGAGTGCTCGTCGTGTCGTGAGACTAGCGAACTTGCCTCCGTCCAGGCAGACCCTGGTTCGGGTCCCGGCGCTGGTGGCGATTTTCTCTGTTGGGTATAGGGGAAAAATTCCAAGCACAATACCCCACTCTACCCAGGTGTCTGAAATAGGTACCGGTCTTGACCGGGGGAAAGCGTAATATCGTCCTGGCGTTAGTTATAAGGCATTTGAAAATCCAATGTATAAGGTGATATGTATCAGGCTTGAAACTGGAAATAAAGCATCCGTAGATGCCTTCATTATTATTATTGTTATTATTATTATATCCCCATAGAAATAATGGATAATATTGAATTTAATGTTGTCAACGACTTTTATAATTTCATTACGAAATTTAGAAAATTGAGACATTTTAAAACGTTTTACATGAATGACATTGTGCTCGCAAATGCTACTCAGAGAATCGAGGCGTTCCTCCTATAATCTTTCCCATCCATCTTCAATTTCCTATAGTATGATCACAGCGGAGCTGCTTTTACTCGGAGGAAAATACTTCAGCGTTGTGACTGGTGTCGAACCAGCGTCTTTCTCGATCCTATGATGCTTTGCCTATGTACCACACTTAGAAGGGTAAGAGGTGTGGCATGCATCACGTAACTAAGGACGATCTTTAAGCCAAAATAATATGTTAAAAACCATAATAATATGCAAAATAAATAAGATGCAGACCCGAGCTACGGCAAATTGCTGGTAATACGTAAGTTGGCGTTCTACACTAGTTACACCTATCTAGAAGTCAGGCCTCGACCAGTAGGATAGACCAAATAAAATTGCAATTAAATCTACATCGACAAAATACAATGACATAAAAAAGCGCGTAAATGGGCGTAACAAAATATTTATGTACTTATAAAGCATTTTCATAGCACTAAACACTAACTGCGATGCGACGCACCGGTGCTCACTGAGGGGGTTTTCATGGAGGAGCCGACTGACAAACTCAATTTTCATGAATATTTAATTAAAACTTAATGAAGACATGATAGATTTAATGTTTTCAAAATTGATCCTTAATTTTTTTTTATTTGGGTTGAATATTGAACTTCAGTTTAACCCATCGCAGTCATCGCGTTAAACTAAGGTCGATGTTTCGTCGGAATTTATATAAGATTAGATTGAAGAACATGTGCAAAGGATGGCATTTTGAGGCCCCAAGCATTACGTACATGAACGAAAAATACATTTCTACGCTCAAATGAAATCCTGGATGCTAAAAAACTTCAGAAAAAGTCGTCATGTTGCGCAAGACGGCACACGTGAACACGTACACCACGTCGCACTCAATATCGCTTTGAAATTACGGTTCCGACTACCCCGCTCAACACAGCACGCACACGAGGCGCTGCAGCAGGAGAAGAAAAAGCCTCAGGTACGTGAACTTTAATATACGTGAACTTACAAATACCTGAACTTTGAGATACGTGAACTTACAGACACCTGAAGTTTGAGACATGTGAACTTACAGACACCTGAACTTTGAGATACGTGAACTTACAGACACCTGAACTTTGAGATACGTGAACTTACAAATACCTGAACTTTGAGATACGTGAACTTACAAATACCTGAACTTTCATATACGTTAACTTACAAATACCTGAACTTTGAGATACGTGAACTTTGAGATACGTGAACTTTGAGATGCGTGAACTTTCAGATACGTGAACTTTCAGATACGTAATCATTCAGACGCGTGAACTTTTGCAAATTATCACATTCCATAATAAAGCCTGCTTAGAGTAAATCTGCCTTCCCGACTGCTTTCTGTTCAGTGGATCAAAAACTCTTAATGTAGTCCGTTCACACAGCATTTAGTTCGCTTTCGACTTTTAGATCAGACAGCATTATTGAAGTCAGTTTATTTCTAATAAAGATGATACAAAAGACATCATTGGTTTCCGAATTGAAGGCCAGCAGAACAGACAGAGAAATAAAAGCTACAATCTCTTGCTTAGCATATATTTTAGACATTAAAATAGCACGAAACTTCAAATAAAATCTTCAGCTGATTATTTTTTTGAGTAATGACTACGCTTTGATCTGTCGGACTACGCGTACGAAAAGCTCGTATGACCCGTACATGTGAGCTTTACCTTTCTATAGGAGACGCACGTGTACAGAAAAGAAGGACTTCGGCGAAGACGAAAGAGTATTTTCAATAAACTTCAGCGATACAAATAACTAAAACGTGGAAAAAAACTATAACACATAAGATGACAAACACGGATGAATCACAATTGCAAGCCCTTGACTAAAATTCATCATATCTTCAGGTAATTCGATTATTTTACTGTAGGCTTCATGGCAATTACTTGAAAATTTTTTGCCAATTGTAAAACATTTTTTGTGGGAAAGAGAAGTAGTTCATTTACTTGGATTGTAAGGAAATCAATCGGTTTTGAGCCCGAGAGTACAAGTAATTTAGCTGGACTCCGAGAAAAGTTAATCTAGCTTCACCCTGAAAAAGCAGTTAATTTAACTTGACTCTGAAAAATCAGTTATTTTACCTCGACTCCCAGAGAATAGTTAATTTAGCTTGACCCTAAAAACAGTTAACATACCTTGGCCGGGAAAAAACAGTTAATATAACTTGACCCTGAAAAAACAGTTGATATAACCAGACCCTGAAAAAAACAGTTAAAATAACTTGACCCTGAAAAAAAAACAGTTAACATAACTTGACCCTGAAAAAACAGTTAATTTACCTTGACCCTAAAAAACAGTTAATATAGCTTGACCCTGGAAAAGCAGTTAACTTACCTTGCCCCTGAAAAAACTGTTAATATAAGAGTACCTTGGCCGGAAAAAACAGTTAATATAACTTGACCCTGAAAAACAGTTAATATGACTTGAAGCTGAAAAGACACAAAACTTACCTTGCCTCCAAGGGACAGTCTCCTGTTGCTCCTATTGAAAATCCCCGTCTTCTGGGGAGGCTGCTCCGAATTACGCCGCTCCGAGAGGGGTGCTGGCTCCTCCCCATCGGGAGGGGTGCGGCGGGCCCAGCGTTTGAACATGGGGACCGTCAATACTTTCCAGTTGCAACACGTGTGTGTTCAGTACCTTATTCGACCCTGGTCTTCGAGCACCGGGAGGTTTAAGCTTTGCAGTCAAAAATATTATAATGTTGTATTCACACCGATTGTGTTATTAATACTTATTTTAATTATTGATATAGTTGTAGAAGTGACGATATTATTATAACGAGTAATAACGATTTTATTGAGTTCTTCCTATCACCAGAACGGTTTGAAAACCGTCAAAACTACGTTTACTTTTGAGGCTGTGGCTTAATGCCGTGAGTTTATTTTTATGTCTAAAAATAATCTTCGCTCCTGATGTTGGCGCTTTTGTTTAACCTTCGTGTGCCACATGGTGTCTAAATAAAGTTTTTGTATAAAAATGCAGGGGAATTTCGATATACCTACTGATTTCAAACTTCAGTTTTCAAGTCCGGTGTTATTTAAAATAAGTTTTGGGTTATATTGGGGAAGTAAAGTACATGATATATTGGTGAAAGTGTAGTTTGTGAGCTCCATTAAAATAAGTGTTAACCGTATAACATTGGTAGGATATAAATGAGACGAAATAATTTGACAGTATACATTACGATACAAATTGGCAAAAATAAAATGTGGGCTCCATTAAAATTAGGGTTAACCGTATAACATTTGTACGATCTAGTACAATCGTGATGAGATCACTGTACAGGGAATAGCTGTGTAAGCACAAAGAGGATGGGACAACCTTGTAACTGTACATTATGCTTAGTGCCTGCATTTTCTATACATACAATCTATACCACTAGCATAATATTTTTGTATCCTACAAACTAAAATCTAAGTCAAATACTGGAGTATTTGTTTAAAAACGTGCAATATTTCTCTGACGGGTTTTGCTTCATGTAAATTTTGTTTTAAAATGAATAGTTTGTTTCAATACGAATATGAATATGTTTTTTTTAATATGAATGTATATATAAGTATGATTTTGTCTTCATATGCATTTTCATTTTATCTATGCGTTTTATTTCCCTCAGAATTTTTTGCTCTTAATTTTATGACAAAACTCAATATGTGCGAAAATTTCTCACTATTAATCTACGTATTTATTATAGCTGCCATGATAGCGTTACGATATAAATTTTACAAGAAGGATCTATACCTGAGTGATTTGGATCTTAAATTTATTATCATATCACTATGGAATATTTATCCATCCGAGCGAACACATACAACGTATTATAAGCCCTCAAAACTTTCAGGTTGAATGAAACAGAAACGTCACTGGAATTTCAGCCCATCGATCGAAAATGACGGTATTCTTTGCGCACTCGTTCACTTTCAAATGCCCAACGAAAAACACATTCCAACACTGCAATTCATTTTTGGTGCTCGTATGGTCATTTCTATCGGACTTGTTAATCAAGTTAACTTGCAAATTAACACGTCCTCAAACAGTAACCCAAATCATCCACAGAGCTACAACTATCGAGTCCTCAAACAGTAATCCAAATTACCTACAGAGCTACCCAGCAATACGACCTGCCACACCCGCGACTGCTGTCTGCCCAGACCACGGGCGAGCAGGACGGCCCGTGCGCCTCGTATCCAAGCTACGCAGCCCGACTCCTGGCAACATCTCATCGTTGTCACTCAGTCGTGTACGTCGCTAGCCTCACAAATCGTTGCCACGCACGACACGCTCCAGCGGAGTGTAGGGTACACCTTGGCATGGGTCGAATGATTCAAGTGTAAAGTTCTCAGTCATATATTCATTTGCTGTTCACGCGTCGTTGCTGGTGTTTCATTGTGCTGGTGATTTTAACTTATTTTTATTTCACTTGCGTTTTATTTTCTGAAATCTTGTTTCTGTTTAATTGTCACTAGTGCGCACGTGCTGGTCGGCATTAATCTAAAGAATTTCACCCCTTTTTTGCGTTGAATTCTCTCGTGCCACTCGATGTTGTCCAGCGTTATGCCGAAGAATTTCCTCGCTTCTTTCATGTGTAAAGCTCTCTCTAGCTACTCGGTGTTGCTCTGCATTATTCCGTAAAATTCCCAAACGCCGGTCAAGTGTCAATTTAGCTCTAGCTTCTCGTTGGCGAGCAGCATTGCTTCATCTTGCCATTTCGCGTTGTTCATCCGATCGTCTTCGGCGTTTTTCTTGCTGTCGAAGTCTTGCTACTTCTCCCTTGCGGTTGGACACATTTCTATCCTAGGTGGCCTCTTTTGCCGGGATTTTATTCTAAAATGTCGTCTATTATCTTTTCGAATCTTTTCAAGAAAATCACAATTTCGAAAACAATAACTCAAGTTCAAAAAACTTAGGCCGTATACCAAGTGGTAGCCAGGTTACTGGTAATAAAATATCAAAGCGACATGATGAATTTCATAGAAAATTTCTATTTGTAAAAATAGGCTGGTTGCGCATTTTGGATACCATAATCAAGAGGGGGTCACACGGACGGACGGACGCGGCTCCTTTTATAAAAGTGATGATTAGGAAGAGAAGTTGGCAATGTTCTCCCTCGATATCCAGCTCGTGAAACCAACACTGTACACCGACGAAACTGATGGAATTTAACAAGTCGGTCGCAGCTGGACCTCCGTCCCCGAGCGGGTACTTTGTTTTTAGCGACTCGATATTTGAGGCAACCGTTTAGAACACGCGTGGCCCGGTGTGTTTCACACCAAACGGCCGTTAAACATTTTACTACGTTAAACGTTAAACTCATGTGCCTCATGCAAAGGTTGTTGCCCCGTATACAAGTTACGCGAGGCTCAGCAACACCTCGAGGTCGGTAGCCGAAAATGACATGAAAATAGAAGATATCCCCGAAAATAATACGTCGTGTTAACTGCCCGTATTGGAGCAAATGTTTAGATAAGAGAAATTGAACTTAATAGATTAAGAAATCGGAGTCGGTATGCGAAAATGTGGAAAAAAATAAAGTGTATCCCTGAAAATATTACGTCGTGTTATAACTGCCCATATCGGGGCGAATGTTTAGATTTGAGGAATTGAACTTAAAAGGAAAGATATCTGTATCAGTAGGTGAGAACGATGGGAAAACAGAACAGCCCACGGACACGAGATACACGAGATAACATACTCCTGTATTTTAAAATATTACGGCATGTTAATTGTCCATGTCTGGGCGAATGTTTATACTTGAGGAATTGAACTTAATAGATTAAGGTATCAGGATCAGTAGGCGAAAATGACGGGAATCCAAAGGTGGTATATTGACATATTACATCATGTTAAATGCCCGTTAATTGCGAAGCAAATATTTAGTAGAGAGAAAGAAAACTTAATAGACCTAAATGTTGAGGTCAGCTAGCTAGAGTGGCAGAAAAGTAGAGGCTGTTCCTGGAAATATTACACGCTAAAAGTCTACGTCGCTGAAAGTATTTAGTCCGGAAAATAATGAACTAAATTTTCAAATTTACTATTCTGTTGGTGTTTGTTCACGAAAGTTTGGAACAAATGCATATTTGACGAAGTTTGGACACATTCAATACAGAAAACATCTTTAAATGTGCCATGAACAACTTACGTTATTCCTAAAAAATCAACAGATATAAAGTTAATCATTTCCTGTGAACGTTTCCTGTCCCACTGAGGGCACGTGAATGTGAACGTTTCCTGTCCCACTGAGGCCACGTGAATGTGAACGTTTCCTGTCCCACTGAGGTCACGGGAATGTGAACGTTTCCTGTCCCACTGAGGTCACGGGAATGTGAACGTTTCCTGTCCCACTGAGGTCACGGGAATGTGAACGTTTCCTGTCCCACTGAGGCCACGTGAATGTGAACGTTTCCTGTCCCACTGAGGTCACGGGAATGTGAACGTTTCCTGTCCCACTGAGGCCACGGGAATGTGAACGTTTCCTGTCCCACTGAGGTCACGGGAATGTGAACGTTTCCTGTCCCACTGAGGTCACGGGAATGTGAACGTTTCCTGTCCCACTGAGGTCACGGGAATGTGAACGTTTCCTGTCCCACTGAGGTCACGGGAATGTGAACGTTTCCTGTCCCACTGAGGTCACGGGAATGTGAACGTTTCCTGTCCCACTGAGGTCACGGGAATGTGAACGTTTCCTGTCCCACTGAGGTCACGGGAATGTGAACGTTTCCTGTCCCACTGAGGTCACGGGAATGCAAACGTTTCCTGTCCCATTGAGGTCACGGGAATGTGCAGTGGCAGGCATCTCGTGACAGAGCAGAGACCGGATCATTGAAGTGGTAATCCAATATCAATGCGCTGTGTTGATTTTCAGTATACTATGCTATTTATATTCAACTAGTATACCGGTTCAACCCGAGTATCGTGTTGTCCGACTTGCCTAAAAATAAAAAATAAATAAATAAATAAAATAAAAATAAAAAAAATAAAAAAAAATAAATAAAAAAAAATAAATAAAAATAAATAAAAAAAAGAAGAAAAAAAATAATAATATTTTTCAAATCTGATATTTTTCTGTAAATATAGACACCAGTGGCTTCAATTTAATACCTCACTTGACCATATAGACTCAGCCAATTTTCTAAACGGACTCGGACAAATTTTGAGTTACTGAATTAAGTATATAGATATAGTATATTGAACGCCAGGTGTCTCCTTATATTTAAAAATAAATAAATAAATAAATAAATAAATATATATATATATTTATTTCGTGCGTAATTTCTCCTATGTTATTACAACGGGAATCTCATCGCATACATTAAATTGGCTGGTCCGTCTCTCTGTGATGCTCATGTGAGTACTTAATGACCGTATCTGTGATACGAGCTTCACCAGTGCACAAGTACAAGAACATTTTAATCGCGGGCGCTATTAGAATGGATACAAAGTATAACACACAAAAACCCGAACCGAGTATTTATTTCCCCGTATCAGTTACACCATCATAATTTTGCGTGAAATTAAATTCTTATGGCATTCTTATGATGGTATTACTGACACGGGAAAATAAATACTCGATTCGAATTTATGTGGGACATACTGTATTTGTTTGGCATCCACATCTGAAATGTTTATTTATGAAAAACATCGAATCCCGTCATTTTTGACGGGCCGTGCACTCTACATATCTGGGGTTAATAAAGCGCTTTGCCTTATTAACTCCTGCTGTGAGGGTAACCGGTCCAGCGGTCAGCACTGCGAGGTCGGGCGCACAGTCATGCTTGTGCGTCCTAACGGGGCCAGCCCGTGTAATCGATGATCGCACCGAGCTACAGTGCGCTTGGCAAAAAAAGAAGAAGGAGGGCGTGAAGAAACGCCTGAGACGGAAGTTAACACGCTTTGTGCACGTGCGACTGGTGATGAATCTGTGCTACGAGAGGGAGAATTGCAATCCAGTCGGATGGGTGCGCTTAGTTATTGTGTTGGTCGCACGCTCGAATGATCAGTATGTGAGTAAGATGGATAATCTAAATTATTATGTAAATCATATTTAAAAAAAGTTTATTCTCAATGAAGATGATACAGAAACATAATTAGTTTTTGAAATATTGTAACGTAAAAGTCCTTAGTTGATGCACACATGGGTGTCGTAATACCCTGTAGTGTTCTCCCCCAGGCTGCAACACGCTTCGGGCAGGCTTTGAGCTATCTTTTTCGTGATAGGATAGCCAGAAGCGAGTGCCTGAGGTACAACCGTATTCGGCAGGATATGGACAACACGGGGGTAACACGGTAATTATATTGGTGACTGTTAGGTACACGGAACACGGACCATTACACTGGGCCCTCGGTGACTACTATGAGCGCTGTTCGTTACTCGTAAATTACGTAATGATTGGAACACAGCACTAATACGTGATGGTTGAAATACAATACTATTCGAAAAGTACGTAATGATTGAAACACAATCCTATGTGAGAATAGTACAAATATGTGGTGATTGAAGCACAATCCTATTCGGGAATGACGTAATGATTGGAACACAATCCTATGCGAGAATAGTACTAATACGTGATGATTGAAATACAATCCTATTCGAAAATGACATAAATTACGTAATGATTGAAACACAATCCTATGCGAGAATAGCACTAATACGTGATGATTGAAGCACAATCCTATTCGGGAATGAGGTAATGATTGAAACACAATCCTATGTGAGAATAGTACAAATATGTGGTGATTGAAGTACAATCCTATTCGAGAATGACATAAATTGAAACTTAATCCTATGCGAGAATAGCACAAATACGTGATGATTGAAGCACAATCCTATTCGGGAATGACGTAATGATTGGAACACAATCCTATGCGAGAATAGTACTAATACGTGATGATTGAAATACAATCCTATTCGAAAATGACATAAATTACGTAATGATTGAAACACAATCCTATGCGAGAATAGCACAAATACGTGATGATTGAAGCACAATCCTATGCGAGAATTACGTAATGAATGAAACAAGCACCAATAGCGGGTAACGTCCGCGAGGACGCTACTTACGAACGCAGCGGCGAGACGTGATGATTGGTGCTACGTCGTGCGACTGTTACGAACAGGTCAGCTGGTGCTAGCGGGGCGCCGAGACGAGGCTAGTCAGCTGGGTCGGGCCCAGCCGCCACGCGGATCACCGTTGTAGCTGGTAAGTAGCTACGGCGAGGCTA
The DNA here is from genome assembly GCA_030386875.1 of Morinoia aosen. Taxonomy (NCBI): domain Eukaryota; kingdom Metazoa; phylum Arthropoda; class Malacostraca; order Amphipoda; family Talitridae; genus Morinoia; species Morinoia aosen. The sequence continues at coordinate 74,627,784 of CM059579.1, forward strand.
GCCGGCCGGAGCGGGCGAGAGGTGTCGTAGAGCGGCTTGGCCGACGACGCCGGCGCGGGGCGTTGCAACGTGACTTTTTTAAGGCTTTGAAACACCTTGAAGCGTCAAGACGCTGCTAGGTTTAAGGCCTTGCAACACCTTGGGGCGTCGATAGGCAGGGCCGGTCTCCGGAGCTTGGTGCCGGTACGCGAGAGACAAAGTCGACCTCGGAAGCTAGATGCAGGAACACGAGGCTGGTGCTGGAGATGTGACTTGGACGGGGACGAGGGCTTGAGTGAGAGCGAGCCTTGTTGGGGTCGCCTTATGTAGGCCTCGAGTGCAAGCCTTGAGTCCGGGCGTGAGTCCTGATTGGTCGCGAGTTTGTGGGCCTGTGGTGCTGGAGGCAGGAAGCCATTGTAGCTTACGGGCACCTTTTCTCATAGTCGCGAGGCGGCTTCTCTCAGGTCCCGTGTTTGGTTGGCTAGGCGCTTCGGGTCCGGAGGTGCTCTGGAACGGATGCGGTTGTAGTCTGGAGGCAGCTTTTCTCAGGTCTTGTGGAGGTCCGCGGCTTGCCGCTGGGATCACCACAGGTGTCCCTCTCCTGTTTTTTTTTTTTTTTTTTTTTTTTTTTTTTTAAACACTTAGTACCTTACTGGTGGTCTGCTTTCTCTGCCGTATTTAGTGAATACTGCCTGTTTTGCTGTTTCAGGGATTGCTGTGCCTGTTCCAGGGAACGGAACTCCCTCGTATACTTCGTAGTTTGTTGCTCTCGGTGCCTTAGCCTGTTGTTGAGGTTTATCCTCGATGGTGGGTAGGTACGCTGCTTTGACCCTTTCCGTCGCGATGTTAGCTTTTTTTCCTTGTATATCTACGGTGATGTAGTTTGGTGTCCTTTGGAGCACGGGAAAAAAACCTGCGTAGGGTTTCTGTAAGGGTCTTCTGTGCCCCCCGTGTTTCACGAAGACGTTGGTCGCCTTGTATAGAGCGCTCGGGACATTGGCTTTTTGGGATCCCTGTTGTCGTGGCAGTATTGGCTGCAGGTTTGTCACTCGTTTTTTAGGCATTGTAGAAATTCTCTGGCGGGCCGGTCTCCTTTTTCTTTCTCGGGTAGCTCTCCTGCGAGGCGCAATGTTTGTCCGTATACCATTTCGGCGGGGGGGATGTTTGCGTCCGTGTGTGGCGTGGCTCAGATGTTAAGCAGTATGAGGGGTAGTGCGTCTGCCCAGTCTGCGTCAGTGACCGTAGCTTTTAACGCCTCCTTCAATCTTCTGTGCATCCTCTCCACCAGTCCGTTGCTCTGCGGGTGGTACGCTGTCGTTCGCTGTCTCTCAGCGCCCAGCGCCGTCAGCAAGTTTTTCCATAAGTTAGACTCGAACTGGACGCCTTGGTCCGTGATGATTGTTGTTGGAGCGCCGAATGATGCTACCCAGTCTTTTAGGAATGCCCGTGCTGTTGTTTCTGCCGTACAATCGGCCATTGGGGTAGCGGTGCACCATCTGGTGAAGCGGTCAATGCACGTCAGCAGGTACCGTTTGTTTTGTGACACGGGTAGTGGTCCGACGATATCGATGTGTATCGTCTGGAACCGTTCCTTGGGTACCGGCATCTTCCCGGGCGGGCATTTGGTGTGCCTTATTATTTTGCTTGTCTGGCATGGAATGCACTCGCGTGTCCACTTGCCGACGTCTTTGTTGAGTCCGGGCCAGATTACTCGCTGCCTCAAGAGGTCCCTTGTTGCTTGTATGCCGGGATGACTCGCCCCGTGGAAATGCTGAAATACGTTCTTTCTGCAGCATTCCGGGATGTATGGCCTCCGTAGGCCTGTTGACACGTCGCACCAGAGGGGTGGTTTACCGGTCTGTCTGATTATGGGGCGTAGTTTGAGCGCGTTCTTTGATGCTGGGTGCAGCAGTTCTTCTAATTCTGCGTCTCTATTTTGTTCGGTCATTATTTGGTCGTAGTTGATCGCGGGTCCTTTAGGTATTATTGTTGACACGAGACGTGATAGCGCGTCTGCGACCGTGTTGTTGTCGCCGCTGATGTGCTTGATTTCGCAGTCGAACTGTGAGAGGTAGGAGAGCTGTCTTGCTACCCGGGGGCTGTTGCCTTCCGTGGCTTTTTGCAGGGCAAAACAGAGCGGTTTATGGTCTGTCCTGATTTCGAAGCTTCGGCCTTCCAAAAAATGCTCGAGGTGTTTCACTGCGAGGAATATCGCCATTAGTTCGCGGTCGTAGGTGCTGTATTTACGTTGGGTGTCGTCTAGTTTTTTGGAGAAAAATGCTACGGGGCGCTGTTCTTGCCCGAATTTTTGTTGTAGTACGGCGCCGACTGCGGTTCCTGATGCGTCTGTGATTAAGGTGCTTTTGCCTTCTGGAGCGGGGTGCGCTAGCAAGGTGAGTTGCGAGATCTCGCGTTTTAGGCTAGTGAACGCTGCGTCTAGTTCTGTTGTCCAGTTGATAATTTTCTTTGAGTTTTTGGAGTATCCTTTTGTCAATCCGGTCAGAGCTTGCATCTTTTCTGCTGCGGCTGGGAGGAATCGGTGGTAATAGTTGACTATTCCTAGGAATTGTCGTAGCTTTTTTACTGTTGCTGGTTGGGGAAAACTGCATATTTCCTCTATTTTCTGAGGGAGTGGTGAGATTCCGCCGGCTGACACTCTGTGTTCGAGAAAGTCTAGCTCGGGCACTCTGAAAATGCACTTGGCGGGGTGCACGCGCAGTCCTTCTCCTTGTAGCCGTTGGAAGAGTTGTCGGAGGTGTTTTTGGTGCTCCTCTGCGTTTGCGGACGCTATCAGTATGTCGTCGATGTATGCCGTTACGAAGTCCATGTCTCTTGTTACCGCGTCGATGTATCGTTGGAACGTTTGGGCTGCGTTCCGCAGCCCGAATGACATCACGGTGTAATCGTACAGCCCAAATGGTGTGGTGATGGCCGTTTTCTGGATGTCCTCGTTTTTGACGGGTATTTGGTGATAGGCTTTGACGAGGTCGATTTTGGAGAAGATTGTTTTGTTATGCAGTTTGTAATGGAAGTCTTGACAGTGTGGTATTGGGTAACGGTCAGGTTTGGTGCTTGCGTTCAGTCGTCTGTAGTCTCCGCAGATTCTCCATGCCCCGGGTTCGGCTGCCTTTGGTACCATGTGCATGGGTGATGCCCAGGCGCTCTTCGACGGCCTGATGATGCCATGTTCCAGCATTTCCTTGAATTCTTGTCGCGCCGCTTCCAATTTTTCCGGAGACAGTCTCCTTGGTCGTGCATATACTGGGGGTCCGGTTGTTTCGATGTGGTGTTCTACGTCGATTTTCTTTTGTGTGTGCCGGATGTGTTGGGAGGTCGGTAGTATTCCGGGGTATTCCTCGTACAATGTGTTGAATTCCGGGGCGGTTTGGTGTTCGATCCTGTGCACTCGTTGGCTTCTTGAAACGACACGTTTGCAGGGTACTTTGGTTCCGGAAGTTTGGGCGTATAGGCTTGCGTTTGCGGTGTCGACGCTTAGCTGGTGTGCGGCGAGGAAATCCATGCCAATGATCGGTTGTCCCACGTCCGCTTCTATGAAGTTCCAACTTACGGGCCATAGGGGGTTGAGCAGGATGATGCGCTCAGTCGTCCCGTAAGAAGCTATGGGGGTGTTGTTGGCGGCGAGTAAGTCGTAGGACGGGGGTTTGAGCGTGTGTTTCTTTTTAGCTGGTACTAGGCTGACGGCTGAACCGGTGTCGATGAGGTATCGTACGTTGCCGGTGTCTGTGACGTACATTAGCTCGCTTTTTTTTGTCTGTGTGGAGACTGGGGCGTTTACCATTCTCCGCGGTCGTCGTTTCCCGCAAAACTGTAAGGTTGGGTACAGTTTCTTGCTCGGTTACCGAAAGTTTGGTGGTAATAGCAGATTGCTTGGTCCTGCTTGATTCTTGTATTGCTTCTGTTTCCGTACCTAGGTCCTGGGGTTTGGTTTCGCCAATCTTCTGCTTGCTTCTTGTTTTCCTGTGGGCGTAAAGCGTTTGCCAGCATTTTCTTAAGTTCTGCTATTTCCTGTAGGGCTTTGTCAAATTCCGCTCTTGAGACGGTAAGAGATGGTGGTTGTTTGATGGCAGTTACGGCGATGGGTTCACTCATGGCAGTTTGGCAAGCGGTTTGCCTTGCTATGATCTGATCTGCGATTACTCTGTATTCTTCGTCCGTTTTTCCCCTGCCTAGTGCCTCGATCAGCGGTTGTGCTGTGATTGGTAGCTTTGCGAGGTGCATGGAACGGATGACGGACGGTGGTAGGGGTGCTTGCCTGCAGCTGTTCAGTCGTTTCATTTCGAGGAGCAATTCTGATGGCGTATTGTCTCCCATGGTAGTTTTGACGATGGTGTCGTAGTTTGCTTCCTCGTCGTGTCGCACGAAACGGTGCGTTAATGCGGCTTTTAATGCGTCGTATTTGTCGTTTGCCGGTGGGTTCAGGAGTATTTCTTGGATCTCGGATACGATGTGTGTTGGGAGTCCTCCTAGTAACGCTCCGAACTTTGCGCCGTCGTCCAGGTTTGGTACTTGTGCGAGGAACACGTCGCAATGCAGTAACCATCCTTTCACATCTCCGCTGAATGCGGGCAACCGGATATCTTTCCCAGCCATGCCTCCTATTGCCTGCCGAATACCTCTGGGGTCAACCAGTGTAGTGTTCTCCCCCAGGCTGCAACACGCTTCGGGCAGGCTTTGAGCTATCTTTTTCGTGATAGGATAGCCCGAAGCGAGTGCCTGAGGTACAACCGTATTCGGCAGGATATGGACAACACGGGGGTAACACGGTAATTATATTGGTGACTGTTAGGTACACGGAACACGGACCATTACACTGGGCCCTCGGTGACTACTATGAGCGCTGTTCGTTACTCGTAAATTACGTAATGATTGGAACACAGCACTAATACGTGATGGTTGAAATACAATACTATTCGAGAAGTACGTAATGATTGAAACACAATCCTATGTGAGAATAGTACAAATATGTGGTGATTGAAGCACAATCCTATTCGGGAATGACGTAATGATTGGAACACAATCCTATGCGAGAATTACTAATACGTGATGATTGAAATACAATCCTATTCGAAAATGACATAAATTACGTAATGATTGAAACACAATCCTATGCGAGGATAGCACTAATACGTGATGATTGAAGCACAATCCTATTCGGGAATGACGTAATGATTGAAACACAATCCTATGTGAGAATAGTACAAATATGTGGTGATTGAAGTACAATCCTATTCGAGAATGACATAAATTGAAACTTAATCCTATGCGAGAATAGCACAAATACGTGATGATTGAAGCACAATCCTAATCGGGAATGACGTAATGATTGGAACACAATCCTATGCGAGAATAGTACTAATACGTGATGATTGAAATACAATCCTATTCGAAAATGACATAAATTACGTAATGATTGAAACATAATCCTATGCGAGAATAGCACAAATACGTGATGATTGAAGCACAATCCTATGCGAGAATTACGTAATGAATGAAACAAGCACCAATAGCGGGTAACGTCCGCGAGGACGCTACTTACGAACGCAGCGGCGAGACGTGATGATTGGTGCTACGTCGTGCGACTGTTACGAACAGGTCAGCTGGTGCTAGCGGGGCGCCGAGACGAGGCTAGTCAGCTGGGTCGGGCCCAGCCGCCACGCGGATCACCGTTGTAGCTGGTAATTAGCTACGGCGAGACTAGCCGGCCGGAGCGGGCGAGAGGTGTCGTAGAGCGGCTTGGCCGACGACGCCGGCGCGGGGCGTTGCAACGTTACTTTTTTAAGGCTTTGAAACACCTTGAAGCGTCAAGACGCTGCTAGGTTTAAGGCCTTGCAACACCTTGGGGCGTCGATAGGCAGGGCCGGTCTCCGGAGCTTGGTGCCGGTACGCGAGAGACAAAGTCGACCTCGGAAGCTAGATGCAAGAACACGAGGCTGGTGCTGGAGATGTGACTTGGACGAGGACGAGGGCTTGAGTGAGAGCGAGCCTTGTTGGGGTCGCCTTATGTAGGCCTCGAGTGCAAGCCTTGAGTCCGGGCGTGAGTCCTGATTGGTCGCGAGTTTGTGGGCCTGTGCTGGAGGCAGGAAGCCGTTGTAGCTTACGGGCACCTTTTCTCATAGTCGCGAGGCGGCTTCTCTCAGGTCCCGTGTTTGGTTGACTAGGCGCTTCGGGTCCGGAGGTGCTCTGGAACGGATGCGGTTGTAGTCTGGAGGCAGCTTTTCTCAGGTCTTGTGGAGGTCCGCGGCTTGCCGCTGGGATCACCACAACCCATGTGAACAGTCAGAATAGATGATTGAGAGAATAGTTTGGAATATACATTCCCATTGTTGCTTAATCTTGGTTTACCATGCATTCGACTGGCCAATGAGCCAGTCAGATGGACACGAAAATCATTCTTTAGTCACACATTTGACTCGCCAATGAGTTAATCAGATGGACACGAAAATGAATCATCGAGACAGATGAAGACGGGAGAGCAGCGAGTCAAATGGACACGAGAGGTTAATGGGTCAGACGGACACGAGGTATCTACGAGTCAGCTGGGGAGAAAAATACCAGAAATGGAAAGTTTATTTCTTGAACAGATGATTAAAAAATTACATTTATTCTTTAGAATATCTCAAAATAAATATCCTTAATTGATATACATTGAAAACGGATGGCCCATAAGTCAGTCAGATGAACAGGAAATATGGAAAAGCTTGTGCTACGAATAGGAAAGATAGTCGAGTTAGATGGACACGAAAACGACATGCGCAACAAACGACTGTCTTTCGCCACAAATTCATGTAAAAAAGAGAAAAATTGCCTTCAAAGATTTCAAAATAGACAAAAAGTGTTCACTCATTCATTGCTTTTCACAACCAACTTATGCCGTTTCAATATTATCGTTCTAATAACTTTTCATAATAAAATAAAGAGAAACGCGACTGTTAAGAACAATAATTTACTGATGTTATTATAATAATGTTGTGGCTCTGAGGCATAAATTACGTGTATATTGGTAACAAGGTTTAATTTCTTCAGTTACGATCATTATACTTTTTCAGCTGGAAACTCAACATCTCAATTTACTCTACATACTCACATGTCTGAGCTACATTAACACCCCACCGTAGCCTGCTCTAGAACACTGGACAAAATGTGAGCGGATCTAACGAAGGGCAACACTTTTGCTTAAAAAAGGCGAAGAACAACACTTTTTTAAATAATACTTCGATTTCTTTGGAGAGTGTCTCACATTCACAGAAGATTGTTTTTTTAACAGAATGAATTTCGGTGTACATAAAGCAAATGATGAAGAATGTCAATTTTTCACTTTATTGACACAGCTTGGTTTGTTGTTTACTCTACTGTGAGCGAATAATTTCGTGAACTAGCTAGCTGTCCTTTTCGTCGCTTCTGGAAATTTTACTCTAAGAATTCATGCCACATTATTTCGGTGAAACAGCAAATTAAAACAATAACTTTCACTAAGTCTAAAATATATTAATATCTATTTTATTATGAACAAAAATCTTTACCAATTTTTGGCATTATACCTATTTTATACGTCTAGCGACTTCGCCTCACACAACCTCCAGCTAAGCGTGGCAGCTACGAGCGAAAGCATGTAAGCTAAGGACCTGTAAACAAACCTGTTACGCATCGATGTATCGACCGAAGGCGAACTCCTCTCTTCCGCCCCCTAATTCCTATCCGTCCCGTAACACTGCAATTAACAGGAGTGTCTGCCACAATTAACAGGAGTGTCTGCCACAATTAACAGGAGTGTCTGCCACAATTAACAGGAGTGTCTGCCACAATTAACAGGAGTGTCTGCCACAAATAATAGAAGTGTCATCCACAAATAACAGGAGTGTCTGCCACAAATAACAGGAGTGTCTGCCACAATTAACAGAAGTGTCTGCCACAAATAACAGGAGTGTCTGCCACAAATAACAGGAGTGTCTGCCATAAATAACTGGAGTGTCTGCCAGAAATAACAGGAATGTCTGCCACAAATATCTGGAGTGTATGCCACAAATAACAGGAGTGTCTCTATCGCAACTAACAGGAGTGTCTCTACCCCAACTAATAGGGATATCTCTGCTACTGTTAATAGGTCTGTGTCTACCAAGTAATAGTCTCTACTTCAACTAACAGACATATCTCTAAAACAGTTACCGGGCATGTGCAACACAACTAACATGCATGTCTTTATCTGAACCAACAGACGTGTCAATACCATAACAACCAAGAGTGTGTCCACCAAATTAACTGAAATAACATAAGTTTCTCTACCACAGCTAAAGTGAGTTTCGCTACCTGAACAAACAAGTGCATTAATCGTGAACCGTGCACGACCTACTGCAAACAAGGATACTTCGCTACACTTGACACTTTTCACGCTGTTCAGAGTTGTTAGTCCAGTGTCCACGAGCAAAATTCGGTTGACCAGCACTAGTTATGAAAGGATTACTGCACGGGTTACTGGAACATTTTGCACTCTGTGTGTCTACAGGTAAATTTAATCATAAGAGTGCCACCGTATGCCGAAATTAAAGCTGTCAAATTCCAAATTTCAACCAAATGTCAAATTTCAATTTTTAATCAATTGAATGATTGATTCCATCCTGCGAAGCATAATTCATTTCAAGCCAAATGCTATCTTCGGAATAGAAATGTGTTTACCGTACGGAGCAAATGATTGATGGTGCAATAACTCTTTCATCTTTCCTCTTCTTCTTAAGTTTCTCCGCTTGTTTCTAATCCTTTTGAATTCGATCAGCGCAATTTGATAACTTACTTGGAATTACAAATTAGTTTTCTGGAGTTGATTATAATGATGCTGACATTTTTCTTTCAGCATCAGCCACTATATTTGTGTTTTCAGTCGTTGTTAAACGCTTGGTTAACCTAGGATATTTGGTTGAAGCTAAAATAGTATGAGGGAAAAGATTGATGCTTCTCTGATATCAAAAAGTTCATCCCAGAATTTATTTTTCGAGGGACCATTAGTATTGGCCATTGGCATTGGCCAAAATTTTCGAACAATTCCCTTCATCGCAGCGGTTTAGGTTACTGCGTAAGTTCTTGAAATTCTACTTGGCTACCGTCCGTCCGTGCTGAGGCACGCGTAACCAAACTCAGCAGAACTTAAGCTGCTAGCTGTACAGATACAACGACGTTGTTTAAGAACCCGATCTATGCTATTTAATTATTTTTTTGGAGTGCTGGTTGCGAGCACACCGACTAAGGATCTTAATGTTAAGATATTTTAAAAACCAATGTTTTAAATTTCATGGATCGACAAAATCCCAAATAAACTGTATTTTTTTTGACGCCCGGCGTCCTTTGATGGATGTGCTGGCGCTATACACACTCCCTGAGGCCTGCCTTCACTCGCTTGATGGATGAAGTGCTACCCGACGGCCGACACTTCAGTCCAGTACAGCCATTTGTTGGCGTCGTTAGTGGGGCGCTGGGCCGTGCTCAGGTATGGACGGCTGCTACGATGGGGTGACTCGGCGACTGTGTGAGGTGCGAGGGTGTGTGTGTGGGTGTGTTTCCGCAAGGGTGTGTGTGTGTGTTTCCGCAAGGGTGTGCGTGTGGGGGTGTTGGCGTGTATGTGCTTGCCCAAGGGTGTGTGAGTGTTAGAGTGGAAGTGTGTGTGTGCTCAAGGGGGTGTGTGTGGGTGTGTGTATTAGTTTGGGCGTGTAGGTGTGTGAGTGTTTTGTGTGTGTGTGAGTATTAGCTTGGGCGTGTGTGTGTGTGTGTGTGTGTGTGTGAGCGTTGTGTGTGTGTGTGGTGGGGGGATGGGGGAGAGAAGCACTACGGTGGGAAAGGGGGGAGGGGAATGATAATTGAACAAGAACGTGACTGAGGGCATGGAGTGGCTTGAGCATGAAGAGATAATTTGGGTGCTGTGGTGACCTAGCCGCCGTTTATTATCCTTTGCACATTTGTGCGCCGGTGTCGCTGTCTTCACTCAGCTCCTTCCATCGTCACCTCTATGTCAAGTTCAATCATCAAGTTTTAAGACATGGAATCAATCAAGTTTCAGGACATAGAATTTTTAAATTGTAATATGCAATCAATATATTGCAGTATGGAATCAATCACCAGGTTTCGTGTCGAATGCCACACACTCTAACTTCGAAATATGGCTAACGACGTCACGTTATGTAATTGTGTCGAATACGACACACTCTAACTTCGAAATATGGCTAACGACGTCACGTAATGTAATTGTGTCGAATACGACACACTCTAACTTCGAAATATGGCTAACGACGTCACGTTATGAAAAGCTCTGAGTTATCTATATTAGTTCACGGTCCAACCGTATCACCTGGAATGATGTTCTTGTCGAAAATGCATTTCAGTAGAAGGATTTATATCCGATCAATTCTGATTAGATTTTCGTTCTGAATGTTCCTCAAGTTTAGAGTTTCTGTCTCATCCTAAACAACGGAATGAGGGTGCGCAATTGAGCGCATTTCTTTTTTTCTTCTTTTTATAAAATTTTCGCTTCGTAACAAGTTTTTCAATATTTGCATCGTCCTTTCATTCACTCAGATCTATACAAATATATATGTGATTTACATGTTCATGAGCTATAAAGGGACCGCAATGTAATATTACATTGCGGTCCCTTTAAGTTGAAGTACAATTGAATATGATTAAAAAAAATTGAGGAAAATATTCTTGGAGATGATTGTTTTTATAACGAAACTAGCTGAGGTTGTAGTGACAGCTATGAAGCAAAGCCTTATCAGGTATAAATGAAAAAAGTAAATTATTTCAATCAAGTTGATATAAATCCTCTAAAACTCTATTTTTTACTGCCATATAAGAATCGCAAGGACGACACGACGGTTACCCCAGATCGAATTTACGTCCATCCCCGACCCTTGGAGTGAATGACGAATTATGGCTAAGTTTTTCTTTCTTCATGCAAACAAAAACTTAGCCTTAAACAAGGACTTCGATCATACGTAGTCTGAAGAGCGTTCACCAAGAGTGGCGTGTACGCTATCGCCACTGCGCACTCAAATGCATCTTTGAAGTCGCACACTCGCTGCGACATGGGTACTTTGAGCATATTGTCACAGCCCTAATACTCACATGCATACGCATGCGTATGTTTGTATTAAATCGCATACATGTGATTTAATACAATCTCTAAATACATGTGTAAATCACATACATACTCATGTATGTGACAATTTGCGTAAAGCCAACGGTCGCAGACCAAAATGCCGACCTACGTCCGCCATGTTGTCTCGAGATAGGAATGGAAAGGCAATGCGTTTCGCAGCAGCAGCTGCCCAGCGGACTGTTGACACTGCCTTCAATATTCATGCGCAGCTGCGATAACGAAGAACGAACGACTTGGTGAAATTTTAAATTGACCTTGGCGCATTCGATACACGATGCGTAATTGTTCTGGTTTTTAAGAATACTCTTTGAATTTTTTTTTTGCTGGTGTTAAGTGGTTGAGTGTAGCTTTTATGAACGATTTTTTAGCGATTTTTTTCTAAATTAAATTCGTGGTTGTGAGCTCTTACTACGCAACCAGTTTTTCTACTTGAATTTATACTCATGAATTCATGTCTCAGTTTACATTGTGAGTCTCAGTGTCAAAACTAGGAATTTATCTTTCTTCCAGATTCTCAAACTTGTTTTTTTAAATGAATTTGAGTCATAACAAACAATCTGGCAGCCTGCAGTGTTGCCAAATTAAGCAACTGAATGTTTTTAGTACTCGAATTGTGGTAAGCTTCCATCTCAAATGAAGTCCTCACCTGGACGCACAGAACCTCATGAAATGCGCACAACCACTTGGAACGTGCAGGAGTGTCTGCGTGCTAAATTTAGTCCGCAAGAGGATTAATAAAAGTCAAGTTAGACACAGATACTTCATTCCCGATATACACAATCCATTAAAACTAAATAATAATCACTTTACTGCATGTACGCAAGTTCAGCGTATGATACCGTGCATTTCATCACACTCAATATCGAGACAAGCAACAGGGCATCAAATACGTGATGCGCTCCGTTTAATTAACTAATGCCCCCGACTTGTATAAGATACAAGTTCTTGGAGTGGAGCACTCATGTCTTCCCCGCAACTTTAGCAACCATATGTAAACACAACACAGAAGGGAATCGGCCCTGGCCGTGACAGAGGAAACAAAGTAAGGTCATTTGTATGGGGGAAAATACACCACGGTCCACGGCAGAAGAAATCCTCTACCTTGGTCCTGGCAGCCTGGATTTTCATGCGACGTACACTGTCGTAGCGGTATTGACTGTAGCGTAATTTGTTCCGGTCAACTGAGTTACGCTATACGAGCTTAAAGACGTTGTACTACACCACAGCTCCGCCCTTTTTGCCAGTAAGTATGGCAGACACACAGCGAGGTACGGAGCAGCCAACGAATGTCAATTGTACAGAGTTGATACGAGACATGTTCGATATTTTAGTCGAGTTAGTACACGGTAAATTCTAGATTGTTTTTAAGCTAATACCTTATAAGTTCATTACTCCAATTAAATCTTTTATTAACATTCTTGTAATATTGAAACACGACATGTTCAATATTCCAATTCAGTTGATACATGACATTATTCCTATCATTTTGAAACACATTGCAATAAAATGGACACATGACATCATTCCTGTTAATTTGAAAACATGTTCAATTGGAATATTGAACATGATATTATCAACATAGAGTTTTCAAATGCCTTGACGCAAGGCGAATACCCTAACCGCAACAAAAGTGTCTCAACGAGAGGAAGGAGGAAGGTACTATTTAAATTTGTACGGACTCAAGTAAACGCGGAATCTGCGCACAAGATGAAATGTAAGTTGAAAAATAAGTTCATGGAACAAAATAAAATTTAGGAATACAGTGATGGGTGCTGAAAAACAGGCTAACAGTGAACCAAAAACCATGGTCAGTAACAAAAAATACATATTCTATTCCAAGGAAAGAAATGCCTACTTGACCTTATGTCGGGATCTCACATTTCCATCCCCCCTCCCCCCTGGAATGCTAATCTATACTATAATAAGAGCCGCGTCCGTCTCTCTGTCTGTCCGAAGCCAGCCAAAAGAGTGTGATGAGCGTATCTGTGATACAAGCTCGGCCTCATCAACACTCGAGAGATTGAATTTTTTTATTTCTTACGGCCATTCTTTCATTTCGCCTTCTTTCTCATTTCAAATAAAGGGGGATGGACTAATTCTCATATGTACAGCAGTTGTACCCGCTGAGGAGGCTGGTGTCCATTCATACACCTGGGTTGCGTTGGGGAATTTTGGGTAAACTTCCTTCCCCTAGGGAAGCACTCTGCGACTCCTCGAAATTCACCAGAGAAATGTGCAGTAATGCAACACGCAAACGATACGCGTTGCAGTGAAAGTTTTTGTACAGAGTAACGCCCGGAAGAATTCCAAATGTGATGGCATAACATACGGCAAAAAATATTGTGGCAAAATTCAGCGAGTGATGTAAAATGTGGGAAAGTTCATCATATGAAGGTAAAACATATGGCAAAATTCGTATGGCCAAATTCAACATGCGACGCAAAATATGGCCAAATTCAACAAGTGAGGCAAAACGTATGGCAAAATGCAAACGATTAAATTCAACTTACGATGCAAAATACGGTAAAATTCAACATGTGATACCAAACCATACGGCTAAATTCAAAACGTGATGAGTTCACCCGCGAATAAAGAGTGCTGAAGCCTTAATCAAATCTCACGGTCATTTACCGACTCTGATCCTTGTACCGCGGCGTTCAGTTAGATTATTTGTATAGCATACATTAACGTTGTTCTATTTACAGAGTATTGTTCGATTAAATTACCACCGAATCTCCACAAAAATTATCTAGTCGTACTTTGTCTCCATGGGGAATATGCCTAATTACCCTAATTATAAACTAATTATTGGAACATTGGTTCCATTAACAGGTTTTCGACGTAAATCGTTTGTGTATTAAATACCTAATAGGAAATTACTTTTCAATCGGACATTGGTCTCGTGATTAACATTAGTTCAATCTTACATTTTTCCCGTGATGAATATTCAATCGAACATTATTTTCGAGAGTAAATACCTAGTCGAACATTGCTCCCATGGTAAATAGTTTTTTCGGATGCTATTTTCATAATAAATATCAAATCGGACATTGTTTCTTTGGCAAATATATTATCGAACATAGTTTCCACAGCAAATATCGAATCCGAAATGGTCTCTATAACAAATATGCAATCCACAATTGTTTCCATCACGAGTATTTAACGGAATATTGCTCCAATCACATAGTTTTCGCCGTACATTGCCCATGAGAAAAGAAAATATGTTACTGATTTTCATATATTAATGTATGTTTATATATACATTGAATATATACCATGTGTTATATATATACATTGTATATATACCACTGGATAATTATTTTATATATACTTAGCATTTATTTCATAAAAAATTAGGGGTACATGCCCATCTGTCGGAACATTGAAGAGTTACAATTAAGGTCAGAGCACCCACGTCATAAACAATAGAATTTTTTGAAAATTTCTGGAAACTTGTACGTTCCACTTGGCCCTCTCGGAAACTTATCTGCGATGCCTTGGCATTTCGAGCGCTGTTGAAGGTAGCAGAACATGTAGATGATACCGTGAATGTTAAGTATGTAAAGATACGAGATGATTCGTCCGTCTTTCTACGGGATACGACAGTCAATCCCGCATTTCTGAGAAGGCCGTGGAAGCCTAAATCGGTAATTAATCGGGATGGACCACATCTTACCGATGTGGTTTTTAAAAAAAGAATTATTGTATTTGTGCTTCTCATATGCTTTGTAGTGTGTAATGAGAAAGTAGCTGGAGAATTTTTAAAAATACACCTGTTTACTTTTCATAGCCTTCTCGAAAATGCAGGCTTGACTGCCACACTAAGTAGGAACGGGCAAAAGTTGAGCAACACAGTGCAGTGACATGATAAAATTCTCGAGTTTTTAAGTCGTTTTGACGGAATGTGTTTCTGTGTATGAAGTTTTATAAAAATTTAGATTTACACGCATTTCTTCACAAAGTATGCGTTAGGACTTGGAATTAAAAATGAAAACTTTAATAGAGAACTTTGAATTAAGATCTAGAAAGTTACATGAACAGTTAGAATAGTAAATCATGAGCTAGAAATTTAAACGAATAGCAAGAAGTTAAAAAATTAGGGGTTCGAGGTTTAAATAACAAGATATTAATAACTTGAAGTAAAAAACGGAAACTCAAACGCTGAGCTTCAAATAAAAATCTAGAAACTTAATGAAAGACTCAGAATTTGAATAAATAAAATGAAATGTATTTATCTAGAGTTGAAATAAATTATTGAAGTGAAAATTATTGAATTAAAAATTATTGAACTGAAAATTATTGAATTTATTATCATTGACTTGAAAATTGGAGAATTAAAATTTATAGAATTAAAAATTATTAAACTGAAAATTATTGAACTGAAAATTATTGAATTGAAAATCATTGAACTGAAAATTATTGAACTGAAAATTATTGAATTGAAAATTATTGAACTGAAAATCATTAAACTGAAAATTATTGAACTGAAAATTATTGAATTGAAAATTACTGAATTGAAAATTACTTAATTGAAAATTACTGAATTACTGAAATAGAAATTATTGAATTAAAAAACCAGAAGCGAGAGGTTCAGGCGACCTCTTCGATCTTGAGGTCCCCGGAGTTGGGGGAGGAGGTGGGGCTGCGGGAGCGGCTCATCTCCCCGTCATCGCTGGTCTTCTCCTGGGGAAGAAAGAAAAAAAATGTTTATTATTTCCAATAAAGATGGTACAAAAAGAACATCATTGGTTTTTAAAACAAAAAAGCTTCAAGGATTTTCCAAGCGTGTAGTGAACAGTGCAGTGTTTAATGTATGCTGAATTAGTAAATACAGTGTAATACCATGGAAAAACTGATAGTATAAGGAGAGTACTGCAATATTCAATGAACACTAAATGTAACATGAGCTGTTCATTTATGTTATATTAAATGTTTATATTTTTATTCATTTATTAGTGTAATACTTGTAGTAATTGAATCATTTTCATTAAGGTTTACCTTGAGAACACTGTTAATATAAAGTGAACTGTACAATATTTAATGAACATTGTAATATTGAATAAACAGTGTAATACCTCTTGAATACTAATAATAAATGAACATTTCTGCATTTAATGTTCTCTGTTATAACTAATTGGCTCAGTAATGTGTAGTGGACATTAATAAAACACTCTCTTTGACCTAAACCATTTCCATGGGTGTTTCAAAAATAAACATTCAAAAATAAACATGAAATAATAAACATCTAAAAATAAACATTCAAAAATAAACTTAAAAAAACACTTGTAAATAAAAATCCAAAAATAAACATTGAAAATGACCATTCAAAAATAAAGATGTTGGTGCTTTGATACTCATGAAATTGTAAAAAAAGAAACCCACGTTTCAAAAATAAAAATGTTGTTGCTTCGATACTCATTCAACATAAGAATAATCCCTAGCTGCCAGCAAGCTGGAAGGTGACAGAAGCCTTACCGAAGAGGAATTCTCTCGAACAACCCTCTGCTGAGGCTTTCTGTGAATGCCTTCAGATATTGTACGGGATTCGAACGAAGAAGAAGGAGACCCCATCACAGGACGCATGCTGATCGACTCGAGATGATGATTCGAAGACAGATTTCTGGAAGTTGTTGATTGATGCTCCAAGCTGTTTTCGGAAACCTGGTTTGGAGGCGTGGAGACTTTAGGCTGGACTCTGGTTATCCCGTTTTGAGATGCCGTGGTGCCGGGCAAAATTTTGGACTTGGAGGGCGCGTTTGTCATCCCGTTTTGAGATGCCGTAGTGCCGGGCAGAATTTTGGACTTGGCGTTTCCAGACAGCCTGTCGGGAGTGGTGTTCTCTTTGTTGGAGTCGGCGTCGGAGCTGGTGCCGGAAGTGGTTCTGTGTGAATTGAGAAGGGATGGGGAAGAACAGCTGCTAGTTGGGGGAGCCCTCACTGTCTGCATGCTGTGGCTGCCGGTCTTGAAGTTGAAGCTGTTGTTCGTTTTCTTGCCGTAGGATGTGATGAACTACAACAAAAAATACGCTTTAAATAACAAGAGTCCAGTAAACAATAATGAGATGAACTTCTTCCAAAAATTGCTCTTTAATTAGCTTGAGTCCAATAAACAACACTAAAGAGACGAACTGCTAATAAAAATACGCAAAAATTAGCTAGAGTCTAGTAAACCACACTAAAGAGACGAACTACCAATATAAATACACTATAATCAGCGAGAGTCTATTTAACAATAATAACGAGACGAACTACAGATATAAACCCACTATAATCTGTGAGAGTCTATTTATCAATAATAATGAGATGAACTGCAGGTATAAATTCATCCGCTTTAATTATTGAGAGTCTGTTAAACAACAATAATGAGATAAACTGCAGCGACAAATGTGCTAATAATATTATAACCTAGAGAGAACACTCTGAACTGAGATGGGTTCTATGTTACTAATGCAACCTTCTTCGCTGAAAGGAGAATATCTGCGCTTGGGACGACACGAGATACGCAGCATAAGTCACTCCTACGGCTGTACAATTTCAGGTCTCTTGAAGATAGCACAGAACTATGCATAAGCCTACTAAAAGAACAAAAATGTTAGCCTACAATTCCCACCTGCGGTGAGATGATGCCGCCTGCCTCGCTGTTCGAGATGTCGGTGAAGTCTCGACTGTTTCTCGTATCTATGCTACAGCCTCGTGCATTAGCCACCTGGCGCTGCTGGAAAACAGGAGCCCCGTCCCCAGTGCTGGAAACCCCCACAACCCCCACCGACGCCCTCCGTTCGCTGCTACCCCCCGCCCCCATTCAGAAGTTTGGTGACTGGAACTCTCACTGAAGAACTGGTTAGACACTTTACGCCACGAAAGTAGAGTACAGAACTGTTCAATTTAATTTTCTGTAATGGCTGGAAATGAATGCATGATACGCAGAATGGACGTCAAGTTCTCAAGAAGTAATTGATATTAACTTAAAATTTAATTTCAAAACGTTTTGACAGGACTTTAGGTTGGTGAGTTGATAACTTCCTGAAAATAAAACAATAATGCAAACTTTGATGAGAAAAGGCACAAGATTTCTTCGAAAGGAGACGAAGAAACGTATTCATACCCTGAAACCAGAAACAATATTTATGTTAACTGGATACATTCATGAAATACAACCCATTTCATATGTGCGTTACTTTTTCCAAGTAACTATAAAAATAATGAACGGGAATTTAATTTTTTCTTCCATTTGAAAAAATGGAAGGGTTTCAGGATTCAATTTTCTACAAACTTTCTAGCTTTTATTTTCTTAATTGCTGCTAAATGAGCCTTTATGTAACGACGACGGGAAAAACGTATTCTAAAACTTGAAGAAATGTTAACCATGGCGTAGAAGAAGGCCGAACGTGCTCATAACCTGGAAGGTATGGGACGCTCTGCCTATATTCAAACCCATTCCTGTTAAAACAAAAACCTACAATCACGGAAGTTTCATTTATATATTCAAAGTGCTCATCAAATGTATTTTGATAGCTTAATTTCTAACGCAAAAAGAATTATGAATCTTAGATTCTATTTTTCATATTAAGTCTTCTTTCATTGATGTCACAGCTGCAATAGTTTCTCAAAACTAGTGTAAATCAGCATCTGAAGAGAACCTTAGACGCAAACTTTCATGCACTTTTCCAAAACGTTCTGAAGTGAAATATCTGGAGATGGTGGAGGCTCCAGTACACCTCCAAGTCTTGGAGTCGGATACCACGTGTCCAAATTCAAAACAGTGAAACAATGAATATCAATAGCAGTGACGTTAAAGTCAGTGTAGATATTTTATTTGAATTTTGATGGCCTGGATTAGATTTTCAAGCAGCACGTGTAGATCGCAGCAGTACCGCTGGTAGCTAGCTTTAAAGGCTTACTTAAAGTAAAGTGCAAGTCCTCTAAGAAGAATTCACGCTGATAGCAGTCCTACTGCCCGACATAATTTGCCGGAAAATGTTACCCCTCGTCTTTAAACGGATAAAAATCTGCATGTAATGTGCTCTGGGTGCAGAGGGTCTTATTCAGAATACTTAAAATTGACCCACACGAAACTTTGAGTTTGAGGTTATTTAGGTGGCCAATTTACTCTATTCTACGTTACTAGAGGTAAGCCTATCAAATGTAAGGTCGACAATAGCACTGATGGTGACCAAACGTTCGGCAAATATTTCCTACAGCGCAGATTTATCATACAATTTAAATTTTGATGTATAGGTTTCATGGTAATTTAAATTGCAAATCAATCACTTAATATTTTAAACTTCTGCTCTCTTATGCTCAGAGTTTATTACGCACAGAATTTAAAGGCTGTCAAATCTGGATACTGTGAACTGAATATAATCGAGTTGTAAGAGAGATGCTTTCGAGCTATGTTTTCCAATGAATTCGGTCGATGCCATCGACAGGGTAAATCACAGCGGGAGAAACGCAGCCTTGTCAGTCAAACAATTCTTAGCTCGTTTTGTTTTCACGGCCAAATTGATTTTGTGACTGCGTGTCACGATTGACTTTGCAGCCCCTGATCCCACCTGACCGAGTGATGCGTGTTCCATGGAAGGAGTTCTAGATCGTAGAGAATCCCAAAAAACTGTACGTGCTTGCAGCCATTCAAAGCCTGGCTTCACTTCATTGACTGCTGACATTAGCTAGGATAGAAACTGGATATATTTGCAGCCATTCAATGCCTGGCTTCACTTCATTGACTACTGACATTAGCTAGGATAGAAACTGGATATATTTGCAGCCATTCAATGCCTGGCTTCACTTCATTGACTACTGACATTAGCTAGGATAGAAACTGGATATATTTGCAGCCACTCAATGCCTGGCTTCACTCCATTGACTACTGACATTAGCTAGGATAGAAACTGGATATATTTGCAGCCACTCAATGCCTGGCTTCACTTCATTGACTGCTGACCAAAGCAGTGATAGAAACTGGATATATTTGCAGCCACTCAATGCCTGGCTTCACTTCATTGACTGCTGACAATAGCAGTGATAGAAACTGGATATATTTGCAGCCACTCAATGCCTGGCTTCACTTCATTGACTGCTGACATTAGCTAGGATAGAAACTGGATATATTTGCAGCCACTCAATGCCTGGCTTCACTTCATTGACTGCTGACCAAAGCAGTGATAGAAACTGGATATATTTGCAGCCACTCAATGCCTGGCTTCACTTCATTGACTGCTGACAATAGCAGTGATAGAAACTGGATATATTTGCAGCCACTCAATGCCTGGCTTCACTTCATTGACTGCTGACAATAGCAGTGATAGAAACTGGATATATTTGCAGCCACTCAATGCCTGGCTTCACTTCATTGACTGCTGACATTAGCTAGGATAGAAACTGGATATATTTGCAGCCACTCAATGCCTGGCTTCACTTCATTGACTGCTGACCAAAGCAGTGATAGAAACTGGATATATTTGCAGCCACTCAATGCCTGGCTTCACTTCATTGACTGCTGACAATAGCAGTGATAGAAACTGGATATATTTGCAGCCACTCAATGCCTGGCTTCACTTCATTGACTGCTGACAATAGCAGTGATAGAAACTGGATATATTTGCAGCCACTCAATGCCTGGCTTCACTCCATTGACTGATGACATTAGCAAGGACAGAAACTGGATATATTTGCAGCCACTCAATGCCTGGCTTCACTCCATTGACTGCCGACAATAGCAGGTCAGGGCGAGGTCCGGTCGATGGAAATTATAACGCAGGCTCAATTAGGGCCGACGGGGCCGGGACCGGACGAGCCCTCACGGCGCGACGTGCCAAAATATCCGTGACGTCCTGCAGCCCAGGTTAGGGACAGGATCGCATTATATGCTCACACTGAAGCTAAAATTGAAACTTTTATCTTTTGGATTCAGTTCGCAATGTCTTATTATGTTGGTCGTTGGGTGCAGTAGACGCTAGTGATAGGATCGTAAGATAAGATCACTGTGAGGCTAAAATTGGAACTTTTATCTTTTGAACGCAGTTCGCAATGTCTTATTATATCGGTCGTTGTGTGCAGTAGACGCTGTTGAGCATCTTGTGATCTACACTTCGTTTCTCCATCATTTCCTCGGGTAAGTTTTGTTCTGAGGTTCATGAGAGAACTTCTCAGCTCTTTTTCTTGTAATTAATTTTGTTGGAGACGAATATTTTTTGAAGAAAGTCATGAACTGTGGGGCATAAATCATACACTTAAGATGGCTATCAGAAAGCTTTTTAATAAAAAATAGGTATTCTGAAAAAATTGAACGATGTAGACCCCATGTAGACCCCACTCATGCCCCATGTAGACCCAATGTAGACCTAACTCATGCCCCAAATAGACCCCAAGTAGGCTCCACAAGGGCTAAACTGTCGCTATATATACGAGGTGTTGAATCACCCATAATAGAAGATAGTGTTATCTTGCAGCAAAAACTAACGATAACGTTAATGGAAACTTGTAGTTATACATCAGTTTTTCTCTTAATTGGAAAAACTTAATAAATTTTATAAGAACTCCTTTGAGTTCACCGGAACTTGTTAAAACTTCGATCATTTGATATTCAAATCTATAATTTTTGCGACAGCATCTTCTTGATCTTTGGAACAGTGACTCTTTAATTCAGAAAAGAGTGACTTTTTAAGCTAAGGACAGTGACTTTATAAGCTCGGGGCAGTGAATTTTTAATTTTAACTATAGACGACGGCTGTCACATGACAGAAGGCGTCGAGTTAACGAAGTAGGTAACTTTTAAGCTATTCGGTCCCTCCTCGAGGTGTGTATGTTCTTATACAAATCTCAATACGCATAAAATTCGTGCAAGTTACCTAATACAATGCTTGATTTAAGTTAAGATGTTGACTATGTCAGTGCGGTTGCTACGGTTGGTTAGTGTAGATTGGGAATCGCAGAACCGAAAAACCGACTTTAGTGCTCGAATACACATTTATCCTGTCTAAGAAGTGGAGCAAATATCAATGAACGAAATGATTTTACCTCGTATGTTAAAATCCAATTAAAAATGGCGGTGAAATATTTCATATGCTATTCGTTCACACTGTAACTTGAATGAACAATTTTCCTGGTGGTAAACTTGTATCTCAATGCAGTCAGGAGTAACTGGGACCGTTCATTCTCAGTACACGTCGAGGTTTGCATGAGGCGATGTTGCATCACCCGAGGATGGACTTTTTCCTGATAAACATTAAATTTAAATTAACTGTCCAAAAAGTTAAAGAACTACCAGTCAATTAGAAACTCCCTAACGAATGAAAAACTCCCTTTCTCTCTCTCTCTCTCTCTCTCTCTCTCTCTCTTTCTTACAGTTAAAAGCTACGAGCTTTATTGATTAACAAAAACTAACGAGAATTCATGACTGTCTGAAAAATCTGCAGCTTTCTGATAAGCTTCAACATTTCGGGTTCATGAATACAAGAACACTGGGAGTACAAATTAGACAACGGAAACAATTCAGGAACACTGGGAGTACAAATTAGACAACGGAAATAATTCAGGAACACTGGGATCACAAATCAGACAACAAAAACAATTCAGAACGCTCGCATGCAGCTGATGATGTATATACGATATACCAATTACGCAGGCGACTAAAACACTCCCGCAATCACACGTTAAAAATGTCATTACTTGGCTCGTGATCGATGAAGCCTCTTATATAATGGTGGTGTAATACAACTTGAGACACGTTCCACTACTCTACAGCTCTAACTTGTATCGCGTCCGACCTGTGTACATGGTGTTCTTCCATCGTCAACAGCTCAGGGACGATGTAATTATGGGATTTTAGATGCAATATTTTCTCGAGGATATACTCAGCTATCAGGAGCGGTGGGGTGAAGGTATGGGGGGTAACTGCAACAGTAAAAGGAGTGGGGAATTAAAGCATGGAAGTAACTGTAGCAGGAAAGGGAGTGGGGAGTAGAAGCATGGGAGTAACTGCAACGGGAAAAGGAATGGATAATAGAAGCATGGAAGTAACTGCAACGGGAAAAGGAATGGATAGTAGATGCATGGAAGTAACTGCAACAGGAAAAGGAGTGGAGAGTAGGAGCATAGGGGTACCTGCAACAGCACAGGGGGTGAGGGAAGGAAGCATGGAAGTAACTGCAACGACGGAAAAAGGGGAGTACAAGCATGAGGTAGCTGTGGGGGGAAGGTAGGACTAGGGACAGCAGCCTATCAGCTCGAGGGTCTCGTGTCATTAGCTAATGATCTAAATTAGCTGAGGAAGGAGGCTCGGACACGCGACTTTTGTTTCGGCAGTTCTGGGGAAGGCTGAGAAATGAGGGATTGACTCCTCATTCGAGAAGTTTTTGTGCAGCTTGCATAGCGTGATGTGGTGTTTTTACGACGGCTCCTCTGTGACCTTCTTGACGTTGTCTTGAAATCTCTATTAGGCTGCTTCTTTATTGCCTTTTTTGAGCACTCTTTTATTGGCATTCTTGGGAACCCCTTTGAAGCATTCTCCAGACCTCTCTGACGCTCTCTGGTGAACGTTTCGAAACGACTCTACGATTTCTTCGAGGCAGCTTTGTGATCTCATCAAGAGTGACTTCAAGACGGTTTTGTGATCTCATCTGGATTGATTTTGAAACCCAATTGTGATCTCATTCGGAAAACTTCAAACATTTTTTGAACAATTTTGTGATAGTTTCAAGGTCTTTTGACCTCATTAAGACCCAGTAACTGAGCTTTTTTATGAAGTCTCCAATAAAAGCTTCAATTTAAAAATCAATCCCAATCCCCAAAACCAGTAACTCAACGTGTTTAATTTTACACAATGCGGTCGAAGCAACAGAAAATTTTTTCAAGCGAGCACGTTCATCGAAGCGTAATTAAAACGTCATTTTCTTCTAGAATAAAAAATTCTGGTTGCATTCATATATGATTGATTGAGTCTTTGTATCCTTAAAACATCGGAAAGTTAATTAAAAAAAAAAACAGTTACACTAAGGGTTATCCTTTGTTCCGCAAGATTGGCGATCCACGGAGAGTATACTTGAATAACTAAAAACTTAATGACAGATACAGGATCGTTCTGAAAGGCGGGTATTTTTGGGACTTCATATATGTGAGTTCCTTCGAGATCGAGATATTTTACAAATTCTAACGATGTTGTTTATCTGCATGAAGAACATGAGCCCTGCATGAGCTGGCCCAGCAACTAGCGGATAATTATGTTTATTTTAACAACATAACAGTTGTTGTTTATTTGTAACATGTATTTGTTGAGAATTGCGGTCTTCCCTTGGTTGCTGAAATTGGATCAGTGCCTTATAAAAAACACGTTTTTGTTCCGCATCGACAGGAAAGCTCTGATGTTTTAAATTCAATACTCAGATATGTTATAGGTAAAATTTCATGAATAAGAGGTGAATGAGTATGATGCAATGATTTAAATCAATTTTACGCTCAGCACTCATTTTGAAATGCATTTGCAAAGGATACGTGCAATTTTCAGAGTTACCTGACTTTCCTATATTCTAGGGGACTTTTTGACGCATATCAGATATTAGAATTAATAATAATAATAGTTTATGCAGGACTGCCGTTATCGTGGGCATAAAATACGGGGCTGCTACTCATTAGATTACTTCCAGCTCATGTTAAAGCAATCACTACATAGGATCCAGCTACTTACCTTGCTTTTAGACGACATACACCTATTTGAAACAAACTTACTAAAGAAGACTTAACAGTTTATTCTGTGAATAGGTTTTTAGTTAATTCACTAAATTTAACCGAATCACGCATATTTTCAGTTTAATGAAATAAACATGCGAACAAACGTGCGGCGGAGTTGATTATTCTGTTTCATAGGAGCTGAACAATTGATTTCGGCTAGTAATGTTGATATCATTTGAGCGCCGCTTTGCGTGTTGACCTTCGTGACGACTCGCAATCTCTCACACCAGCCAATTCTGCCTCTATTTTTGGTCGATTTTAGTCTTGTTATCGCTGTGAATGCTAAATTATGCCTTGTTTCTCCTCTCTTGCTACACTCTGCGCTCTTACTGTAAAATATTTTAAGATCACCACTCTTCCTCCTGTTGTAAGGCCTACGTTCTAATTAGATCGGCTTTGTATCTTAACTAGTGCTTGATTAAACATCTGATAATGACTTCCATCTAGATTTTTCACCTGAGTTTCGTATGGTTAAACAGGTTTTATTTTTTCCAAAGAGCTTGGTGGTGATCTAGTTAACATTGAAGAAATGGCCTGAAAACCTTCTATCTTTGTAGACCTTGTTGGCGTTCAAATTATATGGATGTGATATAGTTGTCCGTTCACATTTAAATTTTTTAATACGTTCTTTTAATATGTTGACTGAGTATTGGGGCATATGCATGTGTACCACTAGGTAAATTGCTCTTTTACGTATCAATACAAATGAATAGCTATTCATCTACATAGCGACCTTTTTTAAAATAAATGTTATCATTTGATGTAAAATGTTATCGTTCCATTATGTTTTTTATATTCAATAAAAGAGGATAAAAATTTATTCCAGCCGTAAATTTAATTTGCCAATTTTGTCACTTATTTTGCCAGCCGTAAAAATCGAGAAAATGCAAAGTGAATTACGCTTCTGAGACACAAATAAAGCTGAACGTACTGAATAGTCTGAACAGCGATTCTTCAGAACGTCCTGATTACGGGGTCCGTCCGCTTACAATAACGCTGTACCTCTAAAGCTCTGGAGGACAATGTGCTACACTTACAATACTTTACAGTATTTATTAGCGATCTGTCCTTTTATTTAGAGCAATAGGATCTTTTCCATATTAACCCCGCCACTAATGCAACACATAAGTTTACCTACTTGTAACTTTCAAAATAATGCACCTATCGACTTCAAATTACACTCAAATGAAAGAATGTTGTTGCATCAGTGGTGGGGCTTTTCTGGAAAAGATACGAGCATTATATTCAAGAGAATAGATTTTTATGTTAATTCTCCCTATTAATATTTACATATTTAACCCATTACATGATTATTGCCTCTTTCTTTTGGTCTGCCTATCAATTCGCAAACTTCATGTTAAGAAATCTTTAAAATCTAACATGTTGCAAAGCATCTTACGAATGAACTTTCTGGGAAATGAAGGTTTTTCCTTTTCTACACACAATATGAAGGCTCCGTTTGCTTATTTCGCCTTCATGATTATTATTCAATAATTTGATGCTTTGGCGCATGGCAAGGAACTAGAAAAACACGCGTCAAGGAATTTGGTGCATTCGTTTTCAGTGCCAGAGCAACACACACTGGTAGACAGTACATGAACAAGCGTGTGCGGCAGCGCCGACTCATACTAACACGTACGAGCACAATACGTATGGATATTAATAGTTTCAAATTATTGACTGACTGATCTGGAATAAAAAAAAGACATACATTTGATTACACATTAAGAACGTACGAGAGCTAAATATTTATCAATTATGAAAACAATAAACAATGTTCATTTTCAGCAAAAATCTATTCTATAGAACAATACAAAGCAGCAAGATCACAAGATGTGGTTATCCTTCGGGTAGACTACACGAATGCCAAGAGGGCACGTAAGGCTTGACCTAAACTTATTCTTAGTATATGAAAACAGTTATAAGAATGGCGGAGCGCGGCAACACCGGCCCCTAAATTTGCATATTATGCAAAGCTTATATCAAATTTACCTTCTAAATACTTAAATTAGTGGAACATTCTACAGCAGTTCCTGCGCCGTTTGCAAAGGGATCAATTTATTTATAGGGCGCTTCAATACGCTAGTACCTAACTTATACAATGGATTCTTAAAATTAGAAATCCGGACTTCGGCAACGTGGACGAGACCGTGTTTATTTTTAAATACATTGATGATTTGGCCAAGAGGCCAGAGATTGCGGGGCGTATTTTGGTCTAAAATTAAAACCAAATCCCCGATGCCGTGGGATTTCTTTTTCGTAGTCCATTTATGCCTTTCGTGAAGAAGAGTCAGGTACCGGGACTTCCATCTTGTCCAGAAAAGATTTGCCAGATATTGAACCTGTTTCCACCTGCGTTTGGCATAAATTTCGCTCTTGTCAAATAAGCCTGGTGGAAATGTCACACCCGAGTTGAGTAGAAGTAAATCGCTGGGAGTCAGGACCTTACTATCTTCGCTGTCACTGGTAACAACAGTGAGTGGCCTGTTGTTCAGGATAGCTTCCACCTCGCACATTAGCGTGCACAATTCTTCGTTGTTCAATTTCACTGGCTGCTCATTCATTAATGCAGACAAGACATTCCTAACCGAGCGAATTATTCTTTCCCAAGTTCCACCGAAGTGAGAAGCGCCAGGTGGGTTGAAGTGCCATGATATCGCCCTCTGCTTGAGGTATTCTTCTATTTTAGAGCGATTCCACTCTGCGATTGCAGACTTTAGTTCCTTATAAGATGCAACGAAGTTTGTGCCGTTGTCGCTGTACATAGCAGTCACATTGCCTCTTCTGCTGATGAATCTTCGTAAGGCATTTATGAAGGAGTCCGTATTCAAGGATTCGGCAATTTCCAAGTGCACTGCTCTACTAGCCATGCAAGTGAAAATGACGCCGTAGCGTTTCATAGTCTTGCGACCTTGACTGACTGTAAATGGGCCGAAATAATCTACGCCAACCTTGTCGAACGCTGGCGCATCTCCAGTAACTCTGCTAGCTGGCAGTTCAGACATCAATTGAGTGCTTGGTTTGGCTTGTCTTTTCCTACAGAAGATACAACTGCGACAGATTTTCCGGCACAGGGAATTTGCGCTGACTATCCAGAACCTTTTTCTAAGTGAAGTCAACATTGCTTCTCGGCCGAGGTGACCGATTTTCCGATGCTGATCCGTCGCCATTATCTCCACAATAGGAGAATTTCCTGGCAAAATTACTGGATGTTTGAAGTCGTAATCATACGGTGAATTTCCAAGGCGACCACCGACGCGTAGGAGGCCGTCTTCATCGATGAAAGGAACAAGTTTTCGAAGATGAGAACTTTTCGGTAAGTTTTTAGTTTCCTCTAAAAGTTTAAATATTTCTTGATAGTTTACTTTCTGAATATACTTCATTATAGCCATTTCTGCTTTTGAAAGATCTTCGACTTCTATTTTTGTTTTGACGTTGGGAGATTTTTTCATAACCTTTATTAATTTCAGGATTCCCGCTACTCTGACTTTCAGGCGATGCCAGTTTGACGAGGAAGACAGAAGTACGTCGGTCGGATTTTTCTCACGTGCCACTGAGGTGAGTAGTCTAGCTTCCCTTTTTACTTCGTCGTCGTTGCATTTCAGCTCTAGGTTAAAATTCTGACACGGTGTTTTAGAAATTGGATCGACTAGAAAGCTGGGTCCATTGTTCCATAAAGTTGAAGCAATCATTTTAGTCGCGGTTAAACCGCGGCTTAACAAATCTGCGGGGTTTTGCTCGGAAGGAACATAGTTCCATTGAGAAGAGCTAGAGAAGTTGCGTATGAACGCTACTTTGTTAGCAACAAATCGTTGAAATCTCTTTGTTTCGTTTTTGATGTAGCGCAATACTGTCACGCTGTCTGACCAGAATTTAACTTCAGTAGTTGGCAATTGAATTTCTTTCTGAAGAACTTGTGCTAATTCCACAGCCAACTTAGCGCTGCACAGTTCTATGCGAGGAGTAGTTTTAAGAGTAGAATTGTTCAGCGGAGTCAACCGTGATTTTGCCAACATTAGGGTGTTGATGAATTTTTTAGAAGACTTTTCTGGGCTTTGTGCGTAGGCCACGGCGCCGTATGCGATTTCGCTGCCATCGCAGAAAATATTTATTTTTATTGGACAGTCTGAGCATGGTTTTATACAACGGGGTAGCTCATAGTCCGTGACTGAAGTGACCTCCTCTAGCCACGAGTTCCAACGAGCTTGGAGGAATTGAGGCAGATATTCGTCCCAGCCCAGGCGCAGACGGCAAGTTTCTTGAAATATTCTTTTCGCTTCTACGAGCGCTGGAGATGCTAATCCCATGGGGTCGTAAATTGAAGCTAGAGTTTTTAGAACTTCTCTTCTGGTCGAACAACTGTTCTCGATTCTCAGATGATAACCCAAGGTATCTCTTTCTGTATTCCATGTTACTCCGAGTGCCTTGCTTGCTGGGAGAGGATTCGCAATTTTGACACTTTTGACATGTCTTGATAAGTTTTCGTTGGGCATGGCAGAAAGAAATTCCGCGGAATTGCTGCTGAAATCCTTCAAAATGAAGCCTCCTTTCTTAACAGTCTTTATGGTTTCTTCTGCAACAAACTTTGCATGGCAGTTGGTGACCACCGATTTTAATAGGTCATCCACGTAAAAGTTGCGGAAAACTGTTTTCTGAACGTCAAGGTCAGGTAGTGGATGTTCTCTGGCTGTTTGTTGGAGAGCAAAGTTTGCCACGCTAGGTGAGCTTTTCGCTCCAAAGACATGAACAGTCAATCTATATTCCTGGATTTTGTTGTTTTTCTTCCAAAAGAGTCTCATGAAGTCAGAGTGTTTTTTCGGAACCTTTACTTGGTAATACATCTTTTCGATATCAGCGGTAAAGGCTATCGGTTGCTGCCTGAAGCGCAGCAATACTCCAACTAAGTTGTTTGTGATGTCAGGGCCTTGGAGAAGTTCGTCATTCAGAGAGGTTCCACCGAAGCGCAGGGAACAGTCGAACACGACTCTTAGCTTACCCTTCTGTTTGTGTCTTACTGCGTGATGGGCAAGATACCAGGTTGTGCCCCTATGGCGTTGTAGCTCGTCCTCGGGAACTTCCTCAATAAATTTTTGCTTTATCATTGTCTCCATGAAGTTAGTGTATTCCGAGGATAAGTTTTCATCTGTTTTCATCCTTTTCATTACGCGGTGGAAGCGATTAAGTACTTGTTGTCTATTGTCTGGGAATATCGGGTCCTCGCGTTTGAAAGGCATTTCTATTTCGTAGCGATCGCCCAAATTCTTCAAGCTTGAGCTCACGATGCGCAGCCATTTTTTGTCGTTCACTGAGGATGCGTAATCATTTGAGGTGTCGACATAGTCTTGCTTGAAGAAATTTTGGATATGAGTTTCAATTTCTTCTGAAGAATTTACTTTCATCTTGAAATTATAGTGTGAGCCCTTTCTTTGCACAGGTCCATTTATGGCCCATCCCAGGAGGTGTTTAGACGCATATGGGTCGTCGAAGTCTCCATTAACGATTTCGAGCGGCTTCAGCAAAGACGGGACATTCATTCCAACCAGGATGCTCACCTCCGACTCCACGAAGTTGAAAGGTAAGTTTTTAAAATTAACATAATTTTTCACATCCTTTTCGTTGGGTATGTCATCTTTTAAAAACGGCCATTGATGGTTTGGTTTGGTGTAAACGACTGGGATGTTAATAGAGTTGTTTCTGTCAAGATCCATCAGCTGCACGTTGTTCACGACCTTAGTCCTCGTTTCGTTGTTGCGACCTTCCATTGTTGTAAGGCTTATTATTTTGTCTTCCGTTTTTATTCCAAGTTTCGTCAACAGGTCTTCGTTCATCCAGCAATCCGATGAGCAATTGTCCAGGGCAACATTTACTAAAATTTCCCTTTCCCCACCTTGCACCTTTACGAGTGCCGGAACTATAGGGCAGAGAACTTTTGCCGATGCTGCTCTGTGGCTGCGCCCGCAAGACTTCAAAGAAAGACTAGACTGGCCTGCAGACAGAGATGTTTCTTGCGAAGGGGTTGGAACAGAATTTTGGACAGATTTAGTGCGAAAGGTAGGAGACACTAAAGGAGAATTGAAGGATTCACTCTTGGAATTATCGGGAGCAGGTTTGTGAACGTAATTTGGTTTCGCGTGGAAACTTCGAGTGGAGATATGTAAAACTGTTGGGTGTCTTTTCTTACAAATGCCACAGGTAGAACGATTAGTGCAATTTTTTGACACATGATCCGGTTTCAAACACCCGAAGCATAATCCATTTTTCTTCACAAAATCAGACTTTTCTTGTCTATTTTTTCTCCTAAAAAAGATGCATTCGTCAAGCTGGTGGTTAGTTTTTTTGCAGCAGCTGCACGATTTCTGCTCTTCGTTCTTGCAAACAGAATTTGTCACTAGCGAGCGTTTCTGTTTGTCGTTCGGTTTTCTCTGATGATCGTCAGAAATGTCGCCAAAAAGTGGTTGTCTCACGATGGCTGTTTCGTGCTGCACGAAATCGACGAGGTCTTTAAATTCTATTTTCCCGTACTGTTCGATGGCTGAGTAGGACTTTCGTCGCCATCGTTCCCGAAGTTTGTAAGGGAGTTTTCTTACAATTTTGACGATTTCGTTAGGGCTTTGAAGATGGTTGCGGGCTGACATGCTCTCGAAGTAGTGAAGGCAATCTAGCAAAAATATGGAAAAATTTTGCAGGGAGTCATGATCGTCATTTTTCATTACTGGCCACCTTTCCAGTTTATTCACATATGCATTAGCCGTTTCAAATTCGTTTCCAAATTCTCCTTTTAGCAATTCTTTGGCCTTTAGGAATCCATCAGTCGCATTGTAATGACTACAAGTTCGTACGAGCTGGTTAGCCTTTCCAGTTGTAAATTGCTCGAGATAGATGATCTTGTCTTCGTCGTTGCCACAGTTTGATTCTATAGCACGTTCGAAATTCAACATGAAGGGTTTGAATTTAGTTATGTCTTCTCCACTAAACGGTTCGAGATTTTTCTTAGGAAGAAGTACATTTCTCTGGGCCGCAATTAATGTTCCTGTCATGTCATTTTGACGTTCAAGGATGCGTACGACCGTAGGGACTTTGTTGTCCGTTTCTGATGTGAACTGAATTTTCTCTTTTTCCTGTGCAGACTGGGAGAGCTGAACTACACTAGGAGTTCTTTCAACCGATGCGCCTTTCTCCGAAATTAACGATGAAACAACTGAAGCTTCGTCGATCTTCCGTAATTCTTCTTCAAGGAGAAGAGCCTCAAGTTCGGCTTCTTGTTGTTTTACTTCTTTTTTACGTCTTTCATGTTCTTGTTGAAGTTTTCTTATCCTTATTTCTTCATCGTCAATTTCCTTTGAATTGGCAAGGGCTAATCTTTGTGCAGCGGCCCGTGCTTTCTGCTCTGCTAGCCTAACTCTAGCAGATATCGCAACAGATGATGTAGTCTTGCCTGAAGATCTTCGTGAGGCCCCAGTGAGGGAAACAGGCGGGTGTATAATGGCCTCTATTTTAGACCTAAACTCTTCAATGTGCTGCTGATGAGGCTCTAGCCATGTCGTCAATTCTTCGTCGTCACACGCAGCATAGAGATTTTCAACGCGCTTCAAGTATTCATTGTAGAGCCCTTTAACCTTTATGGCGTCAAACTTGGGTTTCTCCAAGAGGGTCTCTATTTCATTTTGTTTGCGTGTAACCGAGCCAAGTTTCCCAGAGGGTTTCGTAGAGGCCGCAGTCTTGTTAATTGAATCTTCGAACTCGGACATTTTCACAACAATAACTGATCATTAATTTGAAACTGAATGAAGGCTCCGTTTGCTTATTTCGCCTTCATGATTATTATTCAATAATTTGATGCTTTGGCGCATGGCAAGGAACTAGAAAAACACGCGTCAAGGAATTTGGTGCATTCGTTTTCAGTGCCAGAGCAACACACACTGGTAGACAGTACATGAACAAGCGTGTGCGGCAGCGCCGACTCATACTAACACGTACGAGCACAATACGTATGGATATTAATAGTTTCAAATTATTGACTGACTGATCTGGAATAAAAAAAAGACATACATTTGATTACACATTAAGAACGTACGAGAGCTAAATATTTATCAATTATGAAAACAATAAACAATGTTCATTTTCAGCAAAAATCTATTCTATAGAACAATACAAAGCAGCAAGATCACAAGATGTGGTTATCCTTCGGGTAGACTACACGAATGCCAAGAGGGCACGTAAGGCTTGACCTAAACTTATTCTTAGTATATGAAAACAGTTATAAGAATGGCGGAGCGCGGCAACACAATATGAGCGTAACTTCCCACAAAGTTTTCACTAGTGATAGCTGGTGGTTACAGGAAGTAATTAGACTATACCTTATGAATAATTTGATCGATTAGGTCGATAATAATTAACTACTAAATTAACTGGATCGATAAAAAGTAAATCAATTAAATTAGATAACCATTCCCCTTCACCTTTCAGAGTGGATTTCAAAGTTCAATATTAAATACCGTACACGTGAATTTCAAAAACCGCTGTTACCTACCGTCAATAAGGATTTTGAAACCCACTATCACCTACGAGCAGTGCTGCCATGTTCAATTTCGCTGCGTTGTTTCTATTGTGCTTTTCTAAGTTGTTCAGGCGACACCCTGCTGCCAGCGCCAGACTAATGACGGTGTTCGTAATTACAGGAATATGAGAAAAAATATTCAGACAGCAAGGAGTTGAATGTGTTCAATGGAAATGAGCTATGGCAATGATTTGGTGAAAAAATATTTCAATATTTTTCAAGCAAACACCGAATGAAAATGTGAGGAATAAAGCTTTGATTGAAAACATTTTATTTAAAAACACGGGACGGATCTTTAAAGAATTGCGTTGAAAGTAGCCTATGCGTAGCCTAAACTTCACTACCTATATTTTTTCTAGTAATCTATTCAGTCATTACTGTTCTTTTTCCGCGCAATCCTAACGTTTGGCTTTTCTTCGTGTGCATTACATTCATGGTAAATGAGATTTTTTTTTGAAATTAGTGTTCCCTTGCCGTTGAAATCCACAGTATTAGTTTGATGTAAGAGCTTTAATTCATTCGTGACGATTGTTTCACTCGTAAATAAACACAAAATATAATCTCACATCATGAGTTATTTATTTTACAAAACTTATACGCTGAAGAATGCCCCGTAAACAGCTCTGTCTCTGACATTTAAACCTCTGGAATTTTTTTCTCAGCCACAATTCCCCACTCCACCCAGGTGTAGGAAATGGATACCGGCTTGACCAAGGGTAACCGTCATTGCGTCCTGGTGTTAGTTGTAAGGCATTTGAATATCCAATGCCCAAGATGATATGCACCAGGCTTGATCGGAATAAAACATCCTTTTTTAGCACGTTGAAGAGGTAATTTGAATTTGAATTTCTCCTTTTTTCCTTATTTTTTCACCTTCTGATATATCTACAGGGATCATTTTCGGGAATTTTAAATGTTAATGCACCAGTCAACATCAACAGTGTGACTAAAAAGCATTTAATTTTATTAATATCTGCAAAAATTTTTTTTTTCTAGAAGTAACATGATTGAGAATTCATATTGCAGTCCGTATATTGCCTTAGCTAACAAAATTAGAATTTATAAGAAAATATTTTAATAGATAACGACTTCCTATTCTTATTTCCTGTTATAGTAAAAACCTCGATCATTATTTTTAACATATCGTATACTGTATAAATTATGACTTCCTGATTTTATTTCAAGTTATAGTACAAACCTTGGTTACTATTTATTAGAATGTATCGCATACAAATTTCGACTTCCTATTCTTATTCCAAGCTACGGTAAAAACTTCAATCTATGGTTAGTTGGCTTCCATGAAAATCGTTTCTCATCTTTTTAGACTGGCTGAAAAATACATCGTGAATCCTTCTGTGAAGGACACTTCGCTTCGGTCGGTGAGGACGGTTTGTGCAGAACAAAAGTAAATCGAAGATTGATTACGAATGCGGAAGTGTTTTTTGTGTTGCTTCATTCACAAATGTAGGATAGTACTTATTGGACGAGTCTGAGGGAATCTCACTCTCATGATAAAAAGAGGAAAAGAAAAAAGTAAGTTTGTTTCCAATAAAAATACAGGAGATCAATATTTTCTAAAATGTCTTAACATAAATATCCTTGTGTGATAAACATACATGGGTGTCGAAATAGCCATGTTATTAGAACTAACCACAAAATAAACATATTTATTTACTAACGTTTTGAAATTCAATTAATTTATCACGAAATTAGTTTTTCTCTTTATCATAAAATGTAAGATAATTTAAGGAATTTCGCAACCGACTTCAAGCATGAAAGGTTTTTTATCTTTTCTTCCACAAATGAAGGCATCTACGGATGATTTATTTCCAATCAAGCCTGATACATATCACCTTGTACATTGGATTTTCAAATGCCTTATAACTAACGCCAGGACGCCATGACGCTTTCCCCCGGTCAAGACCGGTACCCATTTCAGACACCTGGGTAGAGTGGGGTATTGTGCTTGGAATTTTTCTCCAATACCCAACAGAGAAAA
Source organism: Morinoia aosen (assembly GCA_030386875.1). Lineage (NCBI taxonomy): Eukaryota > Metazoa > Arthropoda > Malacostraca > Amphipoda > Talitridae > Morinoia > Morinoia aosen. Next base: position 74,663,207 of record CM059579.1, read on the forward strand.
TCGCCACCGCCAGCGCCGAGTTTCGAACCCGGGTCTCTGCCGCACGGCGGCAGAACCTCTAGCACATGGCTATCGCGAGCACTCACAAATCTGAAGCAGCATTGAAAATTCCTTTCATCCGATTCCGGGCACGTGAGCATTTTTTATTTCCACGCACACAAATGCAAGGTAACAACATCAACCATTCCTTTGATTCAAGAAGCATCTCCAATCACGATACACGCATACAACACTTGATATAAAAAGCATGAAGCTATTGCAAAAGTGCCGTCCCCACATCACCTAATGTCGAGTGACATTAGCTCTTAATAAAGATTTAAAGCAGTGCGGAACTATTGATGTCCTTCAGTGGGGGTCATTCCGATATCTGTGCTGTTGCAAGTATCAGCTTGTGAGCCTCGAATGTATTTTAGAATGAATCTATGAACGCGAGGTCAGCTGTTTAAACTTGATGACTATCGGCTTGGCGAGATTTCAAGGTCGGCTTGTCTAGAATAATGATTGAGTGTGAATTACAGTGACTAATGCGCTTGTGTTTTATGATTATAAAATAAAATTATGGCGGTTCAGGTTTCACTCCGCAGTAGCGCGCACTGTGTATTCGAATAAATGGACGAAACAGACTTCAATATGGTTTGATTCCCTAGACGGGCGCAGTAGCTAGCATCTATAGTTCATTTTTCTTTTCTTGTGTGTAAAATCGGGCAAACCATATATTTTATGAGAGTTTTAGTGGGTCATTTTGTGCATAAATTGTCGAAAAAACAAGTTTTTATTATCTTGTTTTTGCATTACAAATTAGTTTAATTACCTTCTTGCAGATTAATGGTATCCAGAGGGAAGAGATGAGAAAATTGTATTTCGAGTGAAGTATAGACTCATAAAATGGATTAAAATTTAGTTTTAATGGCAGGACTCAAGTAACCTTTGTACAGGGGAATATTTTATACATGCTACTGCCACTGTACATGCTCCTGCCCCTGTACATGCTCCTGCCCCTGTACATGCTACTGCCCCTGTACATGCTCCTGCCCCTGCACTTGTTACTTTGTATCAGGGAAAATAATACAAAAGAACGTAACCGCTCTCTGAAAAACATTACCTATTTTTATCTGCTCCGACTTGTAATTTAATTTCCATATTTTTCGTTCATGGTTAATATAGCTCTTATCAACAAGTAGTTTATACATAGTTTGCATTGCTGATAAAGTTCGAATAGATAGCTACGGTAGGATATGTAAGATAAGGTTAGAAAATGGTTTATTTGAGCCATGAACTAACCGTGAAAACTTGTGGAATTGAATCACACACCGTTGTTCGATGATGAACAATATAGTTGATTTCCCAATTAGCATCAACGTAAACCAATAGTCAAATCTAATCAAACTAAATACGTGCACAATATATATAAACTTAAGGAATTCAAGTACGAAGCTCTGAGATAACGATCGAGTACCGAGAAAAAGAAAGAAAGTTTCACTTTGCGTAGATAAAAATGAAGTCTGGAGTTATGGTATTGTATTATTTTTATCATAATGACATAGAACTAAAAATTGAAGAAAACAACTCTCGGAGTTTGAGATCGGTGTTTAGATTCAAATACTTTCTGGAAACTTTATTTTAGCTATTGAAATAATTAATTCGATCGAGGATAAACATCTTTGAGGGAGGCCTCTTTTCACTTCTATAACTATCCACAAATTAACGGGCACTTTCCTTATCCAACAACCCACTCGCCATTCTAGTCCATACAACTCAGCATAACTACGCAAATGAGATTCTCATGTAAAATTTTGACGATAGAGCTAAGAATATTTTACCAGATTGGAATTTGGTGATACTTTCAGTAATTATTTGAGATTCACTTCATGATACGCAGAAAGCTTCACACCATTTTTCTACTGATATGTGGATTCTCTGAAGCAATGGAGCGGGACAAATTGTTAACTGAATAATCTAGCGGCATTACGCTAATTTTAGGTACGCAACCTCAATCAAATATTATAAAATTTGTTCGTTAGTTAATGTCATCGAATTTCATTCGAGGAGTTATAACATATAGGGTCACTAGCGGATGCAGGGGTCTCTGATTACCCAAATTAATTGTTTGACAGTCAGTTGTCTGAATGCCTTCGCCCCCCATGAATGTTGGCTCTAAACATCTTAAAAGAGGTTCATGAAGGGGCAGTGAAATACTTATTTCTGAAGTAAATGTAAAAATACAGCATGTACCTGAGATTTTCCTACGAAGAAACCGACAGAATGCTAGTAAAAATGTTATTCGTTGTCATTTCATTAAAAATTGGAATTTTTACTGTTGGAGAAACTTGAAACACCAACCTTTCTATTCATTAATTTCTCAAAAATAATAACTATGAGCATAACTGATGTAACTACACATTAGATGTATGTGAGTTTGACCGGGAAGTGACTCGAACATGGCAAAAAGGTAATTTCCCTTTTAGGTAAAAACTTCATTGGGTATAAACAACTTAGCTCTAGGATCTGTTGGAAAAGTTTCCATTGATAACGTGAAATAGATACAAATAGAACATGCTGTTGATGAAAAATTATCAACATTGCAAAGTTTCTATAACAGAGAAGTTCCAACGGAGCAACATCCAGCAGTGACTGGGGAGACGGAGAAAGCACTGGTAATACACTCCATATGGCTGCCTGGAGGTAACTGTTCACGATTCACAACTCCTGAGTGGAGAATAAGGACTGCTGTTGGACGATTAGGTCCAAGCATGTTGCGTGCGCTTCCTAAAAATTGTACTCTCAGGTCCTCTTTTCTTAATAATGAAGGCATCTACGGATGCTTTATAACGTGAAAAAGATACAAATACCTAAACGTCTGTAACTAAAATAGCACCTAACAAATTACATTAAAATTTGCTATAAATAGTGAAGGTGTCTAATTTTGCTGCAGAGTTTAATTTTCTTTCATATTTACAGTGAATTCATTTATCTACCACCCCTTTGAGCCACCACTAGTAAAAATTATTGACTTAATTAAGGAGAACAAATGCAACGTACACGTAAATAGCTTTATGGAAATTACTGAGAATTATATTACTTAAATAAACGCAATATACGTACGTGAACACTTCTGACTGTTTCAGAGTAAATACTAACGCTCTGCGGCATTATGAAGTTTAATTGCTTTATTCGCAAAATGCGGATATGATATCGGCCGAGTGACCATCAAGGTCACTCGGCCATTTTTCAAGGTTTCGTACGTCTTGAAAGCTGTGGTTATCCACGTGTGCACGTGTTTCTGGTGCTCCGACGAATATTGTGGTAAATTAAAGTGAAGTTGCTGGAAAATGGTATAGTTTGTATATTCACGTGAGTACAGTGTGTGACTTTGTATGGAGTGCTCGTGAGAGTAGTTTTTTTGTTGCGTGAGAGTTGAGACTGAGCATTGGACTTTGGTGTGGTGACTTGCAATTTTTGACTGAGGTGTTTTGACTGGTAGTTAAGCTTTCTTTGCATATAAAGAGTATAGTGTGTGACATTGTAGAGAGTGACTGTGAGTAGTAGGAAACGTTTTTGTTTCTTTTGTTTGATAACTTGATTTTCAGTAGATTTGGTGAGTGAAGACTTCTTCTGCCTGTGAAATTTGTACTGAGAGAGAAGTCTGTGTTTGAGGATGGCAAGAAATAGGACTGGTCGTAGGAAGGGAGGTGCAAGCGGAATGGATGAGGAGATTGAGTGCATGACTTGTAAAGAGTGGGTAGATATAGATGCATGCAAAGGTTTGAGAGAAATGAGTCGGAAAAAGTTGAGTGATCTTGTGTTTACGTGCTGGAAATGTTTGAATGATGAGAGTAAGAAGTTGAAAGAGGAGGTTGAGAGATTGACAATTCTGATGGTTGCTTTAGAGGCTGACTTGAAGGATGGAAGGAAGTTGAATGAAGGAAAGAATGAGAATGGTGCAAATGCAGTGAATGAAGAGGTAAATGGTGGTGGTGCTAGGAGTGCAAATGAAGTGGATGATGGTGCAAGGAGTGCAAATGAAGTAGATGATGGTGCAAGGAGTGTGAATGCAACAAATGAAGTGAATGGTGGTGCAAATGTGCCAGATGAGAGTAGAAGAATGAATGAGCATGATGAAAGAAGTACGAATGGGAAGAGAGTGAAGGAGCAACCTGTTGATATGCCACATGAGGTGCAGGTGCCTGTAGTGGAAGTGAATGAAAGGAAGATGGATGGAAAGAGTGATGTGAGTGGAAGAGTTGGACGAAAGAGTAGTATGAAAGGGAGAGTGAGACCTACGATTAGAATATGTGGTGACAGCATGGTGAAGAATGTGGATAGGTTTGTGAGAATGACTGACCGTAGTGGATGTACGAGCATGAGAGGAAAGGGAGTGAAAGAGATTTGTAGGCATGCTGAAGAAGTGATAGATGGAATGGATGAAGGGATGGTTGTACTGCAAGGTGGTGGCAATGGATTGCTTGAATGTGGGAGAGAGCATACGGTGAATGCAATTATGAATGTTGTTGAAAGGGCGCGAAAGAAGAATGTAAGAGTGGCTGTGACCAGCCTGCTGAGAAGGCCTGCATGTGGTGAGGAGTATGAAAGGGTGCGAAAGGAGGTGAATAGGGAAGTGCATGAAAGGATTATGAGTATGAAAGCTGAGAGTATGAGAAAGCGTGAAATGGGTTCCAGCTTCCTTGATATGGATAACCTGATCCAGAGTGGATGTTTTCGTGGAGATGGAGTCCACCTTACTCAAGAAGGTGAGATGAAACTCTCCAGGAGATACATCCAGTGGATTGGGTGTACTCATATTGTAATGGAAGGTGGAACTGGATGAATGGAAAGCTGTCAGAGCAAAAATGAAAAATGTCGTGAATTGTCCAATAGTGTTGTAAGGTTTGGATGTATAAATGTGCGTGGATGGAATGCAGGAAAGTTAAATGACCTTGTAGCAGAATTTGAGAATGGAGATTTGGATTGTGTTGGTGTAGTAGAGACCCAAATGCGTGATAGAGTCAGTTTAAAATGTAAGGAGAGTAAGTACTATATGATTGGAAAAGGGCGTGTAAGTTGGCAAAAAAGAGGTGGTGGAGTTGGTCTCATTGTAAAAAATGCTCTAAATTGGAGATTAGAGGAACTTCCTGCTGGAAATGAACCTGAGAGTGAAGATCTGTTAGTAATAAAGTGTGAAAGAATGCATGCCAGAGAATGTGTTATTGTGGTTGTATGCTATATGACAACTGATGGTATTTTAGCTCATCAAGAGAATGTAAAAAAGTATGAAATATTAACAAGAATTGTGCAAGAGCATTGCAGATGCCCTCTGATTGTGATGGGTGATATGAATGGCCATGTTGGTATACTTGGTGAGCCTGTGAATGCAAATGGACAAAAATTGATTAATTTCTGTGATGAGAATGAACTTGAGAACTTGAATGTAACAATAGGAAATGGCTTGCATACATGGCAAAGCAGGGAATGTAAAACTGCAATTGATTATATGATAGTGAATAGTAGAGCAAGAATATATGTCAGAGAAATGTTCGTAGATGAAGATGATTTTGATATTGATAGTGACCATAAAATGCTTGTACTAGAATATAATTGGGGTGGAAAGGAGTCAATGCAGAAGGCCAGCAGAGTAAGAGAAAATTGGCGTATTAAAATGGCAAACTGGGAAGAATTTCGAAATGAATTGAGTAGATGTAACTGGAACAGGTGTGGAAATGTAAATTACCTAAATAAGGAGATTGCAAGAACCTTGTATGATGTGGCAGAGCAAAAGATCGGTAGAATGAAATGCAGGAAAAGTACAGGGAATGCTAGGTGGTTTACGAGTGAGATAAAGGAAGAACGAACGAGAAGGAAGACTTTAAATAAAAAACAACGCAGTATGAGGAAAATGTATGAAAGACGCAGAATTACTGAGGATGAATGGCAGAGTGTATGGAATGAGTACAAGGACCAGCAGAAGAAAGTAAAGAGAATGATCAATGAGGCTAGGGTTAAAGAAGAGAGACACCAAGTTGAAAATCTAAGAAAGAAAGGTCCAGATGGAATAAAAGATTGGTATAGGTTCATACAAGGTAATGATAGAGGTAGTGAAGTTCAAGTTGATGAATTAGTAGTCAATGGTTGCAGTGTGCAAGATAGGATGCAAATGGTGAAAGCAGTTGAAGAATACTGGGAGGACATTGGTGGAATGAATGAGCAGGTTACAGATGATGAACCAATAAATTTTCTGATAGATGAACGTGAACTGCAAATGGAAGACGAAATCACTTGTGAAGAGATTGTAAGTTTTTTGAAGAAAGTGAAAAATGGAAAGGCATGTGGCCCTGATAAGATACCATATGAGTTCTATAAATGTGGAGGAGAGAGTGTAGTCAGTATGTTGAAATGTTTATTTGATGAGATATGGAAGAGTGAAAGAGTACCGGATGACTGGAACAAGTGTAATGTAGTTCTGTTGCATAAGGGTGGACATAAGAGTATGAAAGAACTTAAAAATTACAGACCAATTGCACTGGGTGACACAGTATGTAAGATCTTTTGTGGTATTTTGAATGAGAGAATGAAAAATTTAGTTGAGGAATTAGGAGTCCTGGGAGAAGAACAGAATGGTTTTAGGCAAGATAGACGGGGGGAGGATAATCTGTTTGTAGTGAGTGAAATAATTGAGCGAATGAAGAAGGATAACAAGAAGGTATATTTAGCATTCCTGGATATTGAAAAGGCGTATGACAGAGTGGATCGGGTTAGGCTGTTTGAAATTTTGAGAAAAGTTGGTTTTAGCAGAAAAATAGTGAACATTGTACAGAGTCTGTATGAGAACACAAGTGCTATCTACAGGTTAGGAAATTTGGAAACAGGGCAAGTGAGGAGTGTTAGAGGAGTGAGACAGGGCTGTACTCTGTCCCCCCTGTTGTTTGGATTGTACACAGAAGAATTAGCAGTTCGACTGAGAGGGAGTGGTTTAGGACTGAAAGTTGGTAATGAGAGACTGAGCTGTTTGTTGTATGCTGATGATGTGGTTGTGGTTAGTGAATGTGGTCATGAACTACAAAGGATGCTTGACATTGTGAATGGATATAGTACAGATTTCAAGATGAACTTTGGTGCGGATAAAAGTAAGGTCATGGTCATAAATAGTGATGAGACTGATAGAGACAGACTGTGGAATATTGGAGAAATCAGAATAGGTAGAACAAAAGAATACAAATATCTAGGTTGTATGATAAGTGAAGATGGATGTACTAGAACTAAAGGTGAGAAAGTGGCTAAAGCAATGCAGTGGAGTGGACGGTTAGGTAGTGTGGCCAGATACAGAGCAAACAAGTACGAATGTGTGAGAGGAATGTGGAAGTATGTTGCTGTACCTAGTGTCATGTATGGTATGAGTGCTCTTGCTTGGAATGGAAGTGATCTTGAAAAGCTGGATGTGATACAAAATAAGGTAGGACGTGTAGCATTGGGTGCTCCGAAATGGACAGCTATAGAAGCCATTAGAGGTGACCTAGGGTGGAGCCTATTTTCAGAAAGAATGATGAAAGCTGTGCTGAATTATAAGGTGAGAATTGAAAGAATGCAGAATAGCAGGTGGGTAAGGCGAATCTTTGAATGGAATCTGAGTGTAAGCTATTGGGAGAAAGTATGTTGGGGGCATGCAAGGAAACTCAGTATGCAAAAGATTATTCATGTTAGAATTGGGAGACCTGTGGATGACTGGAGTTTAATAAATGTTGGAGGTGTAGGGCCTGAGTGGGACTGCAAGAGGTGGAAGAAAGAGATTGAGAGACAAACAAAAGAGTATGGATTGAATAAGTGGAAGCTTAGCATGATGCGGAAGCCTACACTTAACTGGTATATGAAAAAGAAAGCACCTAAGTTTGAGCTGTTCTATGATAGTAGTTTTGGAAGTCAACTCTTGTTTGCTGTGAGATGTAAGTCATTGAGTGTGAACAGACGTACATGGAGATGGAATGAGAATAATAACAGATTATGTCAGCAGTGTAATAGTGGAGTAGAGGAAACAATTGAGCATTTTGTGCTGGAATGTAGTAAGTATGAGCAAGAGAGAGAGAGTTTTATGAATGTGGTGTCTGAGCAGTATGGAGAGAATGAGTGGAATGCCAGATGTGCTGAAGATGATTGCGGTATGAGCTGTCTTGCTGGATTGGATCAGGAGTGTAATGCGAGTATCACTGAGGCTATGAAAGTGTTTCTTGTGCATGCCTGGAGTAAGAGACAGTGACTGGAATGAGCCAGTCTGGTAGAATGGGCTGTAATGACCCAATGTGCCTGGGGATGGTGTTTTGACACACTGGCTGTCCCGGTGATGCCTTCCAATGGAGGCTTGTGACAAGGATCGTAGATCCTGAGTAGTTTAGTGGACAAGTCTGGTACCAGGCGCTGAACTCTTTGTGTGAAAATTGTGGAGGGAATTGTAGGCCGTTACAAAGGCCCCGACACTGTCGGCCCTCAAGTTCAAGTTCAAGTTCCATCACAGTTTCAACAGAATTGAGGAGGATGGGTGCTGGGTCAGTACTCAGTAATGACCCAATATGCCTGGGGATGGTGCTTTGACACACTGGCTATCCCAGTGATGCCATCCAATGGCAGCTTGTGACAAGGATTGGTAGATCCTGAGTAGTTTAGTTGACAAGTCTGGTACCAGGCGCTGAACTCTTTGTGTGAAAATTGTGGAGGGAATTGTAGGCCGTTACAAAGGCCCCGACGCTGTCGGCCCTCAATTTCAAGTGTTTTCTTGGAGATGGAGTCCATCTTACAAAAGAAGGTGAGATGAAACTCTCCAAGAAATATATCCGGTGGATCAGGGCTACTCATGTCATAATGGAAGGTGGAACTGGATGAATGAAAATACGTCAGAGCAAAAGTGAGGAATGTCTTGAATTGTCCAATTGTGTTGTAAGGTTTGGAAGTATAAATGTGCGTGGATGGAATGCAGGAAAGTTAGTTAGATGACCTCGTAGTAGAATTTGAGAATGGAAAATTTGATTGTGTTGGTGTAGTAGAGACCCAAATGCGTGATAGTCAGTTTAACATGTAAGGAGAATAAGTATCATATGATAGGAAAAGGGCTTGTAAATTGGCAAAAAAGAGGTGGTGGAGTTGTTTTGATTGTGAAGAATGCTCTAAATTGGAAATTAGAGGAATTTCCTGTTGGAAATGAACCTGAAAGTGAAGATTTGTTAGCAATTAAGTGTGAAAGAATGCATGCCAGAGAATGTATTGTTGTGATTGTATGTTATATGACAACTGATGGGATTTTAGCTCATGAAGAGAATGTAAAAAAGTATGAAATATTAACAAGGATTGTACGAGAACACTGCAGGTACCCTCTGATTGTGATGGGTGACATGAATGGCCATGTTGGTATACTTGGTGAGCCGGTGAATGCAAATGGACAAAAATCGATAGATTTTTGTGATGAGAATGAACTTGAAAACCTGAATGTCACAATAGGAAATGGCTTGCATACATGGCAAAGCAGGGAATGGAAAATTGCAATTGACTATATGATTGTGAATAGTAGAGCAAGAGAGTGTGTCAATGAAATGTTTGTGGATGAAGATGATTTTGATATTGATAGTGACCATAAAATGCTTGTGCTTGAATATAACTGGGGTAGAAAGAAGTCAATGCAGAAGGTCAGTAGTGTGAAAGAAAGTTGGCAGATAAAAAAGGCAAACTGGGAAGAATTAAAGAATGAATTGAGTAGGTATAACTGGAACAGGTGTGGAAATGTAAATGACCTAAATGGTGAGATTGCAAGAACCTTGTATGATGTGACAGAGCAAAAGATTGGTAGAATAAAATGTAGGAAAGGGATAGGAAATGCCAGGTGGTTTACAAGGGAGATAAAGGAAGAACGAATGAGAAGAAAGACTTTAAATAAGAAACAACGCAGCATGAGGAAAATGTATGAAAGAAACAGAATTACTGAGGATGAATGGCAGAGTGCATGGAATGAGTACAAGGACCAGCAGAAGAAAGTAAGGAGAATGATTAATGAGGCTAGAGTTAAAGAGAAGAGACACCAAGTTGAAAATCTAAGAAAGAAAGGTCCGGATGGAATAAAAGATTGGTATGGGTTTATACAAGTTAATGATAGAGGTAGTGAAGTTCAAGTTGATGAATTAGTAGTTAATGAGTGCAGTGTGCAAGATAAGATGCAAATGGTGAAAGCAGTTGAAGAATACTGGGAGGACATTGGTGGAATGAATGAGCAGGTTACAGATGATGCACCCATAAATTTTCTGATTGATGAACGTGAACTGCAAATGGAAGACAAAATCACTTGTGAAGAGATTGTGAGTTTTTTGAAGAAAGTGAAAAATGGAAAGGCATGTGGCACTGATAAGATCCCAGATGAGTTCTATAAATGTGGAGTAGAGATTGTAGTCAGTATGTTGAAATGTTTATTTGATGAGATATGGAAGAGTGAAAGAGTACCGGATGACTGGAACAACTGTAATGTAGTTCTGTTGCATAAGGGTGGACATAAGAGTATGAAAGAACTAAAAAATTACAGACCAATTGCACTGGGTGACACTGTATGTAAGATATTTTGTAGTATTTTGAATGAGAGAATGAAAAATTTAGTTGAGGAATTAGGAGTCCTAGGTAAAGAACAGAATGGTTTTAGGCAAGCTAGACGTGGGGAAGATAATCTGTTTGTAGTGAGTGAAATAATTGAGCGAATGAGGAAGGATGATAAGGTGTATTTAGCATTCCTGGTGTTATGGAGCTCTTTTCCGATGTCATTCATTATTCTCTTTTCATCTTTTTAGCTCTCTTTTGATGGTCGTGATTTATTAATCACTTTCTTTTATTTTAGGTTAACGTAGATAAACTGGGACTTTTCAATGTCCATAAATTTAATTAGTGAGCAAGTATCGAATTAATGTAAATGGTAGAAATTGATATAAATTGGTAGCGTGGAGTATCTCTCCACAGATCATGATAACTCATCTTCCTAACCAGCAGGAAATTATACACAATCGCACATCGACATTTATTCCCTAATCTCGTCACAAAAGATTATTATTCTAAAGTAAAATAAGCTTAACGCACTAAATTACACTTCGATTGACATTGAAGACAAAATATAAGATATGCTGAAGGCATGACGATATAAATGAATGCTTAAGGCATAATACCGATAATCCTACGCCCAGAAGGGAGGCAATGAGGATGTTACCTAAGGGGCTTATGACATGGTGGACTTATCTTAGTTACAGATCCCGGAAGATGGCTATATCGTGTGTACGCCGAGACATTTATCAATTACTTTAATTTAACAGGTATGAGGAATCACTAGTAGTACACATTTCAAAGGAGAAACAACGCCTAGCCCGAAGGCAGGCGTTCAAGATGTGTTAAGGCGTTCTTTCTCTGAGGGAGGTCTCGGACGTACTGACTCTTCTCGTTTGCACGGAGCGCTCACCCTCCAGATCATCTGCTCTCACGCCCACTTCGAACGATAGCTTAACATTGCAATCTCAATATAGATTATTCCTCAACCAAGCGGTTGTGTATGACTCTAGCGTATTAAATTATATGAGCAAAGGGAAACATTAATTCTCGCTAATCGTACAAATGATCTAATTAACATGGGCTATTGAATAATGACAGAAATAACAGTGAAGAATCTCTCTTGTGTCGGTATTCGGCAGCTCCTTCAGTCAGTTGACGTCCTTTGCTTCCCCCGCGATCTCGGAGTCGACGTAGAGCAGAAACAGAAGGAGGGAAGAATAACTATTTAGAATGACTCGCAGAATCCGATAACCGTCTCCGAAGCACACGGCGTCTCTCTCCGGCAGCTTTAGATCATTCCGAACATATAGAGGCGTCCCTCGTTCTGAAGATCCTTACGTTGTGATAAGATCACAACAAATCCCCCTTTGTTGGCGATGAAGACGATCTCCTGATCGTTGACTTTCTCTACAGCTTTTGCGTGCCGTGGTAGAGGAAAACGTTGATAAGTCGGATCCTTTCTTTTTTTAATATCCACGCAATCCAGCTGTGATGATTTTACGGCAGTGCTTACTGAATTTGTACATGTAACGTACTCTGAATCGAAGTCCCCCGACAAGGCTACGTTCTCCGTACGTTTTTGGCAAACGATGTACACCGCAGAACGAAGCGACGACTTCTTCAGTTCGCAGGATACCTCTAGAAGATATCCAATGAAATAAAAATTTCATTAAAGGACACGGGACAATTAAAGTCTCGGTCGCCGTGATCATACATCAGCAGCATCCCTAAGGAAAGACTTTAAATTCGTCTTCGCAATTCCTGTTTTTGAGAATGTCATTTTAACCGCGCCTTATCATACACGATTTTTCTTCGCAATGGGGTTTGATTTTTGAGTCCTGAAGACTTCTTTTAAACAGCCACGAAGACACGCCGATGTCGCAAGAAGATCATCAAAATCTTTGTAGTTGTAGTACTTTTCGTTGTTCATGATGCGCTGGTATATTCCGGAACTTCGTCGTAGTCGTGTTCCCTTCCTCTTCTCGTCGATGATGTCCATACCCAGATCCCGTGGCTCTAAGTACACTCGTAGATAATTTTAAAGCAGTTGACCCAGTCAGCTGGCGGACCGTTTTCTCTCGTCGTTTTCCTCGAGGTCGTGCGTCGAGCTTAGACTGTTTTCGCCGCTGAAGCGTTGCTGAGTAGCGTTCCAGAGGGTAGTTTTCTACGACGTTTTCTCCGCGTCAGTGCGTTGAGCTTGTCGGTGTGTCGTTGTTGTTGTTGCCGCCAATGCCCCGTTGTTGCGTCGCCGCTACCACGTCCATGTCCGAGCCACGTCGACACGCAGTGCGGGCCATGTGAACGCGAAACCTGTCGCGAGTGTGGCGGCTCAGGCATCGAGGTAGAGAGTGGGCTGGTCGTGTGGGGCTGGTAATGAAGACGCACCAGTCCACCCCGTCCGTTCGTAGAGTCCCCCAGCATCAGCTGAAATTACCGATGTTGTTATTTATCGTTCTTGTGAATTTCATCCATTCCCAGACAAGCCACCATCACATGCAGACATATGCCCAAACATCTCGTCTCATACCACCCTTCTGTGCTTACAAACAGGACACGCATTGAGCTTAAACCTATTTCGATATTTCCACTGTTTGCTCATGACGTTAAACTCTAAAACATTTCGTAGAAAGAGAAAAACAGAATTTCCCTGGTGGTACATTCACGTTGAGTATGTGTATGACGAAGTACTCCTGCGATCAGATTAATATCAAGGGTGTTTTTACCATGATCGAATTTTAAATTTGTTACAAATTCCAGTATCCTGACGTTGAGATAATTCATCATTTAAAATCACATGACGCTGATATTTGCACTATCATCCCATTTCAGAGAAGTATATTTATGTGTATAAAGCATTATTCATTTATCTTTAAGTCGTGATCTGTTAACAAAATTCTTCATATGACAAGTAAATTCAAATTTTTAAATGAATGAAATTATTACACACTCGCGCTATTATTTATCACATGTTCACAATATTACATCAAACTTAAATCATTAAGTAATTTATCCTAAGCTCAAATTTATCGAATCTTTCAGAGTAAGAGAACCGCTGCATAAAGTAGTGATCAAAAGACGGCGAGTATCCAAGTCTGGTATCGAGCTCGCGAGGTAAAGTATGCTTGTGCGACAGTTAGGCCTTTTCCCTTTGAACAAAACGAAGAAGGGAGCTAGCCGAGGGTTCGAGGATTGGGGCTAGAAAGGGGGGTTGCGTGAAGGTATGGTATTCTACAACAACAGGAACGTTGTTGGCTCGGGCTTGAGCGCACCCTGTCACGTCGCGACTCCCTTCACACAGCCTCACTCAACACACATTCTCCCCTCACTCCTCAACATCCAGGCAAACATTCATTACAATCATATGGTTAAACAATACTTTGGAATTAGAATTAGACATGAACATCCTAATCAAATGAAATAAATCGTTCTCTGCATAATCATTTCTAATTGAATGAAATTTACTTCTAGATGAATTCCTTTTAAGTAGAATATGATTGAATTTCAAAAGATAATCTGATGAATATAATTTAAATCACTCATGAGGTCAGACTTAAGGGAAAATTTTTTTTCAATTCATCTTCCATGTCTCACTAGAGTTGGTTACGTGGCAGATTGGTAAACACTACATCATTACACCTACAACATTAACGAAACATTAAACATTCCATCAACACTTAGTTCAAAGTCCATCCTTTGAGTTTCTTAATGCGACGGCCTGGCTAACCGTTTCTCGAGGTAGAATTCGTGAAGCGAACGTTACAATTGGAACAAAGAAGAGAGAGATGGAGATGGAGAGAGAAGCAGGAGAGGGCTAGCATGCACTGGCTGCCGGATAGAGGGGCGGAGTAGAGGTTTGTTTACGAAACAAAATGAGTCCGGGCACTCGAGAACTACCCTCTACCACACAACTAGCTGGTCTTAGAATTCTCTCACATCTCAACACGTACAATCACGCAACATTCATGATGATTATATGGTTAAAATACATGTTAAAATAACGCATTGAAATTGTGATTTACACACGGACGTCTGAATGAAAAGGTTGCCATATTTTTAGTATTATAATATCTACGATAATTATATGAAATGAGAATGTGCAAAGTTACATTCGTAGTTACGCGAAAACATCATTCCGATAGATTGAATTTTACTCTAAATGAATCTTCTTTAGCGTATACATATGATAGAATCTTAAGTGGATAATTTATTGAATGCTTTCATTTACGAAGTCGAATTTAAAGGAAAGTTTTCAAATTTATTAATCAATTCCATATGTATAATATGGGATTTGGAGATTCTGAATTTATATTTGAATGGCATAAGTTGAGGGAAATTTAAATTTATATGGTATCATTTATAATTTTTATATAGATTATAGAAGCACAGTTAATTCGTAGTATGATAAATTGAATGGTGCACGATATTAAATTTATGTTAAGTAATTAAATGGGTTTATGTGAAAATGGTCGAATTATCGAATTCTGCATACTTCAAACGGTTCGACATATTGAAAGAATTGGTACGTAATGATCAATGTATGCCTGTTAATGGTCGATACATGAAATAAATTTTAATTAGTCACCAAATAAGGTTCACACGTAAATGGTAAATTGTAAATGCATGATAAATTGTTTCACAGAAATGAAATAGAAAGTAAAATTAATGCATAGCAAATTAATGGGTTCACAGAAATGAATTAGAATTTTAGCATACATACACATGAAATATTAGATAGATCACATAAACATCCTAACGTGGAGATGAAATTATCAAGATCTGCTGGAGGTTTATTCAATATATTTTATGTAGACACGAGCTTTATTTTATTTCGGAGGGAGTGAGCAAGGGAAATTTAACTCTTATTATAAAGAATAGGAGTCACAATATCCACCGCCGCTGCTCACCAAAATGTTATGGAGCCCTTTTCCGATGTCATTCATTATTCTCTTTTCATCTTTTTAGCTCTCTTTTGATGGTCGTGATTTATTAATCACTTTCTTTTATTTTAGGTTAACGTAGATAAACTGGGACTTTTCAATGTCCATAAATTTAATTAGTGAGCAAGTATCGAATTAATGTGAATGGTAGAAATTGATATAAATTGGTAGCGTGGAGTATCTCTCCACAGATCATGATAACTCATCTTCCTAACCAGCAGGAAATTATACACAATCGCACATCGACATTTATTCCCTAATCTCGTCACAAAAGATTATTATTCTAAAGTAAAATAAGCTTAACGCACTAAATTACACTTCGATTGACATTGAAGACAAAATATAAGATATGCTGAAGGCATGACGATATAAATGAATGCTTAAGGCATAATACCGATAATCCTACGCCCAGAAGGGAGGCAATGAGGATGTTACCTAAGGGGCTTATGACATGGTGGACTTATCTTAGTTACAGATTCCGGAAGATGGCTATATCGTGTGTACGCCGAGACATTTATCAATTACTTTAATTTAACAGGTATGAGGAATCACTAGTAGTACACATTTCAAAGGAGAAACAACGCCTAGCCCGAAGGCAGGCGTTCAAGATGTGTTAAGGCGTTCTTTCTCTGAGGGAGGTCTCGGACGTACTGACTCTTCTCGTTTGCACGGAGCGCTCACCCTCCAGATCATCTGCTCTCACGCCCACTTCGAACGATAGCTTAACATTGCAATCTCAATATAGATTATTCCTCGACCAAGCGGTTGTGTATGACTCTAGCGTATTAAATTATATGAGCAAAGGGAAACATTAATTCTCGCTAATCGTACAAATGATCTAATTAACATGGGCTATTGAATAATGACAGAAATAACAGTGAAGAATCTCTCTTGTGTCGGTATTCGGCAGCTCCTTCAGTCAGTTGACGTCCTTTGCTTCCCCCGCGATCTCGGAGTCGACGTAGAGCAGAAACAGAAGGAGGGAAGAATAACTATTTAGAACGACTCGCAGAATCCGATAACCGTCTCCGAAGCACACGGCGTCTCTCTCCGGCAGCTTTAGATCATTCCGAACATATAGAGGCGTCCCTCGTTCTGAAGATCCTTACGTTGTGATAAGATCACAACACTGGATATTGAAAAAGCGTATGACAGAGTGGATCGGGTTAGGCTCTTTGAAGTTTTGAGAAAAGTTGGGTTTAGCAGAAAAATAGTAAAAATTGTACAAAGTCTGTATGAGAACACAAGCGCTATATACAGGTTAGGAAATTTGGAAACAAAGCAAGTGAGGAGTGAGACAGGGCTGTACTCTGTCTCCCCTGTTGTTTGGATTGTACACAGAAGAATTAGCAGTTCGACTGAGAAGGAGTGGCTTAGGACTGAAAGTTGGTAATGAGAGACTGAGCTGTTTGTTGTATGCTGATGATGTGGTTGTGGTTAGTGAATGTGGACATGAACTGCAAAGGATGCTTGACATTGTGAACGGATATAGTACAGATTTCAAGATGAACTTCGGTGCCGACAAAAGCAAGGTTATGGTTATAAATAGTGATGAGACTGATAGAGACAGACTGTGGAATATTGGAGAAATCAGAATAGGTAGAACAAAAGAATACAAATATCTAGGTTGTATGATAAGTGAAGATGGATGCACTAGAACTAAGGGTGAGAAAGTGGCAAAAGCTATGCAGTGGAGTGGACGATTAAGTAGCGTGGCCAGATACAGAGCAAACAAGTATGAATGTGTGAGAGGAATGTGGAAGTATGTTGCTGTACCTAGTGTCATGTATGGTATGAGTGCTCTTGCCTGGAATGGAAGTGATCTTGAAAAGCTGGAAGTAATACAAAATAAGGTAGGACGGTTAAAATTGGGTGCTCCGAAATGGACAGCTGCAGAAGCCATTAGAGGTGACCTTGGGTGGAGCCTATTTTCAGAAAGAATGATGAAAGCGGTGCTGAATTATAAGGTGAGAATTGAAAGAATGCAGAATAGCAGATGGGTAAAGCGAATTTTTGAATGGAATCTAAGTGTAAGCTATTGGGAGAAAGTGTGTTGGGGTCTTGCAAGGAAGCTTAGTATGCAAAAGAGTATTCATGTTAAAATTGGGAGACCTGTGGATGACTGGAGTTTAATAAATCCTGGAGGTGTAGGGCCTGATTGGGACTGCAAGAGGTGGAAGAAAGAGATTGAGAGGCAAACAAAAGAGTATGGATTGAATAAGTAGAGGCTTAGCATGATGCAAAAGCCTACACTTGACAGGTATATGAAAAATGAAGCACCTAAGTTTGAGATGTTCTATGATGGTAGTTTTGGAAGTCAACTCTTGTTTGCTGTGAGATGTAAGTCATTGAGTGTAAACAGACGTACATGGAGGTGGAATGAGAATAATAACAGATTATGTCGGCAGTGTATTAGTGGAGTGGAGGAAACAATTGAGCATTTTGTGCTGGAATGTAGTAAGTATGAGCAAGAGAGAGAAAGTTTTATGAATGTGGTGCTTGAGCAGTATGGAGAGAATGAGTGGTATGCCAGATGTGCTGAAGATGATTGCAGGATGAGCTGTCTTGCTGGATTGGATCAGGAGTGTAATATGAGTATCTTGAAGCTATGAAAATGTTTCTTGTGCGTGCCTGGAGTAAGAGACAGTGACTGGAATGAGCCAGTCAGGTAGAATGGTCAGTAATGACCCAATATGCCTGAGGATGGTGTTTTGACACACTGGCTATCCCAGTGATGCCATCCAATGGCAGCTTGTGACAAGGATTGGTAGATCCTGAGTAGTTTAGTGGACAAGTCTGGTACCAGGCGCTGAACTCTTTGTGTGAAAATTGTGGAGGGAATTGTAGGCCGTTACAAAGGCCCCAACGCTGTCGGCCCTCAATTTCAAGTTCAAGTTCAAGCATGTTTGCGTAACGAATTACTAAATAGCTAAGCACAGTTCTTATCGACCGAACAATGCTCGAGCGATGGTCCAAGCAATCCACAAAGCTCGGTTGCCATTTATTCAATCGGTAATGCAGATTTTGTATGCATCAGCCAGATTTGGTATGTGATTATTCGCTAATGATATTTTATGTGAAAAATTACGGAACAACACAAAATGAATTATTTTGGTCATAAGGACACTGATGGTCAAGTCAAGTAGTTACAATCATTCAAGAATTGCAATCCCTTTGAGAGAAAGTGTCTCGCTTTGTTTATGTAAATTAATGGCTGATTTAAGGAGGCCGTCTGGGTAAAAAAAAAGTCCGTTATTTATGGATGGATTTCTCTGAAATTTTCACAGTAGGTGTGTAATGATGCATAGATCATTTGGTAAATCTGGAAGATATGTCAGTTATTGATTTTCCACTTTTTGGTGCCTGAACCTAATTAATTGAATCAAAATAAACGAGTTTTCTTCTATGCACTCTCCGTCTCAAATGAGTATTTTACGATTTATAGCGGTAAGCTTAGTTTCGTCTTTGATGACGAATGCGCTCGAATAAACAGCTACTCATCGATTTTTGAATTTTTGTTACTTGAGTCATGGTAATGTCATTGAAATAAACAACTTTTCTTCAATACACTTTTTTTGTCAAATGAGTATTTATCGAGGTATAGCGGTAGGTTTGGTTTCGTCTTTGATGACGATCGCGCTGGAAGCGAGTGCGCATTGCAGTGTTGCTGTCTGACGTGCTCCTTGAATTACTGGTCAATATTGAGTTTAATGTTGTCAACAAATTTCATAATTTTGTAGGTATAGACAGGTAATATAGTCAATTTTAAGACGTTTTACAAGAATGACAATGTGCCCGAAAATGCTTAGTTTTCGAGTTATTTAAGTTTGAAGTTATACGAACGGCACTCCTGAATGGCCTTATTTGCGCAAAAACAGTCATTGTTTTTGCAATGAAAACGGAAGCTAACCTCTATCACGAACGTAAAGAGGTTGGGTCGTGAGGGGTAGCCACAGATCTTTTAGTGAAAATTAGAGATATTATAATAAACCCAATAAAGGTTTCTAGTGACATTTTTTTACATCGACTGGAAGATGGCTGCCGCCATTTTGGTGCCGATGTAAACAAGATTGCGATCGTCACCCTAACGGGTGGGTTAGAAGCTTTATTTATACTTTTCACTAAAAGAACTGTGGCTACCCCTCACGACCCAACCTCTTTACGTTTGTAATAGGGGGTTAGCTTCCGTTATTGATCAAAATACGCTAGCCGCGCGCCCTTCCATGGCGCGCACAAGCCAGCTTCAAAGTTGAATAATTCAAAAATAACGCATCACCGGGCAGAATGTCATTCCTGCAAAACGTCTTAAAATCGACTATATTACCTATCTATACCTACGAAATTATGAAATTTGTTGACAACATTAAACTCAATATTGACCGAATTACTTGCCGCTTCAAACACTGGAGTTGCGGTAAGTCATTTACCGCTATAACTAATAAAATACTCATTTGAGACGGCCAAGTGCATAGAAGAAATCTTGTTTATTTCGATCTAATTAACTATGCTTAGGCATTGAAATTTACAAAATCAAAAACTGACATATCCTTCAGATTTACCGATCATTTGTTATTTCGACAAAATTTTTGTAGCTGCTTTTTTTTTTCGAAAAATATGATAAAATAGTGGGTTTTGTAAAATCTATCTCCTACAATTTTGAAGTTACAGAACCAGTACTTTGTTTTTAGATTGCTTATATGTCTATATAACCATAAGCAATAGGGAATTTTGATAACTTCTTTTTGTGGATTTTGAGAATTGATAAAAAAAATATTTTTTTCATTTTTTTTTTATGTGTTGTAATTTTCAAAATAATAAATGTATCAAAAAATGCTTTCGCTTATGGATACACCTTGCTAAGCCCTATCGAATGGTATATAAACCATTCTTGTAGCTCTAAAATTGTGGAAGGAGATACATTTGAGAAACCAATTATCAAGTTTCCAGAAAAACATGTTTTCTCACAAAAAAAATTGTTTTTCTTTTTATCTTTTGAACTACAAGGTTTTCTATAATGAAATCTCGAGCGTTTGTAGCTCTTTTCAAGTCCTTTCGATTGATATAATTTACATTACTGTAGCTCTGTAACTCTGGGAAAAAATATACAATTAAAGAAAATAGCTGTGATTCTTGAAAACCAATTTTTTTAATTTTTCATTTTTTCTCAACCAAAATACGTTTCTCTGTCAAGTCAACTCCTTTGTTTTATAGCTCTTTTCAAGCCCTTTGGATTGGTGTGCCCGCCATTGCTGTAGCTATGATACTGCAGCTGTCATTGAGCTATGAATGAAAGCTGCGGTATCATAGATACGGCAGAGCAGCTAAATTCTGAAATTGTCAAAAATTTAAAAAAAAATATTTACTCAGCGTTAAAATGTTTCGTTTGAATAATTGAAGCACTTTGAGTAGCCCATGAACAAACTATATTGCCATTCCTGCAGAGAAACACGCTCAATTGACCCCAATAATGAGGGGGGGGAGGGAGGGTTCAAGGTCACGCCACCCCCATAGCTTTCCCCCCCTCTGGTGGGCGCACTATTTGGAGTAGATGTAAACGGAAAGTACCAATGGAAGCGCAAGAAAATCTTTTATAAAATGCATATTAAAACAGAAAATCAACACATATCCTGATTTCTACCCAGACGGCCTTCTTAACAAACTGTCATCCTGTCAAGTATGTGTCACTCAACTGAACGAATTTGATTTTGCCGCGTCGCTTAGGCTTATATTTACTATGAGGCAGTCTAGAAGGTTTGACGATAGGGAAATCGATGATTAGCGACACATTGTTACTGGGTTTGAAAGTCAAAGTACACCAGCATCAAGAAGTAAAAGATTTACTATGTTAAAGTTAGCAAGATTTAGATTTTGTGGATGCGTATAATTATGTAAAAATTCTTCTGTATTTGCTGATGTTAGATAATTAGTGTACTTGGTCAGACTGTATGTAAGCATATTTTCTTCAAATAATTCACAGCTAACTGAAATAACTGAACATTTAACATGTTTTATATGCTCTTTCAGTTATACCCTATATATATATTTATTTTTTATATGCAAAAGCAATTCTTGAAATGCAATAATTATTCAGCTATTTCTTTCATGAACTTTTTAGGGGAAATGAGTATTTAACCAGTTATAGCGGTATGTTAATTTTAGTCTTTGATGACTGGAATGCACTCGATTGTTTGAGGACTTTGGAAGAGAGAGTCTATTGTAGTCTTCCCCCTCAGAACAATTTCTTCCCGCTTCAAATACAAGAGTTGCTGTAAGTGATTTACCGGTATAACTTGTTGAATACGCTTTTACCCCAAAAAGTGCATAGATGAAAAGTTGTTTAGGTCAATGTTCAGCATAATGCAATCAAAGGAAATGGGAATTTTATTCCCTAGAGTCACTAAAGGAACCCATTTTAGAACGTTTTACAAGAATGACATTCTGCTCTCTGATGCGGTATTTTTGAATTATTCAGCTCTGAAGTTATATTTAAAATCCCATTCCCTCGCAAAATGTGCAACACTGAGAACGACCAGGTTGGGTCGGGAAAGGCAAAGTTTGGATCATGAGGTGTTTAAGTTTTCACCAGAACTTTGTAGAAATAAAAAAACAATAGAAATTGCTAACAAAATAATAAGAAATACTATCAGTTAATAACACAAAAAAGTTAACGTACTATTTCTCGTATTTGGTGCTTTTGACGTTTTTCTTTAGTCGTCATTATTATGTCGTCACCTTTACAGTCAGCTCATAGATGGCTCCATCCAGTACGGCCACCGCCATCATGGAGCAGATGTAAACACAATTGTAAACATGACCTTAATGGGTTGCTTTCAACCTTTATTTATAATTCTCACTAGAAGAACTGTGGCTACCCCTCACAACGCAACCTCTTTACGTTTGTAATAGGGGGTTAACTTCTGTTATTAATGAAATTCTAGTTGGCCCGTGGAAGCCAATTTCAAAGTCGAATAATTCAAAAATAACCCATCAGAGAGCAGAATGTCATTCATGTAAAACATTCTTAAATGGGTTCCTTTAGTGATTCTTTGGAATAAAATTCCCATTTCCTTTGATTGCATCACCCTGAACATTGACCGTTGTTTATTTCAATGTAAATACCATGCTACTGGCAACAAAATTTCAAAAATTGATTAGTTGCATCTCCTTAACATCAACCATTCTTTCTTTTCCCATTTACTAATTAAGAAATTTTTTTTTTGCAAATTTATATTGGCATGTTATTGCATATCCAAATTTTAAAATGTCACAAAAATTCAGCTAGATAAATGTATATATTGTTTATTTAGACCCCTGTTTATTTAGACCAGTTGGTAATAGTTTCTTAAGTATGTTAGGTTTGCTATTCTATACTAATGGGACTGGCATCCCTAGAAAGGAATGCTGTTAGGCTATCTCAAAACGAGATAGGATTTGGGAACTTTCATCTATCATACCCTTTTTTTTTGCCTTTTTTGCCATTTCATGTTACTTATTTTTTCTACCAATCTAATTTACTTTTTGTAAACAGATTATCCTGCATGTGAAACACTCTTTATGTATAGATTCCCTATTTTATCTCAGTTTTCCCTTCTCTTTGCTCTTGTGCAATTACTTTTCTTGTGGCTATGGAGTTATGAATTGACTGCTGACATAATATTATTTGAAAATAAATTTAAAGGTTGCAATTGCTGAATGCTTAATTGTGGAAATTGATACAAGTAACTTTTCATATAAATATTGATGTTCTTTTCATGTTTCTGCTGAATCTGATAGTGTGACCTCTGGGTTGGCAGTTTTCAGATAGTATTAGTACATTCATAGTGGAATTCTAAGAATGGCAGACCATAATAATTTTTTAAACAATTTTTAAACAATTTAAACAATTTATTTACCACAGGAGATACAGAGGTAGAATGTTTCTTAAGTCTAGTACAATGGACAAGTTTGAATATAGCTACCTGTGGGCCCGAATAAGTTCAGCGACTTCTGGGGCATCCTACCATCAACATTATTCTAAGGTGTACAATAATGTTTAACCTAAATCACTTAACCTAGTTTCACATTAGACTGATCAGTGAGATAATTCAATCGATATCAGATATTGCTGAATGAAATGAAACCCTTTAATCAGTCCGGCAATCAGCCGTTGGAATTGTGCTAGTTAAGTATTTTCATTTAAAAATGCATAGTTCAGTGAAATAAAGTAGGCTCCTATATGTAGTTCTGTCCATAATGTATCTGGGAATAATAAAGTAGGCTTAGACTATTTCATGTCAAAAGAGATAGATCATAGTTTGAAAACACACTCAATAAAAATTGCCACTTAGGTTTTATGTTGTGTGACATTAGTTGCTGCAGATTTACGTTATATTGTTACCTTAATGAACATACATATAGTTTTTTAAATTATGAATTGCATTATTACTATACATAGTGAATATTACTGAAAAGTAGAGCTTAAGCATATTAATGTTAAAGGCAGGAGTAGATGAGCTGTTAAAGTAATATTTTCATCCTTTTCATGTCACAAACTCATAAAATTCCCTAGATATTTAGTTAGAAACTAATCTAACAAAATATTACTGTTATGTATGCCACTACTACAATTGATATACAAACTAATATTGTCTATGATGGTAGCTTCTGGTGCTTTGCTAATGATATACAACTCTTTTTGGATACCATTGTTTTCGATTCCTATTGAGCTAAAAAATTTTCTCAATTTAACTAACCATGCATCACACTTTATAAGCTTACTTTCAGGGAGAGCAAACTAAAAAAAATTTCTAATATATAATTAACCATGTCTTGCACTTTATAGGTTTCCTTTCAGAGGGAGAAACTAACTTATTGCTTTTGTGTTTGTTCTCCAGTGCATGCTGTGGAGAGAGTGTGTAATTTAATGATGCATCTGTGATAACTTGGTGATAAATTTTAGGTGATAACCATGCATCTAAAGTTGCCTACAGTTCATGCTAGGCTGGTGCTGAAGTTCTTGGAAGTGGTAAGCTGTCTATCATGCATGGTCTCTTGAAATTTTTTATTGCAGCTCTGAATGTTTGATGTTACGCTCTTATATAGAAAAAACATTGATCCTTTTGAATAGAAGTTTTTATGAACTTTTTGACAGTACTCTTATATAGAAAAAAAATTGATCCTTTTGAATAGAAGTTCCCATGAACTTTTAATTGTAAAGGTTGATTTTTATTGGCTAACAATTCAGATGTTTTAAGTTGTGCCTAAAAAGGAGTTTTCCTAAGTAAGATGCAAGAGTCAACATCATGATTATGATGCGTGCATATTTTCTCAGTAAAATAATAATTTTTTTAGCAACATTGTTTGGAAAATTAAATTTTTCTTGTATCATATATGATGAATTCATTCCAAAAAAATAAACAGAAATCAAATGTAATATAAAAATTATTTTTGAGCTCTATTGATTGGTGTGGAGTACATCAATAGTGACATCTTACTTGTGTTATGAAATTATTATAAGGACTAGTTTTGCTGTCAGAGTATTGATAAAACCAAAAAAATTATTATAAGGACTAGTTTTGCTGTCAGAGTATTGATAAAACAAAAAAAATTATTATAAGGACTAGTTTTGCTGTCAGAGTATTGATAAAACAAAAAAATTATTATAAGGACTAGTTTTGCTGTCAGAGTATTGATAAAACAAAAAAAATTATTATGACTAGTTTTGCTGTCAGAGTATTGATAAAACAAAAAAAATTATTATAAGGACTAGTTTTGATGTCAGAGTATTGACAAAACAAAAAAAATTATTATAAGGACTAGTTTTGCTGTCAGAGTATTGATAAAACAAAAAAATTATTATAAGGACTAGTTTTGCTGTCAGAGTATTGATAAAACAAAAAAAAATCATTATAAGGACTAGTTTTGCTGTCAGAGTATTGATAAAATAAAAAAATTATTATAAGGACTAGTTTTGCTGCCAGAGTATTGATAAAACAAAAAAAATTATTATAAGGACTAGTTTTGCTGTCAAGAGTATTGATAAAACAAAAAAAATTATTATAAGGACTAGTTTTGCTGTCAGAGTATTGATAAAACAAAAAAAATTATTATAAGGACTAGTTTTGCTGTCAGAGTATTGATACAACAAAAAAAATTATTACAAGGACTAGTTTTGCTGTCAGAGTATTGATAAAAAAAAAAATTATTATAAGGACTAGTTTTGCTGTCAGAGTATAGGTAAAAGAAAAAAATGTTGAAGCTGGTTTCATAGAATATATTACGTTAGAAGTTTCATTTTAGAATTTAATAAGCATGATTTACTCAACATTCTGTTGATATCTTATTTTACGTCGTATTTTCCTAATTCTTCTAATATATTATGCAATGTATCCCCAGTTCTGCTATTTTACTCCCCTCAGGGGGATACAATTATTGTATCTATGGGAACTAGCGCTCCCAGGGGGACAATGTGAGGGCCCGAGCTAAAGGTTAGGTAGGCTTTCTTTTTGTTAAAATAGAATAGGTTGTGTTGTGTTACGGACCATCTTTTTTCGGTTCACTGCTGTCCTGTTTTTCACCGCCTACTACTTTCTTCTTCAACTTTTTCTTGTTTCATGAACTTCTTTCTTAGCTTTCTGTTTCTGTGCCCTTTCTGCATAGATTCCACGTTCCCTTAGCTCCATACTAAATGGTGCCTTCTTCCTTCCTCTCTTTACATCTCATTGTTGAGGATAGGGAGGCTTAAACTAACTAATAAACTAATAAACTCTGCTATTTTACCGTATAATGCATTCCTAATTCTGCTATTTTACCGTATAATGCATTCCTAATTCTGCTATTTTACCGTATAATGCATTCCTAATTCTGCTATTTTACCGTATAATGCATTCCCAATTCTGCTATTTTACCGTATAATGCATTCCCAATTCTGCTATTTTACTATATAATGCATTCCCAATTCTGCTATTTTACCATATAATGCATTCCCAATTCTGCTATTTTACCATATAATGCATTCCTAATTCTGCTATTTTACCATATAATGCATTCCTAATTCTGCTATTTTACCATATAATGCATCCAGAATTCTGCTATTTTACCATATAATGCATTCCCAATTCAGCTATTTTACCATATAATGCATTTCCAATTCTGCTATTTTACCATATAATGCATTCCCAATTCTGCTATTTTACCATATAATGCATTCCCAATTCTGCTATTTTACCATATAATGCATTCCTAATTCTGCTATTTTACCATATAATGCATTCCTAATTCTGCTATTTTACCATATAATGCATTCCTAATTCTGCTATTTTACCATGTAATGCATTCCCAATTCTGCTATTTTACCATATAATGCATTCCCAATTCAGCTATTTTACCATATAATGCATTCCCAATTCTGCTATTTTACTATATAATGCATTCCTAATTCTGCTATTTTACCATATAATGCATTCCTAATTCTGCTATTTTACCATGTAATGCATTTCCGATTCTGCTATTTTACCATATAATGCATCCAGAATTCTGCTATTTTACCATATAATGCATTCCCAATTCTGCTATTTTACCATATAATGCATTCCCAATTCTGCTATTTTACTATATAATGCATTCCTAATTCTGCTATTTTACCATATAATGCATTCCTAATTCTGCTATTTTACCATATAATGCATTCCTAATTCTGCTATTTTACCATATAATGCATCCAGAATTCTGCTATTTTACCATATAATGCATTCCTAATTCTGCTATTTTACCATATAATGCATCCAGAATTCTGCTATTTTACCATATAATGCATTCCTAATTCTGCTATTTTACCATATAATGCATTCCTAATTCTGCTATTTTACCATGTAATGCATTCCCAATTCTGTTATTTTACTATATAATGCATCCAGAATTCTGCTATTTTACTATATAATGCATTCCTAATTCTGCTATTTTACCATATAATGCATTCCAAATTCTGCTATTTTACCATATAATGCATTCCCAATTCTGCTATTTTACTATATAATGCATCCAGAATTCTGCTATTTTACTATATAATGCATTCCTAATTCTGCTATTTTACCATATAATGCATTCCTAATTCTGCTATTTTACCATATAATGCATTCCTAATTCTGCTATTTTACCATATAATGCATTCACAATTCTGCTATTTTACCATATAATGCATTCCCAATTCTGCTATTTTACCATATAATGCACCCAGAATTCTGCTATTTTACTATATAATGCATTCCTAATTCTGCTATTTTACCATATAATGCATTCCCAATTCTGCTATTTTACCATATAATGCATTCCCAATTCTGCTATTTTACCATATAATGCATTCCCAATTCTGCTATTTTACCATATAATGCATTCCCAATTCTGCTATTTTACCATATAATGCATCCAGAATTCTGCTATTTTACTATATAATGCATTCCTAATTCTGCTATTTTACCATTTAATGCATTCCCAATTCTGCTATTTTACCATATAATGCATCCAGAATTCTGCTATTTTACTATATAATGCATTCCTAATTCTGCTATTTTACTATATAATGCATTCCTAATTTTGCTATTTTACCATATAATGCATTCCTAATTCTGCTATTTTACCATGTAATGCATTCCCAATTCTGCTATTTTACCATATAATGCATCCAAAATTCTGCTATTTTACCATATAATGCATCCAAAATTCTGCTATTTTACCATATAATGCATTCCTAATTCTGCTATTTTACCAAGTAATGCATTCCCAATTCTGCTATTTTACTACATAATGCATTCCTAATTCTGCTTTTTTACCATATAATGCATTCCTAATTCTGCTATTTTACCATGTAATGCATTCCCAATTCTGCTATTTTACCATATAATGCATCCAGAATTCTGCTATTTTACTATATAATGCATTCCTAGTTCTGCTATTTTACTATATAATGCATTCCTAATTCTGCTATTTTACCATGTAATGCATTCCCAATTCTGCTATTTTACCATATAATGCATCCAAAATTCTGCTATTTTACCATATAATGCATCCAAAATTCTGCTATTTTACCATATAATGCATTCCTAATTCTGCTATTTTACCATGTAATGCATTCCCAATTCTGCTATTTTACTACATAATGCATTCCTAATTCTGCTTTTTTACCATATAATGCATTCCTAATTCTGCTATTTTACCATGTAATGCATTCCCAATTCTGCTATTTTACCATATAATGCATTCACAATTCTGCTATTTTACCATATAATGCATTCCCAATTCTGCTATTTTACCATATAATGCACCCAGAATTCTGCTATTTTACTATATAATGCATTCCTAATTCTGCTATTTTACCATATAATGCATTCCCAATTCTGCTATTTTACCATATAATGCATTCCCAATTCTGCTATTTTACCATACAATGCATTCCCAATTCTGCTATTTTATCATATAATGCATTCCCAATTCTGCTATTTTACCATATAATGCATCCAGAATTCTGCTATTTTACTATATAATGCATTCCTAATTCTGCTATTTTACCATTTAATGCATCCAGAATTCTGCTATTTTACTATATAATGCATTCCTAATTCTGCTATTTTACCATAAAATGCATTCCCAATTCTGCTATTTTACCATATAATGCATTCCTAATTCTGCTATTTTACCATGTAATGCATTCCCAATTCTGCTATTTTACCATATAATGCATCCAAAATTCTGCTATTTTACCATATAATGCATCCAAAATTCTGCTATTTTACCATATAATGCATTCCTAATTCTGCTATTTTACCATGTAATGCATTCCCAATTCTGCTATTTTACTACATAATGCATTCCTAATTCTGCTTTTTTACCATATAATGCATTCCTAATTCTGCTATTTTACCATGTAATGCATTCCCAATTCTGCTATTTTACCATATGATGCATCCAGAATTCTGCTATTTTACCATATAATGCATTCCTAATTTTGCTATTTTACCATGTAATGCATTCCCAATTTTGCTATTTTACCATATAATGCATCCAGAATTCTGCTATTTTACCATATAATGCATTCCTAATTCTGCTATTTTACCATATAATGCATTCCTAATTCTGCTATTTTACCATATAATGCATTCCTAATTCTGCTATTTTACCATATAATGCATTCCTAATTCTGCTATTTTACCATATAATGCATTCCTAATTCTGCTATTTTACCATATAATGCATTCCCAATTCTGCTATTTTACTATATAATGCATTCCTAATTCTGCTATTTTACCATATAATGCATTCCTAATTCTGCTATTTTACCATGTAATGCATTCCCAATTCTGCTCTTTTACCATATAATGCATTCCTAATTCTGCTATTTTACCATGTAATGCATTCCCAATTCTGCTATTTTACCATATAATGCATCCAGAATTCTGCTATTTTACCATATAATGCATTCCTAATTCTGCTATTTTACTATATAATGCATTCCTAATTCTGCTATTTTACCATGTAATGCATTCCTAATTCTGCTATTTTACTATATAATCCATCTCAAATTTTGCTATTTTACTAAATAATGCACCTCTAATTCTGCTATTTTACTAAATAATGCACCTCTAATTCTGCTATTTTACTAAATAATGCACCTCTAATTCTGCTATTTTACTAAATAATGCACCTCTAATTCTGCTATTTTACTATATAATGCATCTCTGATTCTGCTATTTTACTATATGATGCACTTCTAATTCTGCTATTTTACTGTATAATGCATCTCTGATTCTGCTATTTTACTATATAATGCATCTCTGATTCTGCTATTTTACTATATGATGCACCTCTAATTCTGCTATTTTACTATATAATGCATCTCTGATTCTGCTATTTTACTATATGATGCACTTCTAATTCTGCTATTTTACTATATAATGCATCTCTGATTCTGCTATTTCACTTCATAATACATTTCAGCTATTATATAACATAATTCATTCTTAATTCTGCTAATATATTACATAATGCATCCCCAGTTTTCCTATAATATCACACTGAGAGGGGCAAAGTAAATAACAATTATGGAAAGGTGAAAGCTTCAGAAAAAGAGAATTAATTTTTCCAAATTGTACTTTTACCACCATCACTTACATGATAAAAAAATCATCCCAGAAAATAAAATGCATGGAATTAGGTTTTAAAAATAACCCCATATGATAACTGATAACATCTATTCTGGCATGGACATTCTTTCAAATTAGGATCCCCTCAGGGGGATACAACTATTGTTTCTATGGGAATTAGCACTCCCAAGGGGACAGTGTGAGGGCCCAAGCTTAAGGTTAGGTAGGCTTTCTTTTAGTTAAAATAACGTAGGTTTTTGTTTTGTTACGGACCATCTTTTTTCGGTTTACTGCTGTCCTGTTTTTTATCACCTACTACTTTCTTCTTCAACTTTGATCATGTTTCATGAACTTCTTTCTCATCTTACTGTTTCTATGCCTTTTCTGCATAGATTCCACGTTCCCTCAACTCCATACTAAATGGTGCCTTCTTCCTTCCTCTTTTTGGATCTCATTTGTTGAGGATAGGGAGGCTTAAACCAACTAATAATCTAATCTTCAAATTAGGTGTAAAGTTTTCATCACATTCAAAGCATTGCCACTGGGATTTGAACTGCCAACTGGTAGATCTGCTCTTTCAGTTTTTCTACTGTGATATGGTGTCTTTCCTGATACATTTTACAAGTAACCCTGCAAGAAAAATTTGTCCATTTTTTAGGTACACTAAATGAAGATGCCATACAGTGCCCTGTTTGGAGAGATCACTTCATATGAAGAAAAGTATTAATATTCTTGTATGATTCTGCTGTGTGGACGGTTGCACCATTTTGTTGAAAAAAATGACTCATTTTCTTTGTATGTACTGGGAAATTGTAGAATATCAAAATACTTCTTTGTTAATATATCTCAGTGAAATTGCTGTCAAAGTATTGCCTAGATCATCTAAAATATAACAGCTTCTGTTTTTGTAGAATGCTTTGACAGCACATGCCCACTGCTGAGGTGTCCATCACCTCATTACCAAGGTGTCAGGGGTATGGCTGAGTGCACATGCACTGCATTCCATCAGCTGAGCATAATTCCTATGCTTTTTGAACTTTTTTCTCTCTGTCCCACCCTGTATGTAGTGGCTCCCAATTATGCCAAACTATTGCACAATACCATTCCAGTTTGACTAATGTTTTATTAATTTACATATCTTCAATGTATAGAAGACTGGAAGAGCCACCTAATATTCTCATGTTACTGTATTTGGTTACTGGCATTTTATCACTCAAATGTGTGTCTGTGATCATTGTTTCAGATTTTTGATGCTTGTTCTGTAATGAAGAGATATGCTAGTAGTAAGAATTAGAAATGCATCATAATTGCTTGAATTTTGCTTTATGTGCGTGGCTGTAAATTAAGGAACATAATTTGAATTATAAATTTAATGCATATGATTTTTTGTTACTTATTTCTAATGTCAGTACTTTAATAATTTCTTATCTAGAGTTGTAATTAATTGCCAAGAATATAATTTCCAAATACTTATGCTAAGTAGTGTGTGATATTCATATTTATGAAAGTTTTTCTACTTGTAAACTATAGAAACTGAAATGAAAGTATTATTGATGATGAAGCAATGAATCCTGCAAAGTTTTAAGATTTTTTGTGCAGTTGGATTTGTGTAGAAGCAGTTTTGTGAAAAATTTGATTTGAACTTATATTCATTTGTTTCAGGTGTTGTTCATTGTTATATGTGCTAGCTACAACAGCTTGCGAATGACTATTGTCACTCCAACGCTACGAGTGTTCTCCCTGACATGCATCATCTTGGCTGGCGTCTTTGCCCCGTTGTCTCTGCTCTACGAGCTCTTTGTGAATGATCCAAAACGCCTTGTGTCTCTTAAGGTGAGCCATCAGTTGCTTGTATTGCCTAGAATTATAATTGTTAATGTCTTCTTTTCAGTTGCTAAGTTCATCAATGGCAGCCTTACGCTATATTTGATGTCAAGGGAATGTTTGGTGTCAAGGGAATGTTTGGTGTCAAGGGAATGTTTGGTCTCAAGGGAATGTTTGGTGTCATGGGAATGTTTGGCATCATGGGAATGTTTGGTGTCAAGGGAATGTTTGGTGTCATGGGAATGTTTGGTGTCATGGGAATGTTTGGTGTCATGAGAATGTTTGGTGTCATGGGAATGTTTGGTGTCATGGGAATGTTTGGTGTCATGGGAATGTTTGGTGTCATGGGAATGTTTGGTGTCATGGGAATGTTTGGTGTCATGGTAATGTTTGGTGTCATGGTAATGTTTGGTGTCATGGTAATGTTAGGCACCATGGGAATGTTTGGCACCATGGGAATGTTTGGCGTCATGGGAATGTTTGGCGTCATGGGAATGTTTGGCGTCATGGGAATGTTTGGCGTCATGGGAATGTTTGGCATCATGGTAATGTTTGGCGTCATGGGAATGTTTGGCGTCATGGGAATGTTTGGCGTCATGGGAATGTTTGGCGTCATGGGAATGTTTGGCGTCATGGGAATGTTTGGCGTCATGGTAATGTTTGGCGTCATGGTAATGTTTGGCGTCATGGTAATGTTTGGCGTCATGGGAATGTTTGGCATCATGGGAATGTTTGGTGTCATGGGAATGTTTGGGGTCATGGGAATGTTTGGCGTCATGGGAATGTTTGGCGTCATGGGAATGTTTGGCGTCATGGGAATGTTTGGCATCATGGGAATGTTTGGCGTCATGGGAATGTTTGGGGTCATGGGAATGTTTGGGGTCATGGGAATGTTTGGCGTCATGGTAATCTTTGACATCAATTGAATATTTGACAACAAGGTATTTTTTCTGATTGTCATTAAACAGTTTAAAGAACAGAACAAAAAACTTGCTAATTTAATGCATTTAAAATGTAAACCATCAGTTTCCAGTTATTGGCCTCTAGTAGGTTGCATTTTGACTGTCACTGTCCACTTGTGTAGCTCACGCAAAGTGTTTTCTAATTGCATCTGACCATATAAGGAGACACATGCGATTTTTATCTATGATGGTCACTGACCAGTTGAAGAGTGACAGTAAGTTGTACCATAACTGCACTGCTATCAACACGTCGCTGCTTTACAGAAAAAAGGAAATGACAGCCTTCACGTACTAAAATCAATAACAGCTCAAAGCTGGGGAGCCGACCAAACCACTGCTCTCAGAATCTACAGAAGTATGACAAGATCAATTCTCGGCTATGGATCAATAATCTACAACTCTGCCAGTCAAACAACTTTGAAACCCCTCAAGTCAATTACGCGTGAGGCACTCCGAATTGCTACAGGAGCATTTAGATCCAGCCCAACAAATAGCCTATATATTATTTGCAATGAAATGCCTCCCGATATTAGACGAAATTATCTCTCACTCTGCTACTACTACAAGGTCTGAAGGCAGCACGGAAACCCCGCTTTTAGTTGCACTGTAACGGCGAGTAATAGACTACTCTTTCAAAATAGGAGAATAACCCCAACTTTCGCCATCAAAATTCAAATACTAATAGAAAAATTAGGCTTGAAGAAAAACCGAGTTAAACCAGATTTTTCCTACCGACTATTAAACATTGATACCCCTACATGGGCTTTAACAAAACCAACTATAAATACAGAACTAACCGAACTCCCAAAAAGTGAAACTCCCTAATACATAATCCGACGAGAGCATAAAAGAATAGCAACAGAACAATATGATGGATACGTGACCATATACACGGACGGCTCACGAGGGGAGAATGGCACAGGAGCAGCGGCAGTGTGTGGCACTATTGTTCGCACTGCAACACTTCCGAAGGAAGCCTCAATATATTCAGCCAAAATACAAGCCATTCACTTGGCCCTTGAAATCATTAAAGACAAAAGAGATAAAAAATTTGTAATTTACTGTGACTCCTTAAGTGTCGTTAACGGCCTAAATTGCTAGACACATCATCCAGTACTACGCCGATTACAACACGAAATACACGACGCGCAAAAAGGCGGCAAATCCATCAACATATGCTGGATCCCCTCCCATGTCGGAATAGGCGATAACAACGCTGCAGATACCGCAGCTAAGAACGCTACCCGAAGACCCGAAGAATTTATTCTAATTTGCCACTCAGACTGGAAACCATTATACAACAAAAGATGATTGACCAGTGGAAAACTAGGTGGGAAAGTTGCAGAGACAGGTTGAGGGAAATACAGCCATCACCAGGCACGAAATTGGAATTAGGTAAAATATCACGTAAAGAGGAAATAATAGTTAACAGACTCAGAATAGGACACACATTCTTAACGCATGGCTACCTGATGAACAACGAGATACCTGATATTGCAC
Organism: Morinoia aosen; assembly: GCA_030386875.1. Taxonomy (NCBI): domain Eukaryota; kingdom Metazoa; phylum Arthropoda; class Malacostraca; order Amphipoda; family Talitridae; genus Morinoia; species Morinoia aosen. The sequence goes on from CM059579.1 coordinate 74,698,091, forward strand.
CAGTATGCGAGTTTTGCAACAACTCAACACTAACTGTCAAACACCTAATCATAGAATGTGAAAGTCTAACAATTAGTAGAAATTGTATAAAGGCTTGCCAAACGCTACAACCTACCGTCGAGACGGTATTGGGACGCCACTTAGACGTCAAGGAGTTAATGAACTATCTTCGCGTGATAGATGTCTACGACCTAATTTAAATGTTTCAGTAACTTTGCTTTGCAATTGACTTGCCATTAATGATGAGCTCCTAAATTGATCTTTCGATCGCGGATGACATGCGTAAAGGGGAGCAGTAAAGGACCCGTGTCCGTGCTTTAGTGTTGTGTCAACACCCCTCATTATTATTATTGCACTGCTATGCCGGAGAACAGATTAATTCTAAAAAAAAGTAAACTGAAACGCCAATAAAAACTCAGCTATTAAAATTATGAAACTACGTCCAAGCATAACAACTTTACAGGGCTGTTCTTGTTATTTTTACTTCACAGTTCCCGTTTCTGCCATGGTGCCTGTTAACATAAGTACATACTTCAGTTTCAGCTCTCTTGTGGCAATTATCTCTTTCATATTGAATAAAATATATAGATTCCAGATACTTGCATCACTGCAAGCAACTGTGTGCTGTAGATCCTGGTGATGGGCCTGTTAACTTAGGTACTGTAATTTTAGCTCTGTTGTGGCAATCATCTCTTCCATATTGAGCAAAATATCACATAGACCCCATATACCTGCTTCACTGCAAGCAGTTGCAGGCAGGAGATCCTGCTGACGGAAATTTTAGTCCTGCTGTGGCAATCATCTTTTTCATGTTACGCAAAATGTCCTTTAGACTCCATATACCTGCTTCATTCACCGTAAGGAACTGTGTGCAGGAGATCCTGCTGACGGGACTGCTGTGCTGCCTGTTAACTTAAGTACTTCAATTTTAGCTCTGTTGCAGCAATCATCTCTTCCATATTAAGTAAAATAGCAGTTCAAAAAAGTAGTAGATACTGAAAGAGTTAACTCCATGTACCTGCGTCACTGCAAGTAATTGTGCGCAGGAGATCCTGCTGACTGGGCTGCTGTGCTGTCTGTTCATGGCGCCGTGTGTGGAGCTGCTGAGCTTCTGGCTGCCCGCGCAGCTGTCCATGTTCGGACCCTCCCGCCGCCGTGCCTTCTTCTTCTCAGGCATCTGTGCTGCCTCCGCTGCACTCTACGCTGCTGACGCCCTGCTCGCGTGGCCACGCAGGAAGCTCTCCTGATGGATGGATGCGCGCCCTTTGCTCGCCTGAGACGAGCCTGAGGGCGTCGCTAATTTGTGCTGAGTTACTTAATGTCACTGCATCATCGCAAGACGGTCATGACTCAAAAATTTCAAGCATATAGTCACAATGTTTATAAGAATGCTGAATTGATTCTGCCTCTTTTGGCAGTGAAGTCGTAAGTCTATATGCATTTTTGGCTGAAAGATAATGCTGGGAAGAGTTTTAGTCAAAATCTTGGTGCATCATGACGTAGAGACTTTAAAATGCTTCTCCTAATAAATCACTAAATTTTTGTTAGGGTAGTCTTGCAATGATGTGGTGATGTGTCGTTCTTATGCCGGCCAGCAAGGTAAAGAGATTCTATTTTGGTCCTGCGCTATGCTCAGCAGAGGACGGTTGCCTAACCCAAATTACTATGGTGATATGCGGGTCATTACGCCAGGCCTTGAGGTGCTGCTGCCAGGCGCGCATGAGAATATTGTTTCTTGTTAATTGAAGAACATTGTTCAAATTGTGATAGGCTTTTGGACTATTTTTTTCCGTTTCTGATTGAATGTCCAGTGTTGCTACATATACAATTAACAACATTGTTTCTTGTTAATTGAAGAACGTGGTTCCAATTTTGATGGGTTTTTAAATTATTTTTGAGTATTTAATGTCTAGTGTTGAATTCAATTTCATCTCAAATCTTGTGTGATGCAAACGATGCACTTGTGTATGAATGTTCAACAGCTGAACTGATGCTACCTCAACTCTCGTCCAGACAGACTGGAAAGTTGAGGATCTTCATTAAGCTTTTCTTCTTAGTTATGTGAGTTGATTTGGTGCTACCTGCAAACGCTGTCTTCGACTTTGGGGTTTGTTAACGTTAATGCTCACAAGGTTAATTAAGCACAAATGAACCCTTATTATAACCCTTATTATTATTATGAACCCTTATCAGCGTGTCATGTTGGATTGAAAGCACCACATGCAGTAGGGAAAATTCCTGCATGACTCATGAGAAGACCCTGGTGCTTGGGGTTGCCTCTTATGTGTTTAAATATAGTATTCATAACTCATGTTTGAAAGTACTCTTACGGTGGCTATGCCATTCCAATAATAATAATAATTATTAGAGTAGACTCATGACTTCATCCTTGCATGAAATGGTGGCTGCTGCAAATTTCCGCCTTCTCTGCCACAGGTTGTATTGTGCACCTAGAAATTGAGAGACTCGTAGGTCATAGTGTTTGTGTCTCTGTAATACATTCTTCAATTCATTAATTTGGGTGCATTATGTTATCTTACCAGTATCGTGTAAGTAGCTGGATGCAGTGTAAAATCATGAGCAAAATTTACATGCGCTCACAATAGCTTTATTGTTGCTCTCTTGGCTATGTCGAGCTGCTCTCTTAGCTATGTTGAGGACTGACAGCGGCATGCCTTGTCTCCCTAATGGGCTGTTTTGTGTGAGTGAAAATATTGTGTGGTGCATGGTCATGTTCTCTGTGGCATTGGATTTACTCGAGCTGAATTATGGAAATGTGGCAATGTAGTTCGGCTCTTGAGGTTTAGTTTAGCTCTGGAGGTTTAGTTTGGCTTTGGATGCAGAATCGGGTGACACTTACCGAGTGATGTATGGACTGTCAAAATAAGGAACATTTCAAAAGCGGTTGACAGACCAGATACAGTTTTACCCTGATAAAATTGTACTTAGAGGCTCTGAATATTGGCTTTTATGCCATGAAGCTGTGGGTTTGGAGGGTACGTTTTCTAGTTAACGTGCTGTCCAATTTCACTGTTGTGTGTATTGCTGTAATCGATTGGATATCATACAAGTACTGACAATCGTATCTCCAGGAAGCAGCAGATAGCTAATCACTCTTGCCCGTTGCCATGCAGGTTATGGAAATTTTGTAATGCGTAATCTTGTAATCTTGTACATTTGCTTCAATGAATTCTCAAAGGTTCTGCTATTAAATTAATTTACTCAAGACATGCAAGCATCATCAACTTTAACGAATGAAAATTCCAACCCAAGTGAGTGCTGCTAAGTGTTCAAGACGAGCGCCTCTTGTTAGTTGAGCTCTTTGTTATTATTTGTACTTAATATCCATAATATGCTTCTTGTCCAGTTGAGGAGGTGATGTTTTTGCAGTGCGGTATGTGTTGGGTGGCGACGCATGTGATCAGAAAAAACTTAAAATGTGAAATTCTGCCCTCCAGGTTTGGTAGGCTTTCCTTTTGTTGAAATAGGTTTTGGTTATGTTACGGACCATCTATTTCGGTTCATTGTTGTTTTGCTTTTCAGCATCGATTACTTTTTTCTTCAACTTTAATCTTGTTTCATACATGTATTTCTTAACTCACTGTTTCTAATCTTGTGTAGGAACACACCTTCTGTATAGATTACTCATTTCCTGAATTTCATTCTAAATGGTGTCGCCCTCCTTTCTCTGTTTGGAACACCTTTGTTGTGGTTAGGAACCTTAGAATAACTGATTTAGTATAATATGTGATCAGTAATGCCAGTTTGGCCTTCTTTAGGCCAAAATTGTAAAATTTTTGCTTATTTTCTTTAAACAAAATAAGAGCATAGAGAAAATTTAGTATCTAACAGCCTTGCTGGGTTCCCAAGGACTGAATACTGTGTAGACTCGAATTTTAATTCGAAAATATAAAATCTTGTAAGAAAAATAGACCAATCTGTAAACACGGGTGTTGATCACAGCTGTTCCGTGCCTGCGCTCTCTCTTATTTAGATAATTGTTATTGTTTAGATCATTGTTATTGTTTATTGTTTAGATCATTGTTATTGTTTAGATCATTGTTATTGCTAGTTTTGAGTTCTAAATCTCGTTCTAAATAATTTATTGTTGTGACGCTTCATTACTTTGTGTAGAAGTGTGTCCAGATAATTTGTGTGCATTCTTTAAAACTTAGTTTTTGTTCTGAATTACTGTATTGCAATTGTTTGTTTTCTTTAGATTACTTTTTGTGGGAGTATGAACTTATATTATTTGTTTTGTTTTTGAAATATTTATCATTGCGTGTAATTATGATCTGTGTTCTTTGAAATACTCTATTATTGTACTACAAGCATTTCACCTATTCATACAGTGATGTTTAAATTTTAAGCATTTTTCTGTCTTTAAATGTTATTGAAATTTCTCGACCTTTCTTCATCATCAGCCCTTATGTCATGGAGCATAAGAGAAGATACTTTTCCGGATATTTGACGTACAACGACAATTGTCTTTACCTACCATCAAAGAAAAATGTACTTGCCTACCATCTCTCTAGTCAATGCAACACCCCCGGACCAGATACTGTAGATCAAGTACACTGTAATGACCCAGTGTTCAACGTTCCTTATTGAATTAGATTTATTATTTTAGCGCGGCCAATAAATAGTCATGAGCTATTAATTTATTTTGGTGTCAGACGTTTAAGTATTTTCTAGAATCTTATTATATTCTGAGTTTAAACGAGCAAGCTAGACTTGAGTTTTGGTGATTGAGGAGACAAGGAGTTCTGGTGATTGAGGAGACCAGGAGTTCTGGTGATTGAGGAGACCAGGAGTTCTGGTGATTGAGGAGACAAGGAGTTCTGGTGATTGAGGAGACCAGGAGTTCTGGTGATTGGGCAGACTTGGAGTTCTGGTGATTGGGCAGACTTGGAGTTCTGGTGATTGGGCAGACTTGGAGTTCTGGTGATTGGGCAGACTTGGAGTTCTGGTGATTGGGCAGACTTGGAGTTCTGGTGATTGGGCAGACTTTTGCAGTCTTGGGTGAATCTGCTCAGTGTGTGAGCAATGGAACCAATTTTTTTTTCATTTGATTGAAAAAGTTTGTCTGCACAAACGCATGCGGCCAAAGCACGAAAAGAAATAATACTCGGTTTCATTCCTTAAATATCTCCTCTTCAACAGATTGTGATTTAGATACTTTAGTGTAAGAAATATTTATGTTTTATCTTAATATTTGCTGTTTTTTATTGACTCTACCTAGTTGAGTACATCATGTGCTAGGTTTGTTTAAAATGCATTACTTTCTTAGTGGTCGAAGCGTTTATGAAAATATTAATGATTTCTCTGGTTAAAGAAACAATTGCTTGAAAATGATTTCATCTGAGGAAAAGTGGGCTAGCCGCGTTTCTGTTAGATAATGATTTATTAAGCACTCAAATCAAGTTATTGTTTTGAATTTTTGTTTGCCAAAGTGAGAACGCTCTTGAGTTTCAAATAATTCTATTGTAACCTAAAAGGGAAAAATTTTGAATTTCAAAAATTCGATGGTAACCTCAAAGGAGAAGTTCTTGTTTCAAGAACTTTGATATAACCTTAGACGTCCCTGGAGAATTGCCAGGTGGCACTGAAGGTTAGTTAGACCTTCATATCACTGGAATTGAAAGTTTTTTTTAGTTGTGTTATGGGTCATAAATTTTGATTCTTTATTGTCTTCTAATACCTATAACTCTCTCATAAACTTTTATCTGCTTCCTAAACTCTTCTATTGGGCTGTTTCTATGTGCAGGGTGCGGAGGTATGCTTTGTGCATAGATTCCACGTTTCCTCATCAATTCCATATTAAATGGTGCCTTTCTCTTTTCTATCACGGGAACTCCTTTGTTGTGGTAAGAGAGGCTCAGAATAACTTATAATCTAATCTGTACTTAGATCTATGTTGTGTTTTGGTACGTGCGATGTGCGTTGGGTTTGTTTATTATTTTTTAAAGGAGTTTTTTTTAAGCTTTATATAAGTGTTGTTAAATAACCAAATCCTCATCTTGGTGCCAATCTGTGCTTTTGATATTTTCTTACTTATTGTGATGGTTTCATAAAAGTGGATGCTGAATTCCGGTATTTATTCATGTTAGAAATAATTATTTCTACAATATCGAAGATATCTTATGTAGCATTTCTGTGTGCTTACGACTTTAGTGTGAGCTTAACCAACCATTTCAGAAACTTGTACCTTGCCACGGACGATGTTCAAATTGGTGTTACTGAGCCAAAGCTTTGGCTAATATTTATATATACAACCAAAGCCATCGCTAATATTTATATATACAGCCAGAACCTTGGCTAATATTTATATATACAGCCGATCCAGATCCTGTATATATCTCCGGTATCCGATCCAGATCCGGTGTGCATGTGGGGGGGGGGGATAAATCTGATCCAATTTTTGATTTAGTTGATCTGATCAAATTATCAATTTTCATTGATTGTATCAGATTACCAATTTTCATAGACGTGGTCAAATTATCAATTTTCATCAATGTGGTCAAATTATCAATTTCCACTGATCTTATCAAAATGTCAATTTTCAGTGATCTGATCAAATTACCAATTTTCATAGACGTGGTCCAATTATCAATTTTCACTGATCTTATCAAATTTTCGATTTTCATTGATCTGACGTGTGTGTTGTGAAGATTCCTTCCGTGGTGTCAAGTGGGCTCCCACTCCCTCATTGACTTGCTGCTGTCTGTGTGTTTTGATTCGTTGTGGTTTTTGAGTCTGGGTTGATCAAAAGCAACCTAGAATTTGTTAGTGTACTCCTTCAGTGAACTATTGAACTTTCAACTTATTTAATCTACTCCGTTCTGTTTGACGATACGTCGTGTAAAGTGGTGTTGGTAGCAGTTGTGAGGTCGGTTGCCATTTTTATGCCGTAATCTTAAAATTCACGCTTGTTGCAGTTGAAACAAGACCACGAAAGCCTAATTTACACTTTTTGGTTGTGTAATAAGACTACAAAAACCGACTCCACCCTTTTTGGAATTGAAACATCAAATTCAAACTTTTTTTGTAATGCATCAAGATCACCATAACACACAACCTGTTCGGTGTTATATTCAAATTTCATTTTCAATCTTTACAATTTTGCCAGAGAAAATGTGTACCTGGTAACATTATTCAGATGTGCAGGAGTTGAGCGGTGTGGAGCGTGTCGCTTGAATTTAGCTGTCTGGAGAAGTCCCTTAGTGAGACAACTGCAGGGTGCTCCATAGAAATGTGCTCCCTCTTAGACTTTCCAGTACTTGTGTATGTTATTTAAATATAGGTGTTATTGATATACAGTGGACCCCCGGGTTACGGCGTACCCAGGTCACGTTTTTTTCATGTTACGAAGTGAAATACGAAGTTTTTCCGTCCCCTTGTTACGGCTTTTCCCCGCCTTACGGCATCAACGACAATTTCTCGCGCGGCCAAAAAATTCCAAAATTCAAACTTGGCTGTCGGTGTACGTCCTTGTGACTGTACATCACGCTCATACGTCACTGCATAAGTCGCTAAGTTGCTGATCTGCTATTGATCGGTCTCACGGCGTCACTAAAATGCCGATATGATATTGGCTCGCCATACGATGATTTTGCCTTACGATCCCAACTCCGCAACGGATTACTGTTGTATGGTGGGGGTCCACTGCAGATGTCATTGATATAGATACAAGTGAAATGAATTAAATCGCATAAAAGTGAAATAATAAAATATCATCGAAGATGACACTGTAATACGTGAAATAAACCTAAAAACACACGCGTATCCTAATAACATACGCAGTACTCGAGTATGTTGTTGAGATAAAGATGTTATTCATAAAAATACAACTCTAATAAATTAAATCGCACCTGAGAACGTAATATTTAAGAAAATAAAATGTGATGAAAAATTGGTAAAACCTGAAAAAAAACACAGATTCCTCGTGAGTCAAAGAACGAGTACATTTATGTGGTACACCCTGTGTGGTAGTGTTAACAATAGTTACTCTAGCATTTCATTACTGCACAAGGTTATTGACGCTAGTCCAGCGATGTTTGCATTCCAGCTTTAGCGTAGCGGTTAAACTTGCTCCCTTGCTGAACTCTTCTTGTTGCTGTCGAGTGTGGCGACTTGCGCTCTCTTGGCGTTCTCTTGTTGGCTCTTTCTCGTGATTTATTGTAATTGTTGAATTGTTCGGGGTATTTGGTGCGAGTTTATATCAAGTTTTTAGGTCATCTATCCTCTGCGAGTTGATATTTACAAAGTCTTCTGCTCATCCATACATTCAGTCTTTCGTTCATCCGTACATTGTCTTCAGTTCATCCGTACATAAGCTGTAGTTCATCCATACATAGTCTGTAGTCCATACATTCAGTCTTCAGTTCATCTATGCGTTTAGTCTTCAGTTCATCCATGCGTTGTCTTCAGTTCATCCATGCGTTCAGTCTTCAGTTCATCCATGCGTTCAGTCTTCAGTTCATCCATGCGTTCAGTCTTCAGTTCATCCATGCGTTCAGTCTTCAGTTCATCCATGCGTTCAGTCTTGAGTTCATCCATGCGTTTAGCCTTCAGTTGATCCATCCTCAGTACTTTCGTGGTGCGGATGATGACACCCTAGCGTTCCTGCACTCAATTTCTAGTTGCCACTTCAGTGATTTAGTGATAACGCCTGCAAATTCCTCCTTGCTTCTCCATACTCTCTGCCGCCATGCTTCCTGCCTGCCGACACATCGCGGTACCCAGTGCGACTTTCTCGCCGTCGCATCTATACTTTCGGCCGGCTGATGTTGTGCTTGGATGGCTTAACACGTTCACCGCGTTTCCTCGGTTGTAAATGGTTGGTTTGGTTAGATTGTAAGTAGCGGAAAAGGGAAATAAACTTAAATGCTCGCATAAAATTTTATCCTTCCTAAGAAATATGAAATATGCAATTGCATGATACAGCTTACCTGATGTGATAACAGTTATTTCTCAAGAAGGTCGCACAAGAGATGAAATGTTCATTTATAACGGTACGTGAATGGGCAATTCACCGACTGGTACAGACGTGGCTCAGTACGCGGGGAACGTGTTGAGTCGTTGCTGCCCCGGCGGCAAAAATAAACTATTGACCTTATAGTGTTGAGCTCACTTTGTTATTGTCGCTCCTGACACATCCTTGATTTTATTACAATAAATATTCTGTAGTCATGGCTGGGTTTCCTTGTCCTTGTCTCTGTAGCGCGAGTGCGTCTGACTACTGCTGCTGGACCCCGTACAACTATGGGGGATACAACCATTGTATCGGTGAGAATCAGCCCTCCCAGGAAAATGTGAGGTCCTGAGCTGCAAGATCCTTTCGCTTTGTTAAAATAGATTTTTTTGTGTATTATTTGTAAGCATCAGCGCTCCCAACAGCCAAATGTGAGGCCCCGAGCTGAAAGGAAGGCATTGCTATCAATAGAATAGAATTTTTCTCGTACAAATGGCCGTATTCTTTCGGTTCACTGTGGTCTTGTTTTCCAGCACTTACTACTTTCTTCTTCAGCTTTTATGGTTTTTGTATTTCCTTCATAAATTACCGTGTCTCCGCACTAGGGATCGTGTCTGGGAACGCATCTTGTGCACAGATTCCTCATTCCCTGGACTCCGTTTAAATGGTGTCTTCCACTTTGCTTTCTTTGGAACACTTTTTGTTGTAGTTAAACTAACCTTCAATATAATCTCTAAACAACACTTGGAGTTAGGGATGCCTGGAGAGGTGAGTGCAAAGTGCTAATGTAGTCGGAACGCGTGCCAAACATGTCAGAATCGTCATGTACGTCCAGCCTTGTGTACGCGAACTCAATTGTGTACACGTATGTGCGTACGACGCGCTTAGGTTTTATGTATACACGCGAGTACATACGTGTGTGCGCATGTGTACTCACGTATGTACGAGTATACAAGGGTGTGCGTACGGGCACACAATTTCTAGTGTATACACACATATGTGTTCTTGTACGTGTGCATGTATTCTTGTGTGTTAACACGGGTACACACGTGTGTGTGCGCACGGGTACATGAGCATGTACACACACATGTACACACCCCAGGGGGGCGACGGCAGCGGCCGCGCTAAGGGGAGCGCCGCGCCCCCTGGAGCCCCAGCGCTGCTCTATGACCTCACGTTTTCTGCTGCAAGTACACTGGATGTTGTAAACGATATTTTTATTGGCCTTAGCAGTCTTTGGTGAAGCGTCCCCTTTTTTCGTTTCACTGCTGTCCGGTTTTTCATCGCCTACTATCTTCTACTTTTATCTTGTTTCATGAACTTCTTTCTCAACTTGCTGTTTCTATGCTTCTTCTGCATAGATTTTGCGTTCCCTTATCTCCATACTGAATGGTGCCTTCCTCCTTCCTCTTTTTGGGTCGCCTTTGTTGCCGATAGGGAGGCTTAAACTAACTAATAATCTAATTCAGTTCATGTTTGCTATTTTCAATATTCGTCGCTACAATTGACTTTATTGAATATTGAATTTGAGTTTAACCCATCGCGGTGTGTTAGGGCTATTCTTTCTTGTACACAAACTCCTTTTTAGTTCTTCCCTCTGGACGTCCTTCCCGACTGGCAGTTTTGGCTCTGGGTAACTGTCTAAGCCAGAGGTTCTCAATCCGGGATAAATTTACCCCTGGTTCAGGCAAATTTAGACCTTATGTACATAGTACGCGAAACCAATGATGGAGGAACCCAGTCTAGCTTTTTCGCCGTCTGCATGCGTGTTTTGCGCCGCCTAAGCGATTAAATCGCTTAGGCGGCGAAAAAATTATCCTGGAAAAGGTTGAGAATGGCTGGTCTAAGCCAAGCGTTGTTGAAAGCAAACGTATCATGAGGGTCCATTGGAAGTTAACCGGTAGAAGTGTCCAATATCTTGGTTAACTTATGAAAAACTAAGGCTCACTTCAAATCTCTATAAAATAAATGAAATTTTACGGGAATAAAGATATAAAAGTACATTTTTACTAACGTGGCAACTCCCCTCAGGGGGATACAACTATTTTATCTATGGGAATTAGCGCTCCCAGGGGGACTATGTGAGGGCCCGACCTGAAGGTTAGGTAGGCTTCCTTTTTGTTGAAATAAAATTTGTTTTGTTACGGACCATCTTTTTTCGGTTCACTGCTGTCCTGTTTTTCACCACCTACTACTTTCTTCTTCAACTTTTTCTTGTTTCATGAACTTCTTTCTTAGCTTACTGTTTCTGTGCACCTTGTGCATAGATTCCGCGTTCCCTCAATCCCATACTAAATGGTGCCGTCCTTCCTCTCCTAGAACATCTTTGTCGTGGTTAAGGGAGGCCAAAACTTTCATATGTAGTAATAATAATAACGTGGCAACTCTAGTGCCGTGGCACCGTTGTTAAAATAAAAATAGGATGCTTTATTTCAATCAAGCCTGATGCATATCATCTTGTACATTGGATTTTCAAATGCCGTATAACTTACACCAGGACGCCATGACGGTTGCCCCCGGTCAAGCCGGTCCCCATTCCCGACACTTGGGTAGAGTGGGGAGTTGTGGCTGAGTTCTCCCTTTTCCCAACAGGGAGAAGTCACCGGGTGGCCCTGCGGGGATTCGAACTGCCGATGCCTTCCCGTAAATAGGATGGTGGATAAAGGAGATGGATGGAAGAGTGGGGCAGAGGTGAGCAGATAGAGGCTGCTGTGGGTGAGGGTAGGCTTACAACCGACGTTGACACACATCTGCTGGCGGAGAGCTGAGGCCGCTATTCTTAAAGTTAGACATCATGTGGGAAGATTGTACAAAAGATTTTGCAGATGCTTATTCTAGTGAAGCCCCTCAGGGGGATGGAAACTTTTGTATCTATGGGAATTAGCGCTCCCAGGGGAAAATATGAGGACCCGAGCTCAGTGCTAGGTAGGCCTTGTTTTTGTGGAAATAAAATACTTTTTTGCTATGTTAAGGACCACCTTTTTTTGGTTCACTGCTGTCCTGTCTTTCAGCACCTACTACTTTCTTCTTCAATGTTTGTCTTGTTTCGTGAACTTCTTTCCCAACTCACTGTTTCTATGCCTCTTCTGCATAGATTCAGCATTCCTTAATATCCATACTAAATGATGCCTTCCTCCTTTCTCTCTTCGATACGCTCTTTTTTTGTAGCGGTTAGGGAGCCTTTAAATAATCTATAATCTAATCTATTCAAATTAAGAGATATCTTCTCGTCGCGTGATTCGGCTTCTGTATAATCTATTCCCGTCATATGAAAACCACAACGTTTGATTACTTTCAATGCTTCCATTCAGTGTTGCATTTACCACCTTATTTCACGTTTAAACCTCGAGCTCGTTCAAATTTCAGTCTCCCATCTCCTAAAGCTCCAATATTAACAAAGTGTTACTTCGATATTCTCTCCATCCTCCGCAGGGTGTGTTAGATAAGACAGCTCTCATATTCTTTAGGGGAATGGGATTTGGGTGTCTGTTGTCGTCAGCGTGTTTTGAGTTAGTGGCCCAGTCAGCTGGTGACATACAGAGTGTATTATTAGGTGGATAACTTGAAAGTTGCGGGTGCATCTGGTGGATAACTAATGTTGCGGGTGGATAACTAGTGTTGCAGGTACATCAGATGGATAACTAGAAAGTTGCAAGTGCGTCAGATGGATAATTAGTGTTGCATGTGGATAACTAGAGAATTGCAAGTGGATAACTAGAGTTGCATGTGGATAAGCATCCCACAGAGAGATGGGTGAGGTGCCCACAGGTGGAGGTTTGGTGGAAGAGTTTGCCCGCCTCGTCGCCCGCCACCAGCTGCTCCACCAGCTGCTGAGGGAGGTCAGTTCTGCCCCAGCAGGTATTTCAGTGAGCGCGTTTCAGTAAAGCCATGATATTGGAAATGTATTTTGCATCTCAGTTAATGGTTCTCTAAAGTTCCCCTTCAGTGAATGATTCTGTAAACTTCCTTTACTCTAATTGATTTAGTGAAGTTCCGGTTTAGTTGACTGGGCAGTAAAGTTCCGATTAAGTTCGTGATTTCTTAGTAACATCCGTGCATTTGTTCACAACACTCTCACACAGCGCGCGTGTGTGTGTGTGTGTGGTGTGTGTGTGTGTGTGTGTGTGTGTGTGGTCACACATCACGCAGCGTGTGTTGGTGTGTGTTGTGTACCAGTTCTCACATAGCAGCAGTTCAACATCTAATCATGAACCATGTTGTATATGAACCATGTGGTATATTTCTTGTTCATATTGCCTACACAGCCGCACCTTACGTATTTCTTGTTCATATTGCCTACACAGCCGCACCTTACGTATTTCTTGTTCATATTGCCTACACAGCCGCACCTTACGTATTTCTTGTTCATATTGCCTACACGGCCGCACCTTACGTATTTCTTGTTCATATTGCCTACACAGCCGCACCTTACGTATTTCTTGTTCATATTGCCTAGACGGCCGCACCTTACGTATTTCTTGTTCATATTGCCTAGACGGCCGCACCTTACGTATTTCTTGTTCATATTGCCTAGACGGCCGCACCTTACGTATTTCTTGTTCATATTGCCTAGACGGCCGCACCTTACGTATTTCTTGTTCATATTGCCTAGACGGCCGCACCTTACGTATTTCATGTTCATATTGCCTAGACGGCCGCACCTTACGTATTTCTTGTTCATATTGCCTAGACGGCCGCACCTTACGTATTTCTTGTTCATATTGCCTAGACGGCCGCACCTTACGTATTTCTTGTTCATATTGCCTAGACGGCCGCACCTTACGTATTTCTTGTTCATATTGCCTAGACGGCCGCACCTTACGTATTTCTTGTTCATATTGCCTAGACGGCCGCACCTTACGTATTTCTTGTTCATATTGCCTAGACGGCCGCACCTTACGTATTTCTTGTTCATATTGCCTAGACGGCCGCACCTTACGTATTTCTTGTTCATATTGCCTAGACGGCCGCACCTTACGTATTTCTTGTTCATATTGCCTAGACGGCCGCACCTTACGTATTTCTTGTTCATATTGCCTAGACGGCCGCACCTTACGTATTTCTTGTTCATATTGCCTAGACGGCCGCACCTTACGTATTTCTTGTTCATATTGCCTAGACGGCCGCACCTTACGTATTTCTTGTTCATATTGCCTAGACGGCCGCACCTTACGTATTTCTTGTTCATATTGCCTAGACGGCCGCACCTTACGTATTTCTTGTTCATATTGCCTAGACGGCCGCACCTTACGTATTTCTTGTTCATATTGCCTAGACGGCCGCACCTTACGTATTTCTTGTTCATATTGCCTAGACGGCCGCACCTTACGTATTTCTTGTTCATATTGCCTAGACGGCCGCACCTTACGTATTTCTTGTTCATATTGCCTAGACGGCCGCACCTTACGTATTTCTTGTTCATATTGCCTAGACGGCCGCACCTTACGTATTTCTTGTTCATATAGCCTAGACGGCCGCACCTTACGTATTTCTTGTTCATATTGCCTAGACGGCCGCACCTTACGTATTTCTTGTTCATATTGCCTAGACGGCCGCACCTTACGTATTTCTTGTTCATATTGCCTAGACGGCCGCACCTTACGTATTTCTTGTTCATATTGCCTACACGGCCGCACCTTACGTATTTCTTGTTCATATTGCCTACACGGCCGCACCTTACGTATTTCTTGTTCATATTGCCTACACGGCCGCACCTTACGTATTTCTTGTTCATATTGCCTAGACAGCCGCACCTTACGTATTTCTTGTTCATATTGCCTAGACAGCCGCACCTCACGTATTTCTTGTTCATATTGCCTACACAGCCGCCACCTCATGTGTTCCGTGAGTCATTTCATGAGCCGGAACGGGGTTCCCTTCAAAAAGTAATCAATATGTTATGTGTATTTTGTACCGGCACGTGTTCCACACTCACACTTACGTTTCACGAACACGTATTTCGCTGAAACAAGTGTTTATTTTGCGCGTACTTGTGTTTTGCTCGTACATGTACTTTTCACCGGCATGTATTATGCCCTTACATGTGCACTTATGTTTCACACATACATATTTTACACGTTCATATATTTTCCGCGTGCATGTATTTTACATCGACGTGTATTGTGCATCTATGTGTATTTTGATGACACATGTACTGCACACACGTGTGCACATTTCGTCAGAGCTGCACACATACGCACACAGAGCCAGCACATAATGTGCGTTGTGTGGGCAGGAGCGGCAGCTGCGGGAGGGGGGCGGTGCGCCTGGCCGGTGAGTGTTTGCTTATTATGCAATAACATTTGTATTATATAGGAAATATTATACATCACACAACAAATATTATTCATTGTATAACATAATGAATGTTATGTATCAAATCAATAAAATATTCTGCTTGTTCCTTCCTTATAGTAAGTCCGTCCGGTACGCTCTCAGTTATTAGATATAAAAAAATTAAGGGAACAAATAATATGTAACTATGTATGTATCTTTGAGTGTCGCACTCTTTATCAGTAAACACAAAAATCATTGCGGTATTTATGCTACATCTTGATTAAATAGGTTAAGTTAAGATTGGTTGTTACGTTAAGTTAGGATAGGTTAGGATTGGTCAGGTTAGGATAGATTAAGATAGGTTACGATAGATTAAGATAGGTCTGGTTAGGATAGGTCAGATTAAGATAGGTCAGGATAGGTTATGTTGACGGAATTTTTTCACGGGTCCACTTAACTTAACGATGACATTGACTGTGGAATTTCCACGGGTCCTGCAAGTTATATAATAAATTCGTTTGTCCCACTCTTGGTATGTGAGGATCAGTACCGACGCAAGAAGGTAATATTCCTTAATTTTTTCAATTTTTCTAATTGCTATTGGTTTCCAAATAAAATTGTAGCAATTTTTAAAACTTTTAATTGTTGTTGGTCTCCAAATAAAATTGTAGTAATTTTCAAGAAATTTCCAAATTGCAGATGGTCTTAACGACTGTTTGTTGAACTCCCAGGTTTTATATGCTTCTATGGCAGTTCAATAGACGAAAAGTTAGCACTTTCACCCAGTGTAGTTTCCACAATCCCAGCAAATTTTCTATCGTAATTGAAACAATATTTCACAAGCTCTGAAAGTATTCACAATATATAAAAGAAATTAGATTATTACAATTATTATTATTATTAAAATTATTACAATTATTATTATTAAAATTATTACAATTATTATTATTATTAAAATTATTACAATTATTATTATTATTAAAATTATTACAATTATTATTATTATTAACCCTTTAACGCCCCAGAGGACACCAGTGTCCTCTTTCAAAATTCCCCTTCAATATATTTCATTTCTTATTCAATTAGTTCCCTAATGTGTTCTTTGAAGTTCTCTGCCGAGTGGCAGTTCTTATTCCATCCTGATATCGGTGACTGCCAGATGCCAGCGCCAGTTTAGTGACGGCGGTTGTGTTAACGGTAATATGAGTACAAAAATTCGGACGTTAAAGGGTTAAAATTATTACAATTATTATATTGAATAATTTAGATTGACATCACAAAATTTATACTGTATTATACTCATATTTTTAATGCCAATAGTGTACGCACAGCGTCAACAATGACGGCACTCGATGTTGTTCGATAAATAGGGTAATTCATCAAATATCGAACAGAAACCACGTGTGTCTAGAAACAACCTTCATAAATCGGTAACTTTTGCTCTGAATAACTGTTGCGGGCCTCAAGATTATTCTTGAACAGTTGCTTTCTTGTTCTGTGATGTCGCTTTAAAGACAACGTAGATTGTTGGAATTTATTCATTGTTCTAAAAATCGAACTCTTTAATAACATAATTTCATCAATATCGAACATGAATCGAACAAGAATTTTGATCCAAACAGGTTTTTTGTTCGAATTTTTAATCCAAACAAAACTTACTAAAAACTATATAGGCCTATCTAGGATTAGGGAAAAAAGGCTGTGAGATACCCTATATCAATATATTTAAGGAGCGCCTTCTTCTTTATACTACAGTACATTTTCTAGATCTTAGATTTACGATTATGGCTAAGTACTGCAACGTAGCCTATATCGTCTGGGGAGGTAGACCCAGCTTGTATACAGTAAGACGGAGATATTATATTTTACTTATTTTTGTAACAAATATATTCTTCAGTAATTAAATTGACTTTTTATTGACCTTTGACCCGTATAATATATTTTGTAATGTTAAGCACGTCCGTATATATTGCCATAGGCTAATCGACACAAGATAAATTCCTTTTTAACTCAATGGACTTCCGCGCAACTAGATATGTCTCAAGACTATAGCCAATTATACCTACAGTAAACCCCCCGCACAACGGACTTCCGCACAACAGAGAAAACTGATGAAAGTTCGTTGTGCAAAGGGGATTATCAATTGTGCCGAGGGGGGATTCCCCCCCCCCTGCACAACGGACCCTCTGTACAACGAACAAGGCGTTCCTCCCAAGAGGTCCTTGTGCGGGGGTTTGCTGCAAGCTCCAACTTATTTCTTCCGCTTAATACAAATCGTTTGCCTCTCACACGCTAAACAAACAAAATTGAAATGTTCGATTTCTTCTTCGGTCATGTTCCCAACTTCTTCAGAAACACAATCCCTGTGCAACCACGCATCACAGGTGTTGCATCCAATCCATGCCGTGTTGTCTTCCCATCTGTCTTTCCCACCATAGGCTTGACAAGCAGCTCTAGATTCTTCATCTTCACTCTCGCTGGAACTTTCTTTACGAATCCTTGTAGACTTTCCTTTAGCTTGTTTCAGTGCCTTCTTTTTTGCTTTCTCTTCCTTCCTTTGATTCTTTTCACCTATTGCATCAGCTTTCTCCTTCTGTGCCAGTTTTAATGTCTCATTGTACATCTTCCCTGTAATAGCGCTAGGTGTAATTGGCTTTGGTGCACTGGATTTTCTTGAAATAACTGTCTCATTACTTATTTTCAGGAAGCATTTGAATGGAGAGTTATCAAAATTTGAATATGATGTCGATGTTTCATTTGCAGTGCTTGTTGAACCATCATTGTGATCATCAACCTGTGTGACCTTTTTTGGAGTAGAGTGTAGAGCACTCCTCAATGAATTATTATTGATGCTTGCATCAATTTTCTTGGCTAGGGATTGATCATCAGTAAATGTAGCCAGACGAATCATTGATGATCTTGAGGGCCTTGGAACACCAGCAGCTGATTGGTCGCCATCTTCAACTACTTCAATGTTATTATCAAGCATTTATACAATATTTTAAGGAAATGAAACCGGCGTTCAATAGATCGATTCAGTTATTTAACAGAATTAAGAATCGAAAAGCCTTGTTCGAGGCATAAATTCACGATTTTTAAGGAATTTCGATTCGAACACCTTTGTTCAGTATTTAATATTGACATGAAATAGGAACTGAATGTCGAACATGGAATAATTATCAAGGTTTTAGCCGGAAAGAAAAAAATACAGCAACAGAACATCATATGACAACCCTACTCTCTACTTATGACGGGAGGTTAACGTTGGCACAACAACAGTTAAACCGTCGCAATTTTCCCGAGGTGCGTAAGATTTTTCAAGTGGAAAAATATGACCAATTTGTAAGGGTCGTACAGAAAATGCGTTCGCAACAGCTGGTAGCAGTTTGCAGCTCACAGAAATGAGTTCTTATCACTAAAATAGGAGTTTTAGATGTAAGATCACCGGCACTGAGCAAGTTTGGATGCTTACTAAATTTATTACGCGCATATTTTCAAAGTTGTTCGATAACCAGTTCAGTTCGATGTTTGATGAATTACCCTAGCGTGAATTATTTAATTGTATGTATTTGAAGAAATTAATTAGGTAGGCCTTCAATAATGTTCGATAAATGACGCAAAATGTTTAATTTTAAATTTGAAAAAAGAAAAACTAATTAGTCAAGTTTTCAAATATGTTCGTTCGATGATGATAATTATTTAGTAAGGTTGGCACAGTATAATAAATGATCATCACACTCTGATTACATATAACTGTGTATTATTACCACGGTAGAGAAAACATGGTAGGGTCATTTCTATGGGAGAAAATATGCCTCCTCTCGTACGGCTAGCCAATAGAAAGTTTTTATTTCAAACATACGTTATGACGTCACCAAAACGCAGTGTCGTTAGGCCAATAGTGGATCCAGATTTGGAGGTAGCAGTGCTACCAGACGCAATATGAACGCTGCTATTGGTTCGTTGCCGTGACGTCAGCAAAACCACACCGTCAACAAAAAAGACTGGTTTGAACCTACCTTGTTTCCTCTACCGTGATCATTACTCTCTGGTGTAACTTATCTGTATGATGAGCGTAGCAGTGATACGGGCTTCACATCCTTTTCAAGTTTCCTTGTTCAAGCTCTTAAATTTTCCGTGTTCTTTACATGTTGACAAAATATCCCTGATTTAAATGATAGGTTCATACTGTGAGGTAGTGAAACTCGTATCACAGATCCGCTCATCACATACCACGGTAGAGGAAACAAGGTAGGTTCAAACCAGTCTTTTTTTGTTGACGGTGTGGTTTTGCTGACGTCACGGCAACGAACCAATAGCACCGCTCATATTGCATCTGGTAGCACTGCTACCCACAAATGTGGCTCCACTATTGGCCTAACGACATGGCAGTTTAGCGACGTCACAAAGTTTGTTTAAAATGATGCTTTTCTATCGGCTAGCCGAACAAGAGGAGGTGTATTTTCCCCCATAGAAATGACTCTACCTTGTTTCCTCTACTGTGTCACATACCATCTAATTCCAGGCAAAAATAATAATTTGAAACGCATTCACGAATAAAGAAGTTTGAATCGAAAGTGTAAAAACTAACCATAATAAAAAGGTTTCTTGAAATAATTTCCTATTGTGTCTGCGCTGCAGGTGTAGGCTGGCGCTGAGCGATGCGCAGCTGCAGGACGAGGAAGTTACAGCTGCTGGTGAGCTGCAGCAGCTGCTGCTACAGCTGCAAGAAGAAAACGGCTCCCCTGACGCATACGATGCGTGAGTGCTAAATACTTGTAGAATTTGGTTCGTTTCTTGACACACAAAGCCCCGTTGTGATAATATAGTGGTGACTATGTCGAGATGTGAATTCGAAAGTTATCTTGAACTGTGTAGTTTCACGCTTAGATGTCACCATGAACCCTAATCTTGACCCTAAGTTACACCCTCATTTTGACCCATAGTCCCACCATTTTCTTGCCCTTGAATCCAACCCTCATTTTGACTATCAGTTGAACTTGTACCATGACCCTCAGTCATACCCTCATCTTGGCACGCAGATCAACCTTGACTTAGACTCCATGCAGTCACACTCTTACCTTGGTCCTCATTTAACCTCATTTAACCCTGACTGACTAAAACCCTCACTCATACTCTCACCTTGCCCCCATTGCATTCACACTCTCACCTTGGCCCCCATTTAACCCTGATCTCAACACAGCACTTACACAAAACCTCCCCGCGCAGGCCCCTACGCAGCATAGAGGCCCTCGCTGCCCTACACCGCCCCACGGCGGTGGAGGCGTCCAGGCTCACGGCTGCCCCCGGGGGGGAAGCGAGGCGCCCTTTGCTGGCCCTGCCGCTATGGCTGCTGGGGAGGCTGGCTGCTGCCGGCGTGGTCACATGGTCCGCCGTCGTCTCCTGGTGCGTCTCTGTCATGGACTCCGTGCTGTGTCATTTTCTGCATGTGCAAATCTTTATTATTTATAAGTTATCTTGCGCTTATTTCTTTCGCGCCCCTTTTTTTACTCCTTTCTGGAATTGAACGTGGGGAAAGATGAAAGAAATTTGAACTTGTTTCGTGTTACCCTCTCTGATGTATCACGTCGCTAAGGACGCGATTTGGAGTTGGGCTGACAAGTGTAGGACGCTTATACAGGGTGCGGCAGTCAATCCTGCATTTTTGAGAACGCTGTGAAAGCATAAAAATGGAGGATTGGCTGCCGCACCCTTTGCTCTTACTCTTGTTGCCACTTAATGTGTTTGAATGTTGAGTCGTTCGGTTTGTTCTATGAGAGCTTGATGTTTAGAATATAATATCTAAACTAAGGGTTCTTGAGCGACTTACACCGTGTTATAATAGAGGTAAAAATGCCCGTCTTGTGTGTGGAAGACCTGCAGTTCAAATCCTAGCTCGCTCGCCATGTTTTCTGCCGGGGTAGGAAGCTAGCCCGATATTCCAAAACTACACTCACTTGTGCTAATGGGTACCGGCTCGACCGCGAGTATTCTTCATTACGTTTTTATTATTAACTTCAAGGTATTTGAAAACCTAATGTTGAGTACGTCTAAACTCTAACGGGAATAGATAATTTCTTGTTCTTTTATGCAGATTTTATTTATAATCCAAACCTGCTGCTTTTATCACAATATTTTTAGCTTCGTTTGTTTTGTTTTTCATATTAACTCCATTGGTTTTCCTCTTTATAGTGTTAACTCCTTGATTTTCCTTTTTACCCTAAAAGTGCCATTTCCTAGAAATCAACCCCATTTATTTTATATTTCGTCATGCGTTTTATTTTACGAACGCAGCTTATCAAGTCAGCCCGGCCTGATGAAGACCCACCTGCTGGAGGTGATGACAGCCATCACAGCACCTCCTGATGGAGGCAGCCCCTGTGCTTCTGACGGTGCCGCCCCCACCACCGGCGTGGCGGCGGCGTCTCAGCTGTGTCTGGCGCTCGTCGCCGCCGCCTTCTGCAGCAGCGCGCCCTCCAGGACGCAAAACTTTGCTAAGAAAGTCCTCCAAGTTCTTTCCTTCAAAATTGTCAAGTTCCTGCTGAACGTTTCAGCCCGTGTTCACGCGCCCGTTTCTAGTGCACCTGGTGTGTCAGATGCACCTGCAGCTGCTGCAGCTGCGTCGACATCTGCTACACCTGCATCTGCAGCAGCTGCAACAGCATCTGCGGCAGATAGTACGACTACTGAAAAGCACTGGGAACGCTCTGCTTTGGTGCAGTTCTATGATCTTCTTCTAGAAGGCGGGGAACAGGTGTGTTGGTAGGGGTGTTGGGGTGTATGGGGATGTGGGTGTTGGGTGTGTGGGGATGTGGGTGTTGGGTGTGTGGAGATGTGGGTGTTGGGTGTGGGGATGTGGGTGTTGGGTGTGTGGATATGAGTGTGGAGGTGTGTGGATATGAGTGTGGGGGTGTGTGGGTATGTGAGTGTGGGGATTTGTGGGGATGTGGGTGTGTGGGGATGTGTTGGTGTGTGGAGATGTGGGTGGGGGGATGTGGGGATGGGGATGTGGGTGTCAGGGAGGGTGGGGGTTGTATCGGGTAACTGAGTTGCTCGCCGATAAACCATTTCCCACACACCTCGTTAACAAAACATCTAACAAATAACCGTCGATCCCTTGACCTGCCCCACAGCAGGTAGGCCAGCGGTGTGTGGCTGAGTTCTTCGCGTTCCACCTGCGTCTGGCAGTGACGTGCGACCCAACGGTGCAGTTGTCGTACGTCATACAGAACCAGCAGCTCTACCGCACTTCGTCTCTACATCCTCTGCTTAGGGCTGTGCTTAGCAGAGTAAGCTTGCTTAGTGATATTGCTTAGCAGGGTGGGCTTGCTTAGTGTTGCTGCTTAGCAGGGTGAGCTTGCTTAGTGTTGCTGCTTAGCAGGGTGAGCTTGCTTAGTGTTGCTGCTTAGCAGGATGAGCTTGCTTAGTGTTGCTGCTTAGTGTTGCTGCTTAGCAGGGTGAGCCTGCTTGGTGTTGCTGCTTAGCAGGGTGAGCTTGCTTTGTGTTGTTGCTTAGCAGGGTGAGCTTGCTTATTGTTGCTGCTTAGCAGGGTGAGCTTGCTTAGTGTTGTTGCTTAGCAGGGTGAGCTTGCTTAGTGTTGTTGCTTAGCACGGTGAGCTTGCTTATTGTTGCTGCTTAGCAGGGTGAGCTTGCTTAGTGTTGTTGCTTAGCAGGGTGAGCCTTCTTAGTCTTGCTGCTGTGGTGGCGTATAGCGCTTAGTGTTACAGCTGTGAAGGTGACATCTGTTTGGTATGCGGCTGTAAATAGTACAGCTGTACGGAATGCAGCTGTAAATATCACAGCTGTTTACAATGTGACTGTAACATAACAGCTGTTTAGAATGCAGCTGTAAATATAATAGGCATGAAGTTACTGCTGTTAAAGTTACTGCGTTTCAGCTTTCAGTTGTTCCGATTACAGGTATTTAAGCTACAGCTGTTTTGTAAGTAATGAATTTTTTTTGTTACAGAAATTCGGGGTGTAGCTGCTTTAAGTTGCAGCTTATAGGATTGCAGCTGGGGTTATAGTTGTATCCATGCCATTTATTTAGGGTATGTCTATCTGATTTGCAGCTGTTGGAATGCAGCTGTGCATGTTCCCCTCAGGGGGATACAACTATTGTATCCACGGGAATTAGTATTCCCAGGGGAATATGTGAAGTTCCGAGCTGAGAGTTATAGAAATAGCATAGATTTTCTGTTTTGTTATGGCCCGCATTTTTTTCAATTCACTGCTTTCCTGCTTTAGCCCCTACTTTTTCTTTAATTTTTATCATCTTTTCATGAAGTACTTTCTCAACTTACTATAATTTCTGTGCACCGTTTGCATGGATTCCACTTTTCCTTAACTCTATCCTTAATGGTGCCTTCCTCCTTCCTCTATTTGGAACGTATTTGTGGCGGTTACGGAGGCTTAAACTAGCTCACAATCTAATCTAATTCATGCGTGCACATCTGCGTGGAAGCTCGCATGTTTTTGCCTTTCTTCTGTGAAGGAGAACCGTCTGTTCCCGATGCTGTTTGTGCGTGCGTGTGTGTACATTCGCAGATGACAGGCGTGCATTTGGTGATGGCAGGTGTGTGTGCGTGTTCTTGGATATGGCAGGTGTGTGTGCGTGTTCTTGGATATGGCAGGTGTGTGTGCGTGTTCTTGGATATGGCAGGTGTGTGTACTTCATGATGGCAGGTGCACTTGGATATTTTAATGTTACACTGAGGAATTCGGTATCCATGATACCGCAAACTCAGACGAAAGCGTAACGGACGGACTAAGTAACTAAGGAAGGATCAAGCTGCCTCATTTCTTTCCTTTGTTCCTGAGGTAGCGCTGCTCTAGCTCTTCTTCTGCGTTCTCTGTCAAATATTTTTCATCTTTCCTGAAGCGTTTCAATTTTATTTAGTAGAAAATTTACACACATCTAAAATAAATTTACATCTCTCAATGTATCTAACCGCAAAACCTTTGATATTTAATTGCAATCAGTATCAGTTATACTATAAAAATAATATGCATCCCAAATTTCCTAAAAAGCAGACACCAAACAAATATATAAATAAATGTATAAATAAACACACAACCGGTATTATTAGGTTAGATGGCAGGGGTGTGTGATGGCAGGTGCACTTGGATATGGCAGTATTTTCACTCTGGGACAGGGCTTCTCAACCTTTCTATTGTCGTGTACCCCCTTAGCTTAATGGTGTATCTTCATGTACCCCCAGCACAGTAAAAGGTTGAGAAACTATAAAAATTCACTTAATGATTAACAATTATAGATACTTTTATGGGTTGTATATAAATATATGTTGTACATTTATCATATGAAGTATGTTAAATGTACCCCCGGTTGGGAAGCCCTGCTCTAGGACCTAGATGACAGGTGTGTGTGTGTGTGTGTGTGTGTGCACTTGACAATTGCAGGTGTGCACTGCTAAATATGGTAGGTGTGCACATTGTGATGTCAGGTGTGCACTATTAGATATGGCAGTACGACACTTGGATATGGCAAGCGTGCACTATTGGCCGTGGCAGGTGTGCGCTGGAGTAGGGTGGGAGGCGGCGCTGCAGCTGCTGGACGCGACGCTCCGCCACCAGGAGGTGAGCTGGGGCCTCGTTCTGCCTCTCCTCGGCACCCTCGTCTCCATCAGCCCTCCCGCCGCCCTCAGGATACAGGGCGAGTCTCGCTCTTTAGTTTAGCTCTCCCTTTGTATTGTTTTGTGTTCTGTATTACGGTTAGTGACGCTAGCTAGGTAAATATGTCATTATGAAAACAGTATCTGAAATTCTTTCTGTACGTAAAAACGTATAAAGAGTTTGGAATTATGGATCAGGGTGTTTAAGTCTACAAAATTGTTAAAGCTGCTGAAGTTTTGGGGATGTTGGAAAGATTTGATTGCTCACTCTACGCATGGCTATCTCAGTTGTGGTTGTCCTATACAGGCTACTGTTAGCATCACAAGTGTGGGGTGGTGTGTTAACTTTATGGGCGTGATTTATCAACATTTTATAGTTTCAGTTTGCTTCACGAGGGATGTTATATGTTTTTCTATCATCTGAGACTCTATGGGTGTTGTGTATTAACATTTTCTCTGCAAGTGACTTCCAAAATCCGTTACTATTAACGCCGTATTTCTTACCGAACTTGTGGTTAACGTGTTGCTTTCCGTTAGCTGCATAGTGCCTGTCGAATGACGGTGCTTCGAATGACGGTAATGTGAGTGTAAATATCAGACGGTTACGTGCCGTGTGCTTATGAGACGCCAGTGTTGCGACGTTACTGAAACTGCCTCCGTAATGCTGAATATGAAGCACGTGACACGGGTAAGCAATAACGCTACATTATCAGCATGCTCGTAACACTGGTAAACAATAACGCTACATTATCAGCATGCTCGTAACACTGGTAAACAATAACGCTACATTATCAGCATGCTCGTAACACTGGTAAACAATAACGCTACATTATCAGCATGCTCGTAACACTGGTAAGCAATAACGCTACATTATCAGCATGCTCGTAACACTGGTAAGCAATAACGCTACATTATCAGCATGCTCGTAACACTGGTAAACAATAACGCTACATTATCAGCATGCTCGTAACACTGGTAAACAATAACGCTACATTATCAGCATGCTCGTAACACTGGTAAGCAATAACGCCACATTATCAGCATGCTCGTAACACTGGTAAACAATAACGCTACATTATCAGCATGCTCGTAACACTGGTAAGCAATAACGCCACATTATCAGCATGCTCGTAACACTGGTAAACAATAACGCTACATTATCAGCATGCTCGTAACACTGGTAAACAATAACGCTACATTATCAGCATGCTCGTAACACTGGTAAGCAATAACGCCACATTATCAGCATGCTCGTAACACTGGTAAACAATAACGCTACATTATCAGCATGCTCGTAACACTGGTAAGCAATAACGCTACATTATCAGCAAGCTCACGACACTGCTAAACAACAACAACAACAACAAACTACCTGCATGTCTGCATCGGTGCAAGTCATATACGATTATAATCTTAAACTAACAATTCAAACAACAAATTCAAAGTGTATGTGTGTGCGCAGAGCTGGTGCAGGAGTACCTGCGCGAGGGGTGCTGCAGTGAGGATGCCGAGCTATGCGTGCTGGGGCTGGTGGTGGCCCGCCAGTGTTGTGAGGAGGCGCCTCCCGCCCGCTTCCCCCGCTACCCCCACTGGTTCACCGCCACCTTCGCCTCCGCCGCCGCCTCCCCCGCCCCCACCGCCAGGCAGTTTACCTTCCTGGTCAGTGAGGCTGAACCTCGTCTCCGCTGCTGCCCAGTGTGGTGCTTGGTTGTTGGTGAATGGGGTACCAAGTGTGATGGTTGTTGGTGAATGGGATACCGAGTATGTTGGTTGTTGGTGAAAGGGGTACCGAGTGTGGTACTTAGTTGTTGATGTAAATGGTGTCGTGTTGAGAGTGGTGCTTGTTCATGAAAGTGGTACTGGGTGTGTCGAGTGTAGTACTTGGTTGTTGATGAATGTGGTACCGAATGTGTCAAAAATGAAGTTGCTAACGAGTGCGTCGAGAATGGTACTTGTAGATGAAGATGGTATTGAGTTATTGGAAATAATTTTTGGTCACTTATGAATAATTTACATTAAAGTAATCACCTTCGTCCCTTTAGGGTCCCTTGTCTCATTCATTTATTTTGAAAAGCTATTAATGTTTTGGCTTGATATTACGAACACTATAGAGGTACTAAACGCATCATTGCCCATTCGCTTGGTGGGTGGTAAAATGCTGCCGATGAAATGATGATTTTATCGCAATGAAGATCACTTTTGAGTAACCCTCTGTTACTCTAAAGAGAAAAGCACTTGACGTGCTCTACGAAAGTGGAACATATCAGTGAAATCATCTTTTTATCTTTGCTAATCATTTTTCATTTTGTTGTAGAAACTTTGTATTTTAACCTAGGTAGAGAAAATGAGTAAGTAGGAGAGTTCCTCTTCTACCATTTTCCATTCGTCTTCTCAGTTCTCTACTATCACCAGAGGAGCTGCACAAAGGTAAAAATATCATGTTCTAAGACGGGTCGAACCAGGGTCGATTTTGCCTAAAAAGCAATGCTTAGCTCTCGAAGAAGACCAAGGATCTCAAGCAAGATCAATCCAAAGTCGATCTTGCTTAAACAGCAATGCTTGGCGCTCGGAGAAGGCAAAAGGTCTCATGTTGCATGTGCAGATGAAAGTGCTGAGCGACTTGGTGCCCCACGAGCGGCCCCTGCACCTGCGCACCCACACCACGCAGGGCATGGCCACACCGCGTGGCTGCCAGGGCGTCCTCAGGGACTACCAGATGCTCGCCCGCACCAGGCTCAGGGACCTCGAGTGTCTCTCCTCGTCACTGCAGGTGGGGAAGTGTGTGTGTCTCTTCAGGTGGGGAAGTGTGTCTCTTCAGGTGTGGGAGTGTCTTTCCTCCTCACCTCAGGTGTGAGTGTCTCTCCTCAGGTGTGTGTCTCTCCTCGTCACTGCAGGTGACCTGTTTACAGCTGTACCAACTAGGCTTGCAGCTGTGCACTGCGTGCCCTGTTCACAGCTGTACCCACTAGGCTTGCAGCTGTGCACTGCGTGCCCTGCTTACAGCTGTGCACTGCGTGCCCTGTTTACAGCTGTACCCACTAGGCTTCCAGCTGTGCACTGCGTGCCCTGTTTACAGCTGTACCCACTAGGCTTCCAGCTTTACACTGCGTGCCCTGTTTACAGCTGTACCAACTAGGCTTCCAGCTGTGCACTGCGTGCCCTGTTTACAGCTGTACCCACTAGGCTTGCAGCTGTGCACTGCGTGCCCGGTCTACAGCTGTAGCCACTAGGCTTGCAGCTGTGCACTGCGTGCCCTGTTCACAGCTGTACCCACTAGGCTTCCAGCTGTGCACTGCGTGCCCTGTTTACAGCTGTGCCAACTAGGCTTGCAGCTGTGCACTGAGTGCCCTGTTTACAGCTGTGCCAACTAGGCTTGCAGCTGTGCACTGCGTGCCCTGTTCACAGCTGTACCCACTAGGCTTGCAGCTGTGCACTGAGTGCCCTGTTTACAGCTGTGCCAACTAGGCTTGCAGCTGTGCACTGCGTGCCCTGTTCACAGCTGTACCCACTAGGCTTCCAGCTGTGCACTGCGTGCCCTGTTTACAGCTGTGCACTGAGTGCCCTGTTTACAGCTGTACCCCCTAGGCTTGCAGCTGTGCACTGCGTGCCCGGCCTACAGCTGTATCCACTAGGCTTGCAGCTGTGCACTGCGGGCCCTGTTTACAGCTGTACCCACTAGGCTTGCAGATGTGCACTGCGTGCCCTGTTTACAGCTGTACCCACTAAGCTTGCAGCTGTGCACTGCGTGCCCTGTTTACAGCTGTACCCACTAAGCTTGCAGCTGTGCACTGCGTGCCCTGTTTACAGCTGTACGCACTAGGCTTGCAGCTGTGCACTGCGTGCCCTATTTATAGCTGTGCCAACTAGGCTTGCAGCTGTGCACTGCGTGCCCTGTTTACAGTTGTACCCACGAGGCTTGTAGCTGTGCACTACGTGCCCTGTTTACAGCTGTACCCAGCACGCCGTACCTGCGCAGGCACAGCAAGAGGCACAGGCCGCCGTGCACCAGTTCGCCCAGAGCCGCCAGCTGCCGCGGGCCGTGCTCGACATGGCTGTCTTCAAGAGAGCGCACTTCCTCTCCGTCTTCCTGCCCGTTCTGCTGGCTCGCAGGTATGCTCACTGTTGTGCTCGTAGGTGCTCACTGGGGCTCATTTGAGGTGCTCACTGGGGCTCATTTGGGGTGCTCACTGGGGCTCATTTGGGGTGCTCACTGGGGCTCATTTAGGGTGCTCACTGTTGTGCTCATTTGGGGTGCTCACTGGGGCTCATCGTGGTCGAATATTTACATTTTGCCCCTTGTAAAAACGATGAGGGACTTTTGCGCCAAAAGTCCCTCGCGCCATCTCGCCCTTGTCGCGGGGAGGGGGCTTGCGTGCCTCTATGATGCCCAGGGCTGTGCTGCCCAGGTGCAACCATGGCAGAGTGGCCTGGGTTGAGGGGTCAGACGAAGAGAGATGGCAGCATGTGACCACCCTACTGACTTGGACCTTCTATATGGATTTGTGCTGAATTTCTCTCTTCGGATGACCCGGCTTTCCTTGGAACACGCTCTGACCTTCTCCTTGGGGGCTGGCGGGAGCCTAGGCCCGTCCTGCCAGTTTGAAGTCGCATGAGGCGAGGGCTAGTGGGAGGGGTGGCTGGGTAGGCGGGGGGCTGCTTAAACGTCCTTGGCGTGCGGGAACGCGCCCTTGACTAGTCAAGCGCATCAACCTACTGATCCTGGTTACTCTGACTGCTATGCCTGTACCTAGCGAGCGTTCCCGTTGGGACTACGTGTGCCCGACATCAGGGATCCCCTTGTAGGCGGCCGATTTTTGGTGCCGGCTCGGGGTGACAGGTGAAACCAAACCTTGCTCAACATGGAAATTTCACCCACTGCACCTTCGGTAACGACACGGCTTCTGCAAACGGACACAAGTACTGGACTCCCCCCAACTCTGCCTTTGGCGCAGCTAACACCATCGCAGCCTCCTGCGAGTGGTGACACTGAAGCCAGGCCATCTGAGAAAACAAAACTTAGTCTTGAACCCTACGTCCCACCAACTCAGAGCCAAAGGGTGCTACCGCGCCGATACAAGCGCCGTGTTCGGCGGCAACATTTATTTGCAGAGCCCCTAGCCAGAGTCGATGACAACGAAAGTAAAACTCATCCCACAGAATTTAAGAGATTCTTCATAATCAAAACAAAGGACGGATCGCCCATGAGCCACGTTGACGTGATTGAAGCTAACCGTCACCTGTGCGGGGGACTTGGCGGCAGACCTGCCAAGGTAACGGAGACCCGGAACGGTGGCCTACTGGTAGAGGTGCGTAATCAACATCAAAGTGCGGCTATCTTAGGCCTGCGGTCCATTGCAGGAGTTGGCGTGCAGGTTTCTCCACATGACAGACTCAACGAGTGCAAGGGTACCATCTGGTACGATAACTACCCTCAGTATAGCGACGAACGCCTCCTGGAGGAACTTAAGCAATTTGAAGTGAAGTCATTGTACCGGATCAAGAGATTTGAGCGAGGCGTTTTGACGCCCTCATCGATCTACATCCTTACTTTTGATCGCTGTCACCTACCACAGTCCGTGGATATTGGATGGACTAGATGCTCCGTGCGCCAGTACGTGCCAAAGCCACGCCGCTGTTTCAAGTGTCAAGACTTTGGGCATGGTGCAAGGTCCTGTCGTGTTGAGCCTGGCGTGTGCGTAAACTGCGCGGAAGAGCAGCATGAGCTGCCTTGCGCTAAATCTCCCCGATGTGCCAACTGTGATGAGCAACACCCTGCTAGTTCCCAGGCTTGTTTCTATTACAAACTGGAAGAGGAAATCATAGCATTGCAGGCAAACCAACGCATCAGCTATGGCGAGGCTAGGCGCGTTGTTGGCAGTCGTTTTAATAAGACTCAGGGTACATATGCAGAGAAGGTAAAAGCCCCTCAAGCGGCGCCCGTCAACCGTGCCTTCGGTCCTGCTGGCCGGGACCAACAGAGGGACGCTGCAGTGAGACAGGAGCCCGGTACTAGTAGAGCTCCCCTACCGGAAATATCTACAACCGTAAAACAACCATCTGTGCCCAAAATTAAAGCAAAAAGAAATCCACCCCTCAGTATTACCGAAACCACAGTTGCTGACCAGCCAAATCCATCTAATGAACCATTGAGGACGATTCCCTCAATTATAACCTCAAGAAAGCTAACGCAGAGCGGCACGTCTCCGACCCACAGCGGTAATCAGGGGAAAGTGGCCAAGACACCTAGAGTAATCGAAAAAGCTCCTGATCTTTTTCCAAGCCAGGAAAACTCAGGACGGACTGGAGAGCCTGCTCTGGAGTCAGCCGCCCCTCTTGTGGGCGTATCGGAGCCAGGAAATAAAGTGGAAAGAGTGCCTCGACCAGACGTGCGGGTGTACAGCCGTGGGGGTGGTGCTGTGGGGAGCGCTGGGCGTGACCTTTCGGTTCCTCGTGGTGCGGACAGTCGTAGGTCTGAGCGGGATTGTGAACGACATATTGTGACCCAGCGTGTCCGTTCTCTGGAGCGCGTCACAATTGTCCCAGAAGATATTGCATCACACATGATGAAGAGATATCCGGTTCCGCGAGGTTTCCCGACTAAGCCTCCTCCTGCAGTGCCAATACATACGTGGGATGATAGACCCACAAGCCCCGTGCCGCCTGATCTAGCCACCGCCCTGAGTGAGGGTGTGGAAAAGGACTCCACGCGTGCTAAACCTCGAAAGGGTAAACCATGACCAACTATATCCAATGGAATATTAGAGGATTTCGCCGCAACTATGGAGATTTGAGGGCCCTCCTTGAGGAGTACCAACCATGTTGCGTTTGCCTTCAGGAGACCCTTCTTGGAAACCTAAACCCTGCACCTCCAAACAACTATTGCATTGAGGTTTTTTCCCCGGTGCCTAACCCGGTGCCCGGAATGGGACTTGCAATACTTGTGCGGAGAGATGTTGGCTACAGTAAAATAGCCATCAATACTAGATTACAGGCCCTGGCCCTCCGTATGTGTGTTGGGCAGCGTATGATCACGGTATGCAACATCTATACCTCACCAAGAGATCCCTTAACCTCACAGGACCTCACCCTCCTTAGCAATCAACTAACAATACCTGCTTTCATCCTTGGAGACGCAAACGCCAAACATGTTCGCTGGGGCAATCTGATAAACGATCGACATGGAAGAGCGGTGGAAGAGTTTTTGGATGCTACCGAGTTGTGCCTGTTGAACACCGGAGCTCCCACTCATTTCCATGTACAAAGCGGTACCTCCTCTGCAATCGACGTCAGCCTGTGTACGCCCGACATCTTTCCTGATACTCGGTGGTCCGTGCTTGACGATACGTATGGTAGTGACCACTATCCCATCCTTCTGAGTGTCGCACGGTACCAACCTGTGCCCACGGATCCACGATTTAATTTCAAGAAGGCCAACTGGAGAGACTTTGAAACCGGCTCGCGAATGGAAGAACCCGACGAGAGATACAGTGTTGATGAGCTAGTCGAACGTTTTGTCGTAACGGTGTGTGCAGCTGCCAACGCTGCCATCCCAAAGTCTCAGGGAGGCTGTCAGAAACATCGTGTTCCATGGTGGAACAACGAGTGTGCAGTAGCCAATAATGAGCGGAAACGAGCCTTACGGCGCTATCAACGAACCAAGGAGCTGGCACATAAGATCGCCTATAACAGAGCCAGAGCCCGAGCGCAACTAGTCAAGGATGTAGCGCGTAAGACATCGTGGCAGAAGTATGTCTCCGGCCTGAACACTGATACTCCCATGGCTAAGGTATGGCAAAGAGTTGATAAAATGAAGGGAAATTATGGACACAGGCGACCGTGTTTGGAAATTGATGGCTCTCTCACCGCAGACCCGGAGCGTGTAGCAGAAGTGTTGGCCCGAAGCTTCTGTCGTGTTAGCAGCGGGCATGCCTCCTCGGCTCTCAGACGTCAGCAGGAGCGGCGACTGCTAGATTTTTCGACTGACTCCATCTATCCGTACAACGATCCCCTCACAATGATGGAACTTTATTGTGCCTTGAAAAAGTGCAAAAACACAACCCCCGGACCTGATGGGATTCACTACCAAATGATAAAGAAAATGGATCATACGGCAATATTATGCCTTCTCTATATTTACAACAAAATCTGGACTACGCACACATATCCGAAACAATGGCGAACAGCAATAAT
Source organism: Morinoia aosen (assembly GCA_030386875.1). Taxonomy (NCBI): domain Eukaryota; kingdom Metazoa; phylum Arthropoda; class Malacostraca; order Amphipoda; family Talitridae; genus Morinoia; species Morinoia aosen. The sequence goes on from CM059579.1 coordinate 74,731,163, forward strand.
CATGGCCTTTGCAAAGCCCAATAAGCCTGCCTCCAACCCTGATAACTACCGACCCATTGCCCTGACTAGCTGTCTTGGAAAATTGATGGAAAAGATTGTAAATGTCCGGCTAACGCGATGGCTGGAGACTGAAGAGCTGGTGAACCCTGTACACTTTGGTTTCCGACAACACCGCGGGACCGTAGACGCTCTGCTGCGCCTCCAGAACTATCTAATAGCTAACCTCGCAGAACGTCGCCAGACTATATGTGTGTTCTTCGACCTGCACAAGGCCTATGATACTGCGTGGAGATATGGGATCCTCAAATCGCTGCATGGATATGGACTCCGCGGTAATATGGCCTTGTATATCGAGAAGTTCCTTGGTGAGAGAACCTTCCGTGTTAGAGTGGGTGGTACGCTCTCCTCACTGCAGCTTCAGCGTGAAGGCTTGCCTCAGGGTAGCGTCATGAGCTGCACGTTATTTAATGCCGCCCTGAATGGAATTACTACAGTCCTTCCTCCTGGCATTTTGGCCTCGCTGTATGTGGATGACTTTATGCTCTATTCAACGTCTGCATTTTTGCCTGCGGCGACCCGCAGAATGCAGAAAGCCATCAACAATGTAAACAACTGGGCTCTTGAGCATGGCTTTACGTTTTCTACTGAGAAGACTGTAGGCCTTCATTTCCAAGGCCGCGGCCGCTGTGATCCTCCTCGACTGGTGCTGGGGGAGAGACAGATAGTTTTTGAGCGCAGCGTAAAGTTTTTGGGGATGACTGTGGATGATAAGCTCAACTGGAAACCACACCTGGCTGCTCTCAAGGTTGAGTGTGCTCGGAGAATGAATCTCCTAAAGTGTATATCTGGAGTAACGTGGGGAGCAGATCGAGTGACGTTGTTGCGACTATATAGAACCCTCATCAGGAGCAAGATAGACTATGGCTGTATAGTATATCAATATGCCAAAGAATCCTCACTTGCTAAGTTGAATCCAGTGCACCATGCAGCTATCAGGCTAAGCACTGGTGCTTTTCGATCCTCACCCTCTTACAGCCTGTGCGTGGAGAGCGGAGAGCCACCCCTGTGGCTCCGACGTGTGCAACTAACCTTACAGTACCTAGCCAGGCTGGAGCAAGTCCCTTTGTCTCCTGCATGGGCCAGTGTGCACGCACCCCTTGGTCGACACCTGCCTTTTCCACATTTCATACCCGCATCTGTGGATTACCCAGCGATTACAGCCACAATGCAATTGAGACCCATGCGTATACTCCCAGTACTCTTGGACAACTCTGCGACATGGCGCGTCCCTATAGAAAGTTTTTGCCCAGGATGCCGGATGCCCAAGAAGGAATCCATGCCCGATCACATCCTGAAGGGAATTTTCATGGACCATGTACTTGAAAAGCACGCAAACTCCGTGAAGTTGTACACTGACGGATCCAAAACGGGAGACGCCGTGGGATGTGCCGCCGTGTCTGGGGAAAGGGTCATTGCAACGAAACTACTCCCAGAGTCGTCAATTTTCACAGCAGAATTGTACGGTGTGATGGAGGCACTGAAATTGATTGAGGACTACCCATGTGGCTCTTTTACAATTTTTGTTGACTCGAAAAGCGTAATCGAAGCCACGCAAATGTATAATAGTACACACCCACTCATTGCTGAGATTCTCGTAATGTTAATAAACCTTGCGAGTAGACGTAAGAGTGTCACGTTATGCTGGGTGCCCGGACATGTGGGAGTATCGGGCAATGAGCGAGCTGACCGGGAGGCTAAGCGAGCTGCGGAGACAAATGGGGAAACGTTGAACTTGATGGTCCCATTCCGAGACTACTACCCTCGGATAAAGGCTGCAGTGAGAAGTTTGTGGCAACAGGAGTGGGATAGAACAATTAATAATAAATTAAGAAGTATTAAACCCACCGTGCGTGAGTGGATATCTTCTAGTTGTCGCCCTCGTCGGATGGAGGTGATACTCTGCCGCCTCCTTATTGGCCATACCCGTTTGACGCACGGGCACTTGATGGAGCGACAGCCACAGCCACGATGTGAGCGGTGCCACGTTCCTCAGACTGTCAAACACTTTCTTGTTGAGTGCCCTCGATATGCAGCTGCCAGGAATGTGTGTTTCCCGAGACTGCGAGGTCCTGATGAGGATGTAATGATCGGAATGCTCAGGGAAATTTTACGCTCAACTTTCGATGTATCAGCGCTTAAAATGTTCCTAGAAAAGTGAAATCTGATGTCAGAAATTTAACCAGAGAAAGAACAGCGTAAGCAAGGAACTTCTTCACATCTGAGATGTGGAAGACTAAACTGCAATATGGCCGGGCGCGCTGCGTAGATGCCTCTGGGGGTTTCAGCGTGGGTAAGGCGCCCGGCCATAAATGGGTGGGCAGCAGAAACCCCCTATGGGGCCTTTGGCTGCCCGTGCTAACAAAGTGTGCGTGGATCTGTGGATGATCTCTTCAAAGATCAACTGGGGCTCTTATAAGATGACAAAATGTGGGTGGAAGTTAAAACGGTTTTTGCGATGGATGTTGCTATGTCTCCATAATGGTAATTTGTGATGAACTTTGAATAGAGATTATATAATGTGCTTTTGCTGAAATGATTGTGAATGTTGTATTTTTTGAACTGTGAGACCTACGGCGCGATATAGTACGAATTACTGAAGCGCTAGCAAATCGATGCTAATACTACTACTACTACTTTTGCCCCAGCTTGTGAAAGCTACACACACAGTGAATGCTACATTCATTACACAGTGAATGCTACATTCATTACACAGTGAATGCTACATTCATTACACAGTGAATGCTACATTCATTACACAGAGAATGCTACATTCATTACACAGTGAACGCTACATTCATTACACAGTGAATGCTACATTCATTACACAGTGAACGCTACGCTTATTACACAGTGAATGCTACATTCATTACACAGTGAACGCTACATTCATTACACAGTGAATGCTACATTCATTACACAGTGAACGCTACGCTTATTACTCAGTGAATGCTACATTCATTACACAGTGAACGCTACATTCATTACACAGTGAATGCTACATTCATTACACAGTGAATGCTACATTCATTACACAGTGAATGCTACATTCATTACACAGTGAATGCTACATTCATTACACAGTGAATGCTACATTCATTACACAGTGAATGCTACATTCATTACACAGTGAATGCTACATTCATTACACAGTGAATGCTACATTCATTACAGTGAATGCTACATTCATTACACAGTGAATGCTACATTCATTACACAGTGAACGCTACATTCATTACACAGTGAATGCTACATTCATTACACAGTGAATGCTACATTCATTACACAGTGAATGCTACATTCATTACACAGTGAATGCTACATTCATTACACAGTGAACGCTACATTCATTACACAGTGAACGCTACGCTTATTACACAGTGAATGCTACATGCATTACACAGTGAATGCTACATTCATTACACAGTGAATGCTACATTCATTACACAGTGAATGCTACATTCATTACACAGTGAATGCTACATTCATTACACAGTGAATGCAACATTCATTACACAGTGAATGCTACATTCATTACACAGTGAATGCTATATTCCTTACACAGTGAATGCTACATTCATTACACAGTGAATGCTACATTCATTACACAGTGAACGCTACGCTTATTACACAGTGAATACTACATTCATTACACAGTAAATGCTACACTCATTACACAGTGAATGCTACGCTTATTACACAGTGAATGCTACATTCATTACACAGTGAATGTTACATTCATTACACAGTGAATGCTACATTCATTACACAGTGAATGCTACATTCATTACACAGTGAACGCTACATTCGTTACACAGTGAATGCTACATTCATTACACAGTGAATGCTACATTCATTACACAGTGAATGCTACATTCATCACACAGTGAACGCTACATTCATCACACAGTGAACGCTACATTCATTACACAGTGAATGCTACATTCATTACACAGTGAATGCTACATTCATTACACAGTGAATGCTACATTCATTACACAGTGAATGCTACATTCATTACACAGTGAATGCTACATTCATTACACAGTGAACGCTACATTCATTACACAGTGAACGCTACATTCATTACACAGTGAACGCTACGCTTATTACACAGTGAATGCTACATTCATTACACAGTGAATGCTACACTCATTACACAGTGAATGCTACATTCATTACACAGTGAATGCTACATTCATTACACAGTGAATGCTACATTCATTACACAGTGAATGCTACATTCATTACACAGTGAATGCTACATTCATTACACAGTGAATGCTACATTCATTACACAGTGAATGCTACATTCATTACACAGTGAATGCTACATTCATTACACAGTGAATGCTACATTCATTACACAGTGAATGCTACATTCATTGCACAGTGAATGCTACATTCATTACACAGTGAATGCTACATTCATTACACAGTGAATGCTACATTCATTACACAGTGAATGCTACATTCATTACACAGTGAATGCTACATTCATTGCACAGTGAATGCTACATTCATTACACAGTGAATGCTACATTCATTACACAGTGAATGCTACATTCATTACACAGTGAATGCTACATTCATTACACAGTGAACGCTACATTCATTACACAGTGAATGCTACATTCATTACACAGTGAATGCTACATTCATTACGCAGTGAATGCTACATTCATTACACAGTGAACGCTACATTCATTACACAGTGAATGCTACATTCATTACACAGTGAATGCTACATTCATTACACAGTGAATGCTACATTCATTACACAGTGAATGCTACATTCATTACACAGTGAATGCTACATTCATTACACAGTGAACGCTACGCTTATTACACAGTGAATGCTACATTCATTACACAGTGAATGCTGCATTCATTACACAGTGAAAGCTACGCTTATTACACAGTGAATGCTACATTCATTACACAGTGAACGCTACATTCATTACACAGTGAATGCTACACTCATTACACAGTGAATGCTACATTCATTACACAGTGACTGCTACATTCATTACACAGTGAATGCTACATTCATTACACAGTGAACGCTACATTCATTACACAGTGAATGCTACATTCATTACACAGTGAATGCTACATTCATTACACAGTGAATGCTACATTCATTACACAGTGAATGCTACATTCATTACACAGTGAATGCTACATTCATTACACAGTGAATGCTACATTCATTGCACAGTGAATGCTACATTCATTGCACAGTGAATGCTACATTCATTACACAGTGAATGCTACATTCATTACACAGTGAATACTACATTCCTTACACAGTGAATGCTACATTCATTGCACAGTGAATGCTACATTCATTACACAGTGAATGCTACATTCATTACACAGTGAATGCTACATTCATTACACAGTGAATGCTACATTCATTACACAGTGAATGCTACATTCATTACACAGTGAATGCTACATTCATTACACAGTGAATGCTACATTCATTACGCAGTGAATGCTACATTCATTACACAGTGAACGCTACATTCATTACACAGTGAATGCTACATTCATTACACAGTGAATGCTACATTCATTACACAGTGAATGCTACATTCATTACACAGTGAATGCTACATTCATTACACAGTGAATGCTACATTCATTACACAGTGAATGCTACATTCATTACACAGTGAATGCTACATTCATTACACAGTGAACGCTACATTCATTACACAGTGAATGCTACATTCATTACACAGTGAACGCTACGCTTATTACACAGTGAATGCTACATTCATTACACAGTGAATGCTGCATTCATTACACAGTGAAAGCTACGCTTATTACACAGTGAACGCTACATTCATTACACAGTGAATGCTACGCTTATTACACAGTGAATGCTACATTCATTACACAGTGAATGCTACATTCATTACACAGTGAATGCTACATTCATTACACAGTGAATGCTACATTCATTACACAGTGAACGCTACATTCATTACACAGTGAATGCTACATTCATTACACAGTGAACGCTACGCTTATTACACAGTGAACGCTACGCTTATTACACAGTGAACGCTACATTCATTACACCGTGAATGCTACATTCATTACACAGTGAATGCTACATTCATTACATAGTGAATGCTACATTCATTACACAGTGAATGCTACATTCATTACACAGTGAATGCTACATTCATTACACAGTGAATGCTACATTCATTACACAGTGAATGCTACATTCATTACACAGTGAATGCTACATTCATTACACAGTGAATGCTACATTCATTACACAGTGAATGCTACATTCATTACACAGTGAATGCTACATTCATTACACAGTGAATGCTACATTCATTACACAGTGAATGCTACATTCATTACACAGTGAATGCTACATTCATTACACAGTGAACGCTACATTCATTACACAGTGAACGCTACGCTTATTACACAGTGAATGCTACATTCATTACACAGTGTACGCTACGCTTATTACACAGTGAATGCTACATTCATTACACAGTTAACGCTACATGCATTACACAGTGAATGCTACATTCATTACACAGTGAATGCTACATTTATTACACAGTGAATGCTACATGCATTACACAGTGAATGCTACATTCATTACACAGTGAATGCTACATTCATTACACAGTGAACGCTGCATTCATTACACAGTGAATGCTACATTCATTACACAGTGAATGCTACATTCATTACACAGTGAACGCTACGCTAATTACACAGTGAATGCTACATTCATTACACAGTGAATGCTACATTCATTACACAGTGAACGCTACATTCATTACACAGTGAATGCTACATTCATTACACAGTGAATGCTACATTCATTACACAGTGAATGCTACATTCATTACACAGTGAACGCTACGCTTATTACACAGTGAATGCTACATTCATTACACAGTGAATGCTACATTCATTACACAGTGAATGCTACATTCATTACACAGTGAATGCTACATTCATTACACAGTGAATGCTACATTCATTACACAGTGAATGCTACATTCATTACACAGTGAACGCTACGCTTATTACACAGTGAATGCTACATTCATTACACAGTGAATGCTACTATCATTACACAGTGAACGCTACGCTTATTACACAGTGAACGCTACGCTTATTACACAGTGAACGCTACATTCATTACACAGTGAATGCTACATTCATTACACAGTGAACGCTACATTCATTACACAGTGAATGCTACATTCATTACACAGTGAATGCTACATTCATCACACAGTGAATGCTACATTCATTACACAGTGAACGCTACATTCATTACACAGTGAACGCTACATTCATTACACAGTGAATGCTACATTCATTACACAGTGAATGCTACATTCATTACACAGTGAATGCTACATTCATTACACAGTGAATGCTACATTCATTACACAGTGAATGCTACATTCATTACACAGTGAACGCTACATTCATTACACAGTGAATGCTACATTCATTACACAGTGAACGCTACGCTTATTACACAGTAAATGCTACATGCATTACACAGTGAATGCTACATTCATTACACAGTGAATGCTACATTCATTACACAGTGAATGCTACATTCATTACACAGTGAATGCTACATTCATTACACAGTGAATGCAACATTCATTACACAGTGAATGCTACATTCATTACACAGTGAATTCTACATTCATTACACAGTGAACGCTACGCTTATTACACAGTGAATGCTACATTCATTACACAGTGAACGCTACATTCATTACACAGTGAATGCTACATTCATTACACAGTGAATGCTACATTCATTACACAGTGAATGCTACATTCATTACACAGGGAATGCTACATTCATTACACAGTGAATGCTACATTCATTACACAGTGAATGCTACATTCGTTACACAGTGAACGCTACATTCATTACACAGTGAACGCTACGCTTATTACACAGTGAATGCTACATTCATAACACAGTGTACGCTACGCTTATTACACAGTGAATGCTACATTCATAACACAGTGTACGCTACGCTTATTACACAGTGAATGCTACATTCATTACACAGTGAACGCTACATGCATTACACAGTGAATGCTACATTCATTACACAGTGAATGCTACATTCATTACACAGTGAATGCTACATGCATTACACAGTGAATGCTACATGCATTACACAGTGAATGCTACATTCATTACACAGTGAATGCTACATTCATTACACAGTGAATGCTACATTCATTACACAGTGAATGCTACATTCATTACACAGTTAACGCTACATGCATTACACAGTGAATGCTACATTCATTACACAGTGAATGCTACATTCATTACACAGTGAATGCTACATGCATTACACAGTGAATGCTACATTCATTACACAGTGAATGCTACATTCATTACACAGTGAACGCTGCATTCATTACACAGTGAATGCTACATTCATTACACAGTGAATGCTACATTCATTACACAGTGAACGCTACGCTAATTACACAGTGAATGCTACATTCATTACACAGTGAATGCTACATTCATTACACAGTGAATGCTACATTCATTACACAGTGAATGCTACATTCATTACACAGTGAATGCTACATTCATTACACAGTGAATGCTACATTCATTACACAGTGAATGCTACATTCATTACACAGTGAACGCTGCATTCATTACACAGTGAACGCTACATTCATTACACAGTGAATGCTACATTCATTACACAGTGAATGCTACATTCATTACATAGTGAACGCTACATTCATTACACAGTGAATGCTACATTCATTACACAGTGAATGCTACATTCATTACACAGTGAATGCTACATTCATTACACAGTGAATGCTACATTCATTACACAGTGAACGCTACATTCATTACACAGTGAATGCTACATTTATTACACAGTGAACGCTACGCTTATTACACAGTGAATGCTACATTCATTACACAGTGAATGCTACACTTATTACAAAGTGAATGCTACATTCATTACACAGTGAACGCTACATTCATTACACAGTGAATGCTACATTCATTACACAGTGAACGCTACGCTTATTACACAGTGAACGCTACATTCATTACACAGTGAACGCTACATTCATTACACAGTGAATGCTACATTCATTACACAGTGAACGCTACATTCATTATACAGTGAATACTACATTCATTACACAGTGAACGCTACGCTTATTACACAGTGAGCGCTACATTCATTACACAGTGAATGCTACATTCATTACACAGTGAACGCTATGCTTATTACACAGTGAACGCTACATTCATTACACAGTGAACGCTACATTCATTACACAGTGAATGCTTCATTCATTACACAGTGAACGCTACATTCATTACACAGTGAATGTTACATTCATTACACAGTGAACGCTACGCTTATTACACAGTGAACGCTACATTCATTACACAGTGAATGCTACGCTTATTACACAGTGAATGCTACTTTCATTACACAGTGAACGCTACATTCATTACACAGTGAATGCTACATTCATTACACAGTGAACGCTACATTCATTACACAGTGAATGCTACATTCATTACACAGTGAACGCTACGCTTATTACACAGTGAATGCTACATTCATTACACAGTGAATGCTACACTTATTACAAAGTGAATGCTACATTCATTACACAGTGAACGCTACATTCATTACACAGTGAATGCTACATTCATTACACAGTGAACGCTACGCTTATTACACAGTGAACGCTACATTCATTACACAGTGAACGCTACATTCATTACAAATGCTACATTCATTACACAGTGAACGCTACATTCATTATACAGTGAATGCTACATTCATTACACAGTGAACGCTACGCTTATTACACAGTGAGCGCTACATTCATTACACAGTGAATGCTACATTCATTACACAGTGAACGCTATGCTTATTACACAGTGAACGCTACATTCATTACACAGTGAACGCTACATTCATTACACAGTGAATGCTACATTCATTACACAGTGAACGCTACATTCATTACACAGTGAATGTTACATTCATTACACAGTGAACGCTACGCTTATTACACAGTGAACGCTACATTCATTACACAGTGAATGCTACATTCATTACACAGTGAACGCTACGCTTATTACACAGTGAATGCTACATTCATTACACAGTGAACGCTACGCTTATTACACAGTGAACGCTACGCTTATTACACAGTGAACGCTACATTCATTACACAGTGAACGCTACATTCATTACACAGTGAACGCTACATTCATTACACAGTGAATGCTACATTCATTACACAGTGTACGCTACGCTTATTACACAGTGAATGCTACATTCATTACACAGTGAATGCTACATTCATTACACAGTGAACGCTACATTCATTACACAGTGAATGCTACATTCATTACACAGTGAACGCTACGCTTATTACACAGTGAACGCTACATTCATTACACAGTGAATGCTACGCTTATTACACAGTGAATGCTACATTCATTACACAGTGAATGCCACATTCATTAAACAGTGAATGCTACATTCATTACACAGTGAACGCTACATTCATTACACAGTGAATGCTACATTCATTACACAGTGAACACTACATTCATTACACAGTGAACGCTACATTCATTACACAGTGAACGCTACGCTTATTATACAGTGAATGCTACATTCATTACACAGTGAACGCTACATTGCACATTCTTTACACAGTGAACGCTTCGCTTATTACACAGTGAATGCTACATTCATTTCACAGTGAATGCGACGCTTATTACACAGTGAATGCTACATTCATTACACAGTGAATGCTACATTCATTACACAGTGAATGCTACATTCATTACACAGTGAATGCTACATTCATTACACAGCGAACGCTACGCTTATTACACAGTGAATGCTACATTCATTACACAGTGAACGCTACATTCATTACACAGTGAATGCTACATTCATTACACAGTGAACGCTACGCTTATTACACAGTGAACGCCACGCTTATTACACAGTGAACGCTACATTCATTACACAGTGAATGCTACATTCATTACACAGTGAACGCTACGCTTATTTCACAGTGAATGCTACATTCATTACACAGTGAACGCTACATTCATTACACAGTGAATGCTACATTCATTACACAGTGAACGCTACGCTTATTACACAGTGAACGCTACATTCATTACACAGTGAATGCTACATTCATTACACAGTGAATGCTACGCTTATTACACAGTGAATGCAACATTTATTACACAGTGAATGCTACATTCATTACACAGTGAATGCTACATTCATTACACAGTGAACGCTACATTCATTACACAGTGAATGCTACATTCATTACACAGTGAACGCTACATTCATTACACAGTGAACGCTACATTCATTACACAGTGAATGCTACGCTTATTACACAGTGAATGCTACATTCATTACACAGTGAATGCTACATTCATTACACAGTGAATGCTACATTGCACATTCATTACACAGTGAACGCTAAGCTTATTACACAGTGAATGCTACATTCATTACACAGTGAATGCTACGCTTATTACACAGTGAATGCTACATTCATTACACAGTGAACGCTACATTCATTACACAGTGAATGCTACGCTTATTACACAGTGAATGCTACTTTCATTACACAGTGAACGCTACATTCATTACACAGTGAATGCTACATTCATTACACAGTGAACGCTACATTCATTACACAGTGAATGCTACATTCATTACACAGTGAACGCTACGCTTATTACACAGTGAATGCTACATTCATTACACAGTGAATGCTACACTTATTACAAAGTGAATGCTACATTCATTACACAGTGAACGCTACATTCATTACACAGTGAATGCTACATTCATTACACAGTGAACGCTACGCTCATTACACAGTGAACGCTACATTCATTACACAGTGAACGCTACATTCATTACACTGTGAATGCTACATTCATTACACAGTGAACGCTACATTCATTACACAGTGAACGCTACATTCATTACACAGTGAATGTTACATTCATTACACAGTGAACGCTACGCTTATTACACAGTGAACGCTACATTCATTACACAGTGAATGCTACATTCATTACACAGTGAACGCTACGCTTATTACACAGTGAACGCTACATTCATTACACAGTGAACGCTACATTCATTACACAGTGAACGCTACATTCATTACACAGTGAATGCTACATTCATTACACAGTGTACGCTACGCTTATTACACAGTGAATGCTACATTCATTACACAGTGAATGCTACATTCATTACACAGTGAACGCTACATTCATTACACAGTGAACGCTACGCTTATTACACAGTGAATGCTACATTCATTACACACTGAACGCTACGCTTATTACACAGTGAATGCTACATTCATTACACAGTGAACGCTACATTCATTACACAGTGAACGCTACATGCATTACACAGTGAATGCTACATTCATTAAACAGTGAATGCTAGATTCATTAAACTGTGAATGCTACATTCATTACACAGTGAATGCTACATGCACTACACAGTGAATGCTACATTCATTACACAGTGAATGCTACATTCATTACACAGTGGATGCTACATTCATTACACAGTGAATGCTACGCTTATTACACAGTGAATGCTACATTCATTACACAGTGAACGCTACATTCATTACACAGTGAATGCTACCTTCATTACACAGTGAATGCTACATTCATTACACAGTGAATGCTACATTCATTACACAGTGAATGCTACATTCATTACACAGTGAATGCTACGCTTATTACACAGTGAATGCTACATTCATTACACAGTGAACGCTACATTCATTACGCAGTGAATGCTACATTCATTACACAGTGAATGCTACATTCATTACACAGTGAACGCTACATTCATTACACAGTAAACGCTACGCTTATTACACAGTGAATGCTACATTCATTACACAGTAAATGACTTTAATATCCAGCGCTCAGCACGATGGGCAGCCAAAGCTAATATGCAGTAGAGTTTGCAGTGGCTCACGTGAGAAATAGCTTAATTTCATGTGACAAGTGCAGTAACAACAATTTCACGTGACAAGAGCAGTATCTGTGCAGGGACGAGAACGGCTACGGAGAGCTGGTGGAGGCGCTTTCCGCGTCCGGACACCTCACGCCCTCCGTGCTGGCGCGAGCTGCTGGCGCCTCTGGTGAGTGGCGGTGCTCAAGTTGTCCTTTTTAGAACATAAATTCACTGTTAAATCGCTCTGCAGTACTATTTGGTTGTTACTGTTATTCTGGGTTAGTATAATTTTTTTTTTAAAGAAACGTCCAACCCACCTGGGTTTTATAAGGTATGAATTGTTTATTTGCATTTTTAGGAGCTTGGTCTGGGGATTTTTAAAAAAATTTTGTATTTTTTATATTTTTTTTTTATTTTTTTGTATTTTTTAATTCACTGAGTGACGTTTGCTACATTAATGAATAAAACCTGAAAACCATTAGGAAACCCAATTATTATCTTCAGTAATTCAGTCATACTTCATGCTAAGACATTTAAGGTCAGTCATGGTGACTCATGAGTTACCATGACCAACTTGTTTTTACATGAGCTAAATTTAAAAATTTTAGTTAGAAAAAATATCAGGATCTCTGCCATGGGAACTAATGAGTTAAATGACAAAATTTCCTTGACTAAAACCAAACTTAACTACCGTTGTCGAGTGGTTTAGAGCGCGCGTGCCTGTCACGAGAAGGGTCGGCAGTTCGAATCCCGGCAGAGCCGCCCGGTGTTTCTCTCCGTTGGGAAAACAGAGAATTAAGGCACAATTCTCCACTCCATCCAGGTGTCGGAAATGGATACCGGCTTGACCGGGGTAACCGTCATTGCGTCCTATTATTTACACCACACTTGAACAACCAACGTGCGAGATGATATATGTATCAGGCTTCATTGGAGTAATACATTCTTTTTTTTAAAGAATTTGGCTTGCTAAAGACCAACCCTGAACAAGAACTAATTAGCCTCCTCTTTTGTCCCCCATCAGGCACGACAGCGTCTCTGCCGTGCACGCCCGCGTCTGATCTCGAGGATCTGCGGCAACTGCTGCAGCGGCTGCCGGCAGGTCTCTGGGATCCGGCGGTGTGGGAGGGCACTGCTCCACGAGTGTTGTATTATTTTTAGAATAATTGGTCTTGGGGGTGCGAACACCTGCATAGTTTCCCTGTTCCCCTAACTCCGCACTAAATGATGCCTCCATCCTTTTTCTCTTTGAAACGCCTTTGTTGTGGTAAAGGGAGTCTGAACACGTTAACTACGATGGTTTAAACTGAATTTCAGTATTCAGCTCAAATTTAAATTCAAAAGTGATTAGCAATTTTATAAATACCTAGCATCAACTTGGTCCATTAAATACGATTAATTATAAAAGGTTCTTAAACCTTTTTCGAACGACCCATCGATGGGTCGTATCGCAGTCATTAAACTCACTCATCTAATTCATAAACCATCTCGAATTTTAGCTTTTCAAACCTCGTTTGGCTCAGCTCCCTTGAAAACCTTAGTCATGGATAGTAACATTGGTACTTGAGCTGTTTGGGTACACAGGTCCTGAAAACCCCCTCAGGGAAATACAACTATTGTATCTGTGGGAATTAGCCCTCCCAGGAGGACTATGTGATGTCTCAAGCTAAAGGTTAAGTAGTCATTGTTTTTGTTGAAATAGAATGGTTTTTTGTTTTTTACAGGCCATCTTTTCTCGGTTCACTGCTGTCCTGTTTTTCAGCACTTACTACTTTCTTTTTCAAGTTGTAGTTTATTTCATGAACTTCTCACTAAACTTACTGTTTCTATGCCCCTTGTGCATAGATACCTAGTTCCCTTAACTCCATACTAAATGATGCCTTCATTCTTCCTCTCTCAGAACATCTTTGTTATGGTAAAGGCAGGCTACAACTTTCTTATTATCAATCATAATCAGGTCCTGAAGACCCCACTCCTGCTGCTGGCGGAGGCTCTGACGCAGTGCAGAGAACGCTTTCAGACGCAGCGCAGAGAACGCTTTCAGACGCAGCAGCAGCAGTGGAGAAGCTCCTGCAGGCAGACGACGCAGCTTTCGCTCACGATACCGCCCTCAGCGCTCAGGAGCTCCGGCATTTCAACAAACCACGGGCTCTACAGGTCCGAATTCGAGTTCTCTAACACGAAATTTCATTGATGTCATTCTTGTCATAAATTAAAGTGCAAAGAAACGCGTCTTTATTGTGATCATTATTGTATTAAAGGAAGGCAATGAATGAAAGTATTTTTGAACATTTCGACCTCCTGGGTTTTTTTTGCGTTTCGGCCAGAATCTTGCAGGTCTCTTCTGTCTGCTGCGGTTATGCTAGTCGAGCACAACCTGAAAATGAGTTCTTTTCAGTCTTAAGTTTAGACAGTACATTGTAATAAAACGAGGATAATATAATAACTTTTTTAATGTGAGGGTAATATAATGACTTTTTCATGACTATTGACGTAACCTCGTCTTTATTGTGTGACGCTCTTGAGTGTCGGTGACGTGAACGAGAGCATTAATAGATATTCCTTTTTTGGGGTGTGGGGAAATGAAAACGTGACCTCGTTTTCATTGAGTGACTTCCTTGTGTAATGGTGACGTCAAGAGCATTAATACCTATTCTCTTTTTCGCGGTGTTATTAAACATTTTTGCAGTGTAACTAAATATTTTCGCGGTGTGGTTAAATATTTCCGTGACCTGGTCTTATTGCGTGACGCCCTTGTGAGCAGGTGCTGGGTGTGGTGCTGGAGTGTGTGGCGCGGGTGGTGGGGGCGAAGGATACCGTCCATGAGACCTCGTCATGTCGGCCCCCTGCCTGGCTGCCGCAGCTGGTGGCGGTGCTGGCGGTGTCCCCTGCGCTGCAGGGCGCCTTGGTGGCTCATGCCTTAGGTCTTGTTGATGGTGCGTTGCTCGTTGTTAAGCTAGACTATAAAGCTTCGGTAATTTTGTAGCTGACTAGTACTTCGGAAAATTTTCTTGTTTACGTTCTGGGTGTTGTTACTGCTGCGTTGCTCATGGTTGGTTAAACCTAGACTATAAAGCTTCGGCAATTTTGTAGTTGATGCTCTAGGTCTTGTCACTAGAACTGCACTGCTGCTAATCTAGACCACAATTGAAGGTAAATTTTCTGATTTGAGCTCTGGGTCTAGTTGCTGGTCCGTTGCACATAGTGTGTTAAACGAAGACCCTCAACATGTTAAACCCTCAACAATTTCGTAGCTGACTGGTACTGCAATGCTTGTTAATATAGACTACAAACGTGGGAAAATTTCCTGGTCTACGCTTTGGGTTTGGTTGCTGGTAAGTTTCTCATGGTGGGTGAAAGCTAGACCGTAAACCCTCGGTAATTTTGTAGCTGACGCGCTAGGTTTTGTTGCTAGGGCTGCACTGCTCAAAGTATCGTGTTAAGCCTAGACCTTGTATTCTTGGGAATTTCCACCCTATTTCGACTTCACAGTATATGCGCAATGCTGTAAATGTAAACGAGGTTTGTGTTTGAGGGTTGATTGTGACTGTGTTTGAGCGTAGCTGCAATGTTGCTGTGGGTTGGTGTGCGGGATAAGATTTCAAGCAAATGAATAGCTTTAACTTGCATTCATTCGTTTCTGTTTCGTTTTGCTGGTGGAGAAGACATTTTAATTCTACCTTTCGTTTGAATGGGAATAAAATATTTGATAAATGGTTTTGCGCCCTGTAGGAATACACTCCCTAAAACTGAAGCAATTCTTGAGATGGAAGCTTGTTGAAATTGTTTCATAGAATGCATGCTTTGTATTGCAAGTCAACAATGAAGGTATACCTTAAAAACAGAGCAATGTGAAGATTTCGAAACAAACCTCATCCTCAGCTGAAACAGGAAACATGAAAGATGGTTCATCATCAAAGCACTCATGAATGACCCGGACAAGAGTTTTTGGGGGTTTTTACGAGAGAAACACCTGCAAGATGTCATTTTTTTGTAAATTTTTTTAGGAGAAACACTCAAGAGACGCCATTCTTTTCTGAATTCTCAGAAGACAAACAGCCACAAGACGTAATTTTTTATGGATTTCCAGAAGACAAAACTCCACAAGACGTCATCTTCTCTGAATTTCATAGGACAAACCCCCACAAGACACCATACTTTCTGAATTTCGCAGGACAAACACTCACATGACACCAAATTTTGCAAATTTCCAGAGGACAAATACCGCGTCGGACCGCCCTCAGCAACAGAGTGTGGGGTGCTGGGAGCTGTGCTGTGCGAGGTGTCAGCGCTGGACGGGCTGTTCATGAGCGTCCGCTGCGACAGTAACGTCAGTGGTGACCCAAGCTCCCCATCTGTTGCTCTGCACACACACCTGCTCCGGTGCATCGCTCCTAGCTCTCCCAGTGCTTCCTGGGCAGCTGCGAGGTGACTTCGATAATGCTCTGGATGTCTGGTGCCACGTTTTTTATTGTTTTCTATTCTTATAAATTCTGACTTTTTCCCTGTTGTTTTCGTTTTCCACCCTTGTTCGTTTCCTATCTTCCACTCCTATTCATTTACTGTCTTGCACCCTCGTTAATTTCCTGTTTTTCATTCCTATAATTTTTTTTCCATCCCTATACATTCCCCTCTTCCGTCCTCATAAATTTCCTGTCTTCATCCCTCATAAATTTCCTGTCTTCATCCCTCATAAATTTCCTGTCTTCATCCCTCATAAATTTCCTGTCTTCATCCATCATAAATTTCCTGTCTTCATCCCTCATAAATTTTCTGTCTTCCATCCTCCTAGATTTTCTGTTTTCCACCCTCACAAATTCCCTATTTTCACCCTCACAAATTTCCTGTTTTCCTCCCTCACAAATTTCCTGTCTTCCTCCCTCACAAATTTCCTGTTTTCCTCCCTCACAAATTTCCTGTTTTCCTCCCTCACAATTTTCCTGTTTTCCTCCCTCACAAATTTCCTGTTTTCCTCCCTCACAAATTTCCTGTTTTCCTTCCTCACAAATTTCCTGTTTTCCTTCCTCACAAATTTCCTGTTTTCCTAACTCACAAATTTTCTGTTTTCCTCCCTCACAAATTTCCTGTTTTCCTCCCTCACAAATTTCCTGTTTTCCTCCCTCACAAATTTCCTGTTTTCCTCCCTCACAAATTTCCTGTTTTCCTCCCTCACAAATTTTCTGTTTTCCACCCTCACAAGTTCCCAATTTTTCACCCCTATTAATATTCTTTCTTCTATCCCCGGAAATTTCCCGTCTTCTATTCTCATCAATTGCCTATTTTCGAACCCCTTCAATTCAGAATCTTCGAGTTTTGTTATCAATACCACAATTTCTTTCCTGACTTGGTGTTTTTATACGCACAGGATGAGGACACATCTTGTGCATAGAATCCTTGTTTTCAAGTTCATACTAGATAGTTCCTCCTTTTTGGTCTCTTGATTTAGAATTTTGTGGCTTAAATTAATATAATAACGATAACAATACGTTGTGTGCATCGTGTAAACTATTGGTATGTTGTTAAACAATTGAACTTATCTTTTGCGATACCATTGTCATGGACTTGTTTGGCATCCTTTATCAGACCCTTAAACTTGCCTTTCTCTTTCTGAAACGCTCATTACCAATAATTTCATAGAGAATGTATAAATGACTTAAATGCACTCCCCTTAGGCTTTTGAATGGCTGGTTATCCTGGAGGACATTGTGCTCAGCAACTTCCTCTGAAGACAAGGAGCCTGGTAGCAGCGCAGATGATGTTAGTTCAGTGTACTGGTGTGTGCTGTGGCGCCTAGAGGAAGCGAAGCCTCTCCTGCCGTCTTCGCTTTGCGTCAGCGGGTTGGCAACCGCACGCGCCAGCGCTCGGCCTAATCTCGCTGCCTGGCTTCAGTTTGAGATGCGCTGCGGTAGGGAGCGGTCGCACGCGAGTCGCTCCCGGTCCCTGCTGCGTCTCATAAACCAGCATTTCCCTGCGAGTGATGGACGTGCAGTCATGACCGCTGCTCTTGGCGTGCTCATAGACACGCCCCTGATGAAGCAAGAGGACCGACTGTGCCTGCTAAGCCTCCTGCAGCAGTTAGCGGGACGTGTGAGCACTCCTGAAGGGCTTTTGACTCGCTATAGCAACGCCATACGAAAGTCAGCTCTTCATCACGAAAACTTCTTGCGGCTGCTGCAAGACGTGCCTCCCAGTGTAGTGGTGGGGGGAGTGTCAGGGAGCGAGGTGGTGGAGATGCTGGTCCCTCTCGTACAAGAGATGCGGAGCAAGTCTCCCTCAGTGCACCTGAGCTCTGAAGTCACTTGTAGCCTGATCAACGCGCTGCTGCTTGTGCGTTGTGTGCCACTCGTTGCCGACTCTTCCCTCGACGAGCTGTGGTACTCTGTTGCCTTCCACTGGGCCGCCGTGCGGTGGGTGTTTGATGAAAACCGCCGCGCGGCTGACGAAGTGGCGTTCCCGTCTCTGCAGGAGATGTGGAGGGAGCTCAAACCTCTGCCCATTGGTGAGAAGGGGCATTTTTTTTTAAAGAAAAACATAAGCACGTTGATTGCCTATAGGGGTAAAAAGTATCATGAGGTAAAACTGCTCATTACGCATCGGTGTGAATGAATAGCATTTCAATTATTCCAACATCTTTTCCTGGATAGATTTAAGCATACGAGGTAAAACATCATCATGCTATTATATTTTCACACTTTTTATAAAGGTACAATTTTTTTCGAGTACATTAGCACTCACATGGGGACAATGTGAGGGTCCGAGCTGAGAGTTAGGTAGGCCTTCTTTTTGTTGAAATAAAATGCTTTGGTTATGTTAAGAACCATCTTTTTTCGGTTCACTGCTGTCCTATTTTTTCAGCATCTATTATTTTCTTCATCAACTTGGATCTTGTTTCATGAAATTCTTTCTCATCTTACTGTTTCTATGCCCTTTCTGCATAGATTCCGCATTCTCTTTAACTCCATACTAAATGGTGCCTTCTTCCTTCATCTCTTTGGATCGCCTTTGTTGCGGATAGGGAGGCTTAAACTAACAAATAATCTAATCTAACAATACTTTTGGAGTAGAAAAGTCGTTTTTTTAAAACTCTGCTACTTAGAAGATTACCGTTCAAGACCTGCCAGAGCCGGCCATTTGGCGGTCGCGGCAGTGAACGTGTCATTATTTGATGGATTTTAGCAATAATATAGGGTAAAACTTGACTCCCAGCTTACAGTGATTGCATTGGGTACGAATTAAAATTTTCACTCTGAAAATTTGGAGGTACGAATACCGGTTTTATGAAGATTTCCTAAAAGTTACTTATACACTCGAGGTGAGCCAACAAAGTCCCGTGTAGTATAGACATCTAACTCATAACTACTGAAAGTTTGAAATGCAGGGTGTCCCCATAAAGTGAGCTCATCCTTTGACTTTGACTAAGTGTTCTTTTATGATAGTTAATTTGTTTAAATTTACCCCTTAGGGGAATACAACTGTTGTATCTATGGGAATTAGCGCTCCCAGGGGGAAAATGTGTGAGGGCCTGAGCTGAGAATTAGGTAAGCCTTCTTTTTGTTTGAAATAAATGTTTTTTGTTATGTTAAGGACCACCTTTTTCAGTTCACTGCTGTTCTGTTTTTGGCACCTACTACTTTCTTCTTCAACTTTTATCTTGTTTCATAATCTTCCTTCTTAACTGACACTTTCTATGCGCGCGGGATCCTGTGTGGGAACTCACCTTGTGCATAGATTCCGCGTTCTCTTTACTCCATACTAAATGGTGTCTTCATCCTTCTCTCTTTGAATATCTCTAGTGTTGTAAAGCGAGGCAAAAACTAATATATATTCAATCAATCAATTGCTTATATTTAACATCCTTTCCTTCATTTAACTCATCTATGTTAATGAACACCATGAGAACCAAATACATGAGTGCTAGGCAGAATGAGTACATTTAATTAAAAGTCATTCAACCTTTCATAATTTGTAATTGTTGTACTTTTCATAAATTGTAATTTTTGTAATAAATTGCACGTATTGTAATAAATTGTAATTCTTGTAATGAATTACAATTGTTGTAATAAACTGCAATTGTTGTAATAAACTGCAATTGTTGTAATGAACTGCAATTGTTGTAATGAACTGCAATTGTTGTAATGAACTGCAATTGTTGTAATGAACTGCAATTGTTTTGATGAACTGCAATTGTTGTAATAAACTGCAATTGTTTTAATGAACTGCAATTGTTGTAATGAACTGCAATTGTTGTAATGAACTGAAATTGTTGTAATGAACTGCAATTGTTGTAATGAACTGCAATTGTTGTAATGAACTGCAATTGTTGTAATGAACTGAAATTGTTTTGATGAACTGCAATTGTTGTAATGAACTGCAATTGTTGTAATGAACTGAAATTGTTTTGATGAACTGCAATTGTTGTAATGAACTGCAATTGTTGTAATGAACTGCAATTGTTGTAATTAACTGCAATTGTTGTAATGAACTGCAATTGTTGTAATGAACTGCAATTGTTGTAATGAACTGCAATTGTTGTAATGAACTGCAATTGTTGCAATGAACTGCAATTGTTGCAATGAACTGCAATTGTTGTAATGAACTGCAATTGTTGTAATGAACTGCAATTGTTGTAATGAACTGCAATTGTTTTGATGAACTGCAATTGTTGTAATGAACTGCAATTGTTGTAATGAACTGCCATTGTTGTAATGAACTGCCATTGTTGTAATGAACTGCCATTGTTGTAATGAACTGCCATTGTTGTAATGAACTGCAATTGTTGTAATGAACTGCAATTGTTGTAATGAACTGCAATTGTTGTAATGAACTGCAATTGTTTTAATGAACTGCAATTGTTTTGATGAACTGCAATTGTTGTAATGAACTGCAATTGTTGTAATGAACTGCAATTAGTGTAATGAACTGCAATTGTTGTAATGAACTGCAATTGTTTTGATGAACTGCAATTGTTGTAATGAACTGCAATTGTTTTGATGAACTGCAATTGTTTTGATGAACTGCAATTGTTTTGATGAACTGCAATTGTTGTAATGAACTGCAATTGTTGTAATGAACTGCAATTGTTGTAATGAACTGCAATTGTTGTAATGAACTGCAATTGTTGTAATGAACTGCAATTGTTGTAATGAACTGCAATTGTTGTAATGAACTGCAATTGTTGTAATGAACTGCAATTGTTGTAATGAACTGCAATTGTTGTAATGAACTGCAATTGTTGTAATGAACTGCAATTGTTGTAATGAACTGCAATTGTTGCAATGAACTGCAATTGTTGCAATGAACTGCAATTGTTGTAATGAACTGCAATTGTTTTGATGAACTGCAATTGTTTTGATGAACTGCAATTGTTTTGATGAACTGCAATTGTTGTAATGAACTGCAATTGTTGTAATGAACTGCAATTGTTGTAATGAACTGCAATTGTTGTAATGAACTGCAATTGTTGTAATGAACTGCAAATGTTGTAATGAACTGCAATTGTTGTAATGAACTGCCATTGTTGTAATGAACTGCAATTGTTGTAATGAACTGCAATTTTTTTGATGAACTGCAATTTTTTTGATGAACTGCAATTGTTGTAATGAACTGCAATTGTTGTAATGAACTGCAATTGTTGTAATGAACTGCAATTGTTGTAATGAACTGCAATTGTTTTGATGAACTGCAATTGTTTTGATGAACTGCAATTGTTGTAATGAACTGCAATTGTTGTAATGAATTGCAATTGTTGTAATGAACTGCAATTGTTGTAATGAACTGCAATTGTTGTAATGAACTGCAATTGTTGTAATGAACTGCCATTGTTGTAATGAACTGCCATTGTTGTAATGAACTGCAATTGTTGTAATGAACTGCAATTGTTGTAATGAACTGCAATTGTTGTGATGAACTGCAATTGTTTTGATGAACTGCAATTGTTTTGATGAACTGCAATTGTTTTGATGAACTGCAATTGTTTTGATGAACTGCAATTGTTTTGATGAACTGCAATTGTTTTGATGAACTGCAATTGTTGTAATGAACTGCAATTGTTGTAATGAACTGCAATTGTTGTAATGAACTGCAATTGTTGTAATGAACTGCAATTGTTGTAATGAACTGCAATTGTTGTAATGAACTGCAATTGTTGTAATGAACTGCAATTGTTGTAATGAACTGCAATTGTGTTTAGGTAACGGTGAGGGCGGGGCCGGAGACAGCGACCGCCTGACTGAGTTGGGCGTGGCCCGCCTCCGGCCGCAGCTTGCGGTTCCCTACTTACTGGGAGCGTCCCTCCAGCGCCTCCGCCAGCACTCTAACCCCACCTCAAAACTTCCTGTGCACCTTTTTACAGGTCTGCTTAGGAAAATGTACATGAAGCTTTTGGCTTCATTCATTGGAGAGCAAATATTCCACCGCCATTTGAGCTTCTTCTCTGACCAAGCAAGAAACACGAGTATTGTGCTTGCTTTTCACGAGCGGCTCTTGAAACACGGTGTTGAAATGTTCCGGGAAGAAATGAAGGAAGATATTGGGTTCTTTTTGGATTGTATTTCTTCAACCGTCCCTGACGACACTGTGGAGTCATATTGCCTCTTTGGCTTCGTCCGTGTCGGTCTCGGTTGTTTGGAGTCTGAAGACTCTGCAAATATGGACGACCTCTTGAAACATCGCATTTTGCATGTGCTCATTTCGTGTCATGGTGTTTTCTCAGAATATTTTGAAAATTATGAAAGTTTGCAAGAAACCACTGCAGGAGAGCCGCCTTCGAAGAAACTAAAACTCGATACGGACAGCACAGCTGACTATCCATTACAGCTGAGTCAGCAAATTGTGCGTCACGTTCGTGTGACTGGACCATCTTGTCTGCGGTTGCTGCTGCCTGTGCTGCCCCCTGCGGTGGACGATGCAGTTAAGAACCTCATTGATAAAATCTGTTCGCAACCTTCTGGTAGATAGGATACGCTTCTGGTAATTTATGTAAAAAAATTCTTTCATTATTACAGTAATGCCGACCTGATGATCGTGTGACTGCGGTCAACTATTTTCTCACCTGTGTCTGACACTTATTGTCTATAAATTTAGTTATTCATAGCAGCTCGACTGACTAATAATTTGATGAAATATATATTTCTAGTATACTTGTGTGTCATTGGGGAAGAGTTGGTTCTGGCCAGGGTGCTCATTTAGTCTAAATTGGTATGTAATTTTATTCGGGGACCATCGGAACGAAATTTTAGCGTAATCTTCAGGGTCATATTTTACTGCACACTGTTGTTTACATCTGGTCTAGAAACCCCCTCTTCAGGGGTCATAGGATAAACAATAGGCTTAGGTTCAATAAGTTTGTCTGTCCTGTGCCAGAAGAGATACTATCTGGTTATTTCAGCTATAGATAGGCCTTCGAGACTTTTCTTTCTTGCTCACTTAGCATCTTTCAGTTGTTATGCTTTCTTCACTCTCTCTTCTTTGTTTTTCTTTCTCGCAACTCTTGACTCACTGTTTCTATGCGCTGATGATCTTGCGTAGGAACACGCTATAAATGTTACAATACTAAATAGTGCCATCCTCCTTTTTTTCCTGTGAGAACACATTTCCTGTGGTTGAAGAGGTTCAAACTATCTTATTATCTTTCCACTTGTCATTATATATTTGATTTCCTGGTAATGAACCAACCAATCCTGGAACAAATAAGTTTAAATATTATATAAAATATTCCCCCTTGGAGAATGCAACATTGTATCGATACGAATTAGCGCTCCTTGAAGGAAAATATGAGGTCCTGAGCTGAGAGTTATGTAGGCTTTCTTTTCATGTTTTGTTCAAGACTATCTTTTTTCGGCCTACTACTGTCCTTTTTTTCAGTGCCTACTATTTTTTCAATTTTGCTTTATAGACTTCTCTCTCAATTGACGGTTGCTGTCCGCGAGAAGTTTTTGAGTGGGAACACACCTTGTGCATAAATTCACGTTCCCTCAATGATGCTTTCTTTTCTTTGAGACACCTTCATTGTCAATAGAGAGGCTTGAACTAACTTGTCCCGGCGCTGGCGCGGCGATTTTCCCCGTTGGGTATAAGGGAAAGCTCAAGCACAATACCCCACTCAACCCAGGTGTCGGAAATGGGTACCGGCTTTACGGGGAAACCGTCATGGTGTTCTATATATATATAGTGTAAATGTAAGACATTTGAAAAACCAATGCTCAAGATTATATGTCGCAGGCTTGATTGGAAATAAAGCCTCCCAAAGATGCCGATGTTTGTTTGTTTTGTTTGTTTGTCTAATCAAATCTCTGGATAACAGCAAGACGCTGCAGCGCTTGTTGGCATTTTGCATTGTAGGCTAGATGTGATAACTCAAAGCTACTGTATGTCGCTCGAGTTAATGTTATGCGAGCATAGTTCAGAGCTATAACGTGATATATCCTATGGTATCGTGAGCAGTTCGAATTGAATAGAAAGTGAAAATGAAGGCGATGTTGACATACTCGTTGACAGAGCTTGTAAACAATTTTTTAAAGCTCATTATTCTGGCTTTTATTTTTCTAATCTAATTTTTTTACTTTGTTCACTAGAAATTTACCATGAATTGATAAACAGTTGCTTATACCCTATTAAAAGTCACCTATCGAAATTCGAGGAGATTAAATCTCACTAACTTGTTAGTACTTCGGAAAATACTATGCGGTGTACGTTGCTTCAGCAGGATTATTCTACGTAAAAACAAAACGCACACAAAAATTTGCACAGTTAAAGTATTGGTGATTAATATGCGCTAATGGCCATTCTTGCATCGTGACGTAATTATTGAACTGAAGCACTCGCTTCGCGTAGTGACGAGTGGGAGTTATGATGCTACAAGCGCTGATTGGGAAAATTGAAAACTTAGGTGATGTAAATTGGCTTATTCTCAGAGATAAAGTAATGCTGTTGGTTTTCTAAAAATGTGAATAAAAGAGATACACTTGAAGTATGATATTTGATTGAGGTTTCAAAGTGAATACTGGTCAATATTTCTTATGCGACGTGCGATGATTATTTTGCGTGCGTTAATGTCATTATAATTCAGTCTCATAAATTATAAGCTTACCAAAACATAAATAACTCAAACTTTAATGTAACGGAAAATAATTACAGTACAAAGAAATGGAATTTATATCGCTACGTTTTAAGAATTATTTAGTAGATAATGGCGTTTTCTTCAACTTGTCAAAACTGAGACAATTATCGTGACCAAAACTTTGTATTAGCCAACAAATACTTTAAACAGGTGTCGTATTCGAATGTGTTGAAACCATAGAGCGTTCAATTGCAAATTATTGTTGTTTTAATATGCTCCATTAAAATTCTGTTATGCTTACATATTGTACTATTTTCAGCCAGTCGAACGCTACAATTTGTGTTTGAACTTATGGTAAAAGAAGTTTTGAAAATTAAATTAGGCAGTTGTTCTACTATAATTGATAAAATTAGAAATTGTTTTGAAACTACTGTATACTTACTCTCCGTGGCACAGCGGTTAAGGGATCGGACTTGTATGCTGGAAGTCGCGGGTTCGTTCCCAGCGCTGGCGCGAAGATTTTCCCCGTTGGGTATAAGGGAAAGCTCAAGCACAATACCCCACTCAACCCAGGTGTCGGAAATGGGTACCGGCTTTACGGGGGAACCGTCATGGTGTCCTATATATAGGCTTAGTTATAAGACATTTGAAAAACCAATGCTAAGATCATATGTATCAGGCTTGATTGGAAATAAAGCATCCCAAAGATGCCGATGTTAACCTAACCTACTTACAACTTTGTGGAAAGAAACACACAGATGTTTTACGCAGAGTTAAAATTTGTTCATGAACATGATTTGCTGTAAAAGACGCGAAGTTGAAACATTGTAATACTTATGTTAGAAACGCAACAATTTTGTAATCAAATCGAAATATATTGTAACTTATATTATAAGAAAACAAGTTTTAATTTTTCACTATCAGCGGATGCAATGATTTTGAAAAATCGACTGTTGCGTCTGATGAAGGAGAGGAGAGAGTGTATGACAGAATTTAGCATTCCTGGATATTGAAAAAGCGTATGACAGAGTGAATCGGGTTAGGCTCTTTGAAGTTTTGAGAAAAGTTGGGTTTAGCAGAAAAATAGTAAAAATTGTACAAAGTCTGTATAAGAACACAAGCGCTATGTACAGGTTAGAAAATTTGGAAACGGGGCAAGAGAGGAGTGTTAGAGGAGTGAGACAGGGCTGTATTCTGTCCCCCCTGTTGTTTGGATTGTACACAGAAGAATTAGCAGTTCGACTAAGAGGGAGGGAGTGGCTTAGGACTGAAAGTTGGTAATGAGAGACTGAGCTGTTTGTTGTATGCTGATGATGTGGTTGTGGTTAGTGAATGTGGTCATGAACTACAAATGATGCTTGACATTGTGAACGGATGTAGTACAGATTTCAAGATGAACTTTGGTGCCAATAAAAGTAAGGTCATGGTCATAAATAGTGATGAGACTGATAGAGACAGACTGTGGAATATTGGAGAAATCAGAATAGGTAGAACAAAAGAATACAAATATCTAGGTTGTATGATAAGTGAAGATGGATGTACTAGAACTTAAGGTGAGAAAGTGGCAAAAGCAATGCAGTGGAGTGGACAGTTGAGTAGTATGGCCAGATACAGAGCAAACAAGTGTGAATGTGTGAGAGGAATGTGGAAGTATGTTGCTGTACCCAGTGTCATGTATGGTATGAGTGCTCTTGCTGGAATGGAAGTGATCTTGAAAAGCTGGCTATGATACAAAATAAGGTAAGATGTGTAGCATTGGGTGCTCCAAAATGGACAGCTACAGAAGCCATTAGAGGTGACCTAGGGTGGAGCCTATTTTCAGAAAGAATGATGAAAGCAGTGTTGAATTATAAGTTGAGAATTGAAAGAATGCAGAATAGCAGGTGGGTAAAGCAAATTTTTGAATGGAATCTAAGTGAAAGCTATTGGGAGAAAGTACATTGGGAGCATGCAAGGAAACTTAGTATGCAAAAGATTATTTATGTTAGAATTGGGAGACCTGTGGATGGCTGGAGTTTAATAAATGTTGGAGTTGTAGGGCCTGAGTGGGACTGCAAAAGGTGGAAAAAAGAGATTGAGAGGCAAACAAAAGAGTATGGATTGAATAAGTGGAAGCTTAGTATGATGTGAAAGCCTACACTTAACTGGTATATGAAAAAGAAAGCACCTAAGTTTGAGATGTTCTATGATGGTAGTTTTGGAAGTCAACTCTTGTTTGCTGTGAGATATAAGTCATTGACTCGATTGTTAAAATAAAGGACGTCTTGGTAGTGAAGTTTCCATTTTTCAAAATTTTTGGGATCAGCAAAGACAAAATTAATTTTTTGACCCAAGCTTTCGGCTAGATTAGCTCTAGCCGTCATCAGGGGAACGATGTAATTTTAAACAAAACCTCTTTTGGTATCCGCGGATATCTAGTATATACCCGCGGATACCATAAGAGGTTTTGTTTAAAATTACATCGTTTCCCTGATGACGGCTAGAGCTAATCTAGCCGAAAGCTTGGGTCAAAAAATTAATTTTGTCTTTGCTGATCCCAAAAATTTTGAAAAATGGATAAGTCATTGAGTGTGAACAGATGTACATGGAGGTGGAATGAGAATAATAACGGATTGTGTTGGCAGTATAATAGTGGAGGGGAGGAAACAATTGAGCATTTTGTGCTGGAATTTAGTAAGTATGAGCAAAAAAGAGAGAGTTTTATGAATGTGGTGTTTGAGCAGTATGGAGAGAATAAGTGGTATGCCAGATGTGCTGAAGATGATTGCAGTATGAGCTGTCTTGCTGGATTGGGTCAGGAGTGTAATTTGAGTATCATTGAAGCTATGAAAATGTTTTTGGTGCGTGCCTGGAGTAAAAGACAGTGACTGGAATGTGCCAGTCAGGTAGAGTGGGCTGTAATGACCCAATATGCCTGGGGATGGTGTTTTGACGCACTGGTTATTGCATTGATGCCGTCCTATGGCAGCTTGTGTCAAAGATTGGTAGATCCTGAGTAGTTTAGTAAACAAGTCCGGTACCAGGCGCTGAACTCTTTATGTGAAAATTATGGAGGGAATTGCAGGCCGTTACAAAGGCCCTGACGCCGTTGGCCCTCAATTTTAAGTTCAAGTTCTAGCATTGCCTACTTAGCTTCTCCTCATGCCTGCACTTTGTTGTAGTTTTCTACTATTTTATTAATAACTTATGCTAGAGTGATAGTAATTTAAATATTCTTCACTTATGGGGTGATGGTTTTGAAATTGTATAAATTTTCTGTCATCTTGGTTTTGATTTCTGAGAACTGAACTCTAGTTGAATGAGACTATACGTGATGCTAATGACTTGAGGACTGTCATGGGATGATTTTATCAGATTGTTTTTTATGTTTAGTGACTTTGTTGAATTTTATGCTTTTCCCCAAGTAAATTTTACCATCAACCAAATAAATACCTGGCAAATTTATAGATTGTGGGTTGCTATATTCTGAAAGTTCTTTAGTCTTATATTTTTAATTTAAAAAAGCTTATGCTGGATTATTTTGGGCTGGAAAAAATTGGTTGTACAACCTTTCCTTATGTATGTATTTAGAAGTTGTACTTGTAGCTTCTGTATTATCTCTTTAGTAATTGAAACAACTGATGATATTTTATTCCACAATGCCAGTTATACACAATACTTTGTGGCATTATTTAGATATATGATTTTGATATTTTATTCAGTCAGTTGCTTTTTGAAACTTAGTAAAATTTAAACTATCTTTTAGTATTGATAAATAATTAAAAAGTAATGATCATGAGTTCTATTTTTCAAATAAATATTTGTATAATTTAAGCCATCAATTCCATAGGGTTGTGACAATTTTTAGAGTGTGATTGATACTGCTCAGTTATGATGTAAAAGGTGGTAAATCTTAGGGGAATTGACATCAATTTTCAAATTTTTGTTGCTTGTACCATGGTAATTAGATAGAAATAAACCACTTTTCTTGCATGCACTTTACTTGTGGTATCATCTCCTTATGGTAAGGTTAGTATATCAATTTTGTATGAAATAAATATTAAAAGTAAGGAAAAATGATTAATTAAATCATTAAAATAAATAAAATATGAAAATCATTTATCATTTACCCTCTCATGCCAATATCAAAATAAAATATAGGATGCTACAAGTTTTTTTATGTTTTGGGGGACTCGGGCGGCTGCAAAGCCGAGCGCTCATTATTTAAACTTTTTAGACTTCATGTTTTGTAAATTCAATTTTTTTTCTTTCAGAAACAAAAAATTTACATATAGGCATTTTGTAACTTGAATTATTTGTTAGTTGGGTCTTTTGTAAGGTGAGGTATGACTGTATGAAGTATTTTATACTCCAAAACTAATTTTTGTGTATGTTGTTAGAATTCAAAACTTTTTTAAAATTAATGTCTATTTAGTATATTTTTTGTAAGGTCATCATGTTTTTATAGTGTCAGTTTTGCTTTTATTAAACAAAAATTGTGATTCATTTATATGAGCTTGACCCCTCAGAGGGATACAACTATTGTATATATAGGAATTATTGTTCCCAGGGGGACAATATGAGGGCCTGAGCTAAAGCTAAGGTAGGCTTTCTTTTTTTTAAAATAACAAGTTTTTGTTTTGGACCAACTTATTTTTGGTTCATTGTTGTCCTGTTTTTTCAGCACCTACTACTTTCTTCTTCAACTTTGATCTTGTTTCATGAACTTTTTTCTCATCGTACTGTTTCTATGCCCTATGTATGGAGTATGGAGAAGGGAATGTGGAATCTATGCAGAAGCATAGATTCCACATTCCCTTTACTCCATACTAAATGGTGCTTTCTTCCTTCCTCTCTTTGGATCTCATTTGTTGAAGATAGGGAGGCTTAAGCTAACTAATAATCTAATCTAATCTTATATGAGCTTGAAGGTACTATTATTTATAATTATATTAATGTCTGTGAATTTCACTTTGAGATATCCTACCTGTACCAATTGTTATTCTTCAATTAGCTCATGGCATTTGCTACAAGTGATTCATGATAAAATTGAGTGATAAGAGTTAGCTAGGGAGACAATATAGGAATAAGAGTTTGTTGTACATTATATCACTCTCTATTTGTGCTGTAGGTTTTACAGAAAAATTGTGTCTTGTATAAAAGTTTAAGCTCCTTGAGAGTGTTTTATACAGTTCATAAAAATGGACGATACGGAGGTGCAGAAGGGAAAAATTGTTTCGTTTTCAACATGGGAGCCAATTGTACCAAATGATAATATGCTGGTGAGTTTTTGGTTATATGTATTTGGATTTTTTTGAATAATTTACCATAGATAAGTGAAATATTGTCAACATGAGAGAAATCTTTTGAGTTGTCAATTTTTCAACTGTTTTGTTTGTTTATGAATGACTTGTTAGGGTTTATCATATTAATGAATGCCCTTGCAAGTGTCAAAATTTGAACTTGTTTACATTCTTGTGATTATCTCTTTGTCCATTGTTAGCTTAGTTGTATTATGTTGTACCATTTTGATTAACTGTAATATTTCCTTTTCAGTTTGGACAATGTCGATTTGTGGGAGAATTTGAAAAGCTGAATCGCATTGGTGAAGGCACTTACGGAGTTGTGTGTAAGTTGCATGGTTGTGAATTTCATCTGTTTCTTCCATGCTCATGGCATGAAGAACCAGAGCAAAGTATACAATTATTTGCTTGAAATACTATTGTAGGCAGAAACAAAATTTTCATTTTTGTTGTTTGTTAAATGTAAATGTTGTTTGATTGTAAATGTTGTTACTTTTCTTCTTGAATTCCTTGTATGGGAAAGCAAATCACCTTATATTTTTTGGAGCTTTGAATAAATTTCTTATTAATTTTTGTCTTATTTTTGGTGTTCTTCATTTTGTTTTGTGAGTGAATATCTGTCAAGCTTTTTTTATAATTGTGTTTTGTTCTAACATTTTTAGTTTGAATATTTGGTGGATCTTTACATTGGACAAAGTTAGGTGCATTTCTCATAGATGACTTTTTTTAGCCTATTAATCTTTGTGTATTGATTAAATATTTTGAATTTATTTTCAGATCGTGCAAGAGATAAGAGCACCAATGAAATTGTTGCTCTCAAAAAAATTCGAATGATCCAGGAGAAAGATGGCATGCCCATCAGTGGTCTCCGAGAGATCCTGTTGCTGCAGCAGTGCGACCATGACAACATTGTGGCCTTGAAGCAGGTGGTGGTTGGCAGGAGCTTGTCTAGGTGAGCTCATGAATTACGGCTTAATATAAAACTGTCAATGACTCTAAACTGACTACACTATCTCCGACAGTGGCTAGTAAAAAGAGATTTATGACTTAATAGAACCTCTTGATTACCAAAAGGGAAGTGTGCAGTAATGTTTATGTTTTATCGTATAGTAGCTAAAAAAGTGATTTATGACTAATGAGAAATGCTTGATCATCTAAGTGTATTGTTATATTTATGCTATCTATTAAAGTGGCTAGCAAGAAGGGATTTGTAGGCTATAGACTCAGTATAAGATACAGTGACAGTTTAATAGACTCTTTTCATTTCCCGTTGAGCAGCTTGTTCTTTCCCATTTGATGTGAACTTTGATTCATTTGGAGAAAAGTAGAAGTTGATAAATGAGGTAAAAAGAATCTTTGTACAGTAAGGGTGAATTAAGTTACGGAAAGAAATTGAAGGATATACATCTGGTTTGTTGTGAGCAGCGTGTTCCTTGTGATGGAGTACTGTGAGCAGGACCTGGCCAGTTTGCTGGACAACATGTCGGTGCCCTTCATGGAGGCACAGACCAAGTGCATCATGAAGCAGGTGGGCTTACTTTGGTTCTTTGTTAGCATCAATCTGACATAGTTTCTGGAGAGAAAAAATGTAACAGTAACTCAAAAAACTTGGACAAAAGTAAGAATTCAGAAATGGGAAAATCTTAGGATATTATTTTTTTTAATACAAATGTGGGACAGTTCTTGTATGTCACACTGTATGTATGTGATCACCTACCTCTGACAAGTGTGACTAGTATTTGGGAAATAGATGCTGTACTCTTTAGGTGTCACCTTTTTATCTCACTGAAATATAACCAATGTTGCAATCCTACCTTGCATTTCTGCTTTAAAATGAATTAGCATTAGTTATACTATTGCATATTGCTTTGTCTTATAGGTGCACATCCTTTGAAGTTGTTAATTTACTTTATCTGCCAACAGTAGTAATTTTGTTAGCTTTTGAAAGTTGTGAAAGATTTTCCATCACATACTTGTGAGCTGCAGGGCTGCTTTTAACCCTTTACATCCCAACATTCAAATAGTTGAGGGAAAAGTTTTCTAAGATAATTGCACCCCTGAAATATCAGCAAATTTGCCCTAGCATGTTTTTTTTTCTGTATAAGCAGGTGCTTACTTCCTTTTTATTTTCAAATGAAAAAAAAGTAAGCTTTAAAAATGTATGCTTCAACGCCAAAAAATGGTTGAAAATCGGAGAAAAAATATCAATTTAGTTTTTGCCTAATTTTATCTGTAAACACATGTACAATAAAATTGTACGTATGAAAAACTTGCTCTAGTTAAATAAAAAAAGGTATTAAATGTATTTCATTGACCATGAAGCTACACTGAGTGGCTATCAATAGCAAATTGCACGTGTTAAACTTCTGGAATCTCTAAAAACATAGGTGCAGGAATACTACTAATTGCCCTAATTTTGTCATTTAGTTCAAATAATTTCGCTACTAGTTGAATCACCTTGAAATTTTGTCAATTTACCTAAACTGGAAGCACTAGTCATCTGGGAACTGGAGTTCCCGTCGGGAGGCAAAGGGTTAAACCTGCCAGGGGCTGGCAATGTCGAGGCATCGGCCCGACGGTGTGCCCGCTGGAGTCTTTAGAGTTTAAACTCCGTGATGGTTTTGGAGTCATCTATTGTAAGGCCAGGTGTTGCTGCTTCGGCCATTGAGTTCCGTTTGAGGCGAGTAAAGCAGCGGCCTTACATTTATACTTCTCCAGCTGTAGGTATCGGTGATACGCGGCGGAGAAGTGGGAACTTTTTGTTGAGTAAATTTACAATGAGACATATTACGATTACTGAACATAAAAGGACTAGAATCGAGGTTTGCGGGGTAACTAAGGTAGAGCACTACAAACCAAACAATTGCGATAAGCAGGAATATACTCCAAGCTGTTTTATCCACTGTGACAACAAGTCACCGGAGCAATTGTTCATCATATTCAATGCATAAAGAACAAAAGAAAAGTGAAAACCATTGGATATTCTTTTTACCTGTATATTAATTACCTGAGCCTGCAAAAATTCTACCTCATATGTGGCTAAAACTTTATTTTCAGGTACTGAAAGGGCTAGCATATTTGCATGGATGTGAGATTGTGCACAGGGACTTGAAGGTTTCCAATTTACTCCTCACCAACACTGGCTGCATTAAAATTGGTGGGTAGATCTTTTATTTTGGCATGCATTGCTTTTGTTGTTGGAGCGTTTTGTGAGATGATAAATTCTTTACTATGTCATAGGTATATTTTCTTGCAGCTTGGCAGCTAACCAAGCGTGCTCCTGATTTATTTAAGTTCAAAATGCTTACATAAAATATGTTCGTATGTGAAATATGTTATAACGATTGTCTTTCTTTGGAGTTAAAAATTGTTCACAATGCTGATGATTTGAAGATTGGAGTACGGAAACTTAATCCCCCTCAGAGGGACGCGATTGTATATATAGGAATTAGTACTCCAAGGGGAAAATGTGAGGTTCAAGCTGAGAGTAAGGTAGGCCTTCTTTTTGTTGTATTAAATTTTTTTAATTGTTGTGCCAAAGACTATCTTTTTTGGGTCACGGCTGTCCATTTTTCAGCACCTTCTGCTTTCTTTTTAAACTTTCATTTTGTTTCATAAAATTTTTTCTCAACTTACAGTTTTATATACCTTGTACATAGATTTCCCGTTCCCTTTACTCCATCCTGAATGGCGCCTCTCTCCTTCCTCTCTTTGAAACCCCTTTGTTACGGTTAGAGAGGCTTAAACTAACATCTAATCTTAGGAAACTTAATCATCGTTAGCATAGCTGTATATAGGGAGGATAAGCCCGGTATATGTATGTATGTATGTAGCATAGCTGTATGATTACGGAATTGAGTTTAATCATGATTCAACCTCTACATAACGTGTCATTTCATTGAAAAAAATTAGGATTTTGGTTAATGCTAAATATGTGCATTCATAAATATTTAAAATAAGCAACTTCTGAGTATTTGCTCTAATAATGTTCATGATACAATACAATTGGAATGCAGTCAATCCATGCCTAGTTTGTTGCAAATTTTCATTCCTCCACTCAATTTCAAAGGTTAATTCGTTTGTAAAAAAAAAGACTAGCAGTGCCATAGTTTTTGTTAACAAAATTATTAATTGATAAAGGTGGGATTTTCAGAACACTGCTGCCTCCCTAGTTGATTGTAAACAGAAAAAAATCCAAATTATGCTTCGTTATGCATTTAGTGCATCAATGTTGAAAGTTTTCAGTGCATCACCTTTAATTTTTGAGGTTGCGAGCAACATTGAAAATATTTCAAATACGATACCTTTTACAGCGGACTTTGGCCTGGCTCGGGAGTTGGGCTACCCTCTGTCCCCAATGACCCCACAGGTTGTGACCCTCTGGTACAGAGCCCCTGAGCTGCTGCTGCAGGTGAGCCCGTACTCAAGGAGGAAAGGTCTAATTTCAGGCTTAGTAAACCTAAAATTAGTGGAAAAGTCATCAAGTTTTCCAGTCGGTCTTTAAAATAGTTCAAATTTGGTATGAACAAAAAATTAGTAAAAAAAACTAGTTTGTCAGGTTTTTAAGTCGATCATTAAAATAGTTCAAATTTAATGTCTAATTTGATACAGACTCCCATGTGTAGTCTATCTTTGTTGCGTATCGGAATGATGGCAGTCTCGGATTTTTCTTCGCTGGGGCGAGTGTCACTGAGGGAGGGTTGTGTGGACGTTTTACTCTAAAATAAAACAGGTTCATTATCATGCTAAGAATTATGCTGTGCGACATCGCCAGTGTCGCTGGAGTTCATTGAACCTTGTGCTGGGAGTCTTTTTTTTGAGTTGAAACATGCATTCTTAAGTCCAGCTTCAAATTTTTTCACATCATTGACAGACTTCATGTAGTTTCATATTATAACATTGCTGAGGCACAGGCGCTTTTTTATTTCATTTATTTTGGAAAATCTTCAAGTTAACTGTTTTAGGAAAGTTTAATAGAAGATCAAAAACTCAATAAGTTTATATCTATTACTTTTCATCTTTCAGAAAATCGGAAGCTTATTACTGGAAGTAAAATGGCCCTTAAGGTTTTCCTGGAAGATGAAAGCACCGTTTTCCTGAACCGGGGCTTTAATTTTAGAGCCTACTCCTCCTGTCCGCCTGTGAACTTTGAGACCAACAAGGTTTAGTTGCAAACTGCCGACGTTCATAGACACCCAGTCTAACTTGATCGCAGTAGCGTCTATGATTTTAGCCTCTGCATCGAGCTCCTAAAACTAGAGATGCTGCGGCAAAAAAGTTGCACTTGACAATAGGATCCGTTTTGACGCAGAACCAATTGTGTAGCACCTTTTTTATGTGTGAGAGATGTGGTTGTTGCAGGCCGGCATCCAGACGTCGGCAGTGGACATGTGGGCGGCAGGATGCATTCTAGGAGAACTGCTGCTGCACAAGCCACTATTACCTGGGCATTCGGAAATCAACCAGCTCAACAGAATCATCGACTTGCTAGGTATGATTGTGAAACAAAAGATAAACTTCGTGAAATATTTCTGTTCTGATCAAAGGAATAAAATAATTTAGATTTAAATAAACTATTATTAAAAAATTCACCGCGCTCTCATCTCCAGCAAATGTTGCAATTCGAAGTAAGATAAGCTAAAAAATAGCTGGATACTATTCAAACTATCCTAAAGTCGAACTATAGAAGTGCACCGAAAGTATAACCCTCTTTTCTATACCCTTTTTAGGTCGATGAACTACGTCACCTATAAATTGACCTCTTCAAATTGATGTGATTGTTATTAACTTTATGATAATTTTGGACAATGAGAAAAATATTGTACGCGTAATGATTTTCTGGGGAAAGCAATACAAAAGCCATGTTCTGTTTTCCTAAGCTCCTGAAGTCTCGATTTGTAGGAACATTTATGACTACAAAATCTTCAATGGACGTTGCTGAAGTTTACTGTAGGTTGAGCGACAGGGTCTTTATATTTCCTTTTCTATTTCAACAAATGTGTAACAACCTCAAGGTCGAGTGTCTTTCACTTATTTTTTCGTTCTTTTCATTTATATCCAATTTTCTGATTCAAATTAAGTTTCTAATTTTCAATTCCCTTTGTGATACGATTTTTATGCTGGAGTTGGGTGATGTACGACCCGAGAAACTTCTGTATTTAACCACATTTACTAAATTTTCAATCGAATTTCTCCGACGATTGCCTCATTGACGTATAACGAATAAAATTAACTAACATTTGGCATTCATAGGGACACCTAACGAGTCTATTTGGCCTGGCTTCAGCAAGATTGAAGCCTTGAAAACTTTCGAGTTGAAAGCGCAGCCCTACAATAATCTGAAAGCGCACTTCCCGCACCTATCTGCACCGGGCCACCGCCTTCTGAATTTCCTGTTCATGTACGACCCGAGTAGAAGAGCGACGGCTGAGCAAGCGCTCGACACATCTTACTTCGTAGAGGAGCCCTTACGTGAGTAGCGAACTTCGGTACTATAGAATGTTGAATGATAACTAAGTGTACCACCGTTGCGGTGGAGGATACGAGGGAAGTCTTTCTTGCCTCTCCTTTCAATTGTTCGCTCAAAAATGACGTTAATTTTTAGCTCTCCCCTCAGGAGAATGCAACTTCTATCTATGTATAAGTAGCACTCGTAGGATAAAATATGAGGCCCCGAACTGCGAGTTAGGTGGGCCTTTTTTGTTGAAATGAATTTTTTTTGTTGTTTAAAGGATCAATATGTTCGATTTATTGCTGTCCACTTTTTTAGCTCCTCTAACTTTCTTCTGCTTTTATGTTTCAGAGCCTTCCTTCTAAACTTACTGTTTCTATATACAGGAAATCTTGTATAGGGCACACATCTTGTGCATAGATTTCGCGTTGCCTTAACTCCATACTAAATGGTGCTTTCATCCTTCTTTTCTTTAGACGTATTTGTTGCGGTTAGAAAGGCCTTAACTATTCGAATCTAATATTTAGCTCCCAGATAATGGTATTCACAACTCTTAGTAGAACTTGGTTTAGTTACAGCCATCCAACCACTTTGTCCTCGGGTGCAATAAGGATATCAGAGGTCGAATCTTCAATTGCCTCATCAGGGAATGAGAGCCGAGTGGATTGTTCTTTTTATTTAAGGAAACACATAATGAGATTCTTGGGTTTTGAAATTTTCTTTGAGGCCTAGCTGGTAGTGCTGTTACTAATCAGTAGAATTGACTATGCTTGTGCAATGATATAGAATAAATTTAGTTTATAAGTTTTCAGCAATTTTTGTAACTTCTCTTTTCCTGCATGAAAAGTCAGGTGTATTGAGCTATTGACTTACTACTCGTGCCATTGTTATTATTTCATGTTGCGTTGAAGTGTAAACGTGTTTATATTGCCTGCTCTGCTTGGTAAGCCAAACGCAATATTTGGCACCGTTAAAGTAAGCTGTTTCCGAGACATTATTGCTTGATTAAGGAGTGGCTTTACTACGGAGTTTTACCTGTCCTCGTTAGCATATGTTATCGACTGATTTTTATCAGCATGCGGTAACTCGTTAATCATATTCCCGATTATTGACTTTTGTTTTGTCTCTTTATAGTCTGAGACAGTGTAAACCGAACAATACTCGTCTGTTTTTACTGGGCTATACGATTTTCTAATTCATGCATTAGACCAGGAAACGTTTGTAACAAGCGTGAGTGGTGCATAAACGATGTATCATAGTTCTTGCAGAGTGTGATTTTAAAATTAGGAAACGTAACCCTAAACATTACTGTTATAAAATTATTGCACATGTGAATGCATACAAAATTTTACGCGCGCAGCTTGCGACCCCAGCATGATGCCGACGTTTCCCCAGCACCGCAACAACAAGCGCAGCTCTACAGCAACTTCGAGCAGGGCTGAACCTCCCGCTGCTCCTGCTCTTGATCCATCATCGACGATCCCTGCCAACCCTCAAAATATGTCCATCAAAGAACTTGTTAAATTAATGTCTGCTTCCAATAACACGTGAGATTTTTATTGTTATTGAACAATTAATAATACTAAGAATATTAAGCGATAGAAGTAAACGTTTTGATTATGTGATGAATATTATCTTATCATTTTCTCAGTGGCTACTAGTCGCATACAGTTAACCAAATATTTCAAGTAGAGCCTTATTGCGTAGCACAAGTCATTTAATTCGAAAATTGAGCGGTTATGTTCTATGCGATTCAGAGTTAACTAGCGTTTTAGTTTCATTAACGCGTTTCTATAAAATTTAATTTACCGATGGGAAGTAAGCTAACTTTCATTTGCAACTGAAACGCGATTATTTCTTCTGCAATAAAAGAGGTTGAAACTAACCATGACAGAGCCATTTACACTTGGAAAAATTAATTATGGTACATCTTAGCTTTAATTATGGATAAAGTTGAGCATTTGAAGTCAAGAAACAACTTTATTACAAAAAATTACAGGTATTTACACACGGGCCGTTGTGTGACTAGGAAAACATGTTATATACTCGCCCACGGCAGCTCCTTACAAGCGACCAGATTCCTTTCAACTCAAGATTTGTTCCTATTCGAAAAACAATGCTGCCATTATAAGCTGCTCATACAAAAAGTAATTCAACTTAAATGATTAGTCCAGAAAGAGATATTTCATCAAACACTGCTTGTTAATGTGATTATGCCCAGGAGGGCCAAGCTAGAATACACACAGTGCATATTATATATAAAAAAAATATTCTATCTGATTTCAAACAGAGATAAAAAATATCTTCAACCAAAATTCCTGTCACATAAAATGAAAAAGAAGTCCTTTTTCTACACATTTTCCGCTACACAGAATGTAAAGAAATAAAGTTCCGCCTAGATATAAAGAATAAAGTTGAGCCAAGATATAAATCAGTACATTCAAAAATAAAAAGTAATCAACGCCCAAACGTTTACCTTTTATTACAGAGATTCATACTCATGAGTCAGCAAATAATGTCCAGGTACAACGAAATTATGAGCAGTCTTGTTCGTGACACTTTCAATACGGTGGATACATACCGATTTCATAAAAGAGTAAACTCAAAATGAATACACTACTGACATCACTGTACTAGTACTACTACATACAAACAATTACATAACTGACTAACTCGAGATCCAACCATAAGTTGATTATGCAGAAGTAAACAACAATTTCACTTGAAAGTAAACTTAGCAAGTCTCGAACGCATGGTAAATTTCACACGTCAAAACTGCGAAAATTATCAAGAAGCGTGTACTTCTCATCAGTGACAATTTAAGGAGATTCTTTTTCTTGTCATCAAAACATTAATAAAATGAGCGTGTCATTTTCTTTCCACATGCATATATGAACCCCAAAAATCAATTTAAAGGGAGGGGGTAAATTATTTTTGATACTGCTAGCAATAGCATTTCAAATCCCCTTATCTGAAAGCGGAAACATTTAGTAAAGCCAATAATTTGGCGAGTTGACGACGCCTTTAGTTAACTAATGACAAGAATTTCGAAAGGTGTTGATAAAATCCACTGATAACGGCATGCGTAAGACATATCTTAGTAGCGCAAGCCGCGATTGAAAATTAACACCCGACGAGTTTAAATAAAACGCGACAGCTAAAACTTTGAACGCGCGTCAAATGAAACTTGTCATCACGGTGATTTAGTTCAGTTTCAGACAAAAGGATGCTGTGCGAGAAACTTTCTTCTTCTAAGAATCGAATAGACGCGCAATATCAACGAGCGCCACTTTTGCATCAATATTAACAAGCGTCATAAAGTGTGCAACTGGTATTCGCACTGTCCCAGACCCTAAATTTATGATGGTGGTAAGGTCTGCAACTGACGCCTCCTGACGCGGGAGGCCGTAATGACTGACGTCTTCTGTTGATCTATCGTCGTCGGTCGGCGGGGCATCACGCCCGACAGTCCAGCCACTCGCAGCCGACGAAGTTGACGCCTCAATTTCGTTTCCCTGACCGACGAGTCTGCGGAGCGAGCCTCGAGCACAACTTGATTTTCTGGCAGTAGCTTTCAAGGCACGACCTGGCATGGGCGGCCTCCTATTGACAGATATACTCGAGATACTGGAGATGCATAGGGGCACGGCCTCTGCACCTTCTCTAGATATTACATCATTTTCATTGGTATTGAGAGGCAGATGCGAGTGCAAGAAGGTGTGATGTGCTCTAAGAAACTCATATCCTTCAATGATTTCGCTGCAGTAGGTACATCGATACTCACCAGAAAAGGCACTCGCAGCTGCAGCGCCAGCCGCGGCACTCTGAGGTGGAGGAGCCTCGTCGGCGTAGCGACTGTAGCTCGCGGCGCCGCCGTGACTGTTCGCCACGTGACGTTGCATCATTTTTCTACTTTTGCTGTTGTAGGCACATACGTCGCATCTGAAAAATCCAAGCTAATTGCTTCTAGATGCTAAAGATACGTACATTGTTTTCTGTTGCCGACTCGAAAATATTATCATTCGCTACAGAAGATGGGAAAGTACGGAGGCATATTACTACCGCAGTTATATGATATCAAGAAACTTCTTCAAATTATCCATTAGAGGTAACTTTATTCATTTGGTTTTCAAATGAAACCTAATTGGATGGAACTGCAAAACAATGTGA
Organism: Morinoia aosen; assembly: GCA_030386875.1. Classification (NCBI taxonomy): domain Eukaryota; kingdom Metazoa; phylum Arthropoda; class Malacostraca; order Amphipoda; family Talitridae; genus Morinoia; species Morinoia aosen. The sequence continues at coordinate 74,773,262 of CM059579.1, forward strand.
TACTATGAATGTAAAAAGATGATAAAAATACAATAATTTTGTGCTTGTATGAAGCTACCGTAGTTATAACACCCAGTAACCGTTTTCAATATACACGAAAACACATTATTTATCTTTAAACCTACAGTTATTTCTGCAGTCCATTCAGACAGAACCCTCGTTTCTCATTGACATTGACAATGTGCATTTTTTTATGCCTAAGGGTCAATGTGCAGTGTTAATTGTATTGGGTTGGCCAAAACGTTCGTTCGTTTGTTTTTGAATGTCATCTTTCCAACCTACTAAAGATTGTTTTTATATTATTCTCTAAATCCTGTATGCGGTACTGCCAGCATGCTTACGTTGATTCTAAGGAGAAAAGAAAACAAAGCCGAACAATTCAACTTTTTCAAATGAATGAATAACGGTAGAACGCAATTTAGGACGCTTCTACGCAGTCCACTTCTACGGTCAACTCTGTTCCCAACAAAACTTCACAGGTGAATTTCAAATTCCAGAAAGAAAATTTATGCAAAATGAGCGGAGATTACCGTCGTTATAGAACTAAGAGGTGCGGTAAGTGGATGAAAATTTGGGAGCAAAATTTTTCAGTAACAATATAAATACAAAGATAGAAAACTTAACGAATAAGTTCTCCTGAAAACTTTTCATCAGTACAGGAAATGCGTATGAGAGATGGAGATAGACCAACCAAAAAACAATACTAATCAAGGACGCTCTCGCAATTGAAACGAAAACATCCCAGTGTAAGACTTCTAGTAAAAGAATACACTCACCTGGTTGATAAAACATTAAATCAAAACCAAGGAGGCTCTCGCAATTCAAACAAAAACATCCAAGTATAAGACTACTAGTAAAATAATACACTTTACTGATTGAAAAAATATATCAGCAATCTGACCTGTAGAGCTCTTTCTCAGAAGGCGACAGTGCGCACGACACGGGCTGCAGCGCATGCTCGCTGGGGTGCACCTGGAGGCCGTGTTGTGTTATTTTGTCCCGGAATCCAATGAGGAGACACACGCGGCACTTCACCAGGCGCCGCGATGCGCGTCCTGCCGCCGCTGAACTTGGCAGCTCGATCACGGTGCACCAACGAGACCCGCCGTGCTGTAGGGGTCGAAAGAAGCCCTTTAATTTACAAGTGGATGATACACGTCCACGGGTTGGTGCGGCTAGTTTTAATTTCGGTAATATTTAAACAAGGAACTGAGAGAGGCAATTATGAAAGCAACAATAATGCCAAAGTGACGAACATTTTCCACATCACCATTATGCTCTTATAGAAAGTTACGGCTTCACCCATAGAACTATTTTTCAAAGAAAACAGAAAGAACACCATGATGCGGTGGGCATACACCTGAGTTCAAAACTACGCAGCATCGTCTTACGAAGCACGTCAATGACCTACAAGAAGAGATAAAATTTATAACTTGAGGCAAACGTTAAAAGCTCGTCATCGGCCACGTTTTATAAATGAGCAAAACAAAAATCCTAATGCTCAGAAACACTTCGTTAGAAAATCACCCAAAGGAAAAGAAGTGTTAATAAAAAAGGTTTCAATAAAGTTGAGCTATGAAAATTCTACAATGCGCATATTGTGATGTTAAATTTTAAGTTGGTTTAAGCTCTCCTAACCACAAGAAAAAATGAAGGCACCATTTAATATAAAGCTAAGGGAACGAGGAATCTATGCACAAGGTGTGTTCCCAATCTTGATTCCCTGCGTACCGAAACAGAAGTTAGTAAATAAGCTCATGAAATAACATTAAAGTTGAAGAAAGTAGTAGTACATGCTGAAGTACAGGCAATTGCGGTCAGGAACGTGATCGAACCAAAAATAAATTGCCCGTAACAAAACTAAAGACCTGTTTTCTCGCAACAAAAAGAAGGCCTACCTCACCTAAATCTCGGGACCACACACGTTACCCAGGGAGCGCTAATTCCCATAAATATAATAATTGTATCCCCTGAGGAATCAATCCATGTCGTTCTTAAAGGGAATTAGCGCTCCCAAAGGGACTATGTGGGGGCCCGAGCTAAAGGTTAGGTAGGCTTCCATTTTGTTGAAATAGAATACGTTTTTGTTTTGTTACGGACCATCTTTTTTCGGGTCACTGCTGTCCTGTTTTTCAGCACCTACTACTTTCTACAACTTTTTCTTGTTTCATGAACTTCTTTCTTAGCTTCCTGTTTCTGTGCACCTTGTGCATAGATTCTGCGTTCCCTCAACTCCATACTAAATGGTGCCTTCCTCCTTCCTCTCTTAGAACATCTTTGTCGTGCAGTTAAGGGAGGCTAAAATTTTCTTATATAATAATAATAATAATAATAATAATTATAATAATAATGTCGTTCTTAAACTTGATCTTACAAGCAAAGGCAGTCCCAAACTATAATCACGCAATGAAACAATAGTAGATCACATTCGGCACAAAGGGTTACGATTGAAGTAGGTTTATTGTACAAATTTTTAAAAAGTTTGTAATAAACCGTTAGAGATAAGGTATCATGTCGCCACTTTTTGAAGCACGTTTCTCACTCGAGGCACATGCTTAGTTGAAATACTTGAAAAGCGTAATGATGCAGGTAGTAAAGTAGTATTTATCAAGACTTGAATAGACAAGTCCAATCTATCATCTCAATTAATCTATTACAAGCGTATTACTTGAATCAAGAAGAGTTGTGCATTTGAAAAGATTTGCAAATAATAGCGAGATTATTTATACATAAATTATGGGAAAACAGCTACTAAAATAAAATTTGTACCAGGTTAAGATCATACTGTATAATAAACTTTACCTTCTCTAACTGATGAGCTTCAATCTCGTGCTTAAATTTCGATGTGCGTCGACAACTGCTGCATCTGTAAAATTTGGAGTCATTTTGTTTGTTTTCCCCAGAGGCATCTAACTCTCTCTCCGAATCAAGGTCGTCCTCGGAAGCAGAAGAACCCGGTACAGATATGTCCATGGTGTTATCCAGGCGACGACGCTTGTTAGGTGGCTGTCGAGAGGTACTACTCTCTGTAGTCGTGCTTTTTGGGCTGCAAGATGATGTGCTGTCATTTGCTCGGCCTTCGTCTTCAGAGGTCTCAGATTTGACGGAAGAGACTTGCGACGCTCCTCCGCCGATCTTTTGTGAAGAACACAAAGTGGTGTCAAACTGAAAATCGAGAGTAACGTGCTCCTCCACCCAGTGGTCTATAGCTGCCATTAGTGAGTCACTAGCGTTTGTACAGAACATACACGAGTACTGGTATATCTCAAGCATCATGGTCCCTCCTTTACTTTTGCGTACCATGAAAGGAAGATCTTTGTGTCGCGACCTAATGTGTTCACCAATGCCTTCAGCATCACTTTTATGACCGCAGTGACAGCACGTGAATTCACAACCAGGGTCCGCTTTAAGTGATCCTTGTACCGTCGGCACAGCAGGTTTCTCTTCAACAGCATGCGTTTCTTCTTTTTTAATTGCAGCCAAAGGGGCTGCAGTTGAAACTGAAGGTTGACCATCAGTTTCAAGTTTAAGAACTACTCCAGAAGAAGCTTCTAGATCGGGTAGTTCGTCAAAGTCATCTTCAACATGGAAGATAGGAGGCAAAGGCTTTGGTTTTATAGGAGATTGCATGGGAGAAGATTGATCGTTGGGCTCTACAAATGGGTTAGATAGGTTAGGGAAGGAAGAATTATTTGACCTAAATCTTAGATGATGAAGAGAGGAGAAATCACTGCAACCCTCCTCCTCCTGTGTCTTTGCAGGTTCTGAAGGGGTTGTGGTTTGAGGTGACTCTACAAGGGGAGAAAAGCTGATTTGTTCTTCAGAGGTTCCGTGCAAACAACGATGGTGCTGCTTGACAGTCCTCATGTCTCTGAAGCGCTCTTTGCAAATGTCACACAAGTACGGCCGGTTGTTAACGTGCGTCCTGCAGTGCTTGTAGTATATCTTGGAACTCACAGACTCAAACGAGCAGTCGGGGCATTTGTGCAACTTTTTCTTCACAGCAGAACCTGTGGGCTTGAGAGGGTCAATCTTACGTTCGTGATCATCAGCAGAGTCAGAGTCTTCAGCAAGGGAAACGGTGGAGTCACCAGCAGCATCTCCAGGTTCAACTTTGACCACGAACACAGGCATTCGTGAGTGCCTCACTCGGCAGTGAGCTTCGACGCACACTTTCGACCCTTGCGTGTAGGAGCAGTACCCGCATTTGTGTCTGCAAAAATTAAAATTTATAAATAAAATTTACACAACGCATGATGGGGGTTCAAGAAACCAATTTTAACTATCTTTCTTGATAGAATTTGAGAAATTTATCTAATCCAATCTCTAAAATTATCAATTGGAAAATAAATGATGTGATTTTAAATGAGGTACAAATTACTCTCATAGACGGGCAAAAAGTTGTTCTAATAGGTAATAGGACTGCTGAATTCAACAAATATTAGGCAATAGATAAAAATAACTTGAGCGAAGCGCGAGGTACAAGGCTTACAAAATAAATCAAAGAAAGTGGGAATGAAATAAAGAAGCAAAAAAGAGCATTACCAAAGAGGATTTTAGTGGAGATAGCAAGTTTTAGGTGTTTTAGCCCCTATTCCAAGTATACGTAAAGAAAATTAGCACACTTATTTTATCAAATAATTTTGGATTGCATTACAAAGGAGATTCAAAATATTGTTCTACGTAATGCGTACCGTTACTGGAGCTGTTTTAAGATGCCTAAGTGACAGTAAGATGCCTAAGTGACAGTAACATGCCTAAATCATTGATAAAGTGTTAAACTTTTAACAGTAAATTAATTAAATTTCTGAAGGTGTGAACGACGAAAGTCCTTCACTGCCCCATTCGCCAAACTGTTTCTGTGGCGCGTTCCTATGCGTGACATTGCGGTCCGTACTGTGCGGCACCATTGGTGCTGGAACCGCGGGCTGGAACCTCAGCATGCCGGTTGACCCCTCAGTCAGTTCCATGCAAGCGGTCGCGCTGACCGGTCAATCCTTACCGTGTCCTGGGTTTTGTAGTAGCAGTTGCGCTGACTAGTCGCAGATACTGTGTGTTCAGGTTGCGCTACGAAACTAAGCTCTGTCTGTCGCCGCTTCGACCGCCTTTCTTTCGTAAAACTTTACAGTGCAATAAAATCAATTATGATTTTAACGAACTTTTAACTTGTGTCCAATAAAAATCAGTGCTTTTATTAAATCTGTTACATTCGCAAATAAATTTGGAAACTTATGAACTTTTAATTAACACGGTGTAAAGGAAACTTGGAAAACTGAAAACAACTTTTACTGGGTTGTTGCCGTGGCCACTGGCTTGGAAGGCTGGGCCACCTGACGTTGGAAAGTCGAGGGCCCGGTGACAACCAATCTGGTGTCAGGAGTGGGATACGTTATCCTGTGTGCCGACATTTCTTCCAGTGTTACCGTGAGTGTTGATGTGAATTTCTAAAGAGTCTATGATTTTAAAGTGCATCTGCGAAGTGTACATCTGTAACTGTAACTGAGAAAAAAATATAAGAAATGGAGGTCCCTATTGCAAACGAAAATCGCCGAGAGTGCTTCAAGTGTAACGAAGTCGGTCATTTTGCGCGCCAATGCCCTAATCGACGAGGGCAGCAGCAGCAGCAGCAGCAGCAGCAGCAACAGCGAAGACCTAATGGGCCCAGGAACAGCGTCTGCCAGTATTGTCATCGTGAAGGCCATGTTCTTGCTAAGTGTGCTGAATTCAAGAGCGAATTTAGAGCCTGCGTGTGGTGTGGCGATAGTGAGCACAGGTCTTGTGACTGTTCGCACAAGTCGAGAAAATTTAAGACTGCCGCTCACGAAGATCACGCTGTAGCTAATTCTTCCCCGGCAAATTTGCTTATGAAAGCCAAAGAAGCATCTGAAACTGGCTGTTATTTTCTTTCGACAAAAATTAACGGGACACTAATGGACGCTCTTATCGACAATGGAGCAGTGGTGTCGGTCATTTCCGAGAATTTGGTAAATAAATTGAGAAACAAACCCGTTATGAAGAGTTCGACGAAGACTACGTTGATAGGTTTTGGCGGATCTCGCATAGACGTGATTGGCGAGGTGACGGTAACTGTGGAAGCGGATGAACTACGTGCCCCAGCGTTTACGTTACTAGTTGTTCCCGCCGGTGCTACGAGTCAATCGTTAGTCTTTGGACTCAACTTCCTAGAGCGGTACTACATGAAGATCGACACCGTCCATCGTGAACTTCTCTACTCACCTCCAAATGAAGATCCAGTCGCCGTCAAGTTAAAAACTAAGCCTGGAATAGAAATTCAGAGTATGGTAAGAAATGCACATGAGATATCGATAGAGCCGAATAGAAGAATGTTAATTCGTGCTAGACTGTCAGATGTCAGTATTGCCGATGATGTTGAGGGCTATCTTGAGCCTCTTATTGTTACTTCTCGTGAAGACTTACCTGTAGAGATTGCGTACTCAGTTGGCTCAGTGAAAAATGGACATGTCACAGTAGAATTGATGAATATGAACCCATGTGAAGTGGTGTTGAAGCCAAAGTCTAAGTTGGGCATGTTCATAGTTTCTAATTTTGCTGTTGTGAATTCTACTGTTGATAGTGCTGTGAGTGAGAACATTTGTGCTGGCGATCTTTTCGATTTTTCTGACAGTAATTTGACTAGTGATCAGCTGAACGAAGTTAAGAACATGTTAAATAGGCGCCGTGCCGCGATTTCACTGCATGACCATGATTTGGGACGTACGGCTACAACTAAGCACGTGATTGATGTTCAGGGAAATGTGCCAAATAAGCAACGTTACCGCAGATTTCAGGGACCGTTCAGACAGGAAATTGAAGTGGAACTACGTAAGCTCGAGGAACGAGATATAATAGAGAAATCGTGTTCTCCGTGGTCTTCTCCTTTAGTTCCCATAAGGAAAAAGGACGGTTCCCTTAGATTATGTGTGGACTATAGGGCGTTGAACTCTGTGACTAAGCGTGATTCGTTCCCTTTGCCTAACATCATAGATGCTCTGTCTAATTTAAGCCACACAAATTTCTATTCAACATTCGATTTAATGCAAGGTTTTTATCAGATTGAAATGGACGAGTCTAGCAAGGAATACACTGCATTTTCTACTGGCGATTCCCACTGGCAGTGGAAGCGCATGCCATTCGGTTTGACTAACAGCCCAGGGTCATTCATGAGACTTATCTCGTTAGTTCTCGCTGGCATACCTTGGAGCGTAGCTATCAGTTACATTGATGACGTAATTGTTACTGGCAGAACTTTTGAAGAACATTTAGCTAATTGTAACCTAGTGTTGAGAAGGTTCGAGTCGCACGGGTTAAAGGTAAAACCTGCGAAGTGTTCAATGTTCCGAAAAGAAGTAACTTACCTTGGTCATGTTGTGAGCTGCGATGGTGTCCGTCCAGATGAGAAGAATGTCGAGAAGATCTTAACTTACCCTGAACCGAAGACCCAGCGTCAAGTGCGTAGATTCCTAGGGATGTGTAATTTCTTTAGACGCCACATACCTAGCGCCAGCGTGTTAATGAAACCTTTGAACGAACTGATCGGCATGAAAAAGATAAATTGGACGCAAGAGTGCAGCGAAGCATTTCTGGAGTTGAAGGGAATTTTGACTAATCCGCCTCTCCTTAGCTATCCTGATTTTTCAGTCGACGCAGCGCCGCTTGTGATTACTGTGGATGCCAGTAATGTTGGTGCAGGCGCGGTACTGTCGCAAGTGCAGGAAGGTGAGGAACGAGTCCTGGCTTACGCGAGCACAACGTTCAACAAGGTGGAAACGAACTACAGCGCTACTGAACGTGAGCTTGCAGGTTTGAGATGGGCTGTGAGGAACTTCCGTCCTTTCGTTTATGGTCGTAAGTACGTAATAAGAACCGACCATAGACCGCTCATTTACCTTAACTCCATGAAAAGTGTTGACGCTCGGCTAATGAGAACCTTTGAGGAACTCCATTGCGGACAGTTTGAAATTCAGTTTGTGCCTGGTAAGGAAAATGTTGTCGCTGACGCTCTATCTAGAATGGTGAATTTACCCGTTAACAGTAGCGAAGTTGACCCAAGTTATGTCGTGTCGCTGCAGGGCAAGAAAGTAAATTTAATTCCTGGTGGACCCGACTCTTTGTTCTGCGCTCTTGCAATGGGAATGAGCGGCAATGTTGACGATCACGCAATTATAAGAGAAATTGTTGTAACGCGAGTGCTTAAAGACCCGAAAGAGTATGGACTTGGCAAGAACAAGCGTGATTTGAAGAGGATAGAAGCTATGAAGGAAATTGGTACCGTGCCGGACTTGTGTTTGGTGAAGGCATTTGTAAAGGAATTTAAAGTGAATGTCTCTATTTACGAGGACGGTGTTGGCATCGTGAAATTTGGATGTGATGACCATAATCCTACAGTGCATTTGCAGAGTTTGCGCGGTGTCCACTACAACTTGCTCGTGCCGGTTGGTGAGGATGCAGACGACATCATTGTAAGTCACATCGATTATGTGCGGGCAAGAGCAAAGGTTAATAAATCAGCAAGTTCTCCCACCCAAGTATTGTACACTCTAATAGACGACGAGCCGCAGACAGTTCAACCGAAGAAAATAATTTGTAAAAAGAAGCAACTTGCGTCAGAGAAGGTGAAAACAGCTCAAATTCGGACAACAGAAGACGCAGTTTCTCAACAAACTTCCAGCACTCCATCTCTTCATTTAACTACTGAAAAAATAATAGCTCTTCAAGCAAATGACACAATAATTTCTTCATTAAAACAGCTCCTCGAGACTAAAGCAACGGCGCAAGAAATTTCGGCAAAATTATCAGAGAGTGTCAAAGGACGCAGATTTTTAAAGTCAGTGGAGAGTTTGAGGCTTCGTGACGGTGTCGTGTGTGCTGGCTCGCGTGAAGTGCCGGTGATGCCTGCTCAGAGGTTACCTGCAATGGTGGAGGAGTTCCACAGAGTATCTGGTCACATCGGGAGGGACAAAACGGTCGAAGCTATCTCCAGATACTTCTACAGCCCGAGAATGTCTCCGATCGTGGCATACGTGATACGCCATTGTTCAGTGTGTCAGCGTTTTAAGGGCCGAGCGAAGGGTGGTGCTCCGTTGTATCGACGAGTACCCAAGGCACCTTATAGCGACTACGCTGTCGACCTTCTTGAACTTCCTCCAGGGCGGAGCAACACACGTTATCTACTAGTTGGTATTGACACGTACACGAAGTTTGCGAATGCTGTGCCTCTGAAGAACAAGCGTTCGTCAACGGTAGCCAAAGCGTTGGAAGAGAGGATTTTCAACTCTCTCGTTAAGCTCCCAGAGACCGTGACGACGGATAATGGCCCGGAATTTCGAGGACGCCCGTTCGTGAACATGCTTCAGAAACACGGTGTGGAGCATTTTAAGACTGTCCCGTATTCGCCGAACTGCAATGGAGCTGTCGAGCGATTGAACGCCACTCTTAAGAACCTCCTCGCAGCAGCATGTGAAGAATACCAAACACCATGGACAGATCACCTCACAAGAACTTTAATAATTTATAATAATACAATGCATTCCCAAACTGGTCATACTCCTGCAGATTTCTTTTCTAACAGCGCCGGCAAGCTTCCCATTCCTGTTTCTGAACCGTATTGGAAACTGCCTCGTAAGTCGTTCAAGCCTTATTTGGTTGGCCAGTTGGTGGCGCGAAGGATACCGCCTTTGCCATCACGGAGCAAGTTAGCTCCAAGGTTTGATGGACCTTTTGTCATCGTTGAGGCGGATCCGAACGGTATAGTGTACAAGATAGCCAGAACTACAGGTAAAGAAGCGCACACAGTCCATTTTAATCAATTGAAAGATTGGCATGGTGGCGACGGTGCAGCAGAGCAGCCGGCGTATGGCAGTGGGCAGCGACTGAACGACGTGGCAAGACGAGGCACGACAAGAAAAGCGAGAACTGAGGCATTGGCGGCAGAGCAACTTCTACCAGTGGCAGACGGCGGCAGCGATAAAATTGTGGCACCGATGATAGGTGGCGTGCCGATATCTCTGTCGAAACTGGCAGATAAAATAGCTGCCGCAATGTACTCCGAAGACGCAGGCGAAGCCGACGAAGCAGCAGTAGACGATGACGACTACGATCAGCCATCGGTTGACGAGATTGAGCAACCCAGCATGGAGTGGGAGCATCTGAGCGACGAGCCAGATGACGTTTTCGCAGAGCAGTCCCCTGTGAGCGACTACGCGACGGTACTCCACTTGCCGACGACTAGCTCAGTCTCAGAAGCTGAGCTCAACCGTGACAGCGCGCCGCAAAGGCTAACTCGATCGTTTTCGAAGCACGCTGTTGAGTCGCTTGTAAAAGCGATAGCAGTGAACAGCGACAGAGAAAGCGACAAGTTTCCTGGAGCCAAGACATCGTTCAAATTTAGTCTACAGGAAGGATTTCCGGTCTCTGTTGAAGGCGATTTCCAATTGCCGCCGGAGTTCGACCTTTTGACGAGATGTTCGATGTCAGATGGACCGGACTTGGACGATCATCTCCAAAGGGAAATTAACTCGCTGTCTGATCGATTCTCTGATGAAGATAACTAGTTTTTGTTCTTGCCGGTAGCCAGTTTACATCCTAACGTTACCGTTGTCTCGTAAATTTGTAAAGATTCGCAATACTTAGTTTTGCATAATACATACAGCGCAATGAGAATGCAACTTGTGCAATTATGTTCTTTTCTGAAATGATTTATTGAATTTAATGTCGCCATTAAAGTTTGGTACTGGAGTATTTATGAATTGTTTAGGTTTTCACATTTTAAACGTTGCTATAAATAAAGAATTTTTAAAGCTGCATCCCTTATGTTTTCAATAAATTCTTGCTTAGGTTGTGAAGTTCAGAGTCGCGCTTTGAATATAGATAATTTTAAAAATGCATTCCCTATGTTGTTAACAAATTGTTGCGAAATTAATTAAATTTTGAATCTCTATTGAATAAAAATATTTTAGATACATTCCCTATGTTTTGATTGAATTTACTAGGTGCTTAATTTTAACTTCATGTACATGTTATAGCGGTCAGGCGGACTATTAATTTTGTATTATTTGGTTGTGGGGGATGTGAACGACGAAAGTCCTTCACTGCCCCATTCGCCAAACTGTTTCTGTGGCGCGTTCCTATGCGTGACATTGCAGTCCGTACTGTGCGGCACCATTGGTGCTGGAACCGCGGGCTGGAACCTCAGCATGCCGGTTGACCCCTCAGTCAGTTCCATGCAAGCGGTCGCGCTGACCGGTCAATCCTTACCGTGTCCTGGGTTTCGTAGTAGCAGTTGCGCTGACTAGTCGCAGATACTGTGTGTTCAGGTTGCGCTACGAAACTAAGCTCTGTCTGTCGCCGCTTCGACCGCCTTTCTTTCGTAAAACTTTACAGTGCAATAAAATCAATTATGATTTTAACGAACTTTTAACTTGTGTCCAATAAAAATCAGTGCTTTTATTAAATCTGTTACATTAGCAAATAAATTTGGAAACTTATGAACTTTTAATTAACACGGTGTAAAGGAAACTTGGAAAACTGAAAACAACTTTTACTGGTTTGTTGCCGTGGCCACTGGCTTGGAAGGCTGGGCCACCTGACGTTGGAAAGTCGAGGGCCCGGTGACAAAGGTAATAATAGCGGCACATATAGGAGACAGTAAAGAGACCCGCGTGGCAGTATAGGTCAGCAGAGACACAAATGTAGTAAGGAACAATACAAGACACGCGCGGGACGAAATAACAGGAACAAACATTAGAGAGAAGTGGACAGGGAAGAAGACTCACATAAGAGGATGCGCTCGGGCGTGGCTGACGAGCCCCGCGAGGGACCTGCAGGTGAAATTGCACACGTCACAGCGCACCTCCTCCACTGAAGGCACCTCTTCAACCGCATGCACTTCTTCGGCTGCCACCGGGTCATCTGTCGCTCCTGTAACACATTCTTATTAAAGGAATGATTTGAGTCATCTTTCGGTCAGCATGAACTTCATCATTCATGTTCACTTATCATTCAGTCAATATGAACGTTATTCATGTGACACATTACATACATCAATAAAACATATACATGTAGTAACAACTTATGTTCAAAATGTATCAACAAATTTAGAATAAAAGAGGCACTTTCTGCAGACGCTGGTTTTCAATATAAATGATCACATACATTTAACAATGAAAGCAAAATTATTCTGTGAAGAGACAATCATGGGTTTTACAAGTCTTAAAAAAAAACAATGTCATGTTTCTCTTGGGCGAAGTTGGTTAGAAGTGTTTTCCAGTTTCATATAAAAACCTTATGCTCTCTACATTGCAGTAACGTCTATAATGTGCTATGCTTTTGAAAATTCTACCCATGAAAAAAAGAGCTAAGAGAAGTGAATTGAAAACATGAGGACAATATCATAATAAATAATGCAATTGTATAAACTGCATTGTTTTATACAATCGCATTCTTACTGCGATAATTTTTTCTGAATTCAGATTATTGTCAGATTATAAACTTATTAAAACCTCCCTAACCAAAACAACGGTGTTCCCAAAAGAGATCCATTTACTATGGCCCAAAGGGAACAGAGATTCTGAGCACAAGGTGTTGTAGACAAGAAGCAAGATTGTAGAAATTTTATGAAACATCTCTCATCATAAAATGAAGTTATTTAACAACTTTAGTGAAAATTGAAGAGCAAAACCGCAACAGTGTAAGCAATAAAAAAAGTCGAGCAAAACAATGTGCCAAAAATACTGAGTTTGACGACGTAATTTTAGAACGTTTTCAAACAATAATATACCTCAACAATTTCCTCTCTTTTCGTAGGAAAGTAAACAAAAAAGAATAAAATTTGTTCACATAATTCATCGCAATAATTATTTGGTAATATGGACGCATTTGGCACAAACACCTTATTTTATAGTACATACTATTTTGAAATTATTTCAAATGAAAAGCTATAACTTGTATGAGACAATAAAATAAATGGAGAATACAAACGGGGCTTGGGTTAGTCTCACACCCGATGTTTAACGTTGTAGATCAGGGCGGAGGAAGAAATAGGATTACTACTATAATGAAAAGATGAAGTAACCAAGTGAGGCTGTCAAAGTCAAGGAAGATAAATATAGATAACCGTGGGCTGAAATTCAAGTCATAGGAGTGGATGATTAAACTCAAGTCAGCGGACAAACGGGTGTGAGGATGCAAGGGCGTACAATTCCTATTACATTATCAGGTGTTCTTTCTATAAATATGTCAAGTTACCAGTAGTAGACGTAGAAGCAGCAGCTGCAGTAGTAAGCAAGGAACGCCTTGTAAGTCGGGATCCCTTGGAGGGAGAACTAGCAACTGTCGTTGCTGCTGAGGAAGTGGCAACTACGGAGGGAGGAGGCGACACCGGCAACGGCGCAGTCTGCTGGTTTTGCTCCTTGTACAGGCGAATGTGGTGCTGGTGATGACTTATGATGCTCTCCACCTAGACAACATGAACTGTAATCAGCACTTCACATGTATGTTAAACACTGTTGTTGCAGTCTATGATGGTTCTATTATTTTTAGGTACTCTACAGTTGCTATCTACATCGGCTTTCTTGGTCCCTGAAAGTCCTTCCTATTCACTGGATGGTGAAGAAGGCTATGAAATAACTTTAAAAAATCAGAAGCCAACATTCTTCATGCTACTAAAAGCTCACTCGTCATGGGAGCGAGCGACCCACTCACCCAAACTTCCTTCTCGTCGTCAATGGGCAAGGGAAGGTAGGAGTCTGTGTGAAACTGAGCGTGGTGCGTCTTGTTGAAGTGGCGACGCAGGCTGGGCAGAAGAGGAGACGTAAAGCCACACTCTACACACTCGTACCTGTGGGCAGAAGAACAGCATCAGCAGCACAGAGATTAGCCTACTTTCCGAGATTGACAACCATTCGTTGTTGATATTGCTCAAGCGGAGAATGTGAGATGGCACTTTGAGCAATTATTGTTTGTACACGCGATTCTCTGGTAACACGTCGCTTTATTTTCTTTTTATTTCAATTTTTCATAAGAATGACTTCAAATTATTATTAAAATTATGGTTTGTGGTCGCTTTTTCACCGGGGTCGACAGCTAATAGCAAATGCGGACCCCTTCACCTTTGCAAACCAATTTGTTTCAAATGCAATACCGAGAACCCAAAACAGAGTTGCCTCACAAGCATTTGTATGCCTTAGACGAACTAGAACTAAGTCTCTTGAGACCTAAATCTCTTTCTAGAAGGAAAGTTTATAACACAGCATTACAAGCTTCTGTGAATTCCATTTTTCATACTTTAAACTTCCATGTAATTTTTTTTACCTCATTCCCAAGTCTTTATTAAATTATTTTGGCTTTTATTAGTGTCATTTCAAACCAAGCACTTTTTTTGACTGAACAATACCTTGAAGTAGCTTATCTTTATGACTGCGTGAAAAACTCGAATATTTTTACCAGAATGCAGATTTCTTATGCCAACCAAGTATCAATTGATTAGAACTCGTTGAAGCAACGTCTAAATACCTAACGCTGTTTACCAGCCAAGTATTTACAAAGCATATTTTTTAATGCTGGAATGATTAACTATTTGTTGAACATACAAATGAGCTAGCAAGGAAATCGCTCCATATCACGGGAAGAAGTTTCCTTCTCACTTAGACACAATAAGAATTGAAGAGATTGAATTAAATATTAGTTTTGTTGCCATTGCTCAGTTGTATTTTGTTAAACAGTAGCTAAATTCTCCTAGTTGGATCTGGATTATGTTCAAATTATCTTTGTACATTAGATTTTGTGGGTGGGTTATCCTAAAATTTTATAGAACTCATTTATGTCTTTTTTCTACCTGCCTGCATTTCCCTGGGTATTTTCCCTTCTGTTTGACTTATATCTTTAGAATACTTCATTGTACTTACCTCACTGTATTTACTACATTGTTTTACATCTATTTCCTTTTTACAGTATATTTTACTGCATTGTCTACTTTAATTATAACTATTCGAATTATTTTTTCACCTCCCCTACATCTTGCGAAACTATAAATTCAACACACACCACAATAGCCAGACGCATGGCATGCCACCGACAATCAGTTTATCTCAAATAGTCATCAATTAGTTATGAGGGAGTCTATTCAAAACAGAGGTTACAAATGTGGTTTTCTTAAATGCTTCGAAGATAGAATATAGTAATCTGCCACCTCAAATCTAATGTGTTGTAATGCATCTCATGTATCAATTCTTTTTGGAATTAACTGTTTTTCTTTTCCCCCCACACGTGATAGTCTGCCACTAACCATGCATAGTGATGGGGACACATTTACTTCAACCTGGGGCTATACACGTGAACCCACCTGTGATAGTCCGCCTCCTTGCAGAGGTGAGAGCGGAAGGTGCTGACACAAGGGGTGCGGAAGCTCAGGCATTTGGGGCACACGAAGTTACCGTCACTCGGCATGCCAGGCTGCAGGTCACTCAAGGGCGTCTTTGCCTGCACCAAAAGATTGACAACATTTTGATGCTCGAAGTTCAAACCTGTTCATCTAGTGCCTAGTTGAGGGTTCTCAGCAAACAGTACTGGCCCGGTTTTGTGAATTAGGATTGTTCAAGTCTGGGTTGGTTCTGTAGGTCAGGAATCTCGGAGCCCTTAGGTACGTGTGGCAGTGACCGATTGTGTGTTTTATGGTTGTCGTTGGTGGGCTACTTCTTCTTGGTGTAGTGAATAGGCCTAGATATATAGATAGTTGAAAGATGGCAAACAGATACATCTCAAATATTTCTAGGGTTTTACTAATAGTTACAGACGACACAGGAATAACGGCAAGGGCAAAGTAGGAAACAATGATAGGGTCTATTATTGAATTTTGCAATAAATTTGACCATGCAAGCTTTTACTCAAAGAATTTCAGCAACGTATCCAGGATACCCTGTCTTTTAAAAAAGAATGTTCTTTCTGGAGAAAATAAATTTTTTGAACATTCAAACAACCTAACTGACAAGAAAACCCAAGGCATTCAGAATTTTCAGGAATCAGAGTATGGACCTGAGTAGAACGGCTCTTGTTTGGCGAGGTCTCATCAAGCAAGATGCCTCTGATGTGGCGCATGCGCAGAGGGTCGTTGCGTTTCCAGAGCGGCTCGTGCCTGCCATCCTCACAGTCGCCCTTGTAGGGCTCGATGTCATCTGCGTCCAGCCGGTAGTACATACACAGCACCTGCAACCGTTGGTGGCTCTTCAGTACCTCGTACTCAGTTATTGTGTATCATGAAGCTTCTTGGAATGAGTTGCATCTAAGGCATGAATTACTGAACGATAACATAAAGCAGTACTCTCTGCTGGAGCAGTACTCTCTGTAGGAGCAGTACTCTCTGTAGGAGCAGTACTCTCTGTAGGAGCAGTACTCTCTGTAGGAGCAGAATTCTCTGTAGGAGCAGAATTCTCTGTAGGAGCAGAATTCTCTGTAGGAACAGTACTCTCTGCTGGAACAGCACTCTCTGCTGGAACAGCACTCTCCTTTCCGTAAGAGCTGTTATTTCACACCTCAACGTCTCTTGGAAGGTTTGGCAACAACGACACGACCTGCTGAATGATATATGGAGTTGCACTCAAAAGTTAAGTAGCCACTCTGTACTTTAACGTAATTCAGATTGAATTGGATTACAATTTAGTTTGAGAGATTGAAGAATCCATGCACAAGGTGTGTCCCTACACCATGTGCTTAGAAACAGAAAATGTAAGAGATTAAAATTTTTAGAAAAGTTTTAAGAAACATGAAAGTAATACGTGCAGAAAAAACAGTGGTGAACAAAAGAAAGATGATCAATTACAAAAATAAACAACCGTTTCTATTTCAACACAAGGAAGGTCCTCATTACTTTCAGCTCAGGACTTCACATCTTCCTCCTAGGAGCGCTAATTTCCATAGATACAATAGTCGAATCTTCCTGAGGGGTTTTCTCACAACAAACTTGATACACTCCACACTAAATTCAGAGTTTATCAACAGCTCACTTTTAAAAAGTGCATAGAAAAAGCCACGAAAGAGTTACACCACTAAGGTTATGATACAAAAATATCAAACTATATGAAAATTAATAAACTGAATATTTACTTCATTTCGAAGTAACGTCTAAATATACTGATAATTTAAGTTTTTTTTGGGTGTGGACAACGAGATTCAGGAAAATCAGTAAGAAAGTGTTGGTGAGAATATTTTATTTTACTCAATATCTTTAGCTACCACAGCTCTTGCAGTTACATCCAGGTTCTCTACCTAGCTACTGAGAGCAATTTTATTAAAATTTATAACAGAAAGCATTTTGTCAATTTTACAATGGATATTGGTTTATAAATTTATATATGTGTGTTGGTAAAAAAAATTGAACGTATAGTTAATGTGTAAAACCCCTCAATGGAAAAAAAGAAGTGCAGAACATCAAAACTTGATAGTAGGGACAGCATAGCACTAACTCCTACCTTGAGCTTCTCACTGGGATGCTTTGCGGCAAAATGAACCTCAAAGCTGGTCATGACTGAGCTCTTGACGTTGCAGTGGCCGCACTTGAACTGGCTTTTGATGTCATGCTTGAGGCTTGTGTGGTTCAGCATCGCCTGTTGGGTCACAGATTGGAAGCGACACAGCCCGCACTGCCACTGCGGTTTCTCGGATTCGCCTCCGCCTGGAGCCAGCACTCCGCCCACAATTGGCGTGGCAGTTCCAATACTTTCCTGCACCAAGGTTGAAAATTTCTAACTTGTGATATGATGCATGCGCTTCAATGGTTTGAAAGATGTGTAAATTTTTAATAAAGTGTGAGCGATTAATTTTAACTTGACCTGTATTACCGAGAGGCGCAGAGTAAGAACTAGTGAGAGGCTGCAGCCGCTTCGAACGTCGGACGGATGAGGGCGCCAGTCAGGAGTTAGTTGGTAAAGTGTAGAGTTTTGTAACGCAAGCGGCAAACTTTGCGCGCTGATGACTATAGTATTGATATTGTCACTCTCTACTCATACGCCGTGCGTTACCCATTTCACGTGCTGGTACCGGTGTCCTGGCGATATTCCTACTGTTCACCAGCGGATTGTTTCCACTTTAAGCCTTAGTGCTCTGGTGCCCCCAAGTTTGCTAAATCGACCAGGCGTAAAATCATAGTTTTTTGTGAAGTGAGGATAACTTCCAACATTTTCGTTTTTACCCTGTACTTTAAAGCCCATTTCAACTTGTCAAAAGACCTTCAAAATAAAAGTGAAATCCTTTCTTATAGACTTAGCTATATGTTCATAAACAATTGAAAATTCTCAAATGTTTAATGTACATGCCACTACTATATTGCATTGAAAAGCTGAATATGAAAACGTGGAAAAGAAGCTAACATTTTGGAAATATTTACTCGATGTGAATCGCAGATAATAGTTTGGCATTCGTGTGGCTTGTAGTCCTGACGTGGTTCTCAATGAACCCGAGTAGAAATTTCCAGCCAAATGTGGACATGGGAGGTAGGTTATACTTGATTCATTATAATAGTCAAGTAAAAATATAAAAAAAATGCATAGTTACCTTTTTGTCCTCTTCAATGCCTTTCTCCTCATCAGGATCTCTAATCACAAATTCGAAGGGGCGCTTTGAAGGATGTTTTTCTCGTGTATGCCGCTCCACAACCGGTCGACGGAAGGACAAGTAAGGACACCAGCCACATCTGTCAATAACAGGTTAGTATTACACAGAACGAAATATAACCAAAGTGAGAGGATAGTATCAGGTTGGTGCAGAAGTAATATTCGATTAAACTATCTTTGGTAAAAATGAATAAGCCCATGACTATGGAAATATTCATTCATTAACATATACTACTTTGCTATCAATGACCTCATTCTACCTTATAACAAGGTTATAAATGCCTTGTTTGAAAATTTTCATAGGTTTGGAATCAAAATACAAATTCAATTCTTTTCCAATTTTTTTCGTTGTTGTTAACCAATGTAGTCCACTGAAATGGTTTTGTAGTCTTTGGAACAAATGGAAATCAGAAGCAGGTTATCTGGGCCAAGTCTAACTGTCTCGCAATTTCCCTAACAAGGATTCTAGGACATGAGAAATTCAACTGATCGGAATGAAGTGTTCTTGTACGACCTTTTCTAGCTCATCTTTCAAAGTGAAATCACTCAGAAAACTAAGATAACCATCTCCTACAACTTCCTTCCTTCACTACATCAGCCCAATAAGCGTTTTGAATAGATTTTGCTACCACACTTCCACAAATACCTTCACGAAACTTGAACAGTAGAACATTTCTGATGTGATCTTTAGATGAGACAAAACATGGATGCCAATACTCGTATTTATAAAAATTTGAACGTAACATAGATAGTTTGAGTTTAGTTGAATCAGAGAAATGTATTACACTGATAACAGAATGTAAATAATTGGCAAATCTAATTTTAAACTTCCGTTTTAAAAATTGGATACTACTTCTGCACCAACCTGTTATTTCTCATAGAAGAAGAAAATCTTCAAAACTCAAAAAAGACGTAACTAACTTCTTCACACGGGCTTGTGGTCCACACAATGTACTACACAAGAACACAGATAATTTTATTCACAAATATGAATATTTAACCTTTGTATATAAACAAAGAAACAGCCACCTTACCTAATGAATCTTCAGCAGAAACCCAGTAACATTTTCAAAGACTGCATTGCATATTGAAGTATACCTCGAACACTTAACGACCACAGAGGTTAATTATTATCAACCTATTAAAACAGTTTACAATGAAAACATTTATTCGTTCAGGAAAAAGTTGACAAACTCTGACTAATGAATCAAGCCTAAAATGTGGTTAGTCATACCACTGCACTACCAACATCAAGGAAAACGATGCTACAACATGCATAAGTTAAGAAAATGGATAATTCTCATTCAAAAACAAGAAGCAACTTTCTGTTTAACCCAAGACAAACAAAAACCGTACATATCCATTTTCGATATAGTACATGACAGAATTACTTTCTATTGTTGAAAAGAATGAATTTCCCATTTCAAAAAAATTTCAAGATATTTTTTTTGTGTTACTTTAACACTTCAATGACAAGCAGAGAGTTGGTTCTTTGCAAAAAAAAAATGCCAACGATTTTTTCAATTTTCATTACAGGTTTCCTCCTTCTTTCTTTAATATACTTGATGACATTCCTTCAATTTCATTGTTTTAAATTTTTTAATAGATTATGATTCGAAGGTCGAACTATCAAGATTATAGATAAAATGAGAACTAAACATTTTCACATATCCTCTTTAGCGTATCAAGAGATCCTTTGCCACCAACCAAGTCGATAGAAAATATTTCCAAACCACCTATACAGCAACACAACTAGATTCGGCCGTGGGAGCATGTAACGTTGATATAAAAGAGAAAATGACCCACCTGAACAATTTTTCCCCGTGCAGCTTGAAGTGGGAGCTGATCTTTTCAACTGTGATGAGAGTATCCTTGCAATGGGGGCACGGGAATTGGTTCACATCCGAATGCAGTGACCTAATGTGATACTTGAGCATGATCTCGTCCGATGATATGTACTTGCAGCCCTCCACACCACAAGCGTTTAGGGCAGAGTCGGCCACGCGGCGTGGTAGCTTATCTAGTTCATCTGCTGGAATGGGGTTCTTCAATCTAAGATCTACCTCCTCCATTTTCTTTTTGTCCTCAAAGCTGCTGCCAGCCAAATTCATCATCTTGTCGAACATGAGCTCCTTCCTCTCAAGACGAGGCACCGGGTTCACTGGCTGCCGGTTAGGGATTGGGTTTTTGGGATCTTCCTTTACTTCAACTTTTATTGATCTTTGTGGGATGCCTTCTGGAAACTTCTGGTGCAGCTTCAGGTGCTTTATTAAATTCAACCGAATTTTAGAAGCAAAGGTACAGTGATAGCACCTCAGAAGCGTGTATGACACGTGGCTGCGCGGGATATTCTCAATATCGGCCACTTCGTACTCATTCTTACGCTTCCTTCGGGCGTCTCTGACATTTGAGTGATCTCGAGGCGTGACGATGAACTCCTGATTTTCTGGGTCTTTGACGGTGGGATCCCTGACTTCAGATTTGAAGGTCGTGGTGCCGTGTACCTGCTTCATGTGGTTGCGGAAGTAGTGTACTAACGTAGCTCGGTATGTGCATCCTGTCACTCCACAGAAGAAACGTTTCAACCCATGGACCTGAAATGTCAATGCAGACATCATGGTAACTTATTAGGGGCAATCTCTGAGCAAGCGTAGTACTTGATTCAATTGAAATTTTTTAGGATAATTATAGTATTTTATATGCCTCAATAGCTTATGCGTTGTGAGACTACTGATATCTGTTTCACAATTTCAAATGGGTCCAGGTTAACGTGTGAAAAATATAAGATCACTAAAAGGAGGGTAAAATGGGAAAAGTTAAAGGCAAATTCAGCTCGTGACAAGCATGAACAAGGATTAGAGGTAAACATAAATGGTAAAAGGGTAAGACGAAGAGTAAGTATATCCTTAAATTCCAAAGGAAATAATCAAAACACGAACGACTCGAAAAAGTTTTCTTAAAAATCTCACAATCAAGCCACAATACAAATTTACATCGTGTGGGACCCAACATAAGGCAAAGCATTCTCAAAAATCTCTCATGCAAGTCACAATACAATTTTTCTTTGCACTAAGACGTACTGGACAACAATACTCGGACCCAACAGACTAAAAACATTTTAAGAAACACTGACAATAGCCAACAAAAAAGACAAGCTGATCTTAACGTGGTCAAGCAGAGCGCTGAGGAGCCTGTAGAGGGGTTACAGAAACACCAACAATAGCCAACACAAAAGACAAGCTAACCTTAATGTGGTCGAGCAGAGCGCTGAGGTGCCTGTAGAGGCGCCCGCAGTGGCTGCAGCGCAGGGTGGGTGAATCGCGCGCCAGGTCACACACTAGCAAGTGTTCTCTGAGGCTTGCTAGGGTAGCGCTGGAGTAGCTGCACGAGGGGTTGCCGCAGCGATATAGATCGTGACCACTCAGACCCATTTTCTCTCCAGGGACCAGGTCTGTCTTGTTCACGTCCTCACCCTTGGCCTCCAGTGTTCCTGAGAAAACAGCAGGGTGTTAGCCGTCAGATCGATCTCGTTCACGTCCTTGCTTCGCATTTGACCTCCATGAAAATAAATGGTGAGCCAAAATTGTGAAATATGTGTATGCGTTCAATGCAAGCATTGCTCATAGCAGTAGTGAGATGTCTGAGGTACCTAAAATGGACACTGTAGCCACAGTAGGGACAGAAAAAGCTTTAGATTTATAGGTATACCTCAAACTCAGTGTGCATATGAACACAATAGGTTTCAACATAGTCATTTCAACATAGACTAATGTCCAGTTCCTCCCTGGTAACCTGCAGAGTAAATACATTGGTAGGCAATAAACGACCAGCTTGTATGCAAGTCACATTCAATTCCTAGTGCTGGCAGAATGATGTCCTCATGAACAATAAGAACTTAGTAAAATAAGAAGGCTTGACTATTTGGGTATCTTCCTTCGGTCAAGAGGAAAATGGCTCCAAATTATAAGTACCTTTAATAGTAAGTAACTAAAGGTCAGGGATGGGGTGGTTCCCACTATTCTAAAAGCAACGCAAACATTTGTCGTAATATGCTCAATGCAAGTCAAACACTGATCACCCATAAATATCAAAACAAGATCCTTCACTTCAAGTGACATTCTGGTCATTTCTAAAGTAAAACTTTAAACGTGATTCAAAATCTTAAGGTGATTGGAAATCCTAAGATGATTACCTGAGGTAAAATTAGTCCTTGGTCTCATGCTTCGGCGCTCAGACATCTGAGGGTCATCTGATGAATTGCTTCGCGTTGCCACTGAAGAGACAGCAGCGATGTTGAGAGAAGCACCTCTTTCAGTGGGTGCGGTGCTTGGTGAATTATTAGACGCAACCAAAGGTGGAGCCATTAACTCATCGTAGCCTTGGGAATTTTCAACAGCTGCGTCATTGGGACCACTAGGAGAGGAAAGCAGAGAAGGTAGAGAGACAGAATGCAACGAATTTTCATCAGAAATAGAGAATGAAAGAGAATCACTGCCAGACATACGATTGGTGTTTACACTACCATTGTCGAGTTTGTTGGCATCTTGACTAGTGGCAGTGGACGGAAGAGTACTCATAGAAAGTTCATTGTTGCTCATACCACTTCCAGAGCAGGGAACAGGCGTCAACGAAGGTGAGAGTCCACATGCAGGCATGGTTCGTCGCTTTTTGCTAGGAGGGGATGCTGTACGTTCGTCTGAATCAACTACACTCTCCTCTTTAAAGGCAGGTGACCATGTAATGCTGGTGGTATTATTAGCAGCAACGCTCTCAGCAACAGATATGACGGGTGAGTTAGCATGAGAACAAAAACCGCCAACAGAGAAGGTGGGTGCAACTGATAAGGCAGGAACTGAAGGAAGCGGTGAAGTCACGGAATCCAAAGTATTTGGGTGACGACCAGCAATTGCAGCAGCCTCGTTTAAAAGAGGAAAAGGGCCAGTATTGGAGCTGTTGATGCCAGGCACACCAGCAGGGGCAGTAGGAGCGTATATGGAGGTTGGTTTGGCAGCTAAGGGTCTACATGGAGGGCCTAAAATGCCAGGACCAAAACCAGTGACCACATCAGCAGTAGAAGGCGATGTGGCAAAAACGGCAGTAATAGGCGCAGAAGTAACCACAGGAGCAGTAGTAAGGTCTGAAGAAACCGGAGCAGTAGTAATGGCAGAGGTATTCACAGTA
This sequence comes from Morinoia aosen, assembly GCA_030386875.1. Classification (NCBI taxonomy): domain Eukaryota; kingdom Metazoa; phylum Arthropoda; class Malacostraca; order Amphipoda; family Talitridae; genus Morinoia; species Morinoia aosen. Next base: position 74,797,063 of record CM059579.1, read on the forward strand.
GTAATGGTTGAGTCAGAAGTAACATCAGGAGCAGCAGTAGTAGTAGTAGCAGCAGAAATAACATCAGGAGCAGTAGTAGTAGTAGCAGCAGCAGCAGCAGCAGTAATAACAACGGGAGCAGTAGTAGAAGCAGAATTAACAGCAAGAGGAGTAGTAGTAGGAGCAGAAGTAACAGCAAGAGGAGTAGTAGTAGTAATAGGAACAGAAGTAACAAGAGCAGTAGTAGGAGCAACAATAGTAGTAGGAGCAACAGCAGGAGGAATAACAACCGGAGCAGTAGCAGGAGCAGAATGCGTGTCCTCAGTACCGGCAGGAACACGAGTGCTGTGGTCAGGGTTGTCATGCTTCCTGAGGAGGACCTTGCCACTACGGCCAGGGTGGCAGTTCACAAGGTGCGTCAGCAGCTTCTCTCTTTCGCTCGCCCCGTGCAGGCAGTATGGGCACTGAAACTCGTCCATCATGTGGCTACGCATGTGCTGCACACAAACAATGCATTTAATACATGTACATATCTCCAATACAAACTCAACGAAAGTCTTGATATTACGCGTAGGAGTACATGACACGATCAAGTACATCAAGTATCTTCAAGTACATGACATGATCTTTAATTGAATGTTGATAGGAGATGATTGTTAGAAGAAATTTATTTTTACTTCTATCAAAGTATTTTAATTTGCTATTGCAACTGGACTGGATTCGTGACAAACCAGCATAACTGGAGTAGAATAAGAAACTAATCTTGGTAACAATTAAATGAGTAATAATAATATTAAGATAAGTTAGTTAAAGCCTCCCAAGCCGCAACAAAGAAGTTTTAAAGAGAGGAAGGCACTATTTAGTATGGAATTTAGGGAACGAGGAATTCACGAATACACAGTAAGAAAACAGTATATGAAACATAAAAGATGAAGAAGAAAGTAGAATATGCTGATAAACAAGATAGCAGTGAACCAAAAAAAGTCCATAATAAAACAGAAAACCTTTTCTATTACAACAAAATGAAAACCTACTATACATCCAGCTCGGGACTTTACATTTTCCCCCTGATAGAGCTAATTCCGATGGATATAATATTTATCCCCCTGAAGGGAACAATGAAATGAACCAAGCATCGAATGAGAGACTAAATACCTTTTCCCAAATTAAAGAAAGGTTCTTGAACAACAAGGAAGTTGATTCCCCCCGCACAGAATAAAGATGTTTGACTACATGAAGCACCTGAGTGGTAAAATCAAAATTTCACTAGTCATTGACTTCAGCGCAAACGTTCTTCGTCTGGTACAAGAGCTCATTTCTGGTTGCTCTGTAGAACCTGGTGCATAGATAAGTGTGTTGATCGTAAGTACGTAAAAAGCATTTAAAATTTGAATGGATTATTAATTCCAGCTCAAAAAATTAATCGCCACTCAATAACTAGTATGGGCAACCTTATTACCCGAAATTTTTTTTAATTACATGAATACTCATCAAAATTATTTTACATCCCCAAAACGCTGCATCAATGAGTACACAAAGCACTGAAGTTGCATCCCATGCTTCAAAAAGAGCAAGAATGGATATTGTAGTAGCAGAGAATTTTCTAGCACTTCAGATGGAGCACCGAAGTTGTTTCTAATGCATCAGAGAGAGCAGGAATGGAAATTGTAGTAGCAGAGAATTTTCTAGCAGTTCAGATGGAGCACCGAAGTTGTTTCTAATGCATCAGAGAGAGCAGGAATGGAAATTGTAGTAGCAGAGAATTTTCTAGCACTTCAGATGGAGCACCGAAGTTGTTTCTAATGCATCAGAGAGAGAGCAGGAATGGAAATTGTAGTAGTAGAGAATTTTCTAGCACTCCAAATGGAGCACCGATGCTGCATCCAATGCACCAGAGATAGCAGGAATGAAAAACAAGCTAACCTGCACCAGAGGAATGACTGTGCCCGAGTAAGAGCACAGGAAACAGCGGATGATGGCAGCTTCTCCGTGGCAGCTGACCACATGTTGTTTGAAGATCGCGACGTCCACAGTACGCCTCACACACCCATCTGTGTCAACGGCATTCAGAATATTAAAATGTTCCACAGTAGTGGGGACTACTATCATTTAATGAATGATAGAAATGCACTACCAGAATGCAATGTATTCAGAAAATGAAATGCACTTCCAGAATGACAGAATCAGGTACAATGATATTAAAGGAGACACTGTATTCATCACATCAAAATACTGCGTGTAATTTTATAGCATTAGGATAATAAATTGAGTTGCCTATCCAGGAGTATTAAAGTCCCCCATCGCAAGATAATGTGGATACTTAAATTTCGCCACCTTGAAGAAGTGCAAGCCTGAAAATCAGAATGGAGACACCTTAGAATACTGAGTTTAGCGTGCAGTTTTGTGTACACACATCACATTTTGGGTCCGTGGTAGATAAAATAAAAAGATTCACAATCTAGGCCAGACATGAGAATTCACTACCATCTCATAGTGATGTACAGCACCAGTACTAACTCCAGCTACACAAACAACACAAAACCAACACACACAGCACTCGCAACGGCTGAAACACAACACAAAACCAACACTCGCAGCGGCTGAAACACAACACCAGACCAACACACACAGCAGCTTAAACTCAACACCAGACCTACACACACAGCAGCTTAAACTCAACACCAGACCTACACACACAGCAGCTTAAACTCAACACCAGACCAACACACACAGCAGCTTAAACTCAACACCAGACCTACACAAACAGCAGCTTAAACACAACACCAGACCTACACACACAGCAGCTTAAACACAACACCAGACCTACACACACAGCAGCTTAAACACAGCACCAGACCAACACACACAGCAGCTTAAACTCAACACCAGACCTACACACACAGCAGCTTAAACTCAACACCAGACCTACACACACAGCAGCTTAAACTCAACACCAGACCTACACACACAGCAGCTTAAACTCAACACCAGACCTACACACACAGCAGCTTAAACTCAACACCAGACCTACACACACAGCAGCTTAAACTCAACACCAGACCTACACACACAGCAGCTTAAACTCAACACCAGACCTACACACACAGCAGCTTAAACTCAACACCAGACCAACACACACAGCAGCTTAAACTCAACACCAGACCTACACAAACAGCAGCTTAAACACAACACCAGACCTACACACACAGCAGCTTAAACACAACACCAGACCTACACACACAGCAGCTTAAACACAGCACCAGACCAACACACACAGCAGCTTAAACTCAACACCAGACCTACACACACAGCAGCTTAAACTCAACACCAGACCTACACACACAGCAGCTTAAACTCAACACCAGACCTACACACACAGCAGCTTAAACACAACACCAGACCTACACACACAGCAGCTTAAACACAACACCAGACCAACACACACAGCAGCTTAAACTCAACACCAGACCTACACACACAGCAGCTTAAACTCAACACCAGACCAACACACACAGCAGCTTAAACTCAACACCAGACCTACACACACAGCAGCTTAAACTCAATACCAGACCTACACATACAGCAGCTTAAACTCAACACCAGACCTACACACACAGCAGCTTAAACACAACACCAGACCAACACACACAGCAGCTGAAACACAACACCAGACCAACACACACAGCAGCCTAAACACAACATCAGACCAACACACACAGCAGCTTAAACACAACACCAGACCAACACACACAGCACTCACTGCAGCGTACACCATAACACACACAGCACTCACTGCAGCGTACACCATAACAACACACACAGCACTCACTGCAGCGTACACCATAACAACACACACAGCACTCACTGCAGCGTACACCATAACAACCCACATAGCACCAGCTCTCACCATAACCACATCTGTAGGCCATGATGAACTTCTCAACAGGAGGGTTGGGCGGAGGTTCTGTTCCAAGTGTGGTGACCTTGACGTATCGTGGCTGCTCCCGCGGGTGTAGGTTTTTCTGCACAAATTTGAAGCTTGAATAATGATGCGAAGAAGCAGCACATTTCCATAAATCTACATAATGGGAAGTAGGATCACATCTTTACAAATCTATACGAATGCATATAAAATTCGGTTTTATATTAGGAAAACAAATATATAAAATTAGGTATTATATTAAAGAAAATTAAAATAGGATTCCATTTAATACATTAGTGAGAATGAGAACAAGATCTTATCTTAACATTTAAGCGAGAACAAGAGTGGGGTCTCTACTCGAGATGTTAGGGAGGGTAAAGCAGGATCCCTTCTTGATATGTGAGCCAGAGTAAGACTAGATCTTGAGAGATCAGCAGAGATAGAATAGAAGACAATAAAATCAAGCTTAGCAACAAATTAGCCTCAAATGTAAAATGTAAATGCTACTTGCATACAAACAAGTCCCAGGGGATAGTAGTAGTATGCAAGAAGTTTACTAACACTTCAGATTCAAGGCCTATCCCAGGGGACACAACTACCAAACAATACAGGACACAGAAAGAAGCTGCAGCACTGCACTCCTCACCATGTGGGTGCCGAGGTAGAGTGTGGAGGTAGAGCGGTAGAGGCAGTGCTTGCACATGTAGCCGCAGTGACTGTGCTCCACCGTGACGTGCTTCACGAGCTCGTCAGCCGAGCTGAACAGCAGCAGGCAGTAGCAGCATCTGCAAGAGGCACATCACACAATGTTCTTTAGGGTGCATTCACAATAAGAGCGGAGAGGCGCGGCGCGGAGCAGACTGCAGAGCAGAGCAGAAATAATGCTTGTACATATTTGAATGCAGAAACGCTTGGCTGTTCACACTGCAAGCAGAGCAGCACGCTCGGAAAATTCGTTGGGATTTTTTGACGCTCGCGGCAAGCATTTCTCTCCGGCTCTGCCTTTGGATCCAAAACTCTTCCATATCTTACAGGGGTAGAATTGTCGTTTGATCTAAATGTCGATGTCGTTTATGTTTAGACAAATGTTAGATGTCGTTTGTACAATTAATCATATAACAACTATAACTGATAGTGTAGCATGTAATATTTTAGTATAATTTTGCCCATTTGGGTTCATTAAGCATATATTTCTTCTTTCTTCTGCTTTCTCTAATTTATTATTTTATTATTGCTTCAATTTAAGGAATCATCTTATATTTTCCGTATTATGTCGTTTTATTTTTCTTATTATCTTGTTTATTTTATTTTATAATCTTGTAAATGGAATAATTACGTACAATTTTTAATAAAGTTTTCATTTTTTCCGTGAAATGGGAGGAAGAGGTGGCCGTATGGTGAGGAGGGGGCCTCAATGAAAGTCTAATATAAAATATGCGGCAAAATATTATGAGCTTGGGTCATTTTTTCCAATACTAATGGAGAAAATGTCAGTTTTTTAGAATTTTTCGATTAAGACAAGTCAGTATTTGTCATTATTTTTTACTTAGCTTTCTCTGGCACAATCCTGAATTTCTGAAGGGAATTATTTTACTTGCACTCCCCTTAAAGTCACCCAAGACTGGCGTATTTGATAACTTGTAGTCCTATAAAGTGATACTACCTTTATGAAAAGACTTTAATTTTGCTTAAATTACTTTGCTCTACATGTATCCTCAATAAAAATTAATGAATTATTACCGGACGGCAAATTTATCTTATCTGGGTGGGGATTTTTTCCTTCTATAAAGGATAGTAGTACATCAAAAGTTGACGGTTTCATCCCTACATACTCGAAGAATTGCGATTCATCTCTCCTCAGTGCTTTGCAGAGATAGTGGTATTCTCCATAGCGATCTCTCCTCATATTGATAGGATGGACCCAGTATTTCCGTGTCTGTTTCATGCCGTCGAGTGATAGGACCGTACTCAGGAAATCCTCCGTAGCTAATGATTCCTGTGGAGATCGCTCTGCTCAGCTTACATGTGCATGTGAACACACGCTCCGCTCTGCTCCGCTCCGTGCCGCTAAGCTTGTAGCGTGTACGCACCCTAACACTTTGACTGCAAATGGTTTAATTGAAGTTCAATATTCAACCTGAATTTAAAGTCAATTGTAATGAGCAATTTATAAAATAGCAATAAATTAACTGGATTGTGCCTTTATTTAACTTTGATTAAGTATTTATGAAATTTAAATTTGTGACTACTGGTTGGTCAGCAGTATTGTGAAAATCCCCTCCGTGGTCACCTGGAGCACATGCGGTCAAATTGCTAACATGTTGCTGAAATAGCGTCATTTATTTGCTTCAACACATTCATAGTGGAACATGTTTTTTTAATATGCGTGGTCACCACGTCTCGCTTTGATATACTTAACATGTTGCGTACGGTTGATCACTATACGCTTCTATACAGTGGAACATTATATTACCACTGCATAAGGTCGATGTGTCGACCACATACAGAGATCTTCATCAAAATGGCAATAACGAGAAGTTCTGCTACATATTAGATCGTTTCATCTCTCTGAGATAAAGATGAATAATAATGATCTTTGCACCTAATTTTTTCAGATTAGATGTTCATCATCACTGCTACCTATGTTGCAGGTCTAACATTCAAAATCTTTCATACATTCCAATTATTATTCAACCTTAATCCATTACGATTTGTACATCACTTGCACTTGGCCATCACAAATTTTCACGGCACAAAGCGCATCATGGAGAACGTGTTAAGATGACTCAGGTTTAGCTTCTAACCCCTCATTGCATGGGCTGGCGTTTTGACACATAACAAATTTTGCAGCACATAGAAATAATTGAGACAAGTGCATTTGTGCGGTTTGAATTGCTAATGAGACATACTATCCTTAAAATGAAAGTGCATGATCCGCGCTCAACGACACACCCCTCAAACGATCGAGTTTGGTTTGCATGCCATTATGATAAAGCAAGTGAAAAATTTTTCAATTTCCAAAAATAATTCAGTCAGCGGAAGGTTAATTTCACAAGAAAGGGCAGCTAATACGCAAGACCTAAGTTGGGGCCATAGGTCCCACAAACGTCACCTGCAGGGCAGTGGGTGTTGCGCAGTGTGGAAGGCGAACACTTCTGAGGCGTTGGTAGTGAACACGCAGCATCGCGTCATGCACTTGAACACGTCAGACGATTTGCGGCCGATGTACATGCGGAAGGCGTTCATCGTCTGGTACCTGCACACACGCATCCAGATTCGATACCTCTTATGGTCTTACAAAATAACATAATAATTTAAAGTTTCCAGGCAACAACAAATTGAGGAACGTATTTAAAGACTGGTGCTTGCACACATGCATGTTTTAATGATGCATCATACAGCAATATAAATATTCCTTGCTAAGCAGTTTTGCTCGATATTTGAAGTTGCTCAATGAGAAAAACTAAATGAACTCAAAATATGGTACAAATATTACGACTGTAAGCTTTTTCAAACGTCAAATTTCTAAATACTTGACATGCAGTTGAAGCTCCTGCATGGATGCAAAATGTTAAAAGCCAATTTATCAGCCTAAATCCTCTGGAAACTTTTCATTCATGCGCTGACTTATTTTGAAAAATCAATTTGTGTTACACCAACGTGAAATGATGTCGAAAATGCACAATTATTATAAGATTACCCTGTAGGGCTGTTCAAATTTACAATTTGAGACCTAAAAGAAACAAAATCTTGTCCTTTGAGCCAGAGAAAAACGAATAAAAATTTATAGGAGACTTAAAAAAACAAAAAATTCCCCTTCAAGTAAAAGAAAAACGCATAAGAGAGCGCAGCAGCACTTACTGCTTGAAGAGAAAACTGATGGGGACCGTGGGAGGATGTTTGGGGAGGAGAGCGTAGCCAGGAGGATGTTGTTCCTCCACTTCCCCCTCAATTAGCACCACATTTTTGATGTCAGCAGGAGGGGGGGCTCCATATGGGGATGGGGGAGGCGGGACACTTGCAGTGGTGGCAGTGTCAAAGCTGTGAGCAGAAGCTGTGCTGGAAATGGCGGGGGCGATGGAGGATGTGAGAGTTGAGCAAGACGCAGTCATAGGAAAAGATGGGGTAGTTGAGGAAATGACCGCGGTAGTAGAGGAAAGAGTTAAAAAATTGGTTGAATCAATAGAAGAAGTAGTAGTGGCAGTAGAGGAAGTGGTTGAGTCAACAGAAGTAATGGCGGTGGTAGTAGAGGAGATAGTGGCAGTACTAGAGAGATCGCAAGAATTTGTAGGATGGGTTGAGGATGGAGCCACGAGCTGCTGGGCTGATGCAGCAAGGGCTTCATTTGAGGTAAATCCAGAAGCAGTAGTAGCTTTTGTCGCTTCCATAGGGCAGGGAGCTGCTGAAGAGAATGAAACCATCATAATTAATGCTAGGAGAGCTACATCTCGATTTGCAAGTTCTTCCAATGTTAGCCATGATGTACTTCAAAAGTTCACAGTAATCACACTCTGGAGGAAAATATTTATGAGCCGAGCTCCTTAATTCTAAGCATCATCTAAATTTGTCTGAAAAATAAGAATACAGATGAAATAATTAGCCAAAATTAGGGATCACTAAGTCAAGAAAAATAAAATGAAAGCTAAGTAAACTTTATAAAAAACAATGCAGAGCTAATATTGAAACAACATTCCCAAGCAAATGTAGGCAATTCCTATGTCAAGGCAATTTATTGATATTTTCTCAAGCCAGCTCACATATCTTATGGAAATTTTCAGCCCTCTTAGAAGCATGTGTGCTACCAATGAGTTGATAAAATGAACGAAAGATATTCCTCTACTCTCTCATAGTCAAATAACTCCAGTAGCAAAATACCAGTTTTAAAATGAACATGTGTATGTATGGAGAAACAGCCCGTAAGCGAAGTGCAGGTAGCAAACCCAAAAGAAACACCATCACAGAGAAGAACTAAGGCACACAGAGAAGCACCAAAACAAACAAGATCTTACCTGGATTAGAAGTGCCAGGAGAGGGTGGAGGAAGAGCGTGCTTGGCTCGATAGTGGTTCGCAAGGTCATCAACGCACGACACCGTCTCACCACAGTTGTAATCGCATCTGTACTGGCTCACCTGTCAAATTGGGAAATCGTGTAAAAAAATGCGTGGGCGGGACAAGAGAGCGACGTGGGCGGGACAAGAGAGCAACGTGGGGGGGACAAGAGAGCAACGTGGGGGGGACAAGAGAGCAACGTGGGGGGGACAAGAGAGCAACGTGGGGGGGACAAGAGAGCGACGTGGGCGGGGACAAGAGAGCGACGTGGGCGGGGACAAGAGAGCAACGTGGGCGGGGACAAGAGAGCAACGTGGGCGGGGACAAGAGAGCAACGTGGGCGGGGACAAGAGAGCAACGTGGGCGGGGACAAGAGAGCGACGTGGGCGGGGACAAGAGAGCGACGTGGGCGGGGACAAGAGAGCGACGTGGGCGGGGACAAGAGAGCGACGTGGGCGGGGACAAGAGAGCGACGTGGGCGGGGACAAGAGAGCGACGTGGGCGGGGACAAGAGAGCGACGTGGGCGGGGACAAGAGAGCGACGGGGGCGGGGACAAGAGAGCGACGGGGGGGGGGACAAGAGAGCGACGTGGGCGGGACAAGAGAGCGACGTGGGCGGGACAAGAGAGCGACGTGGGCGGGACAAGAGAGCGACGTGGGCGGGACAAGAGAGCGACGTGGGCGGGACAAGAGAGCGACGTAGGCGGGACAAGAGAGCGACGTGGGCGGGACAAGAGAGCGACGTGGGCGGGGCAAGAGAGCAAGGTGGGCGGGGCAAGCGTAGTAAAGCGCTTACTTCTTGAACGTGAGAGTGGATGACAAAGAACAGGACAACCATGGCTTCACCGAGTTTGTTTAAGAAAGATAAAATAAGTATGAACGTCATAAACCGAACAAATATGAAGAGTGAACGATACTTACAAAACCATACAAGTAGTCATTATATTAGGAAAAGAAACACAAGTACGTTGGTCAGTATTCACAAGAAATCAAAGAAGTAAAAAGCTAGTAAGAATTAAAAAAATACTCGTAAGCTAAAAAATGTTTACGCTTTTATCTGAAATAGAATGATAATTTGCCTTTAGTACAAAACTGCTGAAGTATATGACTGCAAGAGCAGTAAGCAATTGGGTAACTAAATTTTTTCAGAAAACTCTCAAGCTTTTCTCTACGCTTTGAAATCTTTGCTATAGAACGGTATAAACCGCTTTTCACAAATGAGGCTCTCGCCTTATAAACGGCAAATCTTGAACGTTAAGGTAATAGTTGCATAGAGTACAATTGCCTGGTCTATAATTTATCCTGCTGGTTTTTGCCACTAATCAAAACGAAAGTTGGAGACCCGCACGCCGAAAACTTTTATCACAATGATAACGAAGCATGTACTCAAGTACTTGAACTCTACTTAGCAGTACGCCCGGACGGGAAACACCACAAACAAGTAACGACTTCCAAGCTTGTCCAACAGTACTGCTTTTGCCAGAAATGCAAATTTAAAACGAGTAAAATAAAATTTGCAACGAAAAGTACGCACCTGTGGGTGCGTCTGGTAGTGCACAATGAACTGCTCCTCCGACGGCGTTGCGTAAGAGCAGAAGTAAAAGGAGCAGCTGTAGAGTCCGTGCTCCTGCACCTGATGAGCCGTGAGCGAGGCCTGAGAGGCACAGCTGTAGCAGCAGTGAGGGTGCGGGCAGTGGCACGAGTTCGCAGAGCTTCCTCCCTGCACACGCCAGCGTACAGTGGTGCTTCGTCAGTAATGGTCTAACTCCCTTCTAGTTGTCTGGGCTTGTCATTGAATAAATCAACTGGCTAACAGGTGTCAATTTGATGAATATAATCTTACTTCCAGTTGTCTGGACTCGTCATTAAATAACTGGCCAACAGGTGTCGATTTGATGACTATAATCTCACTTCCAGTTGTCTGGACTCATTAAATAACTGGCCAACAGGTGTTGATTTGACGAATATAATCTCACTTCCAGTTGTCTGGACTCGTCACAGGGTAATAGTCGTGAATTTGACAACATCATCTTATGGAGTTTATAAAGATTAGGGAATCGGTACCACCACATAAAAAGTTGACAAAAGCGAGTACATAAATACAATACAACCAATATCATACGATGCAAGAAAGTTGAGATATAAAGTTCTCAAAATAAAGGTTCAATCACTTCATACTCTAATGTCTGCTTTCATTGCTTCTAGTTCATTAATAATCGATGATGCTACAAGTTTAAAACTAAAGTATATTATCAGATACCTAAAGTTTCTGCAACAATACTAAGACCAAAGCAGCATATTTTTGGCCAACAAGAACGTAAAACAAAAATTTTAAAACACAACTTAAACAATGAAAGAATGAGAAATTCATTAACACACTAGGAGTGGTAGTTCATGTGATGCCAATGAGCTGTAATTCAAGGTCATTAAATATGCGCAATATTCAAAAACAATTTTGAAGAATCAAGTAGTCCAAAAATACAACAGCACACACACACTAACCAGAGCTGAGGTGATTTGGGTGCCCCTTTCTGTGCCTTCTTCAGAGGGGATCTCTTCACAGGTTTTGGGAGGCACTTCGTCGTCTTTGACCCGCTCTTCACTTTCTTCTTCTTCCTCCCATTCCTGTTCTTCCTCTCCTTCCTCTTCATCAATTTCAAGTTGTTCCTCATCTTCATCTCCTTCTTCTTCTTCTTCTTCTCCTCCTCCTTCATCGTGTTCGTCAGTCTGATTTTCTTCACTTCCCTCACTTGCATAACCATCACCACCGTCATCATCATCGATACCACCATTGTCCTCTTCCAGCTTTCTACCAACAACGCAGGCTTGTGTGCGGTGCAAAGCACGAGTCAGTTTTGCAATGGTGCTACTTAGCTCAGTTCCTGGCCCTGCATTATCCTCGAGCAACTCTAAAAACGAGCTCGGGGAGCCAACCGCGTCCTCTCTTTCTGCAACTTCACTCTCTTCATCTGCATGCATGTCGCTTGGAAGCGCCTCCTGAGATGCAAGTTCAGAAGATGGTGCATCATCAGCAGGGCAAGACTCATTCAATGAGATATGATTTGAGCAAGCATTGTCTGTCCTAGATGAAGATGGCCCTGAACTGTCTTGTGTAACACTATGTCCCTCAGCACTACCTGATAGCCCTGTATCCCCATCACAGATTCCTGTTAAGCTTGGCAGTAACGGTTTTAAAGTCTGTGTTGACGCGACGGCATCGGCAACACTGCGTTCAATTGCAACGGTGGCTTCAAGTGCTGGCTGAGAAGCAGCAGAAAGCTCATCCTCGTCGTTCTCATCCGTTGATTTCCGCGCAAGCTTTTTCCTCAGAGATTCCAGCTTTGAGATATTCATTTTCATTTCTTCAACAGTTCGTGTTGTGTATATGTTTTGGGATATTCTCTCAACTAGTTTTTTGGCTTCAATTTCCTGCATGATTTCTGTGGCCTCATCTTCCTCTTCTTCACAAATGAACACCTTTTTAGCAATTGACTTGAGTTTTTTGCCTAGATTTTTACTTTTGTTCTTATCTTTAGTAGCTACGGTGCGTTTGAAACGTTCACCGTGCAAGGTGATGGAACGGAACATATTTGCCTTGACGATCTCAGCCTTGCCAGAATGCTTACTGGACGAGTGCGCTTCTACTTTTTGTAGCTGAATCTGAGTAAACAAGCAAAGTTTGCAGATATAGATGTAAGGCCACTCGTCTTCCATGATGGGGTCATCAACTGTAAACTTCTGGGCCATTTTCTTGTGTGATGTTTTGTGATGTTCTTGAATGCAATTCAGAGAGTAGGTCAAAAAGCCACACAGACCGCAGGTGTAGCGGTACTCGCCAGTATGGCTCGTAAAATGGTCGTAGGCTACCTTGAGGTCGTTGGTCATGTAGTGGCATAACCGGCAGTGATACATGGTGGGGAGAGATTTAGGGTAATGTTCAATATAATGGTAAAGTAAATCAAACCTGATGCTGGACACGTAGTCACAGCCTTCGTAGTTGCACAAAACGGCCTCCTCGAACTGAAGTCCATCAGGGACCCAGCTGAGATCGACATGTTCAGGTTCCTCGTTACTTTCCAGAACAAATGGACCGACTTTGTCACGGAAGACCACACTTATGTCTTCCTTCTTGAATTCACAAGTGATTTCTCGACCAGGATGATAATTTATGATGTGACTGACGTGCTGTCGCCCGACATAAGGGCAGAGTTCACACTGGAATAAGCCCACTACACCACCATCATCCCAGTTCACTACTTCTCGGCTTTCAGATTTTTCGAAAATAGAGCCTCTTGTCACCCTTCTCAACTTAGGGCTTCGGATGCTGGAACTGCCTGTCATTTTTTTACGACGCCGTGTTTTTACATCAGAGTCTGGAGTTTTAGAGTCCCGACCATCAAATGACACAACTGAGTTATCGTCAGCACAGCTTGATATGCTTGCAAGGCCCACGCTCACGTTATCTTCACTGTCGCTATCAGCAGCTGACTGCGTTTCTGAAGTCAATTGGGTAGGTACAGCATCAGTTGCTTCCACTGTATTTGCAGGATAACTAGTTTCCACTTCAGCACTGATGACTTTGCGAGTAGCAGGAGCAGATTCTTTAAATTTATCAAGAGGAAGAGGAGCTGACGTACTGTTGTCAACAGTAACACTTTTGGGTTTGATCTCTGAAGCTTTTTCTGTTTTGGCAAGTAAAGGTTTTGCTATAGAATTATCCTTAATGCTCTCTCCAATCACATTATTGGCAGTAGCAGCAACAGTAGTATGTGTGCTTTTTTCACCACTAGTGTTCAAGAGAGTAGTGACTTCTGTACCTGCCTTGTCATCCAGATCAGCAGTAGAAGAACCATCCAAGCTTTTACAACTCGGCACATAATTGACATCAGTTTTACTATGACTTACACTTTCGTTAGTTACAGTGCTCAGATTTGCAGATGCGCTCACTTTCACGTTTTTAGTGTTTGGAATCTCAACTCCAGATAATTCAGGATTGACGACTTTGTTCGTAGCACATTGCTTATCAATAGCAGAATCATTCGCAGGCCTCAGAGCAGAATTTTGTGGCTCTGCCTGTGGGCTGTCATGAGCACTTGAAGCAACACTCGCATGAGACGAATCAACAATTGGAGCAACAAGATTAACAGACGCAGGCTTGAAACCGCAGGTATCGTGGGGAGCAGAAGGTGAGCCAGCAACGGGAAAAGCTGATGGAGAACAGACAGAGGATAACAATGGAGTTGAACAGACAGGTAAAGTAGCTGCAGAAGAGGCCGACAACGGAGTATTAGAAACAGAGGCGGAGGAGTGAGATGCTAGCTTGAGAGGATGCACGTGTAAAGCTTCATCTGCAATGCGAGGGTCAGTGAGGGTGGCTGCAAAAGAAGACATATCAGGCAGATTGTTGAGAAGCACGTCATCATTGATGCTGGGGATGATCTGAGAGAGATCAGGCAAGTCATCATCACCAAGCGTGTTGCTACCAAAAATGTCTGTTTGTTGAGACAAATCTAGGTCTTCAGCTACAGCTGTGCTGTTGGCAGCAGCGTCATGGATAATCGTGGATGCTTCACTGCTGTTATTGACTGCGGGTACCGTAGTGCTGCTATTAGTCAACAGAGAGAGACCTTCAGAAACTGCCTGGCAAAGAACACTGCCCTGCGTGAGCGCTTCAGGCGACAGTGAAGAGGTTTGCATCACGGTAGCAGAGCTCACACTCGTCAAAGGTTCTGTTTGTATACCACCTCTATCATTAGAGCTCCTCCGAGTCTCGTCAACTTTTTGTTTTTTGAAGGGTTGTTTGTCTTCCAGGCACACTTCATCTACAGGACGCTTTTCAGCACACGTTTCCCGAAGCTCAGGCTCAGGCTTCTTGTTATTTTCCTCCTCGTCCGAGTCGCTGTCGATGATGATGCAGTCGCCAGACAAGTCGAGCTCACGTCCCTTGTTAGGCGGCTGATCTTTAAGGCCACTCTGCTCACCACTGCTGGCCTCTGTATCTTGCACTTCTGTGAAAACCAAATTTTAATCAATTTTTTCAAGTGTTTTTGATTCCACGATATAACTATTGATTTATTCCCACGTGTTTAGCCTAGTCAACAGAAGCATAGGTAAGACATAAAATAAAATAAGACACTTGTTGGAAACCGAAGTAGTACCTATCTAGAAAAGGAGAAGTAAACTTTAACAAGCCTGATTAATTTCAAGACGAAAGAATAACTACTTTTTTATTCATGTTTGCTACTAAACACCTCATACATATTTACAGCATCCTAAGGATCAACTTCAACAACTACATACACCATGTCAAGCACCACTAAACGCTGAAGGGCACGACCCATGATCAGTCAAATAGCTTTAGAAAAAAGGTTTTTCATTCAATTTTTTCAGGTCTAGCCAACACGCACACGTAAATACCTTGCACACTATTTCTCATTGTGCTAATGCAAAAATTATTCATTTTGCAGTGGCGCGCAAAACGACTCCCTCCCGATTCATCAAGCATGGTACTCCATTATGCTTTATCAAGTAAAGATTCACAATCCCCTTCGTTCAATTTGCATTCATGCAAACTACACTTGCGATCAAGTTGACGAGCAATTTTTGGAGTTAAGGCA
This sequence comes from Morinoia aosen, assembly GCA_030386875.1. Taxonomy (NCBI): domain Eukaryota; kingdom Metazoa; phylum Arthropoda; class Malacostraca; order Amphipoda; family Talitridae; genus Morinoia; species Morinoia aosen. The sequence continues at coordinate 74,812,631 of CM059579.1, forward strand.
CGAGTGGAAACTTTCTTTTTATCCCGACTCGTTTCTTTCCAAGTAGAAAACACTGAATTTTTTTGTTGAAGTCCATTATTTGAATGGTAGCTCCCAGTATTGAAGACACCAGAGGTAGTATCACATCAACCTGTGCTTGCATTATAAACGCACTATCACTTGTTTCCAAAAGATAAAAACTTTCCCCTTCCACATCGAAGGGTAAAAAAAAACGGCAGAAAAAGTAGGCAAGTAAATTTGCGCATGCAAGTTGAAGGGAAGTTCAATCAGTCGGAAGTAGAACCAACAAATTCAGGAAAATAGGCTCTAAGCAAATCATTTCTAAGGTTGTCTAGACCAGTAGAACACAGCTTACCTTTATTTTCCTCATCATCATCGTCGTCGTCATCTACTATGATGGCGCCTTGATTATCTGAATGGTTTGATACCGAGTCCTCGGCATCGGCAGGGCTGTCTTCCACATCGTCATCCAGCTCTATAACATCAGTCACGGCACTGGTCGAAGATTCGTCGCTTCTCATAGCATTAGAACTCTGGTCAGCACCAACAGCAGTTGCAGACCCGACTGCTTCAACAGCCTTGTCACCCCCGCCATCGCTATCTGACTCAACATCCACAACTTCCAACTCATTTGAGCCTTGCGAAGAATCTACTACAACGTCTAACGTTGCCTTGGTTTTTATTTGACTTCCAGCACCAGGTTCCTGATTCTTCTGAGTGTCGCCTGCATGGACGTGCGGCTCGTCATCTGAAATTGTCGAATCGGCAACCATGACAACAGCAGAAGCTTTGCTGTCACAACCCGTCCCCAATGTCTTAGAAGTAGCAACATTGCTTTCACTACCACTTTCGCCTTTTTTATTTGTACCTATTTCCCGTAGGAGATTCTTAATATCCTGAACCTTACTTAGAGTCTCTGAGTGAGGTTCGTGAGATACTGAAGATGTTCGTGTTGGAGTTTCACAGTGAGACAGTGTTGACAATTCAGCTGGTTCTTTGGTCACAGAAGCATCCAAATCAATGACCAATGAATCATGGTCACTACAGTCAGATCTATCAGAAAAAGTACGTTCATACCTATCAGGCTTGTGTTCGTCAGACTGCCCTGAAACTGCCACATTCTCTTCATATGCAGAACTCGTCTCAGATGAAATTTTTTCCACAGTTTCATTTGGAGTAGCTTCACTAGGGGTCGCTTTTGACGGCTGCCGTGACCGACGACAATATCGAGATTTTTCATCGTATAACGATTCCACGTACTTCAGAGGAGTAGGAATGGAAACCTTTAACTTGTCCTTTTCAATCAAAACTTTTTCTACAACCTCTTGCGTTTTCCTCGTCATTTTCAAGTAGAGATCCTCCGTACAAAGCTTTCCTCTTCTTCGTTTCATCTTCTTTGATGACTTCAAGTTTAAAGACTTGTCTAGTTTAGGCGAATGCGAGTGATTTTGCGTCCCCGCCAAAGTAAGTGTTTGTTCTTTTCTTTCGTCACCTAATTCTGGTAAGTCAGCCTCTTCTTGCTCGTCGCTATGATCAGGCTCACTCATCATAAAATCTGGACCTTCCTCAAAGTCAAGGTTATCTTCTCTGTCAGATAAAACATCATCATGGATAACAGAACTAGACTGAAGTGCCTCAGGAAATTCAAAATCGTTTTTCTTCTGATTTTGATGTGCATCGGTTGATTCATGCACAGGTGACACAGGCACATCAGCGCTTGCGGCAGAATCTGACATATTACCACAACTTTCGTTGACGGGAGACTGCACCGTTTTGGAGCGATCGGAAGAAGCCAATGGCACTTCTTCATCACTAGAATCCGACATGCAAGGACTTATGATCTTTTTGAAGCGACGATTCTTCTTTGACGTCTTGGGAATGTCTGCGTTTGAAGTATTCTCACTGTCCTTAGCCCGTCTGGAATCCCTAGCCTTACTCGCACCAACAATTGGTGATTTGCTTCTTGCATTTTCATCAGTGACAGATGAGTTTTCTACCGACGCCTTTTCACTTGTAGGTTCGTCCTTCTCTTCACTATTTGAAACACCTCTTTGAGGCTCCTTGCCTTCAGCTGGAATGGCATGACTTGCAGTCATTTTTTGCTGGGCTTTCTTTGGATTATAGAAAGGATTACAATTACCAGCTGGTAAAGCAGGAATGCCTAGTCGCCTCTCTCTATCGTAGTTCCGAGAGCCGTAGGAGTTTTTGGCCTTCCTGAAGAAGCCAGCAGAGATTACCCCTAATGATATTTGGAAGCCATGCATTATGTAACCGTTCAATTTCTTCAAGGATTCAGCAGCAGATTCGTGACTCGGAAATTGAATGTAAGCACTGCCGGTGCAGTTAAATCCACCATCAGACTCGATAACAACATCCTTCAAAATGTAATCTTGGAAGAACTTGTACACGTGCATGGAATTGACAAATTGGGGCAGTCCCTTCATGATGAGGCACGTAAAACTATCCGAGATGAGATCAATGGGACTTTTGACGGGTTCTGGCGCTCCAGTCATGGGTGGTGGAGGGGTGGGTGACTGGGGCTGAGGGTACGCCATATGCATGGAGTTGTACATGCCGAGGTAGCCAGGGTGAGGGGTGCCATATGGGGGACACATGCCAGGCCCCATCCTCGCACGGGGTTGTGCCATCCTCATCGAGTTGGGGAAGGGCTCAGAACTAACTGGTCTCGGGCCTGGCATAGTTGGAGGGTGACGGACTAAACTTCTCGGGTCACGAGACAACGACCTCGGATCATAAGAAGGGGATGGTACACTCCCAGGAGGGGGCTTGCTTGGGGCATGGAAGCCGTGGGGAGGTTGTCTTGCGGTGGAATGATATGGAGACTGTTGAGGCATTCCTGAGTAATGCTGGCTCGGCTGTCGTCCATCTATAATCCTTGGATCTCTACATTGCTGCATTGCATTGCTGTTCGGCCGAATTTGAGAGGCATTAGAGCTATATGGAGTAGGAAGCAGCATGGGAGAATGTGTTCTACCTGGAACTGCATAAGGGATATCTTCAGTGAATATTTCCTCAGTCACAGGACTATTAGCTTTATCAGCATCCTCTCTGGCCTTTGAATGTGAAGTACTCATGGTTTCTGGAATGAGCTCATCCAAAATACAGGATGCTTGAGCACGTTTTTTGGCACGGCGTCGCCTGTATTCTTCAATGTTGAGAGCACTACTCTGACTTTTAGAGCCAGTTTTTACTTTACTGGCGTCCGACACTGAATTGGGGCGAGTGAGATTCTCTTGCCGAATATTACTTCCATCCTTGCTGGTAGATTTCAAAGTACTTTCAAATGCAGGTGGTGAAATTTCACTACCATGTCTATTAGATGACTTCTGGCTTTTTACAGGACTTCCTTCCAGTGCTGAGCTAATTAAACTAGAAGATAAAGGGGGAGGCTTTGGGATGCTTGGAGGAACAAGAAGATCTGTAGTGAAATTTTTCTTCTTTTCACCAATGGAAAGCTTAGAAGCAGGCCCTATAAAATCTTCATACCTGTAAGTATCCCCACGCTTGGTATTCTGAGTAAAATCCCGAGAAAAATGATCAGTTTCAGTTTGGTTACCTTTAAGAGCATCCCTTCTAGGCTCCTGTGGACACTTCCAATACGGAGAAGAGGAAACTTTCTCGACAGGAATTGTTTTAGGTGGAGGTGTTTCTGGAGGACTAAAGGAACACATATCATCTGGTTCTGGAGAGTCAGGAGTGTCATCAGGAGTAAACGAAGGAGACATCCTCCTTGAAGGAGGTTGGATGCTATTTAGAGGGTCTTTAGGAGCATTTGAGCTATGAATACCACCACGGGGATGTTCGGGAAGTGCGCTCAAGGGAGACCTCATGGAAGAGGAGCGCGACAAAGGTCGGTCCATCTCCTTGAAGCTATGATTGGGTCTTTTTGAATAAAAGTCAGAAGATTGATCTAATGCATCACGACTCCTCGGTGTGTTCATTTCTCTCTGATTGCGTTGTGATAAACCAAGCTGTGTCCTATCAGGCCTGTCTTGTAATGCATGGTATCTCGGAGAATCTCTAGGAGAATGACTATGTAATCTGTTAGAAGAGTGCCCACCCTTCTCAGCACTATCCACACTAGATCCATCAGAAATATTCAAAGAGCGTGAATGAGACCGACTTTCAATGGATCTGGAAGACTCGGGAGAAGATGTCAATTCATTTCCACAATTTTTCAAGAGCTCAGACAATTCAGGTGGCAAGACAATTTTGCTGGGGCGATTCTCAGAACTCTTAGGTTTGAGCCCAAATATCTTCTGTAGTTTCTCTCGAGAAGATTGGAGCTGCGCATTCTGCGAAGATGAGTTTGTTTCTTGGGAAGTACTAGAGGAAGTAGATGGTAATCTTTCTTGAGAGAAACTTTTATTGGCGCGAGAAGATGGAATTCGCCCCTCTTTTTGATCCCAGCGACTGAGACGACCACTCGCAGTCGCAGCTGAGTTTGTACTGACTGATGGAGGCATTGGCAAGTCTAATAAACTCCGACGTGACTGCTGCTGCTCGTGATGATGGTGCTGCCGCTCTTTGCTGGAATGAAATGACTCAGATCTGTTGTTAGAAGAATGGGCAGCACCAGATGAGGACGAGGGTGTTGATGAACGAGGCGCATGGAAGTCAGGTCCTGCATCAAAAAGAACTCCCGTGTTGTATACGGGTCGAGAAACATCACTGCTCAAGCTATCCAGTGGATGTTCTCGTTTCATTTGCACATCTTTTGAGGTAGAACTATGAAATGATGAAGGGTGCTTTGACAACAAAGTTTCATCTCTACTTCTGTCCCCTGTTGTTCGCCCTGAAGAATGAGCTCCTCGCTTAAAATCCTGACCATAAGGAGGGAAAGAATCGTCTCCAAAGAGAGCCCGCATTTTCTCTTTAGCATTGATGGGAGTTTTGTTGGAACTCAACTGTACATTCTGCATGCTAACATCAAGAGATTGTCTGTTAGAATGCGTTCCTTCATGAGCTCTGCCTTGAGACACGGAAGTTGGCGTATCTCTATTAATACCTCCTTTAGTACCAGCACTGTGGCTGCTTCTTATGCTGGTGGAGTTAAAAGCCTGACTTGGATGCGAGTCTTCCCTTCTGTTGGAGGCGCGAGGAGAAGCGCTGGGGCTCGCAGACGAGCGTTGATGCTTGCTCATGATGCCCAGCATTGAGCTAAGCTGAGGGTCCTCATCTCCACACACTGCTCTCAGCGACATCTCTAAAGCCATGCTGCCGCGTGGGGTCAAATCCTGGGCAGGGTTTCTGCTTCTTGCTGAATCATGCAAGGAACTTGAGTTTCTACTTTGTAGCGAGTCTCGAGTGGAATTTTTGCTCAAATTGGCTTCCTGAAATGAATTTCTGCTGTGAACAGAGCCCTGTAATGGACTTTTGCTTTGACCAGGCTCTTGAGAGGATTTTTTCCGAGGAGACCCCTGCATTGAAGGGCTAAAGCCTCTCCCTCTGTTTGCCACAGATGGAGAGGAGCAGCTTTTCTGGCCATCTCCTTCAGGTTTTTTGCTGCTGCTTGGATTCTGAAATATAACATCATAACATGTTAAGCCAAAAACAGATAAACGAAGTACCAAATACATAAAAAAATGAGCAATTCAGGGTCAAATCACGTGATTTGTGATTCTTATATCAACTTTGCTCAGTAGCTTGGAACAATGCAGCTTTAAGTGATTTTTCTACACTACCTAAACAGATTTATTGCAGCCCTTAGATTGCGTTGTGCACTTGGGATGCGCCTGTTAACTTAGCAGTGCCTTGCTTCCCTTGCAGTTACCAGACTGAGAAAAAGCCCTGTAGGTAAAGTGTCCACTACTAAAACAAACTTCTGGCGAGTGATTTCAAAACCAGCAAATGTAAAACTCTTCCACTTGCACCTACATTACGGGACACTGAAAGTTATTACACTGATGGAACTTTTATCCCCTTGAATATCGATTGCATTGATCTTCACTAATGGATTTACTGCCGGATTAGTTACACAACGTAAGACTAAGCTGAAATCTACTAAACGAGCACTGTGAAGTTTAATTATTTAGGTGCATTAAAAGGCACAAAACATGCAGTCAAAAAAATTTATGCCAGAATTTACAATAATTATTTACAAACTTACTGAGCAATATCATTCAAATGGTACACAAAATGCATAAAATCTAAAACTTCTGGTGATCAATTGAGGGAAGATGGGATTTATCTTGTATCATTGTAAGTAACTACTCCCACACAAACTGCTAATAATTAAGGTACCATAACCTCCATCCATTGAGAAATACTCCAGTACTAAACATTAAACCAAGTAGGGTTAAAGGAATTTTTTTTTTTAAATATTCAATGAAAAAAAAAATGATATGAAATTAAATTGGAAACATGACGTACATTAACAAACAATAGTTAACATCAAAGCAATGAAGACCCTTGAAAAAACTTCCAGGTGAGCCTCTGAAAAAATTTTCCCCTCAAGCCTAATAAGGAAAATTGGTTTGATGAATACATTTTAAACCTGACCACCGAGTGACAATTTCAAGACAAAAATCCAAGCATTAAGGAATGAAAAACATTTCCATTGCCTTCCAGAGCAAGAAAAGTAGGCCACTTACAGTATTGTTACATAGTTACACAACAAATCTCAAGCATGTTTCTGATGCGATTCCTGCAACAGAAAAGGGGGTAAGCAACTTACAGTTATGTGCTTCTGGTAAATTCCCTGCAGCAGCTTGATCACAGGCTCCATTGTGGCAATCTTGCAGCTGTAGGCAGAGGAATGCATAAAACTTGAATTAGTTGTAGAAAACCTCATCAAAAAGTTAATGTAGTTGATATTCTATTCTAGGACACGAAGAGATGTTACTCCCTTCTTGTCCTGTATTCCAATTATCCTAACATTTAAAGTGTCTTATGTCCAATGTTCATAAGCAACAAAAACTAAGCTCTTGGCTCCAATTAGCACTTTCATTAGGAAAAGTTAATGACTAATATTGAAAAGCAATATGTAAAGATTAGCAACTACTCACTTCTTTGCATCTTGTGCTACAATAAACTTCTTTAGCAGTCTCATTTTCTGAAGCTGCTCTGAGACTCCCGGCCCTCCCTTCACGTCGAGCTTCGAGATGATGCTTTCCACGAAGGGCAGGTAGCCGCGCAGCTGCTGCAGCTTGGCCAGCGCTGCTGCAGCCCCAGCATCTTTAGTTGGGCCTGTATGCATTATGCAATGTAGGTATGGCATCATACATGTGTTTAGAATGAATTATATTTACTGTTGGGGTAGTATGCAAGGCAGGAGTGGCACCATAAGTGTTTAGAATAAATGATATCTACTGTTAGGGTTATGTGCAAGGTAGGAATAGCATCATACATGTGTTAAGAAGATTTCCAAGAAACTTTTAATATTTCTCCCTTACTGATGCTTCAATATGCAATATATCAAAACTACAGATCTTTTCACAGGAAAATGAAATGAAGAAAACTAAATAAGATTTGATGAAAACACAGAATAAATTTATACTTCATACCATTGCAGTTACTTTATTTATGTGAATCAAATCATTCTAAATAATTTTCATACTTCAGTCTCCAGATCATTACTGCTGAAATTTTTGTAGAACAATAAATGAAAAAACAAGGAAAAGGCATACAATTTTATAGCACCTTGACTAAGATAAGTTTTTGCTTACCACTTTGAGACATTTTCTTAATGAAGTGCAGGATTATTGGACCATGTAGTGCAAGGTTAAACCTGAAAAAGAAAGTATTTAAGTATGCTAAAGAGGGAAGTTAACAATACAAGTTGGTTATACATTCACAACACTTATCAAGTAGCAAGAACATAAAATAATACAAAATTGGTAGCGCTGGAACCAAGAACTATAGAGATACAGTTTAATGGCTATCAATTGATTAATTGCTACTCTTCCAACATCAACCTGTCATTTCTAGAATATTAAATAATTAACTAAAATGCTAATCAAAATAGTGTGAACCAACGACTAGAATCTGGACCCTTAACTTTACAATAGAAAAAAATGTCAGGTTTAATTATATTTTCACATGTCTTTACAACAAACTTCTCGTGAAAGTGAGTCAAAAGTTATAAGAGTTCCGTTACAAAAACCACTTAAACACTGGAATTAAATCATTAAATAAATTTGATTTTTAAGTACATGAAAAGAGCTACAGTGTACAAAATGTTACAAACATGATTTTAAATGAGTACAAGAATCATAAAGGTTGAAATAGCGTGAAGCCTATAGTAGGTGAATATTTTTCCAAGTACAAAATGTACAAATTCATAGAAGCATTGTATTTACAGAGGCTGGTGGTTAATAGATTTGAAGACTAAGCAGCTTGGGCATTTTTGTGAAATGACAATTTGCTGTCAACTAGGTATGGAAGTTAAATACATTCAATTTTTGCTCAATAAATAAATGTCCATACCTTATTACAGTAAAAATTGCTATGTTAGAATAAACATATAAACACTTACCTAAAATCATTTTAAGGCAGAAATAACAAATAGGTGAATATTGGAACTAATTTTTCCACTTTCATCTGCATATCTAATATCTGGTTTGCTTCTCTGAGGAATATAAAGGTGAAAAATAGTAAATTACACAAGAAGACATTTTTTTTCAATTTGTTAATCATTGAAATGGCAAAAACCCATAATAAAAAACACTACTTTTCATATATCTTGTAGTTGGATTTGACATAGAATTATTAAAAGTAAAACCTTCACTTTTCATAGGATTACAATTGCATGAATTTGGGTATTTCTTAAAGTATTCTCCATTCACATGTAATTTCATGCTCAACAAATAATAAATTCTGGAAAATCATTAAATAGCTAATCCACTAATTAAAACTCTAAGAACTCAAGAATCCTTACTACTACTTTTACCTTTTTCAGCTTACTTGCTACTAAATTCAATTCTGAGCTCTGATTAAAGTCACTCTTTGACTTTATTTAGAAGACTTTCTCCCACTATAATACATGATCAAAAAAAACCATGCCACAACAACCAAAAATTCTGAAAATTGAAGCAAAATTCAGGGAAGGAAGATGAACTATTAACATTTAAAAGAATTAAAAGATTAATTAACCACCAGCATGTACATTGTTAGTCTAATATCCAACAGGCAATAATATTAGCATTGTGGGCCAAATGAGCTAAATAACTTTTATGATAACCTATCAATAGATGAATAAATTCTGCAGGTAACTGTGGTAAATTACTTACTGTACTTATGTTTTTTAGAACTGGATAAGCATATGAGCTGCCAAATATGAGCCAATTATGCTGATACCAAGATGAGAAAAAGTATAGTTTGATATTCCAGTCAACATTCATTTTCATCATTCACTCCAGTGTTTTTAATGGTAGCTTTATAGATAGAGATTTCTTTTTCCCATATTTAGGATGAACAATCAGGAACAATAAGTTGTTTGATTCTTTTATTAGTTTGATTCAAATATTTATCTTATTATTAAATTTGAATTTTTCCAGTGATTTGAGAGCCTGCACATTTTGAGCCTCCTTTTAAAGGTAGAGTATGTGATGCACTACAAATTTTATCAGATATGGAATTTTAGAATTTTATGCAAAAAAAAAATTCTTTGAGATCAGATTTTTGCAACAAAGAAGTATTAAATTATTGCTGTTTCTCATTAAGCACCCCTGGAGTCAGTTTGACATAGAAAGAGAATATTTTTGTTGGTATATGATATTTGAGCTGATAGGTCGATTTTTCGGAAATCTTATTTTCAAAATGAAAAGGAGAACCAAGGCGTATATAAACATTTTTACTTGTAAACGTTTCGGAAAATCTGGTTTCCATCATCAGTACTGAAAATTAAGTAACAGATAAAAAATGAAATTAGATGTCTACTACAATAAGAGAACTTTTAGTAACCTCAATAAACATGAAAAATAAAATGCAAGTATAAACAAAAAAGGGGGACTGCTAAAAACTATAATCGCACACCTACACCCACACACACTCACACACCCACACGGACACTAAAAACTATAGGCATACCTAAGCTGTTGGGGCAATGTGTAATTTTGCGGCACTTTGATCATTATTTAATTTCGGTTTAACTGTATATATGAATAGTGATTCTAAAACTCTCAGATTGTGTTCCCTATTAGTTGTAGCAAGAGTTGAAAAATTTGATGTTTTAAATGGATGGTCGCACTTAAAACAATGGTCTCGGATTGCAGACTGAGAAGGGCAGGCGTATGGACGACCTGTACGGTGAGATATACCTGAGTGTTGGCTGTGGCGAATAAACTGTTGGAGCATTGTGCTACCAACATACGATTGCATGCAACAATCACATTCATACAGATACACACAACCACTTCGCAGGCATTCATTCACACGTTCCTTCCTATGAAAAAATGAGGCTATTTTAAAATTGTTCCTATAAAATACACGGACGTCAATAGAGATAAAATATGTATGCACCAACGACATGAGTTCTTTCTTCAGTATTCAAATAGCCAAGATATGGTAAGTTGACAAATACTTTTTCTTTTGCAGCCGTCAGAGTTAAAGGAGGAGAAGAAAGTTTTTTATCTAAAAATGTTTTTACAATCCTATCAATCAGGTAAATTGGGTATTTGTTTTTAAGAAACATTCGGCGCAAGAATTCAACTTCTTCATGAAAAATTTGATACGAGCTAGAAATATTATATGCTCTGTGCAAGAGCGTATTTACACATGATTTCACATATCCCTTGTAAATACAACTAAAATAATTCGTTGCTAGGCCCGTAAATGTGGGTTTTCTGTAAACCGATGTTAGCAACGTAGAATTATTTTTTTGAATTAACACGTCTAAAAAAGGTAATTGGTTATTGTGCTCCATTTCCATTGTGAACTTGATATTAGAGTGAAAATTATTAATGTAATGAAAAAACATCTCAGCCTGATCATGGGAATCAAAAAGTGCAAAGGTGTCATCCAGATATCGTCTGTAGAATTTGGGCTTGAATTCAGGCGGGCATTGCTCTAAAAAAATTTTTCCAGACTAGCTAAAAAGGAATTCGCAATTAAAGGCAAAAGGCTTGAGCCCATTGCCAACCCGTCAATTTGCTGATAAACCTTATCGTTGAACAAGAAGTAGGAGTCTTTCAAAGCGATTACTAGAAGTCGTTTAAGTTCTACCTTATCATAATTAAGAATTTGCTCCCCCTTCTGGTAAATGCTGTCAATTAGAACCTTAATTGATTCGTCCAGAGGGACATTGGTGTACAGCGATTCAATGTCATAACTACACAAACATTTTATCCATATTCTCAATAGCAGACAGGTCACATACAAATTGATAAGAATATTCTACCATGAATTTGCTATTACAGTAAGGTGTTAATAACGGCACAAGAATGCTACAGAGTTTAGAATTATGCGTACTACATGCAGATAAAATGGGCCTAATGGGCACGCCAGGCTTATGTATTTTAGGAAGACCGTATAAAACCCGCCTGAATTCAAGCCCAAATTCTACAGACGATATCTGGATGACACCTTTGCACTTTTTGATTCCCATGATCAGGCAGAGATCTTTTTTCATTACATTAATAATTTTCACTCTAATATCAAGTTCACAATGGAAATGGAGCACAATAACCAATTACCTTTTTTAGACATGTTAATTCAAAAAAATGATTCTACGTTGCTAACATCGGTTTACAGAAAGCCCACATTTACGGGCCTAGCAACGAATTATTTTAGTTGCATTAACAAGGGATATGTGAAATCATGTGTAAATACGCTCTTGCACAGAGCATATAATATTTCTAGCTCGTATCAAATTTTTCATGAAGAAGTTAAATTCTTGCACCGAATGTTTCTTAAAAACAAATACCCAATTTACCTGATTGATAGGATTGTAAAAACATTTTTAGATAAAAAACTTTCTTCTCCTCCTTTAACTCTGACGGCTGCAAAAGAAAAAGTATTTGTCAACTTACCTTACCACGGCTATTTGAATACTGAACTGAAGAAAGAACTCATGTCGTTGGTGCATACATATTTTATCTCTATTGACGTCCGTGTATTTTATAGGAACAATTTTAAAGTAGCCTCATTTTTTCATAGAAAGGAACGTGTGAATGAATGCCTGCAAAGTGGTTGTGTGTATCTGTATGAATGTGATTGTTGCATGCAATCGTCTGTTGATAGCACAATGCTCCAACAGTTTATTCGCCACAGCCAACACTCAGGTATATCTCACCGTACAGGTCGTCCATACGCCTGCCCTTCTCAGTCTGCAATCCGAGACCATTGTTTTAAGTGCGACCATATATTTAAAACATCAAATTTTTCAACTCTTGCTACAACTAATAGGGAACACGATCTGAGAGTTTTAGAATCACTATTCATATATACAGTTAAACCGAAATTGAATAATGATCAAAGTGCCGCAAAATTAGACATTGCCCCAACAGCTTAGGTATGCCTATAGTTTTTAGTGTCCGTGTGGGTGTGTGAGTGTGAGTGGGTGTAGGTGTGCGATTATAGTTTTTAGCAGTCCCCCTTTTTTGTTTATACTTGCATTTTATTTTTCATGTTTATTGAGGTTACTAGAAGTTCTCTTATTGTAGTAGACATCTTATTTCATTTTTTATCTGTTGCTTCATTTTCAGTACTGATGATGGAAACCAGATTTTCCGAAACGTTTACAAGTAAAAATGTTTATATACGCCTTGGTTCTCCTTTTCATTTTATATGATATTTTTACCATAGAAGTTCCAAAATAAAATACTTAGTAACTAACTTAGATAGTTTTAGAATTTTCAATTAATCTGTTTGAGAATTGCATATGAACAGGTACTTTTATCAGCAAACTACTAGTGGCTATATTTAGCACACAGAAACTTGAAAAAATAGAAACTTGAAAAATTTTAAATAATTTGAATTTCTAATTGTTAGTATATCAGATTAACTTTAAAACATAGAAGTAATGGTAAATCTGAAGGATAAGTCAGTTATCAATTTTGTAAATTTTGATGCCTTAGCATAGTTAATTAGATCGAAATAAACAAGTTTTCTTCTATGCACTTTCAGTGTCAAATGAGTATTTTATTAGTTATAGCGGTAAATGACTCACCGCAACTCCAGTGTTTGAAGCGGCAAGTTATTCAAGGAGCACGTCGGACAGCAACACTGCAATGCGTACTCGCTTCCAGCGCAATCGCCATCAAAGACGAAACCAAACCTACCGCTATACCTCGCTAAATACTCATTTGATGAAAAAAGTGTATAGAAGAAAAGTTGTTGATTTCTATGTTATTACCATGATTCAAGCAACAAAAATTTGAAAATCGATGAGTAGCTGTTTATTCGAGCGCATTCGTCATCAAAGACGAAACTAAACTTACCACTATAATTCGTAAAATACTCATTTGAGACGGAAAGTGCATAGAAGAAAACTTGTTTATTTTGATTCAATTAATTAGGTTCAGGCACCAAAAAGTGGAAAATCGACAACTGACATATCCTTCAGATTTACCGAAGTAATTTACTCACAATCAATAATAATATTCTATTACTTGAATTCCAAGAGTTCCCAAATAATTTTTGCATTGAGATTTTTCAACTGAAAAAATGCAAGTTTTGTATAGTTTAATTTTTGAAAGCTATTGTTTTTAAGTTTTCATGAAAGCCCTGGAACGGCCTTCAAGGTTAGGTTAACATCGGCATCTTTGGGATGCTTTATTTCCAATCAAGCCTGATACATATGATCTTAGCATTGGTTTCTCAAATGTCTTATAACTAACTATATATAGGACACCATGACGGTTCCCCCGTAAAGCCGGTACCCATTGCCAACACCTGGGTTGAGTGGGGTATTGTGCTTGAGCTTTCACTTATACTCAACGGGGAAAATCTCCGCGCCAGCGCCGGGATACAAACCCGCAACTCCAACATACAAGCCTGATCCCTTAACCACTGTACTACGGAGAGCACAATGGAAAGCATGTCCTATTCTTGGGGTAGTAGGGAGTTCAAATACTTAGCTGCTTTTTAAAAGTAAATTATTCCAGCAATATTATTAAGTTTCAGTATATTGTTGGAATAATTTACTTTCAAAAAGCAGCTAAGGATTTGAACTCCCTACAACCCCAAGAAAAGGACATGCTTTCCTTTGAAAGCCATTCCAGGGCTTTCATGAAAACTTAAAAACAATAGCTTTAAAAAATTAAAAATATAATAGTAAGGCTATACAATACCATACTTAATGATGAACTTGCACAATGCATAGCAAACAAAAAAAAACACAAGCACTCAAATTAGTGTCCCATGAGCACCTAAATTAACAGTGTGAGGTGGCATACTAATGTGCTGTAAACTTACTATGATTAAATGACACAATTATGAACATCACTAGTACCTAGATTGTGAATTTTAGAATTTTATATAACATAATCGGTATGCTATCAACTTGGGGATGAGTGGTAGAAATTATCTTAGGCAGAGAAATATTAAATATTGATCTAATTGTCAACAATGGCATTGAGAATTATTTATGATTACAAAAATGCAAAAAACACTTTTCCATAGCAGTAAACAAGAGGCTTCAGTAGTAGTAGTAGTTAGAAGATAACTTTTCATACAATGAATTTGTTTTCAAATTTTATTATATACTTTCTATCAAAATTACACTATTTAAACATTAATTATGTTTTAAAGGAATAACCTTATTACCAACACATACAAGTCAGATTTTTTAATTTAAAATAACCTACAAGCAAAAAATTATGAATAATGATAATTCTTACATTGTTGGGAAAATCATTTTTCAAAATTAAGTGACAGAATCACACATTTCATGACAAAATGGCTTGAAACTTTTTCTAAAACAACAGCTATAAAAATTCAAATTCAATCAGTAGCAATATTAGTATATTCTTTTCTCCTCGGCTAGTAAATTGGAGTTTCCCCATGATGTTTTTACTTGGCTATTGTCATGATGAAGCTCGACAACAAATAAGTTGAATTAACCGTTAACACGCGATTATCAAACATGAACATGTACGTACATATATCAAAAACCACACACAACATGCATTTTAAATAAGAGTACAACGAGCACAGCATCTTGTAACCAAGCTGGTAGTGCGAATTTTCTTTAGAAAAATGCACTGATTCAAGCAGCATAAAGCGTAGCTGTCACGGGGTATCGTGTATTAATTTTAAAACGAGCGTTTTTTTTCACATATAAGCTGTATTTGAAGTCACAAACCCAAGCAACAACAAAAAGTAATTTAATGTAAATCAAATACTTAACTAACAACGAAAATTACTTGTTGATTCATTATCTACTATAAATAGCTCAACAGCGGGTCACAATTAACCGAACAGAATATCTACGACACATCCAGCCATCTTTGTTGAGCGTCTAAACGACGAAAATTTCTTTCCTGTACAGCTAACCTTAGATTTATATATAAAAATCAATGAAAGCATGTATTAAATAAAACATTTTCTAAATCTGGGGGATGTTCGATACAACTTTCTGGCCTTAATAACTACACTAAACTGAAAAATTGGTGCGAAACGGACCGAACAGCGCACACTAGGACGACAATGAACTAATGATTCTCGCTTTACTCACCAGAGCGACTTACGGTTTCTCAAATGCCATTGGTTACTTGAACGCTTTCTCAAAAAACCCAAAATATAATAATTTCCAAAGAATCAAGCATAATTGAAATATCTTATTTTAGTTTTCATTGCTGCAATACTGCTGCTGGAATATGGGACTGTTTATTCAAATTCAAATGTTGATAGTGTTACACATTCTGTTGCTCACAAGTTACAGCCATTTCATGAGTCCATTTGGCGGCAGGCTGCGGTTGGGTGAGGATGTACGCAGTAGCAGCTATGAAAATGCTATGCCATCAAATGATGTATGTTGTACGATATATTTAAGCTAGTTTTGCTGTTGTGGCTTAATATCTTGCTTTCTTTTTTATGACTGCTATTTAATAATATTTTTTGTTCTCTCATTTTATTAGACCTCATTTTCCTCTGCTGACAAAGAAACTTGTTTAACTGACAAACTTCTAAAGCACACCTGGGAACAACTCACGTTTTTTACTATGGTACACGTGTTCTTAACTCCAATTCCTGCCTGATCGTGGTGGTGAGCTGTTTGATGGTGACGGCTTTCGTTTTCACCTCAGCCTGCGTTCCCTACGAACCTCATGAGTGAACTTGTAACCTGCTCAACAACATAGTCGTCATTCTATATTGAACTTATATCGTTCGATTCTATTAGCTTTCGCAAACTAATAGAATATAAGACATAAATATTCGAATTAAATCATTTAGATTTAATTATAGAGATAATTTGAATCATGGTATTTTTCCTACTTCGATGATCTTATAAATAATTCGAAAAATACTAAAGAATTCTTCGAAACTGCCAAGTTCTTAGTTGAAATTATCGAAGTAGGAAAAAGGCAAGAAGCGCTGTACCGGAATCTCTTGGAATATAAAATATCCAAGAGATAATATTTCTCATTCAACTACCCTTGACAGAGTTAAACTATTAGCACGACCCGTATGGTTTGTCTATTAGTACGCCTCGTATATTTTTTCTATTAATATGCATCGTATGGTCTATCTATCTGTACACCTATGATAGTATTGTCTAATATTACATCTCGTATAGTTTGTCTATTATTATGCCTCGTACGGCTTATCTATTTGTACACCTCGTATGGTTTGTCAATTAGTATTCCTCGTATGGAACTTTGTTAGACTATTAGCACACCACGTGTGGTTTGTCTATTATAGTACGCCTCGTATATTATGTCTATTAATATGCCTCGTATGGTCTATCTATTTGTACACCTCTGATAGTTTATCTATTAGCACACCTCATATAGTTCGTCGATTATTATGCCTCGTATGGCTTATCTATTTTCACACCTCGGATGGGTTGTCAATTAATACTCGTATGGATCTTTTGTTTTAGGACGTCTTATATCAAGGAACTTTTAAAAGCCAATATGTTGGCATATGTATCTCATGTGACAACTTGGAAATAAACGGTTTTATTTTTTTGTTTTGTTTGGGCTTTTTGTAAATAATGTACGGCTCTGTTGCTTCTGCTTAAACGTGTGGCTTGAATATTTTCTTAGTATTATTTTCTTGCTTCCTAATTTGAATTAGTTTTGCAGAAATTTATCATGTAAGGTAAATTGCACTTTATTTTCAAATATACTCAAATGATATATCTGCATGTTTTGTTTACCTTAATATGACCATACCAAATGGTGCCTTCCTCTTTCCTCTCTTAGAACATCGTCGTGGTTAAGGGAGGCTAAATTTTTTTTATATAATAATAATTACCTTAAGCTGAGTTGTGCTGGCTCAGCCTAATCTATATATTAATACGCTAACCTGTGCGTCACGCCCTTCAACATCATTGCGGTATCTATGATACTGGTTGGCTCGTAAAACTAAAATCTTACACGTGGCGATGGGCCGAACACTCCTCATAACCGTACATGACTGTGAGAACTCCACTTGACCATAATCAAAATGCGAAATATTTTCCCACTGCTACCACGCATTGACCGAACGCAACGCTATGTTGTCAGGTGTGCGTGCTACAGCTGCTCAAATTCCAGCGCTGATAGAGAAAGAAAGAAAAAGTTTATTTCCTAAAAATATGATTCAAAAGGCTCATCATTGGTTTTCAAAATATATTAAAGTAAGGATCCTTAATTGATACACACACACACGAGTACCGTACGTTTATTTATACTTGAATCGCTCACAACTTCATTCATTCTTTTTTTAACGATTTTTATGTAATTCCAAGCTATTGACGAATTGTATAACTCACTGTTACACTGAAGTAAATTAAGAGCTAACTCTGCAAATGACGCCTAGCTCCTTGAGCCGTGCCTATATTCCATCTATGTAGTAGCGGGGTAAAATTCTGCCGAATTGAGGAAAATCTACAAAACAATACTTCATTTCAAGCAACCCTAATACATATCTTTTCCATGGTTTGTTCAAATACTGCCTAGCAGCTATACGCTCCTGGCCGAACTGATAACTATTTCCTGCACCTGAGTTTGGAATTGTCGCGCAACGGACTGAATCACTGGACTGGCATTGACAAATATTCAACCGGCAACTTTTCTCGTGGAAGTCGTGAGCTCTTTACTGCGGTCGCCGGTGACTGTAAGCCAACCATTCCATACACGGATATCTGCGCTATAAGTCTATACACATTTGCTGATTTTTAAGCACTTTAAAAAATATCACGATGCCATATTATTTATTCTGGGAACCGATTCGTACATCGTCAAGAAATGAATATGGAATTTGTTTTTAACCGCGTAAGTCATGAGACGGTCAGTACAACATTAAATCCTGTAGTTCTGGCTTGGGAGAAGAAAATGGTGGCGTTTATGAACGAAGTATGAAATGGAAATATCCGCAACGCCATGTTTGAGCTTTTTTTTCTGCGCTGGACCTTTACGTGTAGCGAAATGATCAGACTTTGATCAGATGGGACCTTTTGTGTGGACGTTCATCAAAACCTATTTTCTGTGACAGCTGGCCGTTATCGGAGAGGTCGTATTGATTTTAAATATTGCTTTGAAGACCTATGTTCTGCATTGTTAAATATGAAGCACAGCTGACGCTTTAATTTTCAAATTCTTAGCGTGATATACTGTGAATTATTGAAGAGCTAGCGAGCCTAAGTTGCTACTTCTACAAAGTTATCATTGCGTAATTAACTTTGGGTAGAATTACTAAAGCCACTATTAAATGGTATTTGACCGAAGTTGTCCTTATTAGTATTACAAGTCCACTCCACTGGAGTTGATTTTTATAAGTTTACTTTCCCCCGTTATTGGAAATAAGATAGCGAAATGAATTAAGCCCTGGAATAAGTGAAAAATCAATTTTTTCCGTAGAATTGATCAGGCAGAGTGTACACGGCCCGTCATAAATATATGATATTCGACGAATCCCATGACACTCGTTCCTATTTCGTAACAATACGTGATAATCATTCCGAATTTGGATTAATACACCAAAAATCGTGGAGTTGATGAAGGTTGCATCACAGGTACGTTCATCACGCACTTTCTGCTCGCGGGTGTGATAGGCAGACAGACATGAGCCCTATTACTATGAGCCGCTGTAGTGCAGGGAGTCCTACTTGGTTGCCTCTGCTACTTGACCCGTTCGGGAGAACGTTTCAACCTTACCGAGACCAGTGATGCAGAAAGTGAACTTGTATTGGAAGCAGTAGATTAGGTCTTCAAACTTTCCAAATAAGGGCCACTTTATATATTTCCTGCATTCGTGCGGGCCAAAGGAATTCAATAATGAAGGTCCCAGCATTGAATAATTCAGGGATGATAGTCTTACGATAATTATTTTTTCAGGGCCAGCCACAGGGATGTGTTTGGCGGGCCATAGTTTGGAGACCCCTGCAGTAGATGAAGGAAAATACCAATGGAACGTTCAGTAGGAGTGTCATCTCGTCACTGTGACCAGTTACTCTGGTAGAAATACCAAAGCGACAGCTAAATAGTCTTTGACCGAAGTTGTTAACTTAGTTAATTTATGCTACATAACATAAGTACATATCGCGCCGAAGGTCACAAAGGCTCATAATCGTACACCATGTTTTATTTCTCATGGAGTATTTCACTCGAACACAGCAGTGTCGCAACGAGCCCGTTTACGCCAAGCACATTATCGGTCTCAGATCACAAAGAGAAACAGAGAGCGTCTAAAGAGCCTCGGAAGGCACCAACAGATTAGTTGTCCCCCTTCTACCGTAGAGATCTGCTCCACGGCTTCAAGCTTCGTATCTCTGAAAGGGTGCTACTCAATTCAAGAAAGGTCTTCAGAGCACCGATATTGTATGGAGTTCGCTTCAGTTCCGATAACATGCCACGCATCACTGCATCCGCGCTGTGGCCGAGCAAGCCAAAAAAACACATGCACTGAGCTGCAGCGTGAGATTAGATGTTAGTTTGAGCCTCCCTAACCGCAAAATAAGCATTCCAAAAAGAGGAAGGAGGTGGGCATTACTTAAGTATGGAGATAAGGGAACGCAGAATCTATACAGAATGGGCATAGAAACCGAAAGTTGAGAAAGAAGATTATGAAACAAGATAGAAGTTGAATAAGAAAGTAGTAGGTGGTGAAAAACGACAGGAATGAACGGTAAAAAGGCATTTATGATAACAAAAAAAATTATTCCAACAAAAAGAAGACCTACCTAACTCTCAGCTCGGACTCTCACGCGTTTTCTTCCTGGGAGTGCTATTTCTCAGAGATACAATGGTTGTGTTTCCATGAGAGGCGAGTAGCAGCGTGAATAAGACATGTGGCAAGGAAATGCTCAACCTTAAGAGGAACACGACACTGTTGGCAGTACGGTTGTTGGAGCCGCTTCCTTAGATGAATCTGTCAGTTTGGTATGGCCAACATAGAAGTGGCGTAACACCACCTCCATCCAGCGACTGCGACAATTCAACGAGGTCCACTCACGTAGTTTTTCTCCAGTTTGTTCTAGCTCACAACGTCCCATTCTTCCTGCCATAGCCACCTCGTTGCTGAGTAAACAAGAGGATAATAATCACGGCAAGGGCCTGATAGATTCAGAGTCGGCAGCACGCTTTACCTCAAGGTCGGCTATCTCATTGCCCAAGACGCCAAAGCGCCTAGGCAGATTTGACGAGTTTGGAGTCCTGCAAAAGGCGCATTGTAGATCTCAGTAACTATTGGATGGCTACTGGCAACCTGGACAGCGTCTAGGACACTCTTGGAGTCGGTGAATACGATAAAGCAGAGATAGGGGTTGCGCGCTCTATCAATTGCAATGCTTCTATGATAGCACTCAACTCTATCTTTAACACTTAGGTCACTGAAAGAAGTCTTCAAGCTCTTACTACCTCTCTGGACACAGCAGCGCACCCAACTACAATGCCATTTTTGGAGCAGTTTAAGTGCCATCTCATAAAAGTGAGAAATTACTTGGGTAGAATTACAACTAAAGCATCAACTAAAAATAGTCCTTGACCACAGTTGACATTGAGTTTATTATGATTTCTATTCTTCAAACTTTCGCTTCCAACGCCAAAGACTTGAACGTTAGTCCCATCAATTTTGAATCAACTTCCAAAATACACAAACGTCCACTTGCGTACCTATCATGATCCACTTGTACGAAGCAAACACGACGCGGACTGTAGGGATCTGTGGGCTGTCACACAGAGATCTGTAGCGCGATAGCGTTACACTTTCATCGAATTACAATAACGCAATTCAGATTGTTGTGACGCCCGCTCGGTGGTTGGATACATGCGCCGTCAAACACGCATAAATGGCAATGAAATAAACGCGATGACATCGCATCAATAAACGTGATGACATGGAAACGTGATGACATCGCTCATTGGGAAGAACAATGTCACTAGTCGAAATTCTTGATTTTTCAGGAGAAGTGATTTGAACTGTCCACACTGCTTTACGGAATAAGTTTTGATCGAAAAATGGAATCCTTCCTCTCGGTCAATTTTGAAGGTACAGTTATGACGGTTGGTTTTACCGAAACACGTAGAACGAAATGAAACCGTATTCTACACTAAGTTTCTAACTGCCCCGTGACCAGTAACAAGGCGCGATGATTATGGACACTCAATCATTTTCACACCTGGGATAAATTTGTTAATTTCTTTTATCCAGGGGAAAACACCAAGAACGAGCTGGGATCCGAACGCGAGATCTTCCATTCAGAAAACTACGACGGAGAGAAGAAGCGTGAGATTTCTGCAGAAACTGTTGCACTGTAGTACAAGGACAATAAAATATCAACAGTAATATTTAAAGATCTAATACAATAATTGCTCAAATGACAATATTTTTTGCCCCGGAAAAGGCACGTCCAAAATGAAGACATCGATCCACGGCTAGGGGTGAAGTGACAGACCATTTTTACACGGAAATGTATATACACTAAGTCACTTCATGCCTATAACATATGTCACTGAACCTTCATTTGGTGCGGCACCACAGCCCTGATGTGTTTAATATATTAGAATAAATAACACGTATAAAAACATAACATTAGACGCAATTCAATGACCAATGTTCTAGTTTGATGCTGAAGTCAAGATTTTTTTCCAAATTCCAATTAGTAAATATTAAATAAAAACAGATCCAGCTAATTAAAAATAGCCTAAATTCAACCCAACCATAATAAGTCCTAATATCTCGAAGTAGCAGTGGGAGGATCATATACAAGCAAAGTCTAGATAAGAGTCATTGATGCTACAGAATAACACTACACGTAAAATTTCAAGATTATAATAAGTGAACATGAGATACACTTTTAATTTCAATAACGTAGGCAAGGGCGATAACCTTGAACGACTTAAGATGACAGGTCTGTACAATTTCCCTGTGGCTCGGGCCGCAATACATGTATTGTAAGAGCAGTTCTAGAAGCAGAAACGGCCTTGTTGAACAGCTAGAGGTGCAAGCATTTCACGTGTATCACCACTGAATTAGAGGCTACACATAGTTTTCTGTGATGACAATGGTTGTCTGAAGAGAAGTTTAGTAGGAGCGAACTGCGGGAGGCACGGTCGAGCATTCTTCTTGGTCGAGGGTGTGGTCGATTACGGGCCGGTACGAAAGAGAAACCTGTAACGCCATATACAATGTGGAGGGGGATTATGAGATTTGTGAACTCAAGAGAGTTGAATGGAAATAACCACAACAGCCAAACGTTAACAACATCGGTGGATGTGGACACATGGACATACGTCAGAGAAGTTTAGGGAATCCTAGTTATAGTTTCAGTACTCAAAATAATCGAACAAAAATAATCCTGAAATTTTAAACATTGAAAAATACTTTTTGTGTATGCTCCATAAAAAATTTAGATACTACAAGCTTTAATTCATTCTCTTGCAATTCCTTCAGTAACAGCACTTCTTCAGTTTCTTTTCTCAAGGTTCGAATGGAAGACTTGCACAATTCTAATTGATTTCAATGTAAATTCCTTTGAAAGAAGTTTTAATGAGAGATGATTCAATCGTTCTAATTTAGCCCAAAAGTGTCATTTTATGATGTATGCATTATACTTATACAAGACAAAGGAACGTGAAAAATTCAACTTGTGTGGAAGAAATACTTTTGACAGATCAAAACCAGGTACTCACCTGTCCAGACTCGGGCTGGATGCGTGAGAGTGTGTGCTTTCTCCAGTGCTTCTCCATAGGCAGGGGCTGCTGGCCCTCCACCGGCTTGCTGTAATCGATTTCATCAACGCGAGTCTGAGGAGAAAATATTCATGCATTATTGTAGCAGTGCATGATTCGAATTCCGGCTTACCACAATGACTTTCCAGAGGCTGAAATAACCAAATTTAACTTCAAATAATCGTAGTAGAGCATACTCAGCATAGGACGACCTTGTAGCAGCAACTATCACACTCGTAGTAGAAGTAACTGTCACAACCGCAGTAACAGTAACCGTGATACCAGTAGCAGCAGTAACTCACAACTGCAGTAACAGTAACCGTGATACCAGTAGCAGCAGTAAATCACAACTGCAGTAACAGTAACCGTGATACCAGTAGCAGCAGTAACTCACAACTGCAGTAACAGTAACCGTGATACCAGTAGCAGCAGTAACTCACAACTGCAGTAACAGTAACCGTGATACCAGCAGTAGCAGCAACTGTCACAACCGCAGTAACTGTAAACGTCATACTAGTTGAAGCAGTGACCGTCACACCACTAGTAGCAGTAACTGTCACATCAGCAGTGGTAAAAGTAGTAGTTACTGTCATGTCACTACTAGCAGCAGCAGCAGCAACCGTCACGTCACACCAGCAGCAACTGTCACCACAGCCTCCTCACCTTGAAATCCTCCCTAGCGTGCGCACCGCGACTCTCTTCCCTGGCCTCTGCAGACACGATGGTCTGGTTTGCATTCAGCATCAGGTTCTGCAGCTCGAGCGTCTCCACCAAGTCGGTGTTCCAGATCATGCCTCGGTCGCTCAGCTTCAGAGGATAAAAAAGACATGCTCTACGTTAAATTTCCTGTTAACTTTTGATACTCGAGTATCATGGATCTTACTGAGAAAATACGCAGTTGTAGGAGTAGAGCAGTTGCACTGCATTAAAATTACGTTGGTTCTCAAGTGCCACCAAGTAAGATGAATATTAAAGCAAAAATACGCAGTTTTAGAGATTGGGCAGAAAAGAAGCACTACATTAGATTTATTTCTTTACATTGGTTTATGAAGCACACGTTGATACCAGTACTTGAAATTGCCTAGAAACCACACCAAGTGGATATTTACACTTTCACGGTAACATGAATCATGAGAAAAGCATGAAGAGTATCAAAATGATCTCAAAAGTCACTCAAGCACAAATATCAGTTGAAAGCTAACAAAAAATATACATGCAAGGTGGGCCAGAAGTAACTGACCCTTTTAATTTGCTAACAAAAAGAAAACTTTGTTTTATTTGAAAGAATACCACTTTTGTGGTTTATTTCGGTATCCCATTTACTCGACTAGCCAATAAAAAAGAGTCAGTTACTTCTGGCCCACCCTGTATATCAGTTAAAAGCTAAAATATAAAGCGTATTTGACGGGAACCTTGATGTCATCAGCCTGCTTGAAGAGCTGAGCCATTTTCTGGCAGCCCTCCCTGAGCACTTCGCCCGTCCTGAAGACGGCAGCGTGGGACTGCATCGTCTTCTGCATCGTCATACGCAGCTCGGCCGTGCTCGTGCCGCCGTTGCTGAAGCGCAGCTTGTCGATGTTGGCCACCGAGCTCTCGCCAGCGTTCTGTGCATTTACACTTTAATAATCACTTGAATTGTGAATCTCTACCAAGATGTAAATTGTGTATCTCCACCAAGATGTAAATTGTGTATCTCCACCAAGATGTAAATTGTGTATCTCCACCAAGATGTAAATTGTGTATCTCCACCAAGATGTAAATTGTGAATCTCCACCAAGATGTAAATTGTGAATCACTACCAAGATGTAAATTATGTATCTCCACCAAGATGTGAACCGTGAATCTCCACCAAGGTATGTCTCGTGACTTTCCACCAAGGTATGAATCATGAATCTCCACCAAGGTATGAATCATGAATCTCCACCAAGGTATGAATCATGAATCTCCACCAAGGTATGACTCGTGACTTTCCACCAAGGTATGAATCATGAATCTCCACCAAGGTATGAATCATAAATCTCCACCAAGGTATGAATCATGAATCTCCACCAAGGTATGAATCATGAATCTCCACCAAGGTATGAATCATGAATCTCCACCAAGGTATGAATCATGAATCTCCACCAAGGTATGAATCATGAATCTCCACCAAGGTATGAATCATGAATCTCCACCAAGGTATGAATCATGAATCTCCACCAAGGTATGAATCATGAATCTCCACCAAGGTATGAATCATGAATCTCCACCAAGGTATGAATCATGAATCTCCACCAAGGTATGAATCATGAATCTCCACCAAGGTATGAATCATGAATCTCCACCAAGGTATGAATCATGAATCTCCACCAAGGTATGAATCATGAATCTCCACCAAGGTATGAATCATGAATCTCCACCAAGGTATGAATCATGAATCTCCACCAAGGTATGAATCATGAATCTCCACCAAGGTATGAATCATGAATCTCCACCAAGGTATGAATCATAAATCTCCACCAAGGTATGAATCATGAATCTCCACCAAGGTATGAATCATGAATCTCCACCAAGGTATGACTCGTGACTTTCCACCAAGGTATGAATCATGAATCTCCACCAAGGTATGAATCATAAATCTCCACCAAGGTATGAATCATGAATCTCCACCAAGGTATGAATCATGAATCTCCACCAAGGTATGAATCATGAATCTCCACCAAGGTATGAATCATGAATCTCCACCAAGGTATGAATCATGAATCTCCACCAAGGTATGAATCATGAATCTCCACCAAGGTATGAATCATGAATCTCCACCAAGGTATGAATCATGAATCTCCACCAAGGTATGAATCATGAATCTCCACCAAGGTATGAATCATAAATCTCCACCAAGGTATGAATCATAAATCTCCACCAAGGTATGAATCATGAATCTCCACCAAGGTATGAATCATGAATCTCCACCAAGGTATGAATTATGAATCTCCACCAAGGTATGAATCATAAATCTCCACCAAGGTATGAATCATAAATCTCCACCAAGACATGAACCACAAATCATCAAATCTAATCTGATGCGCACCAAGCTCTGTACGCGCCAGGGCTTGGATTTTTGATTGACGTACATGCACAAAGCTTGGCTTATTTATCCACCTAGTTAACAACTTCACTGAACAAATTACTTGCCTAAGCACATCTGAACACTAGATAACGAGTGGATTAACTGACTAAACCAGAACTAGATATAAAAATACGGTTCAAGGAGTAAAAGTCGCACAAGAGCTCAATGCTCTTGCTGAAGTATCCCTGCCTTGAACTGATCATAACATCTTTTTCCCAACAAGGAAAATTACAGACCTCTGCAGCTCCGCGGAACAGCAACTTAATTCAGGCCTAGGATCTATAGGAGTTGCACCAAAGATCATGCCACCATGTTTTCTCAATTTGTTTTAATGAAATATGTAAGCGATGTGCATCCAAGACTACTGATGTAAAAACAAATAAACACCAGTGGAAGCACCACCAACGTAAATAAAACATTACTAGAGGATAAAATATTAGTAGAAATAAAATAGAATTACTAGTAAATAAAACATTACTAGTAAATAAAACATACTAGTAAATAAAATATTACTAAAAGATAAAATAAAATTACTAGTAAATGAAATATTACTAGGGGATAAAATATCACTAGAAATAAATTAGAATTTCTAGTAAATAAAATATTACTAGAAGATAAAGTATTACTAAAAATAAAATATTACTAGAAATAAAATAGAATTTCTAGTAAATAAAATATTAATAGAGGATAAAATATTACTAGAAATAAATTAGAATTTCTAGTAAATAAAATATTACTAGAAGATAAAGTATTACTAGAAATAAAATATTACTAGAAATAAAATAGAATTTCTAGTAAATAAAATATTAATAGAGGATAAAATATTACTAAAAATAAAATAGAATTACTAGTAAATAAAATACTACTAGAAGATAAAGTATTACTAGAAATAAAATATTACTAGAAATAAAATATAATTTCTAGTAAATAAAATATTAATAGAGGATAAAATATTACTAAAAATAAAATAGAATTACTAGTAAATAAAATGTTACTAGAGGAGGCGCCCCTGATTGGAAGACAAATAGGTAATTGAGAAAGTACCATAGATTTTAAAACTAAAATGTACTTTAGAAGGCACTATTTATGAAAAATGATTACGCACTTTAGAAAGCTCCAATGATGCAAAAAATAAATGAACACTCGATAACTCCATTGATTTAAAATTAACCCTTTAACGCCCAAGTGGACTGTACGGTCCTCTTTCAAAAATAACAATAATATATCATATTTCTTATTCAATTTGTTCACTAATGTGTCCTTTGAACTTCACTGCCGAGTGGCAGTTCCTTCCACATCTTGATAACAGTGACTACCTAATGCCAGCGTCGGTTTAGTGATAGTGGTTGTGATAACGGTAATATGAGTATAAAAATGTGGGCGTTAAAGGGTTAAATTAGTATTTGATGAAGCACCATTGATGTAAAAACAAATTATTGTTCGATGAAGTGCAGTAGGTTCGAAAAATGAATAAGCACAACTGGGAGTTGAACTGACGTTAAAATAATCTCACTCGAAATTAGTCCCTGAGGAAGCTCCATCGATGTAAAAAATAATCTTACCTCAAATTAGTACCTGAGCAAGGTGCATTGATGCAAAAATAATCTATGAAATTAGTACCTGGGGAAGCTCAGGGATAGCATCACCAGGCTTGCTCTGGCGGGCGATGGTGTGCGCGCATGCGCGGCCGAACACGACGAGGTCGAGCAGAGAGTTGGCACCCAGTCTGTTGGCGCCGTGGACTGAGGCGCACGCAGACTCTCCCGCCGCAAACAGGCCTCCGATCAGGCGGTCGCTTTTGCCGTCGTGGGTGATGACCTGACGGTGGAACGTTATTTAAACGTAATGCACTAACTAGTTGGGATAAAAACGCACGTGAGTGGAACGTGATTTAAACGTAATCCACTAACTAGTTGGGATAAAAACGCATATAGTGGAACGTTATTTCAACGAAATGCACTGTTTGGATAAAAACGCATACCAATACATCGGACAGTGGAACATTATTTAAACGTAATGCATTAACTAGTTGATATATAAACTAATACAGTACATTAAAACGTGAAGCCGCTGGTCAGACAACTGTATCAGCTAATTTTCTAATGAGGGATTTCATGTCAGTTGGAAAGCAGTTCCTTCGATGGTTTGGTAGAGCTACTCTTCATTTTTTTATAATCCTTCTGGATCAACCACAACAGCCACCATTAGCATCTACATAGCAATACACAGCAGGTCACATTGGAATCGATTAGATTTTAAGGTAATTTAAATTACATCGGTACCTCTTCTTGGTTTTAGTACCTCAATGAAAGCATCAGTGTTGTCAAATTTTAACCATTTAATGCCCCACAAAAATACATGGCCCTTTGTCGAAAATAGTTTCAGTATATTGTATTTCTTGGTTAAATTTGTTCCCTAATGAGATTGAAATTCTCTGCAGATTGGATGTTCCTTCCTCATCCTGATATCGGTGACTACCTGATGGCTGTGCCAGTTTGTCGGTAATTGTGATAACAGTAGTTAAGTACAAAAATGGTGACTTTAAAGGGTTTAGTTAGACCCTTTGAAATAATGTGAGTGGCTGTGATAACGGTAATATAAGCACAAAAATGTAGACGTTAAAACGTCAAGTTCGATCCATTGAAATACCTGTCCTTCGAAGTTGGTGGGGATGCCACCCATGTTGTAGTGGACAGTGGGGAGCACAGGGATGGGCTCTCTCGTCACGTCCACACCCGCAAAAATCATGGCGGTCTCCGAGATGCCGGGCAGGCGCGCCGCCAGCTGCTCCGGTGGCAGGTGGTGGAGCTAGTGACACACAACAACGGTCATTTCAATGTTTTAATCACTTTAATGTTAGTTGGAAAGCAGTTCTTTTGCTGGCCTAATAGAGGCAAATAGTTAACACATAAAGCAGGACGCATAGCTTAGTAGATGCGGGTTTAAATACCTCGATGCGAGCATCAGGTATATCAGGTTTCAATCATTTTACGTCCCACAACACTGTAAGGTCCTCCTTTGAAAATAGGTGGATTTAAACAAACACTAACAACCTGAACACCGCCAGTTTCACTACCTTACGACTCAACTCCACTCAATGGTGTAAATAAGAGTATTGAATGAACGGGTCCGAGTCAAACCAATCACCCTGAAACATCAACTATGTAATATTTTTATCAACTGCATCCATTATACAACCTTCTGAATAAAACCTTGGATTAGATTGTTAGTTAATTGAAGCCTTCCTATCCGCCACTAAGGCGATCCAAAGAGAGGAAAGCACCATTTAGTATGGAGTTAGGGGAACGTGGAATCTATGCAGAAAGGGCATAGAAACAGTAAGTTGAGAAAGAATATTGTGAAACATGATCAAAGTTAAAGAAAAAAGTAGTAAGCGCTGAAAAACAGGATAGCAATGAGCCAAAGAAAGGTGGTCCTTAAACATAACAAAAATATCCTATTTTAACAAAAGGCCTACCCAATCAACTCTAAGCTCAGGCCCTCACACTTCTCCCACCTGGAAGTGCTAATTCCTATAAATACAATAGTTCTATCCCCTGCAGGGGAATAAAACCGCATGAGTGCGCTGTTTTATGCCTCATAATTTATCACCTATAAAACGTTCAAGTTCAGCTAACTTCATTGAAGAGGAAAACAGCTAACACCCCTTCATCAAGACTGCTCCTAGTGATACTGATCCACAGCAGGTATGATTACTTACTTCCCACATCAAAAATCACAAAATTTTTGCCCACTCCTTTACTAAATCCAGTGTATGGTAAATTCCAAATAGTGAACCTAACAGCAAGGCCTTTCTCCAACTGCCTTTAAAATTATTCTGATTAATTTTCTAAGAAACGTAAGAAACTTTTGTTAAGAGATGTTTGTCCCTATGAAACAGATCTTTTCTAACATTATTTTTCAAAAGAAAGAGAAACGATTACCAGGTCAATCTGATATAAATACGATATGTTAGACGTGTAGCAGTGATACGAAGATCCACATAATGGAATAGCTAACCCATGACACTCCTGAGGCAACATACATGAAAAGCAGAAAAATTTGACAGTTGATTTACCATCGGAGAAGTTAAATATTACCTTTCACATAAAATGAAGCTGAAACAGAAATAAACAGTCTAGGGTACACCATTCAGCAGTAGAAAGAATCTCAGTAATCAGTTACTCAACTCATTTCTGGTAATACACCAATACTAAATAAAGATGAGGATATGTGTCTCAATATAAACAAACGTAACCAAAAGGAAGGAAAACCCAACAACCATGGTGCTGGCCTCAGTACCTGCATGAAGATATGAGTATAAGCAAACATAAACAAAAAGAAAATAAACCAAATAACGCTGGTGTTGCTATAGGTATAAATTGAGTAAACACGAACGTCACCAAAAAGGAGAAAAACTTCACAACGCTGGTGTAGGTCTCAGTACCTGCAGGAAGACGTGGTCCTTCTCAGGCCCACAGCCACGACCCTCCCTGATCTCGATGGTCATGGACCGAGACACGACGTCACGGGACGCTAAATCCTTGGCAGTGGGGGCGTAGCGCTCCATGAAGCGCTCACCCTCGCTGTTCACCAGGAACCCGCCCTCGCCTCGGCAGCCCTCCGTGATCAGGCAACCAGCGCCGTATATGCCTAGAAATCAACATAACTTCTAAGTTCGATTGTATATTTCCAAACGCAACCAAACACAATTTTTGACTCAAGTAATATAGCTTCTCTTTTCGGTTATTTCTGTTTGAGAGCAACTTTACACAATTTTTGATTCAAGCAACTAAGCTAGAGTATTTCTGTCCGAAAGAAATCAACAGCTTTTGACTCGAGGAACATAACTTCTCAGCTCAATTGCTTCAGTCTGAATACAACTAAACACAATATTTGACTTCAACAACACAACTTCCAAATTTCATTGTTTCTATCTGAACGCAACTTGACACAATTTTTGACTCGGGTAATATAACTTCTTTGCTCGATTGTTTCTGTTCGAGCGTCATTAACACAATATTTGATACAAAAAATGAAACCTCTCAGTTTGTTTGTTTTGATCCACATGCAACCAAACACAATTCGCTGCTTGCCCATAACGTGAGCTGGCTTGATCTCCGTTGAAAAATAAAGCCAAATCAAAAACCGTTGCGTAGAACATCCAGTAATCCCCAGTTCTCCTAAAAAGAATTTAAATACGAGATTACTCATGACATGATGTGGTTTTGTGACAAAATTAAATTTCTGTTCCACTGAACGAATTTCTACTTCTATGCTATACATGTTGAAACGTCTGACCTTAATTAAAGAGTTGCCTTCTCAGATCTATTTCTTGAATCGGCTACCAAAAAAACAAAAATTTCGATGCCATCTTCAATTTTATTCTCATGTATCTATGGACAACACCAAAATAAAACACGCTAGAGATATTCTTTTGTAATTTAGAGTTTTTTCTGAAACAAGATTTTATAAATCAATGACCAATACCAGTACTAATAAAACTAAACATTAAACAGAATGCTTCAAACTATGACCCAAACTTACAAATGCACAATTTCCATGGAGATACTAAAATTTTAAACACATCAATGAAATAAATTAGTTCATCATTTTTTCAAAATTTTTATAAGATCAAAATATTTGATGCATTTCAACTATTTCATGTTGGTCATTATTATTCATCATTATTTTGGCAATGAATAATTTTCATTGATTCGATTTCTGAATCTAAAAACATTAAACAATCAAGAATATAAACATTATGTAGGCAAAAAACAGCAACAAGAAATGTAAATTAAATGAAATTTGTTGATACAATTTCATCGCAAGAACTTCATATTGAGGTAAAAAATAGACAGAAAACATTGTATTTTCATTTTCTTTGGACATGCTGAGTGGATACTACATAAAGATTAGGATATAGGAGTACAAACGAACATAAAGAAATGGGCATTAACTAAAATCAGCATTGTAGGGAAGTGCATCTTAGTACGAGAAAACTCACCAGTGGTCACCATTGACCACCGGTGGTCATTGAGGTGATTTTCATAATGCTGCTGACCAACCAACAGTCATGAACTCATTTTTTATTAATATTGGATGAAAACTAAAAGAAGGTTCGGTCTATTCAAAATTCGTTTTTTCACAAATTGATCTCTAACATTACATTGAATTTAAGTGGAATCTTGAACTTCAGTTAAACCCACCACAAGAAATGTATAAAAATTTTTAAAAAGTCACAAATGCTCTAAAGAATAACTTAGAGCCAGCACTAGGGAAGTAAGGAACAAGACGCACCGGTGGGATGGAACTGGACGAACTCCATGTCCTGGTTGGGAAGACCAGCACGGGAGGTCATGGCGGTGCCGTCTCCGGTGCTCGTGTGGGCGGACGTGCAGGAGAAGAACGCGCGCCCGTACCCGCCTGTTGCCAGCACCGTGTTCTTGCAGCGGAACCTGCAGCAGTGCAAGAGTGAGTGCTTTGTACCGTGCAGAAATGCATGCAGTGAGTTACTATGCATCAATGCAATGTGCATTCCCTACCATCAATGCAATTTGGTCACCATACTGTGCAGCAGCACAGCACGTGCAACATCCCTTGCACCAACAACACACCTGGTAGCAATGCAACGATTAGTGAAACATACCTTGCACAAGCCAGCAATGAGAGCACCATAACGTGCACAAGCACACAATGAGAGCACCATAACTTGCACAAGCACAATGAGAGCACCATAACTTGCACAAGCAAACAATGAGAGCACCATAACTTGCACAAGCACACAATGAGAGCACCATAACTTGCACAAGCACACAATGAGAGCACCATAACTTGCACAAGCACACAATGAGAGCACAATAACTTGCACAAGCACACAATGAGAGCACCATAACCTGCACAAGCACACAATGAGAGCACCATAACTTGCACAAGCACACAATGAGAGCACAATAACTTGCACAAGAACACAATGAGAGCACCATAACCTGCACAAGCACACAATGAGAGCACCATAACTTGCACAAGCACACAATGAGAGCACAATAACTTGCACAAGCACACAATGAGAGCACCATAACTTGCACAAGCACACAATAAGAGCACCATAACTTGCACAAGCACACAATGAGAGCACCAAAACTTGCACAAGCACACAATGAGAGCACAATAACTTGCACAAGCACACAATGAGAGCACCATAACCTGCACAAGCACACAATGAGAGCACCATAACTTGCACAAGCACACAATGAGAGCACAATAACTTGCACAAGCACACAATGAGAGCACCATAACCTGCACAAGCACACAATGAGAGCACCATAACTTGCACAAGCACACAATGAGAGCACAATAACTTGCACAAGCACACAATGAGAGCACCATAACTTGCACAAGCACACAATGAGAGCACAATAACGTGCACAAACACACAATGAAAGCACCATAACTTGCACAAGCACAGAATGAAAGCACTATAACTTGCACAAGCACACAATGAGAGCACCATAACTTGCACAAGCAAACAATGAGAGCACCATAACTTGCACACAAGCAAACAATGAGAGCACCGTAACTTGCACAAGCACGCAATGAGAGCACCATAACTTGCACAAGCAAACAATGAGAGCACCGTAACTTGCACAAGCACGCAATGAGAGCACCATAACTTGCACAAGCAAACAATGAGAGCACCGTAACTTGCACAAGCACGCAATGAGAACACCAAAATTTGCACCTACACCATAATAAAAGAACAATAACTAACACCAACACCACAATGTGTGCACTATAATTAATACCAACACCACAATGTTATAACTATAACATGCATCAACACCAATGAGGACACCAAGCAGGCAAGAGAGCAATGATTGTGTGTACCATTTTCTGCACTAACACTGCTGCATTTGATGGAATTTCCATAGCACAAAGAATAAGTAAGTGGACCGTGCCACACCATGGCATCAATATAAACATTTGAATAAAACAATTGCATGTATCTCCTCACTAAGACGAAAATAAAATCACGTTTCTAGGAACAGTACAGCAATGAACACGTACAAAATATTTTTTGTTACCTAAGAGCAAATACAGTGAAAGTCTGTAATTACGTTCTCGCACTTATTTTAAATGCTATTTAATTGTGCAAAGTACTATTTTAAATACAACTTCATGAAAATGAGATAACCACATGAATAATCTGAGTATTGAACCCATCCTCCAATGAATAGGCTTCACAGAATTTACAACACAAAAAAATGCCACTGAATGTTCATCATAAGTTACAGGCAAAGATGATCATTTACAATTAGGTCACTACAGAAATTTCCCACAACAAACCTTGCGGAAATATCCCACAACAAACCATTCAAAAATACCCCACAACAAACCTGGCAGAAACAGTCCATTAAGAATGTTGAAAAAATTTCCAACAAATCTTCCAAATAAATCCCACAACAAATATCGCAGAAATATCCCAGAACAAACATTGCAGAAATATCCCAAAACAAACACTGCAGAAATATCACACAGCAAACCATGCAAAAAATACGCAACTAACCTGTGGATAGACCCGTCCTCAAGACAGAGCGCCACTACCCCCACACACTTGTCGCCGTCCATAATGAGGTCGAGTGCAAAGTACTCGATGAAGTAGTTGCAGTCGTACTTGAGGCTCTGGCCGTACAGCGTGTGCAGC
The DNA here is from genome assembly GCA_030386875.1 of Morinoia aosen. Taxonomy (NCBI): domain Eukaryota; kingdom Metazoa; phylum Arthropoda; class Malacostraca; order Amphipoda; family Talitridae; genus Morinoia; species Morinoia aosen. The sequence continues at coordinate 74,847,720 of CM059579.1, forward strand.
AGCGAGTGACCCGTGCGGTCAGCCACGCAGCAGCACCTGCACACACACAACCTCTCGTCATCTCACAGTCTCTCAAGGCAAAATTCCTATAAACTACAGTAATAAAGAAAAGCTACTCAACACACGTATTTCACAAACGCTCAGAAAAAGCAGCCCAAAATTTTTAATTTAACTTATGAAGGATACTATCAAAATCCTACACAGAAATGATAAACAAACATTAGGCCAGCTGGGGGTGGTGGTGAGCCTACAGTGGTTAATTCAACTTCTAAGAAATCCTGAATGAGAGATCAAAAAGCACATTATCTCCAATATATTTGAAAAATGAAGGTCAAGCTCCATGAACAGATACCTCAAAGGATACTTCATTCCACTCCCCACAAATAACATACAATGTTACCAACACATCAACCTTCACACAGATTAGGCAAGATAAGTTGCCAACACATCATCACCCACACAAATTAGGCTAGATAAGTTGAAAGTTCAAGCCTCCCTAACCACAACAAAGGCATTCCAATAAGAGGAAATAACTCACAGAGACACAGTCACATGGTACCAAAACCCAACACAGGTGTTCCAACTAGAGGAAAGCCCTCACACGGCACCAAAACCCAACACAGGTGTTCCAAGTAGAGGAAAGACCTCACACGGCACCAAAACCCAACACAGGTGTTCCAACTAGAGGAAAGCCCTCACACGGCACCAAAACCCAACACAGGTGTTCCAACTAGAGGAAAGCCCTCACACGGCACCAAAACCCAACACAGGTGTTCCAACTAGAGGAAAGCCCTCACACGGCACCAAAAGCCAACACAGGTGTTCCAACTAGAGGAAAGCCCTCACACGGCACCAAAACCCAACACAGGTGTTCCAACTAGAGGAAAGCCCTCACACGGCACCAAAACCCAACACAGGTGTTCCAACTAGAAGAAAGCCCTCACACGGCACCAAAACCCAACACAGGTGTTCCAACTAGAGTAAAGCCCTCACACGGCACCAAAACCCAACACAGGTGTTCCAACTAGAGGAAAGCCCTCACACGGCACCAAAACCCAACACAGGTGTTCCAACTAGAGGAAAGCCCTCACACGGCAGCAAAACCAACAGAACCTGTGCGCCTGGCCGCCCTTGCCGTAGTCGTAGCTCTGGCCACCAAAAGCACGTTGATAAATTTTGCCATCGGAGGTGCGGCTGAACGGCATCCCTGCACCACAAAAATGAAAAATTCTTTGTTCACTCTAAACATGAATTAATTAATGCATTTAAAACTCACAGAAGTGATGGTTGTCTCTTCAATCTTAAAAATTGTCAACACAGTGTTAGATATGATTATTATATTTGTTGGCTGTCCTGTTTGGCGTCAATTTGTTAGATAGTTCATATGGCAGTCCCTTGTTTGGGAGCCAATTTGTTAGATAGTATGGTTAGGCTTATCCTCGTTGGGACGCCAAAGGTTAACTATTTTAGTCGTAGAGATTTTCCTCAGGGGATGATAACATTCGATTATTTTGTGAGAAATTTTTGGGCGCGCTGTGAAGGCCTCTCGTTAACAAAGTTCCTCACTTCGACCGTGGTCTTCTTTAACAAAGCAGTCAGGCAGAGAGAGAGATCTCGGCAGCAAGTGCCCTTGTGCTCCTCTATTATTTTGTTCATTTTCCTTTCTTTTGCTTACTTTTTTGTTTAAACGGTGCCGTTATTTCATTTTGATTTTTTAAGTAATGCATGTTCGTGCTCCTGACCAGTCCAGTGATTAGTTCTAGTAAAGCCCGTTGGTGGGCTTTCAAGGTTTTGCCTTGATGGCGTATTAGCCGTAACCTTAACCCATAAACTTTAACGTGCCCAAGGGCCACTTAACCTTTACCTTAAACTTTAACGTGCCCAAGGGCCACTTAACCTTTAACTTGAACTTTAACGTGCCCAAGGGCCACTTAACCTTTACCTTGAACTTTAACGTGCCCAAGGGCCACTTAACCTTTACCTTGAACTTTAACGTGCCCAAGGGCCACTTAACCTTTACCTTGAACTTTAACGTGCCCAAGGGCCACTTAACCTTTACCTTGAACTTTAACGTGCCCAAGGGCCACTTAACCTTTACCTTGAACTTTAATGTGCCCAAGAGCCACTTAACCTTTACCTTGAACTTTAAAGTGCCCAAGGGCCACTTAACTATTAACCTTAACGTGCCCACGGGACCATTAATCTTAGAAAGCGCCTTAAGGCTATTTAACTGCTTATGTAGACTAGGGTAGTTCGTAACTTTAATCGCATGCCTGCGCTGGACTGGCACCTCATACTGATTTCCTCTTTAAATCTCTGAAAGCCGTAGGGCTCTTCTTCGGCATAAAATAAAGTGAGTATGTGTCGAAGGTTGCCTCATAAACGAAATTGAAAACTGACGAACAGTTCTCTTTAAGATTATTTCTCCAAATTGAATTTCTTTACTCTTCTTTAGGAAGAATCAACCTTCATGTAATCTCCTGCCGCCTCCGCTGCATCAGCGTATGTTGCCGTTTTTTTTTAATGTCTTCACCTTGTGGGAAAGAGCAATGCCAAATAAAGATTTAAAGCCTTCGTTGCGTTTCTCGGTAAGAGTTAACTTTTGCGATATAGAGTATAATCTGATGTCATACGTTTCATATAACATGAACCTAGTTCTTTATTAGATCTTTAATCTATTGATAAATTTTTCACAGTTGTGTTGGTGCATTCGCGCTCGCCTGTTCCTTGTTCTCGTTTCTCGTTCCTGTTGACTGCGAGAACTTCGACGCGCCGTATATAGCCGAAGAATTCTTCTTAATAAAAGGATAACGATTCTGTATGAGTCATTTTACCTTGTTCCAACAAAATTTTTCAAGATTTATTAGCAGAAACAAGGTTGGCTGCAGAGCATTCGATATCAAATAATGAGGTTCCAAATTGCAAGGAGCTGACGGTTCTTTTTACCGCTCCTCGAATTTCAGACAAGCCGGATTCAAGAGGGTTTGTCGAGTATCTAGGTTACTCTAATTAAATTCAGACGGACATTATTTACAGAGCCGGTAGCGTAATACTAGAAGACCCGTCTGGCATACTGGTGCTCGGCCTAACACACAGGTTCCATTATCATTAGTACAACCACCAATTCCTTGTATGGCTAGTATGACTACCACTTCCATTTGGGCAGTTCAATATTATAATGAATGAAAATATTATGAAATAAATTTTGTTGATTTTGGGGTGAATAACATAATTAGTGGATTTAGTCTTGGAAAAATTTTCCCAGTTGCTAGATTAGCTAACTTTATGGTTGAATTTTGCTCCTCAAATTTGACCTTTAACATTATCTATCAAATAGCAACTCTGCAAAATTGTGTGATGCTGGGTAGTCTTTGGGGTCAGATTTCACTTGAAGAAAAAAACTTAACTAGAGGGCTTCTATGAAAAAAGGGTGGACTTAGCAACTCATATCCATATTCGCCTCTTTTACCAGCCGATCAAGGTGCTAGAGAATAAATAGATCATAGGAAACACCAAATAGATCACAAACATACCGTAATTCTCGAGCTCAATGACAGCCTTGGGTGCCTCCTTGGTCATGTAGTGGATGGCATCTTGGTCACCCAGCCAGTCGGAGCCCTTGACCGTATCGTACATGTGCCACTTCCAGTTGTCCGGCTGTAAAAGTGCATAGCCAAATATAATCACATTATCTCATCCCTAACTCAGCAAGATGTACTCTACCAACACTATTCATCTCATCTCCAGCTCATAAGGATGTGCCCAACTAACATTCTCCCATTCATAAATCATTTAAATCAAAATGTGTTGCACTAAATCATAATAAACGAATGATTCACTACGAATGATTCACTACGAATGATCTTTCTAGTCTTGTAAACAAATATTACACATTTTAAAATAATATTATTCAAAGAAACTCATCTTAGGATATTTTTTATTCAGTTTGTTCACACACTTTGTGAAATCCATAGGGCAAAAGAAATAGTCAAAATTTCAGTCAATTTTAGCATTCCTTAAAATTTATAGGTAAAAGAACTAGAGGTGATGGCAGGAAAGGAAGAAGGACGGCTAAAATGTGGGGTCTCCAAGTTTACTAATAAATGTAGGTGCTGATCAAAAGCAATTATAAACGATTAATTGAACAGTTTCATAGAATCAGCATCACATATAGATGCATCTCACATTTTTGAAGTATAAAAACTTTGCAATTATTATGGATTGAATTTCAATTTACTAAGAAAACAATATGAATATGCAATCAAAAGTAGTCTTTACAGGCCACACACCCCAGTCTGTGCCACTAGAAACTCTAAAGAGAATGTAACTGAAGAGTGGAAGATCTATTGCCAAGGAGTAGGTTATACTATTATAGCTTGTTGATACCATCAAGTTTATCAATAACATACCCCAAACAGCTACCATAAGTGTTGTTTCTCCAGCAATTAGAGCACCAATTTCAACATAAAATAATGCCTCTTTACCCAGCTACAATTATTTTTGATGCTTCTCCAGCAATTAGTGCACTGAGACTAATCCAGAACAACACCTCTCCACCCAGCTACAATAGGTTTTGACGTCTCTCCAGCAATTAGTGCACTGAGACTTATCCAAAACACCACCTCTCCACCCAGCTACAATTGGTTTTGATGCTTCTCCAGCAATTAGTACACTGAGGCTAAGCCAGAACAACACACCTCCATGTTGCCAAGAGCAGCATTGATGCCACCCTGAGCAGCGACGGTGTGGGAGCGGGTTGGAAAAAGCTTGCTGATGACAGCCGTGCGGAAGCCTTCCTGCACAAGGCCAAAGGCAGCCCGCAGACCTGCTCCTCCTGCACCCACCACCACAGCATCGTACACGTGGTCCACCACTGGATAGTCGCGGGACAACTGCAGACAGCACAATTCATTCATCAGTTAACTGCATTTTTTTTTCTGGACAATTTTGAAGGTAGTTAAGAAGCCATATTAAGGCCTTCATAATGGAATAGCAACATACTTCAGTTTATATGATCAGTATTTAAAGGTTGATGAAAAGTGTATGCCACTGAAATACAGTTGCTTTTGAAGATGACCAAATGTAGTATTGAGGCTGAGATCAGTCTTTAAAATTAGACTCCAGACATCTGAACATGTACAAGCATAACATGGCCAAACCAAGCTTGCAGGTATCTTAAGAATTCTAACTTAGTAATAGATGAAATTGCTGCAGTGATAAAAAATTCCAACATTATTTGAATGATTTTGTTCCTATCTCTTTTGATAGATCAATAAATGTTTGGCACTGCCACACAAACCAAGGTAGAGTCTGTTGCCTATATTATAAAGAATTTAAATGTGTATCAACTACTAAGGTTATCATGCTTCTTTGAACACAAGCAAATGCAGTTCAAATACCTATTTTTATAAAACTTTTAATGTAAATTGCTACTACTTAGATAATTCAATTTCTGGCATCAACATGCACAGCTTAGAGATATTTCAAAGTAATAAAAACTTAGATGACTTTTTAAATAGTAAGCATCCATGATTGAATGAAATGCATATTGCTGTATACAGCAAATAAATTAATGCTACTCAATGCAACTAGAGGAAGTGGAAAGTCAGACTGACACTGCCCGTGCTAGTTTTATCTGTCTGGCGACCCTTCATGGTGAAGTGGAAGTTGCAGGCGGCTGGAGCTGTAGCACCGACATGGCTCTTGGGCTTCAGCAGAGAAGAGGCCTGCAAACCAGACACCCATTAAACAAAGGGAAGCAATAGCATAAGGTAAAAACCCAAGCAAGTTTTGTTTAATTCTATTTTTTTCTTACCTCAATAATTTAGATGGGTTACTATAATAGTGGTATTCTACAGAATTTCCAATATATTTGACAACTAGAAGATTTTATGAAGAATTAAATACAAAAAAATTATATCAGCCAACCTAAAATATAAATTGTGATAATGATACAAATATTTAAAATAAAAAATAAGTCTATCGTGAGAAAAGTACACAAGGCATTTCAAATTAAATCAATTGGCAAATCACTACAAACTAGCTGACACCTATAAAATTGTTTAAATACTCTATTAGCTAGAAACTAAATAAGGTTCCTAATAGTTCCAAATTGTAATCTCATTATGTGAATCAAGTTTTATATTTCAAGTCTTCTAAAAACAACTTCAAATAAAAATAAATTGAGCGACATGATTAGAAATAAAATGTAAAAATAAAGAATTCTGGGCAGTATATCAAAGCCAACCAGTCATCTTCAGTGTGAAGCACAAGAGCCTAATAATTGAGTAACTTCAATATTAATAAGTGTACAATTTAACATCAGGCAAAATTACCAACATTCTTGATCAAAGAAACCACTTAGTCACAAGTAATCAAACTGGACCCAATAGAAAATGCAAAAATCTATCTCAAAATGGCAAGCCTGAGATTCCTAATTTATCAACCATATTTATGAATCAAAGAAATACATTAAAATTTTTCGATAAATTTTAGCAAACATGGCACTAAGTTAAAACAAATATGAAGAGGACTTGTACAGAAATACATTAAAATTTTCCGATAAATTTTAGCAAACATGGCACTAAGTTAAAACAAATATGAAGAGGACTTGTACAACTTACCAATGTCTTCCCACTCAATCTGAGTGCTGCCATTGTTCAAATGGAAACACCTAATAAACCTGTAAAGGTTGAAAAAAACATTTGCTATTAATAATGTTAAAAATGCACATAGAAATAAAACACACTTAATATACATTTCATAATTGAAAAAACAGCATTTGCTATACATGTATAATGTAAAAAAAATACATGTAAATACAATGTGGTAAAGCAGTGAATTTCAGTGGCAAACAATCATGAATGTTTACTTGTCTTGAGATAGCTATTGATAATTCTGTCATGCTTCTCCGCATGACTGTGTACGGAATATCGCTGAGAATCTGGAATCGTTATCTGGCCAATAACGTATTCCTAAATGGTTCTAAAAGACCAAACAATATTAAGTCTGAGTATCAACGTGGGAGCACTTCAAATCGCCTATTCTTTCAAATCGTCTATACCTTCGGGAAGAATCTCCGCTTGGACTTCGAGGACAACGACAGCCCAACAGAAGATGCCAGGAACTTCAATGATTTCTCTTATGTGATGTTTACTTCTTATTAATAATATTTGCGGGGATTGTTAGTATAAATATGTTAACAAGAGTAAGTAGCAGCGTATTTAAATTAATCGGGGAAATATCTTCCATTCATATACCAATCTTGTGATGCCGTTATTACTAGTTAGCATCTCAAATGTTCGCATCGCCAAGAGCGTTACGTTTGAAAAGAGTCAGTCGGACCGTGGCAATCGCTGAGTTAAGAGCTGAAAACACGTCGTGCCGGGGCCGGTCCCCAGCTTGGGGCTGGCCAGGGCTTTGTCTTTATTGAACAACTTATATTCAAGTGAATTCGCATACATCATCCAGTAACGTAAACTATAAATTATTGGTTGCCACGGAACGCATATCAGCTACTTTCCTGGAATCATAAGATAAGTCCCATTCATTCTGTCGTATAACACTTATCCGCTCTAATGCATCCTCATTTCTTGCCTCTGTGCAATAGGTAATTCATAGGAACATTCAGCGTACATCCGATGTTTTATCAATGTGACTAGGTGCGTTAGATCCATTTTGATTATTTCTGTGTCAAGATTAGGGAATAAATAGTGATGTCAATGCCTCGTGAATTTCCCCTTTAATAAGAAAAGAATTATCGTTTCTGTCATAGAGAAAAGGTTAACCCGCTACCATATTAATTGTTTATTAAATAACGTAAATTACTAATTATGTTGGAGACGTTGAAAAGTCTCAATTGATCTTATTGACAAAATAGAATAATGTGGCCTTAAGTCACGACGGTTATCAAAAGAAATGAAAGCAAAGGAAAGAAATAACGACGAATAATGCCGGAAACGAGAGGGTCACGACAATTCTTTATTTTTAAATAGCAAAACCCTTAAAACTATTTCAAAGAAGCTTTTCACCATGAGTTTTATCAAATCCCATTCATCATTATTATACCAGCCAAATTTTATTACTTTGTTAAAACTCTGTCATAACAAAAGTGATGTTATGAGAGCAAAGAGAAGTGACCATTTAGTGCAGACTAAGAAAACAGGAACTTATACACAAGGTACACTCAAATCCAAAATTTTCCCTCGACACAGAAACAGCAAGTTAGGAAATAGGAGAAAAAAGACAAAGTAAGGATAGTGAAGATGTGGAAGTTAAATGACAAAGTGGGCGTATAAACGTCTTAAGGGCACCGACCAGTCGAAAATCCAAAATCCATCATATTATTTTTTTATTGCTCTATTCGATTGAGAAAGTCCTAAACTTCATTCCTGCAAAGCGGCAGAACGATCCGTCTCACCAAAGTAGGTCAAATGGGGGTTTGAAAGGAGGGTGGAGGGTAGCTCGCTCGGCCAGCTTGTGCAGATATGCCACGTCAGCTCAGCTGGTTGGTGCTGAGTGTCGGTTTGTTCATAATTAGGTATGCATCTATCTGCTTGCAAGTCAAGACTTTTTGAGATTTGGTAAGTTGAATTCTCGGTACCTCTACCCCTCCCTCGGGAGGAAGAGGGTGGGGGGAAGCTCGCCCGGCCAGCTAGCCCAGATGTGCCACACGAGCTTGGCCGGTTGCCTCTGACTGTAGGTTTATTCATAATTAGGTATGCATCTATCTGCTTGCAAGTCAAAACTTTTGAGATTTGGCAAGTTGAATTCTCGGTACCTCCACCCATCCCTCCCTCAGGAGGAAGAAGGAGGGTGGAGGAAGCTCGCTCAGCATGCTACTGCACATGTGCCAAATAAGCTGAGTTAGTTGTTGCTGACCGACGGTTTGTTCATAATTAGATATGCATTTATCTGCTAGCAGATCAAAATTTTTGAGATTTGGCAAGTTGAGTTCTCGGTACCTCCACCCCTTCCTCTCTCGGGAGGAAAGAGGGTGATTGGTAGCTCGCCCGATCTGCTTGCGTAGATATGTCACGCTAGCGGATCTAGTTGTTGCAGACCAACGATTTATTCAGATTTAGATGGTTTTTTTTCGACAGCAGATCAAGATTTTTCTGGATTTGACGTTGATTGCTTGGTACTAATGTAGTGATATAAGCGTTTGGCTCTGCGTGGCGCTTCCATATCCTATAAGAGGACCCTACGAGGATGCCAAGGACGCCCCAGCTTATGCTCCTGGTGCGTTTTAGACATTTTTGGTACCACTTGTGGTACTGGTTCCTTCAAGGAACCACAATAACTTCCAAAAATGATATTCAAAACGTCAACACTAGCAATTTCTCCAAGAAATGTAGCTTGCAAACAAAAAAAAACCTGTCTCGGCACTAAAACGCGTTTTCTGAGCAATACAAATGTCAACATTCAAGCTTCTTCTTCTCAAAAAGTTATCGTAGAGCAATGATTTTGGTATCATTAGATACGCAAAGAGTTACTGCATAAAGAGTCAGAGGATTATATTGAAATTCACAGAAGATTTTCAGTTACATTACAAAATCTACGGAAAAATGAATGACACTTTAATTTTTTTTTTAAATTCCATTACAAATAAATTATTGGGAGTTTCAATATAATCTTCTAACTCGTTAAACAGCAGCTCTTTCTGCATTCAATGATACCTAAATCATTTCTCTACGATGACTACTTTTTGAGAAGAAGTGGCTTGAATATAACCCGTTTTTCATTCCATATTTTTTGTTATCTCCGTAATTATGGCGAAAACGGAAAAAGTGCCCAATATAACCCTTATTCATTTTCTAAAATACATACGTATGCAAAATTTCATAGATCTAGATACCATACAAAAAATGGGACGCCCATTTTCTTGATTCTGACTAGACAGTCCCCTTAAAGGCCTATCATTAGGTGAGGTAACATACAAGTGTCAATATACTATCCTACACTATTTTTTGTTTCTTTTCTTCCTTAGTGTATTTCATGAGCTACTAAAAATCTCCATATGGTGAGGCATTCTTAGGAGAAAGTTTGAATAAATTCTTGGCTATTTTGTGGCAAAAGTAGTGTATGAAGTCAGATTCCTTCCCTATCTCACATATTGTCGAGCAAGCAGAATAGCATGCCCGGGAAGACAGCATCTCTGAATTGATACGGGTCGTAAATTTATAGCCGGCTTTCGTGCTATGGTCTTGGGAAATATATGTCGGGGACGTTCTCAGAAGAGAAATCTTCCCCATATTAAATCTGATTATTCGACGCTCTGGCCTAGGCAACCACAGCACTATAAAATGTGGGAACCTCATACCGACGGCGCAGAGCGCTGAGTTTAGACTCGCCGTCCCGCGGACCATTGTTTAATTGCCGTAACGGGAGGCGGGCAGGGGCATGAGACCCGACCCCTCTCCCCCAGCCGCACCCCGGTTGGGTGGAGGGAGGCGAAGCTCAGAACCTTCTCGCCCCGTTGCTGCCCGGCTCGTGCAGTGACCCCCCCTCCCCTTCGGGAGGGGTGAGCATTGTCCGAGCAGGATTGAGTAGGACGGGTAGAGGTGACTTGGTGCGGAGCGATAGTCGGGAACGGACATAGACTAGACGGCGGGCCGTGGTTGAGAACGGACATCCGGTTGTCGAGCTTGGGGCGTGAGACAGTCACGCCGGTTTACGCACTTAGAATAGTGCAGTTACTCGCGAGGCAGTGTTTTCAATTTATACTTGAATTTAGAAAAGGGGCTGTTTTTACGTTGGCAAGGTCAACAGCACTCGAGTTGTTTTGAGGGCGCATGATTTCAAGCGTCTGCTATACGCTTAATTGGCTCGACCCTTTTGGGGGCTTGTACATTCTTTGGCTCGACAAATGTTCTGGATTTAAAATATTGTTATACCGGGTTGTGGCGGTATCGGAAGAGTCCCTCGGAGGGAAAGTTAGAATTGATGAGTCCTGTTGTTCCGAAATTGTAAATGTTGCTGTGATCGCGTGTGCTCTCGCCCTCCTGACTTGCTTTCCCATAGTACACGTAATAAATTGTGGCCTCGTATCATTCCTTCTCTCTCTCGTCACGGGCATATGAAACACGTGCCGGCCCTCAGCCATCGCTACCTACAAAAATAGTAAACGTTAGTTCTCGCATCATAATCAATTCATATCACTATAGTTTAGTCCCGGGAACCCCCCGGGTGGTGGCAGCAGAAACATATCATAATCATTGATAATCATTAACTTATAATTAACGTAACGTCATGCCGACTGAGTTTATTCCCAAAGAAACGGTAATGATGAACTAAGAGAGCTCGTAAATATAGAGAGCGGAAGAAAATACCCGCAACCAAAGTTCGCTTAACTTCATTCAGTAGCTATCCTTGTATTATCTTCAAAAATTTTGCTGAAATAATTTTGTACGGTCATATTGCATGTGAATCACTTTCTGCAAGATTGATTTATCTTTAATGAAGCTATGCATTGAATACAAATGATGCAAAGCAAAGTTGATATCAAATAGAAAGCTACTTAAATTAAAGATATGATATTGCTAGTTTTAATCTTTTTGCTACAAAAATGCCATTTTTTGGGGTTAAAAAAAACTATTTCCTACTGATGCACCCACAATTTTCTTAGAATAAATCAATCACTTCAATGCCTTGCAATATTTCTCTACTGTACAAGAAATTGATCCTTTATTATTGAAATGCTAAGACAGCTGGTTAATTTCAATTGATTCAAGATTTAGCAGCTGCCATTTTTATCACAAATTTTTCAAGTATTATCTCCTCACTTTTCTTGTACAAAATATGGAATTGAATTCATCTTTATTTTGGTCATTTATCTATTTAAAGATTATCCCAAAAGTATTAGCAACTAATTTTGCAATGTTATTTTTATAACTTACAGGAGTCTTATTTGTTTGCACATTTTATGTCTGAAGAAACCAATCTAAATGCTCCTTAATCACAGCAATAAATAGAATTATTGAAAATGAATGGGAAATGAGTTTCTTACATAATATTGGAATGGAAACAAATTAGAAAAATCTTTCATTCATACAAGTGAAATAAATGCAAATACTCATATGCCCTTGTCTTTTAAGGCAAAATCAAATCAAATATACAAGAACAAACAGTTTCCTTTCCCAAACATTTTATGCAAATAATTTGTTTTAGTTTATTTGTGTGTGCTATTCCATGAATTTTTTTCCATTTCAATTTACTATGGATTTCAGTTTTAATAAAATTACATTATCAGTAGAATTTTAGGAAATATTCACATTTCTTTCCAATTAACCACTTTATAATTCTATAGATTTTGATATTGTTGAAAGGGCCACGTACAAAAATATGAACCGAATACAATTTTAAATTTACTATTTATAGGCATGCCTTTGTTATGGGGCAGTTCCTAAACAGGAAAGAATGAAATGTTTCCAAGTGTAGGGTAAGTTATTAAAATCAGCTTGACATACAGATCCTCAGCTGAAACTCAGATCTAAAGAGAAAAAAGATTCACAGATGAAGGCATTACCTGAGCAGCTGCTTGCAAGTAAATTTACTTTTTAGTGTAAACTCTTTTTCAGAAAATTTTGTAATTCTACATAGTACAAAATTTCATAATACATATAGTAGTGTGCTACTATTTTGAATCTTTATTATTGTTAGTTGCGTTTTGTTTTTTGGTAGTTGCGTTTTGTATACTCTGGAAAGTGACATCCACGCGCGACCTGTTACGCGTAATAGCGAGAGCATGTGGAGGGTTGCCAAGGATAGGTTGAGAGAGTTAGTTTTTGGAGCCTGTAGAGGTCGGTTTGGCTATCTGTGTACTCCTCCGTGTATACTTTCGTCGGTGACTACGTTGTGCGTGATATGGTGGGTCTGAGCAAGGATAAGTTAATAAAGGCTAACGTCCGGTGCTAGAAGACTCCGCCATAAGATAGTCACCAATGTATGAAGCAGGATTGTATAGTTTCATGTAGCATAGTCACGCCGACCGGTTGTATCGTAAGTGGTATGTTTTAGAGTGTAATACCCTGAATGTGGATACCAATAAACGTAAGTTTCGCATTTTGTTGTTTCCATGAAGGCCGGATTGAGAATAGTGCCACAAGTTTGGGTCTAGAAATTAACAGGAAGCTGGTGCCAGTTGTCAAGAGAAGTTCGGTCGTAATTTGCGTTAAGGTGTGTTTTGGTAAACCCTTTTGTTGGCGACTGTACCGAAGCCTGGGACGGCTCTGGAGTTTGTTGGCTGAGTCGAGCCTTGGATGCTCTGGAGATAGGTTGATAGATTAAGACGGATCCTGGAGTGCATTGAAAATAATGTAGCAGCGCTACGACCCGTGCTTTACGTTGGCTAGGCTGGTGAAGTGGTGGTCGCGAAGCCCAGTGTATATAAATTCCGCAACCCCGCGAGCCAGAACGACCACATTGGGCGCCAGTATGGGGAATTGAGACGAAGTTCTGGAGCTTTAAGGGGCTGATACGAAGCTCGGAAGTCTCGAATTGGAGAACTATTAGGTGCTAAAAGCGGGTTGTGAGCTGTCTGCGGGTTTCGCTTGTGTGCCAGTAAATTGAATTTGTTAAGTATGGCATCAACAGCGGATATGTCAGACGTAATGCTGCAGCTGGTGCAGGCTATAGGGAAACTTGGGAAAGAAGTACCTGAACCCAGCATTTTTAAAGGGGGAATTGGTAATGTAAAAGTTGGATACGTGGCTACAGGGTTTTGAAAAATTCTGTAAGGTGCAATATGGGGATGACACAGAAACATGGCTGGCTAGTTTACTTAATTATTTACAGGGAAAGGCTAAGGAGATTGTGGAAGCCTGTGGTCCTGGTGTGAAGTATGAATTTGTGAAGAAAAGATTGGTGCAAGAGTTTGGTGCGAAATTATCATTAACGGATACGGAGTTTGGGGCGTTCGTTTCCGCAGAACGTAGAACGGGCGAAAGCTTATTGTGTTATTCCATTCGCTTGGAGAGACTAGCGCGAGAAATGTTGCAGGAAAGTGACGAATTCAAAAGGGAAGGAATAGTAAAGAGCAAATTAATTAGTTCACTGCGGAAGGAGCTTGTGAATCGATTACGGGTACAGTTGGGGCATTTGGATGGTGTGACTTTGAAGCAAGTGGTTAATCTAGCTACCGTGTTAGAGGAGCAGGAGGGTGAGTGTATGCGAAACGAATTTGTGTGTGTGAGTGAGGAGAGACGGGTACGAAAGAATGGGCGAGAGGATGTGAATGAACAGTGGCAAATGAAGAGCGCGTGTTTCTATTGCCATGAGAAAGGGCATTTTGCGAGAGCCTGCCCTCGGAAAATGGAGGAGAGAAGTGCTCACGCAAAAGCGGAAGTATGTGCGTATTGTGGAAGAATGGGGCATTTAATGTCAGCATGTGTTCGGTTCAAGAGTGAAGTGTGTGCATGTGTATGGTGTGGGGAGAGTGGCCATAAGAGTTTTCAGTGTCGAGAGAAGCCGGGGAAACTAGAAAGGACTAGTGCAGATGGGGGCGCGCCAGCGGAAGTAAATTCCCCAGGGGCTCGAGTGACCAAATTAGGAAGGAATGCCAGGAACGTGCTGGCTTATGAACTTAGCTCATCTGGGAAAAATGTTGTCGCAGACTGCCTGTCTCGGGTGAATTATCCGTGGAGTATGCCTGAGGTACCCGAGGAGAACATTAGTGCTGCCGAGTATGACGTCTTAATTAATATACAGGGTGGTCCAGACTCCTTGTTTCAGGCTTTGTGTGTGTTGCTGGGTCGGAGTGACGCTGAGACCATTCGGAAATGCTGTTGTGATGTCGTTCTGCAGAAGCCGGAAAGGTATGGCTTGGGGAAGGCGGCTGCACATAGGAAGTGGGCTACCACCTGGGGTAGTCCGGGGGTATTCCCGCCATGGGAGGCAGTTCAGGCGTTCTCTGATGTGTATGGACTCAAAGTCGTAGTGTGTTTCCGGCCGGGGAGTCTTGTGGAGGTAGTTCCTGAAAGAGGCACAAGCGGTTGTCGCATTGGAATGTTTGGGTGGGGTACATTTTAACCCTATCAGGCTGTCTCGGGATTATGGGAAGCAATCTGTCAGTGTGGCTATCGCTTCGGGAACTGAAAAATGTAGTATGTTGGGAGCTAGTTTACCGACTATTGCTGCAGGTCAGGACGCTGACCCAATTTTGGTTAATGTGAAGGAAAAGCTATGGATGGGACAGGCTAATTTGCACTTGGGAGCCTATAAAAAGTTGTTCAAGCGACTATGCTTACGGGATGGAGCAGTGTGTATAAGGAAAGGGAACCCTCAGGGAAAGCCTGTTCCGGTTGTTCCAGAAAGAGACTTGCCGGCATTAGTAAAGGAGTATCATGAACATCTAGCTCATGTGGGAAGAGATAAACTCTTGAATGTTTTCAGGAGAAGTTATTTCGGGCTTGGCCTGGGAGTTGTGGTGCAAAAGACGGTACGGGAATGCGTAATTTGTCAGCAGCATAAGGGAGATGTTAAGGATTTTCCGTTGCGTCGGCTGGATAAGAATTTGACGCGGCCGTATGAGGTGTATGCAGTGGATCTGTTGGAACTTCCCCGGAGTAAGAGAGGTTATGTGGGAGTCTTGGTTGGCATTGATCTGTATAGCAAGTTCGGTCATGCAGTACCGATACGCTCAAAGCAGGCCAGGGCCGTAGTGGGAGCACTGGAGCGAAGCATTTTCACGAGCCTACCAAGGACGCTGGAAACAATCAGATCAGATAATGGGCCAGAATTCACCTCAAGGGCGTTTCAGTCGCTGTTGAGTAGTTATGGGATCCGACATCAAACCATCGTAACTTATGCCGCCCACATGAATGGAGCTGTGGAAAGATTGAATAGGACCATTAGGGACAGGTTAGCAGCCACCTGTGCGAAAGTGCCAGGAGATTGGGATTTGGTCCTGTCAAGGGTCATGATGCAGTACAATCGGCTAATTCATCGAGAAACTGGTAAAGCGCCTGGTGAGTTCTTTGTGTCTGAGGAGGTTACACCAGATTTGCCCAAGGTAACTGAGAAGGAGAAATTCTGGCGACCTGGAGGTCCTCGTTTCCGGCATTTTGACGTGGGCGATTACGTCTTGCGAAGGATCATGCATTTGCCCGGGGCTGAACGCCACAAGCTCGCGCCCCGTTTCGAAGGGCCCTACCAAGTGGTGCGATGTTACCCAGATGGAGTGAGCTACCAGCTGGAGATAGAAGGGCCTCGAGCACGGTATTTGAGGGCTCATGTAGGGCAGTTGAAGCAGTTCCATGGGAAACCGGAGGTTGGTCCGAATGTGGCCGTGCCAGCAAAGGCGCCGCCCTGGCAGGATGCGGCGCCGGCGCGGGGACGCCGGCCGCGGGAGAGGGGCCAACATCTTGTCCTCGGGATCGACTAGGAGCTCTTACGAGGAATCAGGGCAGGAACAGTGAGGACTCCTAGTGCAGTGAGGGAGGATGACGCCCCCTCTTCGGGCGGAGGGCAACCCGAGGTTTCGGGCGGTACGGGGTACCACATGGAAGAGAACAGCCCTGACAGTGCGAGGAGTAGGCCTAGGGAGGTAAGTTACCCCGCGTCCGGTTCGAGCCCCTCAGATATTTCGGATTTCTTACACCAATACAACGCAGCGCTGGTCTTGAGGACGTCAACACCGGGTGAGGAAAGTAACAAGGTTAAGCCGGACCAAGTTGGTAAGAAATATCCGCTCCGGGTGAGACCCAAAGTAAATTACAAAGTGTGACTACGTGAGAAGATGGTTCAATTGAGCGCCGAGTTGTTGCGTTCCAGATCATGCTGATTTGTGTCGTGTAGTGAACTGATGTGAGTTTGTTTTAATAGAAATTTTATTAGTAAAGTGCAATAGTATTTTAAGTGATGGGCAAGAAGTTGTCCTCCCTTTTTTAAACAAAAGGAAAGTTGGTTATTATGAAAATTTTGAATAAAGATAGTGGGCAGTAGAAGCCTTGTTCTAAATTTGGCACAGGGTAAGGAAAGTCCCTCGACAAGGTGCGATGTACTAAACCCCCCTGTCCTCAGAGTCGGGTGCTGCTGCTAGTGGGAGATTCCCTTGCCAGAGATGCGACCTTGGCTGCCCCTCCTGGCTGGAGGCTCCGCCTGTGCGTGTGTCAGGGGGCTACATTGTCCCGGCTAACGGAAACTGCGCAGAACGAGCTGCGCGCTGGGGAACGGCCGGATTTGCTAGTCATGGTGGGTCTCCACTGTGACCTGACGTATCTGGCCACCTACGGCGTGGCGGCAGCTCGAGGCCTCTTGAGATTGGTGGAACCGGCCCCGCTACCTGAGATCCGTTTGGCCGTAACCTCGGCAGACCATGTGCTTCGCCATTATTATGGGGTCCCGGTTGTGCGGTGTCTGCCGGCTACCCCCGATTTTGCCCGCTTCAACACTTTACAAGGCGTACGGGCGCGGTGGTGGTATGAGCTCCCGGAGTTCCTCTGCCAGGAAGCGGAGTGGTCGGCCACCCGATATAGATCAACGGTGCGGGAGCTGGAAGGGTATTTCCAGCGGCAGGGGGTCCATACCATCCTGTTGGATCGCTATTTGGGGTTGCACCAGTACTTGGATAGCCAAGACAGGGTGCACCCCATGCCAGGAGTGGGAGCTGGCGTGTGGAGGAGATCGCTGGAGGAAGCGGTGGCCCGCCGTCCCGCGATTGGTCCGTCAATAGTCTGCGGCCAGGTATTGTCTCTGGCGGAGCGGTTCCGTCGCAGAGAGCGGCGCAGGCGGCAGAGCCGGTCGCGGCGGATGAGGGCCACGCTGCGGGCGGTCGATCTCAGTACCGCGGACCGATGGCCGGGCTACCCCTTTTTGCAGGAGTCAACGCATGGAGGGCGCCGCCAGTAGTCTGGCCATTTTGTTCATTGTGTTGGGGTTTCCCGTTGGGAGCCCCGAGTAGCTATTTGAGGGGGGAGGGGTATAGTAGTGTGCTACTATTTTGAATCTTTATTATTGTTAGTTGCGTTTTGTTTTTTGGTAGTTGCGTTTTGTATACTCTGGAAAGTGACATCCACGCGCGACCTGTTACGCGTAATAGCGAGAGCATGTGGAGGGTTGCCAAGGATAGGTTGAGAGAGTTAGTTTTTGGAGCCTGTAGAGGTCGGTTTGGCTATCTGTGTACTCCTCCGTGTATACTTTCGTCGGTGACTACGTTGTGCGTGATATGGTGGGTCTGAGCAAGGATAAGTTAATAAAGGCTAACGTCCGGTGCTAGAAGACTCCGCCATAAGATAGTCGCCAATGTATGAAGCAGGATTGTATAGTTTCATGTAGCATAGTCACGCCGACCGGTTGTATCGTAAGTGGTATGTTTTAGAGTGTAATACCCTGAATGTGGATACCAATAAACGTAAGTTTTGCATTTTGTTGTTTTCCATGAAGGCCGGATTGAGAATAGCGCCACAAGTTTGGGTCTAGAAATTAACAGGAAGCTGGTGCCAGTTGTCAAAAGTTTGGTCGTAATTTGCGTTCAGGTGTGTTTTGGTAAACCCTTTTGTTGGCGACTGTACCGAAGCCTGGGACGGCTCTGGAGTTTGAACATTTTTTCTTTTTGTTGGCTGAGTTGAGCCTTGGATGCTCTGGAGATAGGTTGATAGATTAAGACGGATCCTGGAGTGCATTGAAAATAAGGTAGCAGCGCTACGACCCGTGCTTTACGTTGGCTAGGCTGGTGAAGTGGTGGTCGCGCAGCCCAGTGTATATAAATTCCGCAACCCCGCGAGCCAGAACTACCACATACATAAAGCTGCACACCCTCTACGGTTGCTTACAACAAAGCTTACTACTAATTGTGGAGGCCTTAACTAATTAAGGCCTTAACTCTCCCAAACCTGCTCCACGCACACTGTTAGCTGCCATTGACATAAGCAAGGCCTTCGACACAGTTCCACGTCACTTACTTATTAACAAAATACTCAACACACACATCCACCATAACCTTCAGAAATGGCTCGCCAATTTTCTCTCGGGCCGCCATGGCTACACAACATGCAACGGCAAGTCCTCCATAACAAAACACTTCACCAACGGAGTACCGCAGGGCTCCGTGCTCTCACCTACACTATTCAACTTATTCCTCCACGACATACCGGCCCCTACACACCCACAAACACACCTCCTCACATACGCAGACGACCTAACCATCTTCTCCCTACACCCTAAACACAAGACCGCCGCCACTCAACTACAAGACTACATCCACATAATAGAGAACTGGCTGGAAACAAACAGACTCAAGGTCTCCGCAAACAAATCCTCACTCACACTCATCACACCTTATAATAGAGAATACAACATCCATCCCCACGTCACATTAAACAACGCCCCCATCCCCTACACAGACACACCCAAAATCCTTGGAGTTACATATGACAGAGGTCTTACGTTCAGCCCACACACTAACAATATCAACACTAAATGCAACACTAAGCTGAACGTCCTCCGAGCACTAACACATACTACATACGGCCACTCCAAGGAAGACATAACAATAGTATACAAACAGTTCATCAGACCCATCCTCACTTACGCACACACATCTTGGTACGCAGACACTGCTCGCACACACTTACAGAAACTACAGTCCACACAAAACACAGCGTTGCGCATTGCCACGGGCTGTACACGATCGACCCCTATAGCACAGATACACGAAGAAGCCCTTGTCCTCCCCCTCCTTGACCACATGAACATGCTAGGAACAAACTTCTACACCTCCACACAAGACCCTGCCCACCCGCTACACTACATGCAACAACCCCGGCCAACCCAACGAACATTACACACCAGCCCGGCCACACACCTCAAAACACTATACGACTCCCTCCCTCCCTGCCCCCCTGACACCTCACTACGCACACACATACACACACAGTTCACCTTCCTGCCCTACCCCCTAACTCCCTCCTCGGAGTGAGACCCCCCCGTCCCCTCGACGGAGCGATCCCTCCCCCGGCAGGACCGAGTCCACCTGGCGCGGCTGCGGTGCGGGCACCACACTTCACTCCCCTCATACATGCACAGAATAGGACTTGCGGAGGATGACAGCTGCGTCTGGTGTCATGCCAATGTGGGCGATCTTCCGCATGTCCTCCTACACTGTCCCGCCCTACACGCACACCGACACACACACCAGATACATGCACTGGAGCACCTCTGGACTCGCCCCGCGGACGTCGTGAGGTTTCTGCACGACGCGGGCGTCTTCCAGAGGCCCATATAACCACACCCCTCTTCGCCTCTGGCCAGGCCCGGTCTGGGGCGGCCCTGGCCGCGGCGGACCCCTTCGAGCGGCCGTCGGGGCAAAACAACAACAACAACTAATTGTGGAAAAGCAACCTTCATTCCACTGCATGGAACAAACAGTTGTGATGCTCATTATAGTCAACAGGAATAAGTAAGATCAATTTTACAATGACTTGCAAACGTAAAATAAGATAAATTTTCACTTTCTAGCAAAAATTTCAGAAATTGAAACTTGGAAATTGAAACACAGAAACTGAAACTTAGTGCCGCACTCCAAATGCAAACGATCCTTCTATACATATTATTGTTTATTTATTATTAACTTTTGCTTCTCTCTAAATCCTGTGTCGACAATTATCACGTGTATTACGATAACCATGTATGAATAGCAATTAAAGATCTAAATCATATGTTTCGACACTTAACATGGGTATTACGATAACCATGTATAAATAGCAATTAAGGGTCTCTATGCTAAGGTATTTGAATGCATTTTTCACTTTCATTTTCCAATATTTGTGCGCACTAATGAAAGTGATTTCAAATGAGCGTCGCGAGGATTATGCTCTCTTAGTTCAAAATCAGATTAGGCAAGGAAAGGAACTCATTTTTATTCTACACGGGTATTACAATACCAATGTGTTATAATCATTTAAGGATATTAATGTTAGGGTGTTTTAAAAACCAAAGTATCAACATTTCATGTTTGGGTCAATATTGAATTTAATGTTGTCAACGAATTTCATAATTTCGTAGGTATAGATAGGTAATATAGTCGGTTTTAAGACGTTTTACATGAATGACAATGTGCCCGGAAATGCTTATTTTTGGAGATATTTAACTTTGAAGTTATAGGAACATCGTTTATAAAATTGAACAAACGGAGAGGTAAATAAGCAGAAATCCGGTTCTGACGTAACGATGGGTAAGGTTAGGTTTGGTAAAGTTAATTTAGTTGAGTATCCTAACCTAAGTAAGCCTAAAATATCTTAATTTAACTCAACCATACCGAGGCCGATGACTCCCGCCAAAAAACTTGGCGTGGTCCGCGTCCGCAAAACGCCGGAAGAGCCATATCGAAACTGCCGTTAATGCTATTCTTACCTGGCATTATTTATCCTATATCTCCAAAACTAAGCATTTCCGGGCACATCGTCATTCAGGTAAAACTTCTTAAAATAGACTATATTACCTATCTATACCTACGAAATTATGAAATTCGTTGACAACATTAAATTCAATATTGACCCATGTTTGTACTTTATTGGAAATAAAATATTTTTCTTTTTCTTTTCTTTCTTTCTTGGGTAAATGTTGAGGACTTGACCATAATCGATTTTCCACTCTTTGATCAATAAAGATTGTTGATGAGACCAAAATAAACAAGTTTTCTTCAATGCACTTTCCGGCAGAAATAAGTATTTTAAAAGTTATGGCATTAAATGAGTTACCGTAACTCCAGTGTTTGAGGCGGGGAAAAATATACCGCGCGGTCCAACGTGAAAGTAAACAGGCATTCCCGCGCGCCAACCAAGCAACGAAGAGCAAACCCCCTATTACAAACGTAAAGAGGTTGGATCGTGAGGGGTAGCAACAGTTCTTTTAGTGAAAATTATAAAAACTAAAAGAACTGTGGCTACCCCTCACGACCCAACCTCTTTACGTTTGTAATAGGGTGATGCACACTGGAGTTTCGGTAACTCATTTAACGCCATAAATTTTAAAATACTCATTTCTGCCGGAAAGTGCATTGAAAAAAACTTGTTAATTTTGGTCTCATCAACAATCTTTGTTGATCAAAAAGTGGAAAATTGATTATGGTCAAGTCCTCAACATTTACCCTTTCTTGTTTTGTACTGGCAACATCTATAAACTAAATAATAAATAATCAACAGTATATACAACTTGCTGTTGCAGGGGTAAAGTAAAAACTGACAATTTCAATGCATTGAATTAACGCTCATAATATTGATTGCTTTTTTTTCACAGCGCCATAAAACCCATGTGAATCTACTAATAATGACTAATATTAATATTACTATTATCATTATTATTATTAGGCCTTTATATTGATTTATGAGCTTTATAAATGTGAAAGTAAACCTTGCTCTGCAGGCTATACCAGCAGAACACTAACGACACTTTTAAAAAAATTTTAACTGAACTTAAAATTTTAGCGAGACATAAAATAGAACACTAGGTGATGTTGAAAAAATTCATTAACCAAAGTTAATGCGTAACCCCAAAAAAAGTGATATCGTGACAGTACAATTATACTCGAGACTTATCTTCTTACAGTGTATCTTATCTACAACGCGTTAATTAAAAGGGGAAGTAACAGGTTTAGACCATTCGAAGCAGTGGCTAGGTTAATGCGGTACCGGTAACTGCGCATCGATACATTTCATTTTTTCATTTAGAAGTAAAGAGTATCCATCAAATACAAAATGATGAATAATGTATAAGTACTCAAGAAGAAGTAAATTAATTTTATACACACAATTAATACTGAAAAAATTTCCGGACGGGCAAACTTTCATAGCATTTCGCACAACATAGATCTCATCTGAAAATACTTAGATTTAAATCACTGCAGTAAAATCTGCAAGTAAATATTCATCACAGTTTAAACAACACTGTTAACATAACAGACGAAGAACGGCAAGCCATGGTTCATGACGGTTCTACTGAAAAAGCTGTTATGTAACGTGTTGATTTTATTTCTCGTCGGTATGAAGCACGATATACACAAGACCGTGGTACCGTGGTATGAAGTTCAGTCTCCAAGTTTACCTGCGAAGATTTTGCAATAAATTACCCCATGTAAAAAAATCCTTCAAGTGCGTCGATGTATGGTATTAAGTTGTTTCAATTGCGTAGTGACTGGTGAATAATGAAGAGCTTATTTAATAATTGTTGTTCATTTTTCAAAAAAATAAACCAATTTAAAATAGCATTTTAAGCCTCTGATATATATCTAACATGGTAACTGTCTAATTGAAATTATTCAATACGATTTCAATCTTTCCAAATAAAGCACGTGGTTGTTTGTTTATTAATATATATTTTTACCTGATGGACGCTTTCCCATTTTTCTGCCATGCTCATAAAGATACTTTATGGCCGTATCTGGGATCCTAGTTGAACCATGTAGCATTCGCTACAAAGCGTGAAAATTATAAACTTTCCCATTCGCACTTAAATAAAATAAGTATTAGCATTACAAATCTTACTCTAAATTATTATTAATTATTTTCTACTTCTAATTCGTAATCATTGAAGTTTTTGTGTAAATACATGAGAGATCAAATAATCAATCGACATTTCGAGTCTCAAAAGCAGCCTGAAGTGGCGACATCCAAGCGCGACGCTTGAACTGACCCACTCTTTTTCGTGGCTCGCTAGCGTGCGTACATCTCGTAAGTTAAAGAAAATTAAGTGTGAGAATAGAAAACCCGGTAAAGTATACAGTGTAAATTCTCCGTGTGCATGGTGATAAACTTAAGGATCTGTTCATCGTCGTGATGTAGGGATAAACTCTAAAATAGTGTTAAAATTCTTAGACTAGCATGTTCATTTTCGAGTGCTACCTCGACGTGACAAAACGTATAAATTTGCGTGTCACGATTCATTTCCTGTGTCGAGTCATTATATTATTCCAACTACGTTTGTGCCTTACTACAAAGTTATACATTTTGCAGTTGTCATGTAAACTTCAAGTTTAGTGGCTTAACTCAAGTTTTACGTTAAACCGGTTTGAATTCTATGATTATCTAGATTTTTGAAGGTTAAAGGTTGAATATTGAGGCATTTAACGATTTCCCAAGATGTTCTTTTAATAGTGGCGAGGTCACCAGTGCCTTTTCAAGCACACTTAATTGCTAATTGAACGATTTACGGCCTCTGACTCCTAAGAAGTTAAGTGTAGGGAGTTCGGACGCACTATTTCTGGCGTCTTTAATCAAAATCAAAACACTATAATTTTCACCTCGGAACTAGACCATCAGAAGGATAATAAAGTAGATATGTTTATTTATAGCTGGCCTTTATTGGGGTGGCTGGCAGATTGTCTCTTCAGGATGGGCTGATGTTGAGGTCCGATCTTGAGTAGGAACTGCAACAGGCCCGCAGCTGCGTCGGTATGCGGAAAGTGTAATTGTGGAGAAGGTCGTGTGCAAAGGTAACCAATGGTTAGAGACTGCAATAGCGTCTCTGATAAGTGAGGACGGCAAGATAATATTCCTCCAGATTTGGTTGAATATAGACGTAAAGGTTAGGGAGCCGTTGGGTTAGCTGTAACCAAATGGGTCTCGATTCGGAGTGAGATGGAGGAGGAATGTGGTACTTGCGCTTGCCGTCCAGTAATTGATTGTTTGGTAAAAGTAAAAACAAGAAACCAAGGAAGGAGGTAGTTTTTTTGTAAATCTGCCGAGTTTGGCTACCGGGTTATTTTACCCTTTTGATTTGTTCGGGCAAGGTAGGTGGCTTGGCAGTGGAATGTGAAAGTGTCTCGTGGCTTCCTGTACGGGGAGGAGACGCTGGGTGAAAATGCACACGGTGACAACCACATATCAACACATGCTATGCTGCAAACAATCTGGCATTAACATGCCGCCTCAAAGCGAGGAGTCTCTTCGAAAAACGACCCCCACCAGCACTCTGGCGCCGGAGTGCAAGCGGGGATCAGCTTCGGAGCACTGACAATTTTCTCGGAGCCAGATATTAATTCTAATATTTATAACGGCATGAAGCTAAAATTCTACACTAGTAATTCACACAAGCAAAACTTTGCCTGGCGAAACTAAGATGGCATACGCAGTGAACTGAGTATACTGACTCACTTAATTAATGGCTAATGGTAAAAAATCTACAGCATCTGCTAAATGCAAATGAACTAGAAAACACATGTACCCAGTTTTTCCTAACTGAAATAATCAATGTACAATGACTAAGAATTATACAATTACCATCTAACTAAACCTTAAAAAAACATCACTAATATTTAATGTATAAATACTGATTCTATGAGGAAAATCAGCGGTAAAATGTGCTTGGTATTTACAAAGGTTTGTTCTGATTATCATCACAACAGAGATTGAATATAAAATTGGTTAAGAATGGTTTTTAATGTTGACTGTACATAAAAACTACAACCATGTGATTATATCAAAAAACCCTACTTAATTGAAAATACAGCTGTGACACCATAAGCTGTAAGGAATGAGAATGATAATTTGATTGCTTTGATTAAAAAAAACAGCATTACAGAATAAAATGATAATTTGATGCAAGCCTAACTTGATCACAAAAATAAAACCATATTGAATTTTGGCATAATAAATCATTTTTGATACAAAAGGGGAAATCCTAGTCTTGATAAAAATAACATCACATTGAAATGTTGACATAAAAATTGTTTTAAAAAAGGAGAAATTTTAGCCTGAATAAAAATAACATCATATTGAAATGTTGGAATAAAAATTATTTTCAAACAAAAGGGGAATTTTAGCTTGAATAAAAATAACATCATATTGAGATGTTGAAATAAAAATTCTTTTGAAATCAAAAGGGAAAAATTTTAGCTTGAATGAAAATAACATCATATTGAAATGTTGCATAAAAATTATTTAAAAACAAAAGGGGAATTTTAGCTTGAATAAAAATAACATCATATTGAGATGTTGAAATAAAAATTCTTTTAAAATCAAAAGGGAAAATTTTGGCTTGAATAAAAATAACATCATATTGAAATGTTGCATAGAAAATATTTAAAAACAAAAGGGGAAATTTAGCTTGAATAAAAATAACATCATATTGAGATGTTGAAATAAAAATTATTTAAAAACAAAAGGGAAAATTTTAGCTTGAATGAAAATAACATCATATTGAAATGTTGCATAAAAATTATTTAAAAAACAAAAGGGGAAATTTAGCTTGAATAAAAATAACATCATATTGAGATGTTGAAATATAAATTCTTTTAAAATCAAAAGGGAAAATTTTAGCTTGAATGAAAATAACATCATATTGAAGGGAAAATACCCTGTGGGAAACACAGTTCTGGGCAAGAAATCCTAACATTTAAGACAATGGTAAGTTGAGGCAATTCAGCTTACTATTTACACATTAATAGTGTTGACAATTGACATATAATGTAATATATAGTTACCCGTAGATTATCACACGCAAAAACACAGTATTATAATCTCACCAGCCAGAAACACCTAGATATGCACGCTCTGTATGATATGAGACAATGGGCGCTAGATCGCATACGATGTTGCTGTCGCGCGTCCGTGGGAGGTTCCGTTAAGACGCAAATGTGAATTCTTAGAGATTGAATTTTTTTCGTTACACAATTTTGATAAAATTGAGGACAGAGATTAGTGAATTTCGTAATGTGATTTTATGCTAATGGTTGAATTTATTTTACTGAATTTTTAGATGATCATTCTGAGAATTTCGAAATTTCGACTGGGTTGCGGGATAGAGATTCACTACAGCTACCCCCCAACGCATGTGGACCGAAAGGTCTGGTAACAGTGAAGCTGTTACCTGTAAATGCCCGAAAAGATCATAAAAGGAAAATCCTAACAGAAGGTTTGACAGGAGAGAATAGAATAAAAAATTTTTGACAGAATAGAAGTCACCACCCTAAGTCTGCGCGTAATGAGCTGGCGGACGACTAGGTCTGCCAAAACTGCTAACGCGCTCGGGGGCAATAGAAGGATTAGGCTGTGGAGCTGTGAAAGTTGACGTTCGGATTCCCAACTGGGACAACGAACGGGTCTCTGAGGTTTTTTCGTGATGAGGAACAGCAACAGAAACATCAGCCGAATTGGAGGCACCCGAATTACGAGGTTCCGACGATGTTCTTAGAACGGTCTTCAAGGGAACGACGAACTCGTTACACTCCATAGTGGGAGGAAGGTTCCTACCCAAGACAGAAAGGTGCAACCCGGTGGCCTCGGCAGGTGTTGACCTGGGGGTAATTTGCAACCTGGGTAGCGGCTCATGAGTGTTGGTGGAATGATCTTCAGGAAAGGACACATATGTTGCCTTCAGTCTATCTATGCTCACACTGTTGCTCTTAGTACCCCTTTCAATTATAAAATATTTCGGCGTCCTCTTTACAACCCTGTAGGGGCCATCGTAAGGGCGTCGAAGTGGGGTTTTTAAGCCATCCACCCGCACGTAAACATGTTCACAACTCTGCAAACAAGGGTCTATGTTTTCAGAAGGTGAAGGTAGGCGAGGCGGTTTGTAAACTACTTCGCCCATAGCGCGCTTGAGGCGCGATGCGTAATCAGCGATTTGGCAGGGGGACTCATCGATTTGGTACGTGGGATCAATAACATCACCAGGCAAACGTAAGGCTTTCCCGTACAGCAATTCGGAGGACGTGCACTTCTGGTCCTGCCTGAACAGGTTCCTCAGGGTAAGTAATACAATAGGGAGGCGATCCACCCAGTCGTCGTGACAACGCAAACAACGAAGGGATGCTTTCAGATCGCGATGGACTCTCTCGATGAGTCCGTTTGATTGGGGGTGATAGGCAGTAGTTGAGATGTTTTCGCTCCCTAGGATTTTGGAGATCTCTAACCACAAGGTGGAAGTAAATTGAGCCCCACGATCATGCGTGATGCTCATAGGGACCCCAAACCGGGAGATCCACGTTTCGACAAAAGTGCGCGCTACAGTTTCTGCAGTGATGTTAGCAATGGGAACAGCCTCGACCCACCTAGAGAAGCGATCGATCATAGTGAGTAAATACGAGAACCCGCGAGAGTTTGGAAGCGGGCCTACCAAATCTATATTGACTGCGTCAAATTTACCGCCAGAGAAAACACAAGGTCGAATTGCGGCTTTGTTGTGTCGAGTTACTTTGCTAGCTTGGCAATCTGGGCATTTGCGAACGTACTCTCTTATGGCCCTACGCATCCCGGGCCAGACAAAACGATCTGCGATTAGGCGGAAAGTTCTCTCTGTCCCAGGATGAGATAGCGCATGATAGTGTTTAATGGCGGGCAAACGCAACTTTGAAGGCAAGTAGTATCGGTTAGGCCGATCAGCGTCACAGTAAACGCCTTCTCTGAGTGACAGCTTTAGAGACGAGCTAGGGGACTCAATCAAAGATTGGATCTCCGAGTCGTTGTTTTGTTCAGTGATGATATCAGCTAACGAAATCATGTGCACAGAAGGTCGGAACTCGGGCGCCAACGGGTTTAATACCACGTTGTGCACACGCGATAAGCAGTCGGCGACCGTGTTCTCGTCCCCCTTAATGTGCCTGAGATCGTTAGTGAACTGTGCTATGTAACTCAGGTGCCGACTTTCTCGAGGGGAGTGGCGGTCAGGAGGCATTCTTATTGCGTTGATCAGAGGCTTATGGTCGGTGAATACCGTGAACTGACGTGCTTCCAAGGTATATCGGAAGTGTTTAATGGCGAGGTATATCGCGAGGAGCTCTCTCCCGAACGTGCTATAACGCTGTTCGGTGGGCGAGAGCTTCCGACTAAAGAACGCCAAAGGGGACGTGTTGTTGTCCACGGTTTGCTGTAGTACCGCGCCGACAGCAAGGTCTGACGCATCTACTACGAGATTAAGTTTTGCGTTCGGGTGTGGGTAAGCCAACTCCGTCGCATTCGCAAGCTCCCCTTTGATTGCTGTGAATGCCTCCTCAGCCTCACTGTTCCACTCGATCAGTACAGACTTCCCTCGTTTCTTCGCTCTAATGAGTGAGGAGAGTGGTGCCAGAGTCGCCGCACAGTTCCTTAGGAATCGGTGGTAAAAATTCACCGATCCCAAGAACCTGCGCAACTCTCTCTGCGTAGAGGGTTTCGGGAAATTTCGGATAGCCTCTACCTTGTCGGGAAGTGGCCTAATGCCTTTATCTGAGATGTAGTGACCTAGAAAAGTCAGTTCCTTCTTTCCCAGTACACACTTCGCTGGATTGATCAGCAGAGCGTGCGACGCTAGTCGTTTGCACAGTTCTCTCAAATGATGCACGTGCTCCTCAGGCGTCCCCGAAGCCACAAGCACATCATCGAGGTAACAATACAAAAACGGGAGGTCGGAAAGGACTTCAGTCATGTGCCGCTGAAAGGTTTGCGGAGCATTTCGCAAGCCATACGGCATACGAAGATACTCGTACAAGCCAAACGGCGTACAGACTGCGGTCTTCTGAATAGAGCTTTCCTCCATTGGAATCTGATGGAAAGCTCTCTTCAGGTCTATTGTAGAGAAGATTTTTGCCCCTGACAGATTTGCAGTAAAATCATGAAGGTGTGGGATGGGAAATCTGTCGGGTACAGTTACGGAATTGAGTTGGCGATAATCGCCGCAAATACGCAACTCGCCGTTGCTTTTTGGAACAATCAACAAGGGACTGGCCCAGGGACTTTTCGAGATGCGAACTGTCCCTTCCTGGACCATTTTTGTAAACTCGGCTTTTACTTCCTGCAATCGATCATGGGGCAAACGTCTTACTTTCGCGTAAACAGGAGGGCCGCTCGTCGATATGTGGTGTTGCGTCAGCGTGTTATTTTGCAACGTTACATTAGGTTGAAAGAGTGAGGGGAATTCGAGCAACACCCGTTGGTAAGGGCATGTACTCTCTAGATTAGGGGAGACGCTTGACGTAACGTTCACCATATCGACGGCACTAAGGGGTCTTTGCACTCTGGTTTCGCTATCATAAAGGCATCCATTTCTCACATCCACCACCAATGCAAACTTCTGAAGAAAATCGGCACCAATGATGGGTGTGTCCACATCAGCCACTATGAATTCGAAGCTCAAGGTACGTTTGAAATTTAGGGAACACGACAGCGTTCGCGTGCCGTAACAGAGTATAGGAGTGCCGTTAGCAGCGCGCAAGTTTGGAATGCCCGTGGTATTTTTGTCTTTGTCAGTTGCGGGGATTAGGCTTACCGAACTCCCGGTATCGATCAGAAATCGAATACCGGTAGCCGGATCACTTATGAATAAGCAGCGAGTAGCGTTTGTTTTCGTATGCGCTGGCGTTCGACTCGCATTTACGCCGCGCTGTTCCCGTTTTTTGGGTAAAGTAGTACATAAAGCGGACACATCGGCGACTCACATTTACGAGCCTTGTGCAAGTACTTTCTGTGATACCAGCACCATTCCTCCTCCAGATTGTCTCGTGAACCCTGGCCCTGAACGGTATTTGAACTACCGGCCCTCTGATGTTTAAATGAACGAATCCCATATTTGTTCCTGTCAAACGGAACGGTGTGTGTGGAATTATCGGCTTGCTGATACGCCGCAGTTTGGTGTGCAACCCCATGAACTCTATCTTCGTGTTCGGCTTGCTGGGTAGCAACTTCTAGTGCTCCAACTCGCTGAACTAACTCGCGCAATAATCTTTCCACTTCGTTTGGGCTGGTTTGATTGACCACTGGAGTAGCGGCAGAGCCATTCGGTGTCTGGTTTTCACAGGCAAGAATTTTCTCGGCTAATTCTGCGAGAACGTCCAGGTTCACAGAGGCATCTTGTGTATGGAGGAATGGTTGAAGGCGTAAAGGCAAGCGTTGGATGTACAATGTCTTAAGGGTATCGTCATCCATCACCCCCTTCGCCAATTTCCTCGTCTCTTTAAGAAGCGCTAGAGGTGTTTGGCTATTGTAGGTGGTGAGATTACTCGTCAAAGCCTGGATTCTTTGGGCTCTATCCTTGCTGTAACGTTTTAAAACATGATCTTTGAGGGTGGAATAAGGTTCGGTTGAGTTAGCGTTACAGACCCCAGAGAGGTCGTCTAGGCAAGTCGTGGGCAGGGCCCTTAATAAGGAGTAGTATTTAATTTTTTCACACGTGATGGATAGGCTTTCGAAGTGTTCTTCGGTTTGGAAAAACCAAGAGTCCAGACTTTGAATCGCGAACGGTGTTAATTTTACGGACACCGTCTGACTGTCGTTACTCTCGTTACCATCGTTTGGCGCCATACTGCTTCTAATGTTCCCCAAGAATGAATGATAACGCGCGTTGCAATAGCTTTTTGTTTCGTATAAGTTTTTATGTTACTTTTGTGCTTCAGTAGCAATGGTGCTGCAGTAGCAATGGAAATTGCGAAGGTTATTAGTAAGGAGCTTCAGTAGCAATGGAAATGCATGAAGAGTTTTGTAAAAGGTGGCTTCAGTAGCAATGGATATGCATGAAGAGTTTTGTATAAGGTGGCTTCAGTAGCAATGGATAAACATGAAGAGTTTTGTAAAAGGTGGCTTCAGTAGCAATGGATAAACATGAAGAATTTGTTAGAATAGGCTGCAGTAGCAATAGCTTATTATTAGGGAAGAGTTTGGAGAGGAAATACTCTGTTTAGCTACTGAGAGTAGGGAAAGAAACTACCTCCTTCAAGGTCAGCCATGCACAGAAGTTGACAGCACTAGACATGCGCTCCTAATCCTTCCGATGGTGGTCCGGGTGAGTATTTATATCTGATTAAACTACTCTGGGTAATCACCAGTGTAAACTTAAAGTTTAGTGGCTTAACTCAAGTTTTACGTTAGACCGGTTTGAATTCTATGATTATCTAGATTTTTGAAGGTTAAAGGTTGAATATTGAGGCATTTAACGATTTCCCAAGATGTTCTTTTAATAGTGGCGAGGTCACCAGTGCCTTTTCAAGCACACTTAATTGCTAATTGAACGATTTACGGCCTCTGACTCCTAAGAAGTTAAGTGTAGGGAGTTCGGACGCACTATTTCTGGCGTCTTTAATCAAAATCAAAACACTATAATTTTCACCTCGGAACTAGACCATCAGAAGGATAAGAAAGTAGATATGTTTATTTATAGCTGGCCTTTATTGGGGTGGCTGGCAGATTGTCTCTTCAGGATGGGCTGATGTTGAGGTCCGATCTTGAGTAGGAACTGCAACAGGCCCGCAGCTGCGTCGGTATGCGGAAAGTGTAATTGTGGAGAAGGTCGTGTGCAAAGGTAACCAATGGTTAGAGACTGCAATCGCGTCTCTGATAAGTGAGGACGGCAAGATAATATTCCTCCAGATTTGGTTGAATATAGACGTAAAGGTTAGGGAGCAGTTGGTGTGGGAAAAAATCCCCCAAAAGTATTTCTGTGGTAACATTTTTCTGTCGACCTGTCAGTTTGAATGTCGCTTGAAGATCTTCTGTTGTTTCTTTGGAGATTGTAAGTGAAGTGGGTGGGGGCTGTTTTCCATGGAATTAGAATTAATTTTGAGCTTATACCCTTAAAACATTACTCTTGTTGTCCGAGTGATGAACATGTTACTTGGGCATACCGGTTCTTGAACATGCTGGGAACCGTGGCGTCGGTCCCTTGGGCTGAATGGTGACTCTGGACGAGGAGGGTTGTGCTGCTGTTCGAGCGAGCTATCGGGCCTGCAGTGCTTCAGTGACGTGGCAAAGTTTTTCTAATTTCTACCTGACCTGCTTTTTCTCCTATCGTTACGTTTGAGTGAATGTGGTTCTTTTTTTTCTTTACGTGTTTAGTTGGCTCTACTAGGGAGCTTACGATTAACCTCTAAATACTCCATGCAAATTGAATTACATTACCTGCTTCGGTTATGAAGCAAAATTGATGTTATTTTTGATAGGGTGTGGCTCACTTATTGACGGGTTTCACTTGACCTGGATGAGGGCTGCTCCCGATTACTTTTCCTTGCATTTCTGAGCATTTGAACCTTTGACTTTCCTTCCTGTCTTTCCGCGTGGAGTATTTGCCTTATACTGATTTCCGCTTGATTTCTGAAATTATTTCCTTCTGCCTAAACGTGTTTCACACTGGGTGCACTGTAAACTCAGGTTTGTAAAATTTTAGGGTAAGGTGGGATAACTGGTAAATGATTCATATTGATGATGTTCCGTTGGTTGTTAGTAAGTGCTTGAATTTTGATTCGGTCTAATGGTTGTACATTTTTTTTGTCTACTAGTATCGTGGAGCCGCGGCTGAGGTCACGAGCCGGCCTTCTTGTCTCCTATCTCGTCTTCTACGATCGACTCTAGCGTGAAAATTAACTCCGAACAGTTAGGTACGCAGCCTGCTGCGGTTAGTGTTTTCAATTTGGTCTGGAAAGCCAGGTTAGCCGCATAGATTGCAATGCTTGTTGCTGCTCCGTCATGTAATACGACTTGAATCAAAAATCGGTAATTTTAGTGACGATAGCGCCATTCGAGGCGGTTTATGATTATATTGAGTTTTCCTAACTTAATCGTCAAGTTTGATTTCTTTGTTTTTCCTCGTCGGTCTTGTTGCCTTGCCACCTCGATTAACGCCGCTCTGCCCACAGCTCGCGAAGTGGTGTTGGCCAGCGCCCGTCGCAGTCCGGGGCAAGCTCGGTCCACCTTGGGGCGACTCGCCTGTTTATGCAGTCTTGCCTGTTCTCCGACTGAGACTTACTTTTCGGGCGTCTTGCGACTCTGGGGGACTGGAGGCACTGCTATATCAGCGGAGCCCGCTCGCTGTTCTGTCCGGGTCTTTCGGACCTTGTCGAGCCGTACGCCCGTGTTTCCCATTTTAACGTTTTTAGTCGACTTCTTCTGAAGTTTAATGAAAGTTTAATAAATTAAATACCTTAAAATGTTGACAGTTTAACGAGTTGTTTGGTTGGAAGCTCCGTTGTGCTGACAACTATCTTGTTGAAAAGTCTCCTTCGATTAAATAATAATCTTACCGTTGAATTTTTTCCTTTAACGAACGATTGTGTGGAAGAAATTTCCACACAAGTAATACTGAGTTTACAATTATTTTTTCACAAGTTCTTGGATCTCTCATTGGGGTTTCCTCACTGAATAGGTTAGGGGGGTATTAGTAATATTTGTGTATTAATCACTCTTTTCCAGCTTCGGTCATAGTCCTCTACAGCCGGTGCTCCTGCGTGTTTGTTTTGTCGTGTGCTAACTTGCCCATTTACAGCTAAGATGGATAAATCCTTGGCTCAAAAGCGTGGGGTGTACAAACGGAAAATAACCTTGGGACTGAGGAAGGCGAGAGAAGCGCTCGACGCGGGCAACACTTCAGAAGCGGACGCGCATCGAGCACTCGTGAGAAGGAACCTGGAGCAAGTCAGGCAGTGGGATGAACAGGTGGCCAACAACATGATTGAAGGTAAGTGTACTGATGAAGAGTTGAATAAAGAAGTGGAAGAACAGTTAGCTTATAGCGTAGAAATCGATGTGGCCCTTGACCAGTTGAGTGAGGATAAGGTGAATTTCAGTAGGAGCTTTGACGCGCCGGTGACCTTGCACAAGGAGGTTAAATTGCCTCACCTGAAGGTAGAAGCCTTCAGAGGCGATGATGGAGATCATTTGAAGTACCATGCATTCATGGTGCAGTTCAATAATGCCATTGGTTATCGTAGGACGTTGTCACCATCCACAAAACTCACATACTTGCGAAGTTTCTTAGCAGGTTATGCCGCTAAATTAGTTGATCATTTAACCATAAACGATGAAAATTATGACATGGCTCTTGCATTGCTCGAACGGGAGTTTTTGGATAGGGGTGCCTTGGTGAATGGGTTGTGTTTAAAATTGTTGAATCTGAAATGCAAGTACGATAGGTCTTTCGTTGAAGTAAAGGTATTTCTTGGTGAAGTTAGGGGGTTGATTTCTGATTTGAAGACTTTTGGATGTGACATTTCGGTAGAAAATGCAGGTAAAACCATTGTAGGTCATTTGGTCTTTTCGAGGTTGCCCATGCTTTTCAAGCAAGAGTTAGCTAGAAAGCTCAACACGAACTTTCCGTCTCTTGAGCAAATTTTTGATAATTACCTAGAGGTAATTGCCACATTGAATTTGCGCGTAGCATCAGAGAGAGATTTGAGTGGCCATGGTGAATTTGGTAGATCGGAAAAGACGGCACCTTCACGGCCAGTTCAAGTGTTTGCAAACCCTGCAGTAACGTTTCCCGAACGCAAAGCATGCAAGTTCTGTTTTAGTCGCAGTCACAGTATGCTGCAGTGTTCTGCATACCCCTCCCATCAGAGTAGGATGGACCGATGCACAGAGCTAAAGATATGCCAACACTGCACCAGTGCTAAGCATGCCACTGATAATTGTGTGGCTAGGTTGGATTTTGAATGCAAATTTTGCAAGCAAAAGGATCATGTTGCTGCAATGTGCAGAGGTGCCGTGCAGGGTGTACAGGCAAATTATTGTTTGAATTCTGCATCTGATGTAAGATCTGGATACATTTTGCCTACAGTGACATTGCCAGTGAGTAAAGGTGGCAGAGTAACAAGGGTTCGCTTTCTTGTTGACACTGGGTCACAGAGGTCGTATGTGTCGCATAATGTTCTCCACAGAATTTCTTTTCCTAAAGACCTTAAGACTTCCATGTTTACGGTGAATTCCTTTTTGGAGAAAGGGTTACGGGAATTCGCAGAAGTAAGTCTGTGTGTAGACATGTTAGATGGAAAAAAGCCTCTTCAGGCTCCCATTTTAGTAGACGAGAAGTTCGAAATGACGTTCCAAATTAATTCCTTGCATAAAGCACTTTCCAACGTGGCCAAAAGTTTCCCGTTGGCTGACACCTCTTTTGAGGCAAACTTAGAGACGGATATGGTGAGTCTAGATGGCATACTGGGCATCGATTTAATACAATGTTGTGCTGAATTCTCTGTGGTGCCCTGTATGAAGGGCTCTGCATTTCTGTTCAATCAAAAAATAATTCCTATGGGCAATGTTGACCATTTTTTGAGCAGGAGGGAGTCACTTGAGATGTACCGTAAGTTGCATTCTGAAAGCGCCATTCAAGAATCTGCCATAAATTATGTCCTAGACCCTTGTCCTTGCACGATTGATCCAGTCGGTAGTGTGATAAGAGTCGAGCCAGGTGGAAGGAAATTTGGACAGGATGTTCAAGTTAGATTCTATTGGCCTGACGGACGAGGTGCTCAGTAACGAAGATGAACAGAAAATAGCTGAATTTGATGCAGGTATTGAGCACCGAGATGGTAAGTACCATGTCAGACTTGTCTGACATGATAACATAGAAAATGTCCCGGACAATTTTAAGGTTGCCCGAGCAGTGTTGACAAGAGTTGTTGATAGGCTAAGAAAGAAAAACTTGTATGATTTGTACGACGATGTGTTCCAACAGCAGTTGCGGGAGGGTGTGATTGAAGAAATAACGTCAGACATTGCACAAAAGAGAATATTTATACCCCATAGAGAAGTGGTAAAGACCGACCCTACTTGTACTACTAAGGTGAGGCCGGTATTGAATTGCAGAGTGAAATTAGGGAATCGACCATCATTAAATGAGGCCGCGTTCTCTGGAGTCGATTTGATGAGAAATCTATTTACTTTGCTCATTGGTGTTAGACAGGATGATTATTTGGTTCTCGGGGATATTCGAAAAGCTTATTTGCAAATAAAGTTGGCTGATGAAAGCGATAGAAATAGATTTTGCATTTTATGGCAGAAGAATGGAAAGATGGTTGCATATAGGTATACGACTATAGTTTTTGGATTCGTGACGAGCCCGTTCATTCTAAATTATGTAATAAGGAAACATGTTCAGCAGTATGAAAATGATTTGTGCAGCTATTTTCTCGTGAACAGGATGTACGTGGATAATCTTTACATGACAGGTTCCGATCCGGCACAGTTGCATGAACTTTATTACACTGCGTGCCAACGGCTGAAAACTGCTGGTTTAGAGTTGCGATCATGGTCGTCCAACAGTAAACAGTTGCAACAAGTTTTCGAAAGAGAAGAGACAGGTGTGAGTCATGAGGAACCTTATGAAATGGTGTTGGGTTATAGGTACGACAAAAATGCCGATTGTTTCGCACTGAATTTGGAAATTCAACCCGTGTTGGAATGCGTAACAAAGCGTAAGTTGCTGTCTCGCATGGCAGGATGTTTCGATCCGCTGGGGTTGGTGTCACCGGTCACCGTCAGGGGCAAGACTTTGATGAGGGAGATGTGGAGAGCTCGGCTGGAGTGGGACGATCCACTGCCGGAGAACCTTAGCAAAGATTGGTGTGCCTTGCAGGGGGATCTTAATAAGTTGAACACTCTTAACTTTCCGCGCAAGGCTTGTGACACCGGGGAGGTAGATTTTGTTATTTTCACAGATGCATCTACAGCAAATTACGGGTTTTGTCTTTATACAGTTTCTGAAAATGTGAAGCAACCTACATTGTTGTTTAGTAGGACGCAGGTTGCGCCGTTGAAGACTAAAAGTCTTCCGACATTGGAGTTACTTGCAGTTTATATTGCTTTGAAATCCACTTTGAATTTGCTTAAATCACTTGATAGAGTTGACGCAAAAAATTTGATAATTGCTATAGATTCGCAAATTGTTCTCTCGTGGATATTGAATAAAACCGTGAAAACTAAAAATGTATTTGCCAAAAATCGAATCAAAGACATCTGTCAGTATGTGAACTCTTTGAAAGCTGACTTTAACATTGAATGCATTTTCAGGTACGTGACGTCGCAGGAAAACCCTGCAGATTTGGTTACTCGTGGTCTGTCATTCCGTGAGTTTCAGAAAAAACTTGACTTCTGGCTGCACGGGCCAAGTTTTTTGAACTGGCCAATACAGTGGCCAGAGAATGCGTTAGGTTGTGTCTCCAAAGCTAATAAACCTTTGATTACGTGCGCAACACGGCTGGGTCAAGCAAATGGTGTAATGCCAGTTTTTTCTACAGATAAATTTTCGAAATTAAATAAGTTGTTGGGAGTAACTGCTAATTTGTTCAAGTTCTTTGCCAAGAAAGGGGTGAATTCTTCCCGTTTAAATTGTTTGAATAAAGCCAAGCATTATTGGGTTAAAATTGAACAAAGAGTGAATTTCCCAGAGGAACATGCATATTTGTACGGTAATGGTGTAGCCAATGCCATTCCACAATTAGTAAAAGACTTAAATTTGTTTCTGGACGAAGACGGAGTCATTCGATCTCATGGTCGACTTAACAAGTGCCCTCACATTCCTTATGGGATAGCGAATCCCATGTTACTGTCAAAGTGCAGTTTTTTGACGAAGTTAATAATAATAGACTGTCATGAACGTTGTAAGCATTTAGGATTAAATTCGACCCTGAACGCCCTGCGCAACCAGGGATTCTGGTTGCCGAAAGGCAGACCACTGATTCGTGAAATTTTGAAAGAATGTTTAATGTGTCGAAAATTTAATGCAGTACCTTTCAAATATCCGAAAACTACGGACTTGCCGCAAGATAGGGTGAACTTGGTGCGGCCATTCCTAAATGTGGGAATAGATTTCACTGGCCACTTTAATGTAAAGTTTGGAGAAAATTGTGTGAAAATGTATATATTGATTTTCACATGTTTGTGTGTGCGGTCAGTGCACTTGGAACTTTTGCCGAACATGACTACTTCTGCTTTTCTTGGTGCCTTTATACGGTTTTCTAACAGGTACGGGCTTCCCGACGGGATCTACAGTGACAACGCGCCGACCTTTTCTCAGGCGTCTAAATTGCTTAACGATTCTCTTTCAGATGACGATGTCTCTGAACACTTAGCTAGGAATAATGTGAAGCATGTACGCATCCCGCTCTATAGCGCTTGGTACGGAGCGATATGGGAGAGGATGATTGGTGTTGTAAAGAAATGTTTATACAAGTCTATTGGAAGGAGTAGAATCGAATATTTCCAAATGTTAACTTTACTCACAGACATTCAAGAGGCTGTGAACTCGAGACCCTTAACTTACCGATATTCATCAGATGATTCTTGTGAAATAGTTACACCCAATGCTTTTCTTAAACTGGCCCAGGGTTCTCATTTGGTGTTCGGTGGGAACATTGGTGGAGAGATAGAGAAGCCTACGAGATATTCTTTGATTAAAACTTTAGAAATTAGAGAGGAAACTTTTGAGAGATTCAAGGATTTGTTTTATAGTGAATACTTGCTTTCTTTGCGTGAAAGACACATAGATTCGTACCAGCCTAACTGGAACGATAGAATTAAAATTGATGACCTTGTCTTGATTGCTTCACCCACCAAGCCCAGACCCTTATGGTCAATGGGCAGGGTTGTTAAATTGTTCAGGGGCGATGACGGGCGTGCGCGCTCGGCGCGGCTGCTCAGATCTGATCGCACTTTGGCGGAATATGCGATTTCGCTTCTTTATCCTTTGGAATTGCATTGTGATGAAGTACGTAGTTGCGTTCCCCCTGGTGATCCTCTTGAGCAGAACTTGCGGGATGGTGGGCCCTCCGTTGATGCAGAGCGCCGTCCCAGACGAGCTGCAGCCACTCGTTGCCTTCAAAGGTTGCGCGAATAAATTCGCTATCCCCGCCCCCCGGGAGTGTGTGGGAAAAATCCCCCAAAAGTATTTCTGTGGTAACATTTTTCTGTCGACCTGTCAGTTTGAATGTCGCTTGAAGATCTTCTGTTGTTTCTTTGGAGATTGTAAGTGAAGTGGGTGGGGGCTGTTTTCCATGGAATTAGAATTAATTTTGAGCTTATACCCTTAAAACATTACTCTTGTTGTCCGAGTGATGAACATGTTACTTGGGCATACCGGTTCTTGAACATGCTGGGAACCGTGGCGTCGGTCCCTTGGGCTGAATGGTGACTCTGGACGAGGAGGGTTGTGCTGCTGTTCGAGCGAGCTATCGGGCCTGCAGTGCTTCAGTGACGTGGCAAAGTTTTTCTAATTTCTACCTGACCTGCTTTTTCTCCTATCGTTACGTTTGAGTGAATGTGGTTCTTTTTTTCTTTACGTGTTTAGTTGGCTCTACTAGGGAGCTTACGATTAACCTCTAAATACTCCATGCAAATTGAATTACATTACCTGCTTCGGTTATGAAGCAAAATTGATGTTATTGTTGATAGGGTGTGGCTCACTTATTGACGGGTTTCACTTGACCTGGATGAGGGCTGCTCCCGATTACTTTTCCTTGCATTTCTGAGCATTTGAACCTTTGACTTTCCTTCCTGTCTTTCCGCGTGGAGTATTTGCCTTATACTGATTTCCGCTTGATTTCTGAAATTATTTCCTTCTGCCTAAACGTGTTTCACACTTGGTGCACTGTAAACTCAGGTTTGTAAAATTTTAGGGTAAGGTGGGATAACTGGTAAATGATTCATATTGATGATGTTCCGTTGGTTGTTAGTAAGTGCTTGAATTTTGATTCGGTCTAATGGTTGTACATTTTTTTTGTCTACTAGTATCGTGGAGCCGCGGCTGAGGTCACGAGCCGGCCTTCTTGTCTCCTATCTCGTCTTCTACGATCGACTCTAGCGTGAAAATTAACTCCCAACAGTTAGGTACGCAGCCTGCTGCGGTTAGTGTTTTCAATTTGGTCTGGAAAGCCAGGTTAGCCGCATAGATTGCAATGCTTGTTGCTGCTCCGTCATGTAATACGACTTGAATCCAAAAATCGGTAATTTTAGTGACGATAGCGCCATTCGCGGCGGTTTATGATTATATTGAGTTTTCCTAACTTAACCGTCAAGTTTGATTTCTTTGTTTTTCCTCGTCGGTCTTGTTGCCTTGCCACCTCGATTAACGCCGCTCTGCCCACAGCTCGCGAAGTGGTGTTGGCCAGCGCCCGTCGGAGTCCGGGGCAAGCTCGGTCCACCTTGGGGCGACTCGCCTGTTTATGCAGTCTTGCCTGTTCTCCGACTGAGACTTACTTTTCGGGCGTCTTGCGACTCTGGGGGACTGGAGGCACTGCTATATCAGCGGAGCCCGCTCGCTGTTCTGTCCGGGTCTTTCGGACCTTGTCGAGCCGTACGCCCGTGTTTCCCATTTTAACGTTTTTAGTCGACTTCTTCTGAAGTTTAATGAAAGTTTAATAAATTAAATACCTTAAAATGTTGACAGTTTAACGAGTTGTTTGGTTGGAAGCTCCGTTGTGCTGACAACTATCTTGTTGAAAAGTCTCCTTCGATTAAATAATAATCTTACCGTTGAATTGTTTCCTTTAACGAACGATTGTGTGGAAGAAATTTAGCTGTAACCAAATGGGTCTCGATTCGGAGTGAGATGGAGGAGGAATGTGGTACTTGCGCTTGCCGTCCAGTAATTGATTGTTTGGTAAAAGTAAAAACAAGAAACCAAGGAAGGAGGTAGTTTTTTTGTAAATCTGCCGAGTTTGGCTACCGGGTTATTTTACCCTTTTGATTTGTTCGGGCAAGGTAGGTGGCTTGGCAGTGGAATGTGAAAGTGTCTCGTGGCTTCCTGTACGGGGAGGAGACGCTGGGTGAAAATGCACACGGTGACAACCACATATCAACACATGCTATGCTGCAAACAATCTGGCATTAACATGCCGCCTCAAAGCGAGGAGTCTCTTCGAAAAACGACCCCCACCAGCACTCTGGCGCCGGAGTGCAAGCGGGGATCAGCTTCGGAGCACTGACAATTTGCTCGGAGCCAGATATTAATTCTAATATTTATAACGGCATGAAGCTAAAATTCTACACTAGTAATTCACACAAGCAAAACTTTGCCTGGCGAAACTAAGATGGCATACGCAGTGAACTGAGTATACTGACTCACTTAATTAATGGCTAATGGTAAAAAATCTACAGCATCTGCTAAATGCAAATGAACTAGAAAACACATGTTCCCAGTTTTTCCTAACTGAAATAATCAATGTACAATGACTAAGAATTATACAATTACCATCTAACTAAACCTTAAAAAAACATCACTAATATTTAATGTATAAATACTGATTCTATGAGGAAAATCAGCGGTAAAATGTGCTTGGTATTTACAAAGGTTTTTTCTGATTATCATCACAACAAAGATTGACTATAAAATTGGTTAAGAATGGTTTTTAATGTTGACTGTACATAAAAACTACAACCATGTGATTATATCAAAAAACCCTACTTAATTGAAAATACAGCTGTGACACCATAAGCTGTAAAGAATGAGAATGATAATTTGATTGCTTTGATTAAA
Source organism: Morinoia aosen (assembly GCA_030386875.1). Taxonomy (NCBI): domain Eukaryota; kingdom Metazoa; phylum Arthropoda; class Malacostraca; order Amphipoda; family Talitridae; genus Morinoia; species Morinoia aosen. Next base: position 74,889,861 of record CM059579.1, read on the forward strand.
AAAAACAGCATTACAGAATATAATGATAATTTGATGCAAGCCTAACTTGATCACAAAAATAACACCATATTGAATTTTGGAATAATAAATCATTTTTGATACAAAAGGGGAAATCCTAGTCTTGATAAAAATACCATCACATTGAAATGTTGACATAAAAATTATTTTAAAAAAAGGAGAAATTTTAGCCTGAATAAAAATAACGTCATATTGAAATGTTGAAATAAAAATTATTTTCAAACAAAAGGGGAATTTTAGCTTGAATAAAAATAACATCATATTGAGATGTTGAAATAAAAATTCTTTTGAAATCAAAAGGGAAAAATTTTAGCTTGAATGAAAATAACATCATATTGAAATGTTGCATAAAAATTATTTAAAAACAAAAGGGGAAATTTAGCTTGAATAAAAATAACATCATATTGAGATGTTGAAATAAAAATTATTTAAAAAACAAAAGGGGAAATTTAGCTTGAATAAAAATAACATCATATTGAGATGTTGAAATATAAATTCTTTTAAAATCAAAAGGGAAAATTTTAGCTTGAATGAAAATAACATCATATTGAAGGGAAAATACCCTGTGGGAAACACAGTTCTGGGCAAGAAATCCTAACATTTAAGACAATGGTAAGTTGAGGCAATTCAGCTTACTATTTACACATTAATAGTGTTGACAATTGACATATAATGTAATATATAGTTACCCGTAGATTATCACACGCAAAAACACAGTATTATAATCTCACCAGCCAGAAACACCTAGATATGCACGCTCTGTATGATATGAGACAATGGGCGCTAGATCGCATACGATGTTGCTGTCGCGCGTCCGTGGGAGGTTCCGTTAAGACGCAAATGTGAATTCTTAGAGATTGAATTTTTTTCGTTACACAATTTTGATAAAATTGAGGACAGAGATTAGTGAATTTCGTAATGTGATTTTATGCTAATGGTTGAATTTATTTTACTGAATTTTTAGATGATCATTCTGAGAATTTCGAAATTTCGACTGGGTTGCGGGATAGAGATTCACTACAGTCATATTAATTCAAGATCCGTTCACGAATACGGTTGATAGAGCGCGGCTAAAACCGCCGGCGTCTTTGTTGATAGAGTCTTTGTCGCCGGCGTCTTTGTTTTCCAAATTTTGGAGTGAGCTTAGCACCGCCTTAGGTTGTACTAACACCAGCACTACCGCTTACCATCCGCAGTCGAATGGACTTATTGAGAGAGTCCACAGGGATTTGAAAGCTGCGCTTCGCTGCCTTAATTGCAGCCACGATTGGACTGACAGACTTCCAGTAGTACTGCTGAGTATTAGGAATTTATGTAGTGTAACCTCATCCCGCAACTCAGTCGATATTTCATAAATTCTCAGCATGAGCATCTAAAAATTCAGTAAAATAAATTCAACCATTAGCATAAAAATTCGTCACGTAATTCACTAACTTCTATCATTTTTAGTAACAAATGTGTATCAAAAATTCAGTCTCTAAGAAATCACTTTTCAATCGTAACGAAACCTTCCACGACGCCGTGTCGGCAACATCGCAACCCGCACAAGCGTTACTTGTCTCGAATCACTCTCAGTGCATAGAGCTCGGTTTTTGTCTCTGGTGAGAATTAAAGTCTTGTGTGTGTTGATCTACGCGTAACTATATTTAGGCATTATATGTAAAATTGTAAATAATATTATCGTGTATGTATAGAGTAGAATTGACTAAATTTTCCAGTGTGCTAAATGTTCAGGAGTTATTGCCAAGAACTTGTGTTTCACCACTGGGCATTTTCCCTTGTGCATTGTTGTATGCCCATTTAAAAAGTTTTTAGCAAACAGTTATCGCTTGGCTTACAGAGATTCTTAACCTAGTTCTTCCAAGAAGCAATTCTTAGAAGTATCCGCAGAATTTAACTTAAAGCAACTGGTTAGACTAACCAGGAGAATTATTCTCTTCAGCATGAGTAGTGGCTAACTAGTTGCTGTCAGTATTTTCAGATGATGAAATTGCCAATTCGCTATTTAATGTAAAGCCATTTTTAGGGAGTTTTCCCCTTTTTGTTTTTAAAATAATTTTTTTATGTCAACATTTCAACATGATGTTATTTTTATCCAAGCTAAAATTTCCACTTTTGTTTTAAATTAATTTTATTCAACATTTCAATATGATGTTATTTTCATTCAAGCTAAAATTTTCCCTTTTGTTTTAAATAATTCTTATGTCAACCTTTTTAATATGATGTTACTTTTATCCAAGCTAAAATTTCCACTTTTGTTTTAAATTAATTTTATTCAACATTTCAATATGATGTTATTTTCATTCAAGCTAAAATTTTCCCTTTTGTTTTAGATAATTCTTATATCAACCTTTTTAATATGATGTTACTTTTATTCAAGCTAAAATTCCCCTTTTTCTTAAAATAATTTTTATTTCAACATTTCAATATGATGTTATTTTATTCAGGCTAAAAGTTCTCCTTTTTCTCAAAATAATTTTTATGTCAACATTTCAATGTGATGTTATTTCTCTCAAGATTAGAATTTCCCCTTTTTGTCTAAAATATTTTTAGGCCAATATTTCAATATGTGTTTATTTTTTATCAAGTTAGGCTAGCACCAATTATCATTGTAGTCACAGATGTATCCTTCTGAATGCATCTAGTCCTGCATCAATTACCAATTATTGCCACAACTGTATTTCTAAATTAAATTAGGTAGATAATCAATTAGAAAAACACAAATAATTCTTAGTTCTGAAGAATAGATAGTTAGTAAATTTAATTAAATAGTCATTGTACATTGATTATTTCAGTTAGGAAAAACTGGAAACATGTGTTTTCTAGTTCATCTGCATTTAGCAGATGCTGTAGATTTTTTTTACCATAATTGATTAATTAAGTAAGACCTTAGGCCAGTGGTCACTGCTTATGCCACCTTAGCTTGTCCAGGCAAAGTTGCTGAGGTGTTCAAGCCTCTAATCAATTGAAGTGGAATGATCTATTGATCGCCATGGTCTCATTAGTGTTTCGCCACCTTTGTGTGTTCCAGTTTTAATTAAGTGTGTTCTCAATTTTTGTATTCTTATTAAGTCAGATTCAAATAATTGTTGGTATTCCCTTGAATTGTTAGTCAATGTTTAAATTTCATATCTCGGGAAATAAAGCTATTATAGGGTATTTACACCAATAGAGATTGTATCTTCGGTAGTTACTCACTTCAAATAATCATATTTCTGATCAACACTATCTCACTGTCTGATTGCGTGTAACAATGTGTAGGACGGTAGCAAGAATTACTATCATAATCACTTTAGGACGACTCTTACTATTGATTTTTGGTTAGGACAATTTGTGTATAAAGAAATGTTAATAATTAGTCGTTACCTGATTTAGCTAAATTAGGGTGACTATGCTTACCTCTGAAAGTCTCCGGAATATTCTAAATTCCCAACCCCTGGAAATTCTTATCCAGAAATCATCCAATTATCTGATTGGGGGTTAAATTTGGTTTAACCAGTAATTGGTCGCCCTCGACTGTAGCTACCTGTTCCTTTGACCTCTTGGCAATGCCGGCTACCTCCAGTGGTTGTTGTAATTATAACTCATAGGATGCCTAATACTATTCTGATATGTATCCTCATGATCAATGTTTTCTAAATCCTTCTTGTGCTCTGAACCTCCTCCTCAACTACCAATTCTGTGCACTTTGTGCACAGATTCCGCGTTCCCTCTACCCTTTCCAAATGATATCTTCCTCTCTCCTCTCGTAGGACACCTTTCACGTTCAAGCCAGGAAGACCAGGGATTTCTCATATAATAATAAATAATAACAATAATTAGACTGCACGTGCCCTCTCTGGCACAATTCCTAGCTTAAGTCAAGTAATCTTTATGACAATTCTAGCCTTAGTTAGGACCAATACAGTCAGCCCTCGACTGCGGCTTAGCGTAAACGTTCGAATTAAACACTGCCAATTTTTAAGATACTCATTGTAAATAGCAGTCAAAGCGTAGATTATTGGGCGGCAGAAGCCTTTAATATTAATGAAGACAAACTAACTTACATTGCCTACCCAGTAATATTCTTATCTCATGTATTATAATCTTGCACTCCAATTCGGAGATGATCGTACACGACGCGTCACGATTAATAGTACCCGGAGAATACTAGTTTGGGGAAGTAAGGGCATGTAGGGAGATTCATGATTGTCCATACGAGTACTTATTGTTGCGACTGCCTCGCCCTTGTTCAGGCGCCAGAATTGGGCCGAGGCACCCGCATATAATCCTCCATTTGAGGCAATCCTGTAATTCAGCAGTAAAGCTCGCAGCCTGGCTTGCGTAGCGACTGTCTCTCCGTGTGTTATCATGCTTGAACAAGTAATCCAAGCTCTCTCCCCGTACAGAAAAACCTCCGAAGCCGACACACAGACAATCACCACCTACATTCAATTAACAATTCCCATACTCTATTAGCCACACGGCTATCAACCAAACCAAGCCACACGGCTATCAACCAAACCAAGCCACACGGCTATCAACCAAACCAAGCCACACGGCTATCAACCAAACCAAGCCACACGGCTATCAACCAAACCAAGCCACACGGCTATCAACCAAACCAAGCCACACGGCTATCAAACCACATCAAGCCACAAGGCACGGGTAGAACCCCTGCGGGAACTACCTCCTTCGGGACACTCATATAACCAAACTGTTACCGCACCTGCGGAATATTATACTAACAAATCCACTCTCGCCGGAATCCTCCCCGGATTCCCTCGAGCCGCGGCACCTGCTGAAGTGCGGCTACTCACTGGACCCGGACCTCCTTCCTCAAGAAGTGGATCTCCATACTGCTGCCGTAGTCACGGCACTCAGAGTCAACAAAAATAAAACAAGGCGAGAGTATACAGTTCCTTCATTATCCTGCAGAGGTCAATCGTGCAAGTGAGATTGGATGCCAGTAAGGCAACCCGAATTACCCACACTCATAAATCCTTCTGAGTCAGATTAAATCATTCAATTAGCAATTAAGTGTGCTTGAGAAAGCACTGGTGACCTCGCCATTGTAAAAGAACATCCACTTGTGTAATTACTAAATTCCTCGCTATTCAATCTTTAAAAGTCAAATTCAATTATTTTCCCACTTGGGAGAAGTTCAAAGTTCATATTGGTGACTATTAATAGCATTAATACCAGAGTGTTTTTCACTTGCACAGTTGTCCTTTGTGGGTTGATGAGCGCATGCCAGTGCTGTCGACTTCTGTTGATGTTGTCTTGAAGGAGGTAGTACTCTGCTCCTCATTATTCAGTATTCAAAAATAGCATTTCCTCCCTAAACTCTTCCCTAATTATAAGTTATTGCTACTGGAGCCTATTCTAACAAATTCTTCATGTTTTCAATTGCTACTGAAGCCACCTTTTACAAAACTCTTCATGTATTTCCATTGCTACTGAAGCAAAACAATAGGAGACCTTCTAGGATAACTTCCATTGCTACTGAAGCTCCTAACTAATTACCTTCGCAATTTCCATTGCTACTGCAGCACCATTGCTACTGAAGCACCTTTTGGCACCATTTGGAAACACCTGTGTCAAAATTAACCAAAATGACGACCCCAGAGGCTCCGAATGATTACGAAAACTCCCCACTAAAATTGGCACCGTTCGACATTAACGGCATCGATGCCTGGTTCCTTCAATCAGAACAGTTTTTCGAAAGCCTGAACATAACGGACGAAAAGCGGATGTACTTTGCCCTAGTTAGGAGTTTACCCACGCAGGTGATAGATGACGTTTCTAGCTTCTTGAACACTAACCTTGATAACCCGTATACCCTCTTAAAGAACGAAATGTTAAAAATTTACAGTAAGGATCGTTTTTCTCGGATTCTTGCCCTTTCGCAAAATCCATCAAATCAAAATCAAAACCCTATAGCGTTGCTTAAAGATATGAGACGCTTAGCGAAGGGGTACATGGACGACGAAACACTCAAAGCATTGTACATCCAGTTTTGCCTGCTCACGTACGACCTTTCCTCATTTCCCCTAACGCCCCCGTGGCGCTGAATGAGATAGCCCAATTCGCCGAAAAACTCCTCGACCCGGAAATATCAGGTCTAAACAGCCTAGCCACGTCTCCGGCAGTAAACCAAACTAGTAGTAGTAGTAACAGTAGCGGCAGCGCCACTGACGCGCTGCTACGAGAACTAGCTCAGCAAGTTGGAGCGTTAGTCGCTACCCAGCAAGCCGAGCGTGCCAACACTCGTGGAGATGTGCACGCGGTAACTCAACACCAAATACCACCGCATCAGCACGCAAATTATCACCCTCAAAACCCTCCTCCGTTTGACCGCCAGGCCCGTACAAATAGGTCATTCAATCAGTTTCAGAGGAACGACCCTAGACCTAACAATAGGCAGAATCAAAATCCTCAAGCTAAGGATTTGTGCTGGTACCACCAGCAATTTTTGCATATGGCTCGGAAATGTGAGGGCCCTAATTGACCCATGTTTGCACTTCTACATCAAAAAAACGGGTACAGCGCGGCGTAAGAGCGAGTCAGGCGCCGTCGCTTACTAAACCGATATTGACTCGATGCCTCACGATTTTTGACCCTTTAACCAGCATTAGATTCCTCATAGACACGGGTAGCGCTGTCAGCCTTATCCCGGCCTCCCAAATAGAGAAACAGGGTACGGGAACCCCGAGCCTTAAAGCCGCAAACGGCTCACCCATCCTATGCTACGGCACAAAATCACTTACCTGCTCCCTCAATCTCAAACGTTCAATGGAGTTCGTGTTCATAGTGGCGGATGTGGACACGGCCATCATTGGTGCAGACTTTCTGCAGAGGTTTGCGCTCGTGGTGGACGTGAGAAACGGATGCTTGTTTGATAGCGAATCCAGTGAAAGAAGGCCTCTCCACTCTGTCAATATGGTGAACGTCACAGCAAACGTGACTTGCAACGTCGCTATCACTTGCCCCTACGAACGGGTGTTGGCAGAATTCCCTGCCCTTTCCTTACCTAACGTAAACCCTAATCACAACACGCTGACGGAACACTATATTGAGACGAGTGGTCCGCCCGTTCACGCTAAAGTAAGGCGTCTTCCCCCGGACCGATTGCAGGAGGTAAAGTCTGAATTCCAGCGGATGATAGCTGATGGGACAGTTCGTATCTCAAAGAGTCCCTGGTCTAGTCCTTTGATCTTAGTGCCTAAAGCTAATGGCGAGACGCGGATCTGCGGGGATTATAGGATGCTTAACGCAGTCACCACACCCGATAGATTCCCCATTCCCTTATTGCAGGACTTCACTGCGAATCTCGCAGGGACAAAAATCTTCTCTAAAATCGACCTCAAACGCGCCTTCAATCAGATTCCGATGCACGAGAGTTCTATTAAAAAGACCGCTGTGTGCACGCCGTTTGGTCTGTTCGAGTATCTTCGCATGCCATATGGCCTGCGTAATGCCCCTCAGACCTTTCAGCGTCACATGACGGAAGTCCTTTCCGACCTACCCTTTTTGTACTGTTATCTTGACGATGTGCTAGTGGCCTCGGGGACGCCTGAGGAACATGTACATCACCTGAGAGAGCTTTGCAAACGACTAGCGTCGCACTCACTACTGATCAATCCAGAGAAGTGTGTGTTGGGAAAGAAGGAATTGACTTTCTTGGGTCACCACATTAGCGAGAGGGGAATTAAGCCGCTTAAGCCGAAAGAGTGGCAGCCTTACGGAACTTTCCAAGACCAACGACCCAAAGACAGTTGCGCAGGTTCTTGGGATCGGTTAATTTTTACCACCGATTCCTGAGGAACTGTGCAGAGACCCTTGCCCCGCTCACCTCCTTGATTAAACCTAAAAAAAGAGGCAAACCCGTTACGGTCGAGTGGACTGGGGAGGCAGAGAGAGCGTTCGAGCTCATCAAAGAGAGACTCGATACTGCTACAAAATTGGCTTACCCACACCCTGAGGCAGCTTTCAGCCTGCTAGTGGATGCGTCGAGTATAGCGGTCGGTGCTGTCTTGCAACAAACAGTAAATAATGTCACTTCGCCGTTGGCGTTCTTCAGCCGCAAGCTCTCTCCAACCGAACAACGCTACAGCACGTTCGGGAGAGAGCTTCTGTCCATTTACTTAGCGGTAAAGCACTTTCGCTACACCCTTGAAGCTCGTCAATTCATAATCTATACAGACCACAAGCCTATACTCAACGCAATCCGAATGCCTCCCGAGCGCCATTCCCCTAGGGAAAGCCGGCACTTGAGTTTTATCGCGCAGTTCACGAGTGACATCAGGCACATCAAAGGCGAGGAAAATACGGTCGCTGATTGCTTATCGCGTGTGTACAGCGCGGTACTAAACCCGTCAGCACCCGAGTTCCGACCCTCAGTACAAGCGGTTTCGCTAGCCGATGTCATTCGTGCGCAGCAGTGCGACTTGGAAATCCATAACTTAATTGAGTGCCCCGACTCCTCCTTAAAACTCTCACTCAGAGAGGGCGTTTACTGTGACGCTGATCGGCCGAACCGTTATTACCTGCCTAACAACTTGCGTTTGCCCGCCATTAAGCATTACCATAACTTGTCACATCCTGGGACGGATAGAACTTTCCGCCTAATCGCAGATCGTTTTGTCTGGCCCGGGATGCGTAGGGCCATAAGAGAGTTCGTTCGTCATTGCCCAGATTGCCAAGCAAGCAAAGTCACTCGGCACAACAAAGCCGCAATTCAACCTTGTGCATTTACCGGCAGCAAATTTGACGCAGTCAACATAGATTTGGTAGGCCCCCTACCTAATTCTCGTGGGTATAGTTACTCACTTACCATGATCGATCGCTTCTCCCGCTGGGTCGAGGCTGTCCCCATCGCTAACATAACTGCGGAAACTGTAGCACGCACTTTTGTCGAAACGTGGATCGCCCGTTTCGGAGTCCCTTTGAGCATCACGCATGATCGTGGGTTCAATTCACTTCCGCCTTGTGGGTAGAGATCTCCAAAATCTTAGGTTGTGCGAACATCGCCACTACGGCGTACCACCCCCAATCGAACGGACTCATCGAGAGAGTTCACCGTGAACTCAAAGCGGCATTACGCTGTTTAAAATGTCACCACGATTGGGTCGACAGGCTACCGATAGTATTACTTACTCTGAGGAACCTGTTTCGTCAGGATCAAAAGTGCACGTCCTCTGAACTGCTTTACGGGCAATCATTACGATTGCCTGGCGATGTTATTGACCCCACATACCAAACCGATGATTCCCCCAGCCAAATCGCCGATTACGCAGCACGCCTAAAGCGCGTCATGAGCGAAGTAGTTTACAAACCACCTCGCCTCCCTTCCCCATCTGAAAGTTTAGACCCTTGCTTACAGAGTTGCACCCACGTTTACGTCTGGGTAGACGGGGTAAAGACCCCTCTGCGACGCCCCTATGATGGCCCCTTCAGGGTCCTCAAGAGGTCCCCTAAATATTTCATTATCAAAAGGGGTACCAAGAGCGACAGTGTCAGCATAGATCGTCTTAAGGCGGCGTTTTTCTCCCTTCCGGACGACACCCCCACACACTCTCGTGAACCACAACAACCCAGGCTGCAAATCAGCCCCAGGTCAACACCTGTCGAGCCTCCTGGTTTGCACCTGTCCGCTTGGGCTAAGACCCTTCCTCCCACTATGGAGTGTAACGAGTTCATAGTTCCCCCGTATACCGTTCAAAGAACGCCGTTGGAAACTAGGAATTCGGGAGCCCCCGCCTCGGATAGTGCTTCTGCTACTTTAACCCCCCATCACGGAAATCCCCCAGATACTCTGTCATTGTCCCAGTTGGGGATCCGAACGTCAACTTTCACAGCCCCCAAGCTTATTCCTCCTACAGCCCCCGAGCATTGTAGCAGGTCTGGCAGACCCCTTCGTCCGCCAGCTCGTTACGCGCAGTCGTAGGGTGGTTAACTCTGTTCTGTCCTTCTCCCCTAATTTTCTTTGGCTGTCACGGCTCTTGGGAAATTCCTTCGCAGTCTGTTATCTTTTCGCGTAATTGTCGGGGATCGGCTTCGCCGCTCCCAGACCTTTCGGTCTCCTTTGGGGGGAGGGTAGCTGTAGTGTAACCTCATCCCGCAACTCAGTCGATATTTCATAAATTCTCAGCATGAGCATCTAAAAATTCAGTAAAATAAATTCAACCATTAGCATAAAAATTCGTCACGTAATTCACTAACTTCTATCATTTTTAGTAACAAATGTGTATCAAAAATTCAGTCTCTAAGAAATCACTTTTCAATCGTAACGAAACCTTCCACGACGCCGTGTCGGCAACATCGCAACCCGCACAAGCGTTACTTGTCTCGAATCACTCTCAGTGCATAGAGCTCGGTTTTTGTCTCTGGTGAGAATTAAAGTCTTGTGTTTGTTGATCTACGCGTAACTATATTTAGGCATTATATGTAAAATTGTAAATAATATTATCGTGTATGTATAGAGTAGAATTGACTAAATTTTCCAGTGTGCTAAATGTTCAGGAGTTATTGCCAAGAACTTGTGTTTCACCACTGGGCATTTTCCCTTGTGCATTGTTGTATGCCCATTTAGAAAGTTTTTAGCAAACAGTTATCGCTTGGCTTACAGAGATTCTTAACCTAGTTCTTCCAAGAAGCAATTCTTAGAAGTATCCGCAGAATTTAACTTGAAGCAACTGGTTGGACTAACCAGGAGAATTATTCTCTTCAGCATGAGTAGTGGCTAACTAGTTGCTGTCAGTATTTTCAGATGATGAAATTGCCAATTCGCTATTTAATGTAAAGCCATTTTTAGGGAGTTTTCCCCTTTTTGTTTTTAAAATAATTTTTTTATGTCAACATTTCAACATGATGTTATTTTTATCCAAGCTAAAATTTCCACTTTTGTTTTAAATTAATTTTATTCAACATTTCAATATGATGTTATTTTCATTCAAGCTAAAATTTTCCCTTTTGTTTTAAATAATTCTTATGTCAACCTTTTTAATATGATGTTACTTTTATTCAAGCTAAAATTCCCCTTTTTCTTAAAATAATTTTTATTTCAACATTTCAATATGATGTTATTTTATTCAGGCTAAAAGTTCTCCTTTTTCTTAAAATAATTTTTATGTCAACATTTCAATGTGATGTTATTTCTCTCAAGATTAGAATTTCCCCTTTTTGTCTAAAATATTTTTAGGCCAATATTTCAATATGTGTTTATTTTTTATCAAGTTAGGCTAGCACCAATTATCATTGTAGTCACAGATGTATCCTTCTGAATGCATCTAGTCCTGCATCAATTACCAATTATTGCCACAACTGTATTTCTAAATTAAATTAGGTAGATAATCAATTAGAAAAACACAAATAATTCTTAGTTCTGAAGAATAGATAGTTAGTAAATTTAATTAAATAGTCATTGTACATTGATTATTTCAGTTAGGAAAAACTGGAAACATGTGTTTTCTAGTTCATCTGCATTTAGCAGATGCTGTAGATTTTTTTATCATAATTGATTAATTAAGTAAGACCTTAGGCCAGTGGTCACTGCTTATGCCACCTTAGCTTGTCCAGGTAAAGTTGCTGAGGTGTTCAAGCCTCTAATCAATTAAAGTGGAATGATCTATTGATCGCCATGGTCTCATTAGTGTTTCGCCACCTTTGTGTGTTCCAGTTTTAATTAAGTGTGTTCTCAATTTTTGTATTCTTATTAAGTCAGATTCAAATAATTGTTGGTATTCCCTTGAATTGTTAGTCAATGTTTAAATTTCATATCTCGGGAAATAAAGCTATTATAGGGTATTTACACCAATAGAGATTGTATCTTCGGTAGTTACTCACTTCAAATAATCATATTTCTGATCAACACTATCTCACTGTCTGATTGCGTGTAACAATGTGTAGGACGGTAGCAAGAATTACTATCATAATCACTTTAGGACGACTCTTACTATTGATTTTTGGTTAGGACAATTTGTGTATAAAGAAATGTTAATAATTAGTCGTTACCTGATTTAGCTAAATTAGGGTGACTATGCTTACCTCTGAAAGTCTCCGGAATATTCTAAATTCCCAACCCCTGGAAATTCTTATCCAGAAATCATCCAATTATCTGATTGGGGGTTAAATTTGGTTTAACCAGTAATTGGTCGCCCTCGACTGTAGCTACCTGTTCCTTTGACCTCTTGGCAATGCCGGCTACCTCCAGTGGTTGTTGTCATTGTAACTCATAGGATGCCTAATACTATTCTGATATGTATCCTCATGATCAATGTTTTCTAAATCCTTCTTGTGCTCTGAACCTCCTCCTCAACTACCAATTCTGTGCACTTTGTGCACAGATTCCGCGTTCCCTCTACCCTTTCCAAATGTTATCTTCCTCTCTCCTCTCGTAGGACACCTTTCACGTTCAAGCCAGGAAGACCAGGGATTTCTCATATAATAATAAATAATAACAATAATTAGACTGCACGTGCCCTCTCTGGCACAATTCCTAGCTTAAGTCAAGTAATCTTTATGACAATTCTAGCCTTAGTTAGGACCAATACAGTCAGCCCTCGACTGCGGCTTAGCGTAAACGTTCGAATTAAACACTGCCAATTTTTAAGATACTCATTGTAAATAGCAGTCAAAGCGTAGATTATTGGGCGGCAGAAGCCTTTAATATTAATGAAGACAAACTAACTTACATTGCCTACCCAGTAATATTCTTATCTCATGTATTAATCTTGCACTCCAATTCGGAGATGATCGTACACGACGCGTCACGATTAATAGTACCCGGAGAATACTAGTTTGGGGAAGTAAGGGCATGTAGGGAGATTCATGATTGTCCATACGAGTACTTATTGTTGCGACTGCCTCGCCCTTGTTCAGGCGCCAGAATTGGGCCGAGGCACCCGCATATAATCCTCCATTTGAGGCAATCCTGTAATTCAGCAGTAAAGCTCGCAGCCTGGCTTGCGTAGCGACTGTCTCTCCGTGTGTTATCATGCTTGAACAAGTAATCCAAGCTCTCTCCCCGTACAGAAGAACCTCCGAAGCCGACACACAGACAATCACCACCTACATTCAATTAACAATTCCCATACTCTATTAGCCACACGGCTATCAACCAAACCAAGCCACACGGCTATCAACCAAACCAAGCCACACGGCTATCAACCAAACCAAGCCACACGGCTATCAACCAAACCAAGCCACACGGCTATCAACCAAACCAAGCCACACGGCTATCAACCAAACCAAGCCACACGGCTATCAAACCACATCAAGCCACAAGGCACGGGTAGAACCCCTGCGGGAACTACCTCCTTCGGGACACTCATATAACCAAACTGTTACCGCACCTGCGGAATATTATACTAACAAATCCACTCTCGCCGGAATCCTCCCCGGATTCCCTCGAGCCGCGGCACCTGCTGAAGTGCGGCTACTCACTGGACCCGGACCTCCTTCCTCAAGAAGTGGATCTCCATACTGCTGCCGTAGTCACGGCACTCAGAGTCAACAAAAATAAAACAAGGCGAGAGTATACAGTTCCTTCATTATCCTGCAGAGGTCAATCGTGCAAGTGAGATTGGATGCCAGTAAGGCAACCCGAATTACCCACACTCATAAATCCTTCTGAGTCAGATTAAATCATTCAATTAGCAATTAAGTGTGCTTGAGAAAGCACTGGTGACCTCGCCATTGTAAAAGAACATCCACTTGTGTAATTACTAAATTCCTCGCTATTCAATCTTTAAAAGTCAAATTCAATTATTTTCCCACTTGGGAAAAGTTCAAAGTTCATATTTATATCGGCAAGATCAGCAATGCACAGCAGCAGAAGTGTTGTATAGGAAAACACTTCGTCTCCCCGGCAACATTGTTGACCGGAAACCCTTTGCTAAATTTTCATCTGCTGACCGTTCCGCATATGTAACCTGTCTCAAAGATTGCATGCGTCAGATCAAGTATGTTGCTCCACGAATGCCTCAAACAAAAGACAAATTAGATCCTGCTTTGCAAGACTGCACATATGTGTACGTCCGTAATGACGCCATCAAACCTACACTCACGCGCCCTTATGATGGCCCATTCAAAATATTGAAAAAGACGCCCAAGTATTTCATCCTTGAAAGATCCGGTTCCCACGACCCTGTGAGCATTGATCGATTGAAAGTCGCGTACACTTCCGATCATAGTGTAATTTCTAACTCACCATTCTCTCCACAGATTTCCCTTTCCACTGAGACTCGATCATATCTACCATCTCAGTTTCCTCAGTTGGCTGCATTGTTGCCTAGTCAACTTGAGTGTAATCCTTTCTATGTGCCTGTACATTCAAACCCTATCTCTAAGCCTATCGTAGACTCTAATTCTAGCCCTTTTACTGAAACAGCGACAAGTCTGGAGAGACCAGACGAGCCCGCTGCAGTAACTCCTGTTCCTAGAACTCTTGCCGATCTAAATCTGCAGACCCGTTTGGTGAAACTTCCCCGCTCAGTAACATTTTCCGACCGCCAAACCCGGCATGGTCGCGTTGTTCGAACTCCTTCCCGCTACAAATGATTGCAGCGGGTGGACCTTTCAGTCTGCGCCTTGGGGGGTAATGTAGCATTCGCTACAAAGCGTGAAAATTATAAAATTTCCCATTCGCACTTAAATAAAATAAGTATTAGCATTACAAATCTTACTCTAAATTATTATTAATTATTTTCTACTTCTAATTCGTAATCATTGAAGTTTTTGTGTAAATACATGTGAGATCAAATAATCAATCGACATTTCGAGTTTTAAAGCAGCCTGAAGTGGCAACATCCAAGCGCGACGCTTGAACTGACCCACTCTTTTTCGTGGCTCGCTAGCGTGCGTACATCTCGTAAGTTAAAGAAAATTAAGTGTGAGAATAGAAAAGCCGGTAACGTATACAGTGTAAATTCTCCGTGTGCATGGTGATAAACTTAAGGATCTGTTCATCGTCGTGATGTAGGGATAAACTCTAAAATAGTGTTAAAATTCTTAGACTAGCATGTTCATTTTCGAGTGCTACCTCGACGTGACAAAACGTATAAATTTGCGTGTCACGATTCATTTCCTGTGTCGAGTCATTATATTATTCCAACTACGTTTGTGCCTTACTACAAAGTTATACATTTTGCAGTTGTCATATTAATTCAAGATCCGTTCACGAATACAGTTGATAGAGCGCGGCTAAAACCGCCGGCGTCTTTGTTGATAGAGTCTTTGTCGCCGGCGTCTTTGTTTTCCAAATTTGCGGAGAATAAAACTGCCGTCTCGTGTCATTACTCTGTGATTTAAAATCGTACTTTATGCACGTGGAATAATATTTCTTTTTCACAACATATTTGCAGTAGTTTTCTGAAGTTTGTTTGACGTGAAGTAATAATTGGGAATGCCTTTTAATAATTTCGTACGGATTATAGAGTACGAAGATTATTCATGCATATGCCTGCTAAAGTTTGAGTTTTTTCGTATTTCATTACTCCTTAAATCTTGCGTTTAATCGCACTTATTTCAATATAAATCACTATAAACAAATTAAATCAATTTTTCCTTATTCTTGCGGCAGAAATACATACTAGCATCTGCCATCGTAAACGCGTACTTCTCGCGTACAAAATACTTCGTGAACGCTTACGATGTTTTGCCGGCGGTTTATTGCAAATGGCGAAACGTAAAAACCGCCGGGTCATTGTCACCTTGATTTTCATGTTTCGTCTTGCGAATATTTTCTTTCTGTGCAAGCAACACGTTTAGTGTTTCTTTTCTCAGGTAGATATTATTCCTTATTTTTTTATCAATGATGCTTGCCAGTGCTTTTCCAGTATGATTGATCGTAATGAAAGTTAGGATTTTTTTCCTGATATTTCTCGTACGGATATAGAGATGTTCTAGAGTACACAAAAAAGTTATGGATTCTCATCCTATGCATTTTAGCTATTTTCTTATATATTCCTTCCTGCTGCATAAATCACGTGTTATTCAGTCACACGAAATTGCCATGATTCCACAAAATGGAATCACCGATATTGTTGCTCTTTAAAAATCACAAGTAGTTATTACCAAAATTTCCTTCAAATATTTCATGCCTCTATTTAAAGTAAGAGCAGTGGTAAAAGAGTTTTTGCCAGTTCTAAAGTGATTCTATCCTACTTTGAGCTTGACAAAAGAGAGATTTATTAAATTAGCTCGTGTGGAATCTGTAGGATTTCTCGGAGAGTCTACTTTGTGGGAGTTTATCATTTACGATGTTGGGGACTGTCAGTGGTGGAATTTTTACTTGATGTCTCCTGGGACTGCTCATCCAGCGTTTCGACTTTTTGCAGAGCCTCAACGACATCGCCAAACGCCACCACACATACTCAGTTTCCCTGGGCCTTGTTTTGGACTTGTTTTGTCCTTGTTTTGTCTTGTTTTGCCTTAACTGAATCTTACCTGAGTTTGGGCCTGAGAGATCTCATTTACAATTTGTTCCCTTGCAATTCACATGGGTTATTTTTGGAAGCTAGTAAGCCTAAGATTACACTCACAGGCTAGCTAAACTACCTGCTTCTACTACGATAACTTGCTCGTCCAGCTTGGGATTAATAAAGCTGATACCATAAGTGACACCATCAACGTCACGGGTTCTTTTTATAAAGGCTTATGCTACTAGTTAGTCTAAATTGGGCCTCTATAAATTCCCAAACACAACTCATTACATCCCGCCGAACTTCACCATCGACCACAGGACCTCGCCGGCACGGAGTGCCCACCTAGAGAAGATCTTCCAGTCAAGATCCCGACAGTCCGCCGGGCGTTCCTCCAAATAAAGACCGAGCTGAGTTCCCTCGCCTCATTAACCTTTCTCACGGTTTTGCGAATACTATCGAGTAATTGTTTAGGTTTTGGAAGCGGATAACTAGCACCCCATCCAATCCTAACAACCACTACACATGTATATGTTACGATTGGTGGTTATGGTTTAACTTTAATATAGGTATTAACGTCCAATCATAATCGGTCTCGATAGTGTTCTCGAAATTGCGAAAAGAGGGATAATGAAGACTCTTTTAGGGGACTCAGCTTTGGATATTTTATTGGAGGAAGCCTGTAGGACCGATGGCGTGCTTGAACTTCTGACGATCTTCTCTTAGATAGGCGGAGTCCGCGCCAGGCGAGTGCTCCGGCGAGTGATGACGTAGACAGGAGGTACGTGTGTATTCGGTTTTGGTGGTGATGAGTTACATTTAAGATAGGTATTCACATCCAACCCTAAACGTTTTCTCAAATAGTGTTTTTCGAAATTGCGAGAGAGGGATAATAAAGACACTTCATGGGATAACTCAGCTCGAAATTTTATTGGAGGAAACCGTGATGACCGATGGCGTGCTTGACTTCGGACGATCTTCTCTTAGATGGGAAACTCCGTGCAAGCGAGGTCCGGCGAGCGATGACGTTGGAGGTGTAGGTGAGTGTGTTTGTGGAGGTTCACAGTCTGTGTAATTTAAGAGACTGACAGAATATCAATTCCACCCGTGACGTGGGGATGAGTCACTATTTATGGGTTCAGACTTTATAATAATTCCTCGATGTGAAAAGCAAGTTGTCGTGGTTGAGCGCGTAGATTAATTTGCCATTTGTTGTAGAATACTAGGCTCTACTAGCTCCAAACCAAGTGATTGCAAAATGATATATGACCAAAAGTCAGAACGTCTCACGTCACAAATAAGCAATTTACGTGGTGTATCTCGATGGTTTAGTGAGAGATTATATACCACATGAGTTTACAACTTGTACAGCTCAAGCCCAAGGAATGTGTGTTGTGGCGTTTGGTGCCGTCGAGGATCTGCAATAATCGAAGACGCTGAATGAGAAGGTTCTCGAAGAGGCATCAAGGAAAAATTCCACAACTGACAATCCCTACACTGCAATGGTAAATTTCCCATCACGGAGAAAACCCTGAACTTCTTCCATAAATCTAACTCAAAGCTAATAATTTCTTTATAGGCTCAGGAAGAAAATAGAAAGGTTACAAGCTGGCAATGGCTGTTCCTTTATGCTTGAATTACAGTATAAGCTCATGACAGTACAAGACTTGTGATTATTTTAGAGCAGTAATAGTCTGTTATTCAATTTGTGGAATTATGGGAAATACATGTGATTTAAGCACCATGATTCGTGGAATCTAGCTGAAATACGAAACAGCTAAAAATGCAAGAACATGAATGAATAAATTTCGTACTTTATAATATATCTATATCCGTACGAGAAATAAAAAGAAAGCAGTCCTAAATTCATTAATATGTCAATCATACTGAAAAACACTGCAAGTATATCTTGTAGTAAAAAAGAATAATATCTACACTGAGAAAAGAAACACTAAACGTATCTCTTGCAGCAAAAGAAAAATATTCAAAACTGTTGTAACTCTAGTAACCCTACACTAGAGCACAGTATAGGTTCCACATAGACACAAATAACACATCAATAGACAAATGCAATGACACAGCAAGTTAGGTAAATAGTTCACTCACCTCTTGGATACCTTAACTTGAATACTCAATGTGCAGTACTGTGGCTAGTCAGAGTAGAGCGGAGATAGACGGGAATATATAGAATAGGGTAGAATAGAATTAGTACATTAGTTTAGAAATTAAGAAGTTAGATACCAACCACAGTAGGTGATTATATACACACTCGGTCAACATTTACTTGTTGTCGAACCCGAGATCACTAGCAGACGGGCTGCGAGTGTTGCTCTCTCGAGCGTTGCCAACTTTTGGTCTCTCTAACTAGAACTTACACTACTCGCTATATTACACCCCTCCCTCCTTAATTAGAAACCCCCCCTGTATCCCCAGTCCCCTTATTCGATATAGTCAATCCTAAAGGTCCATTCTCACCACAGGCTTCCGAGCCCGGGTAGACCTGCGTGAGATGCTAGCACTTGGAGGCTCGTGCATCCTAGCCTCCTGGGTGGAAATCGGGTAATCAGGTGTTTCGGAGTCAGGTTCATTGGTCGGAGGTGGTGGGTATGAATTTTGAGCAGGTTGTAGAAACACAACGGTTTCCTCCGTAGGTTGTTCCAAGGGTTCAGGGATGGTGTTCGAGCAGGGAATAACTTGGTCCTGGTGTCGACGAACGACCTCTCCCCCCTTCAGTTGGCACTTGTAGGATACCGGGCCTGTTTTCTCAATGGTGGTAGCAGGGGTCCATTTTGGGGAACCCGGCGTGTATTGACGGACCATCACAGGTGACTCCGGCGGAATGTCAACCGCGCGAGACTCTGGGTGGTATCTTTTCTGAGCATGCTGGCGTTGAGCAACTCTGGACGCGATTGCTTCTGACGGCCAAAGCAGATCAAGACTTGGATTCTCATCCAAGGGTAGTTGAGCGTATGCCTGAGACATATCTAGCTTGGAGTATATAACTCCTCCGGCTAACCCGCTAAATAAATCTTCCACTCTGGGTATGGGGTAGGTATCAAGCCTAGTGGCTCTGTTGACTGTTAATTTGTAGTCCCCACAGATGCGGATGCTTTGATCCGCCTTGAGCACAGGGACGATAGCCGCTGCCCATCATGAGTACTGTACAGGGGTGAGGATACCTTCCTGCACCAGTCTATCAAGTTCTGCTTCCACCTTAGGTCAAAGTGTGTAAGGCACATTCCTGGCCTTACAAAACTTTGGTGGTACGGCTGGATCCACTTCTATTTTGAAATTCCTTCCCTTAAAGCAACCTAGACCTGGTTGAAAAAGGTCGGGGAATTTATTTGCTAACTCTTCAGGGCAGGTAGTCAATTTGTTGACGTTATTTGATACTATAGTTAGCCCAAGGGAATCAATCAGGTCCCTACCCAGCAAAGCTGGCCCCTCCCTGTCTACAATCACAATAGTTGCTAGCTGAGGAACCATATTACCAGATTCACGCTGGATGTTAGCCCTAATCTCCCCACAAATCACTAGTTGGGTTCCCCCATAAGTCCTAAGCTTAACATCAGAAGGTCTCAGCTCGGGTCTTGACTTAGCTGGTATTTTAGAGTAGGTGGCCATTGAAAGGATAGACCTGGCAGCACCTGTATCTACCTCCATCTCTAATGGCACACCATTTAGTAACAATTTTATTTTGATAGGGGGTTTCATTTCCTCGGCTAAAGAAAATATTTCCCCATAACATTCTAGATTAGCAACTGGATAGTCTGCACAGGTTGCATTGTTAGTTCTATTAGGGTTAGGGTGGTGTTCCCTCCCCCCTTTTCTCATGCATAGCATGCACAAAAATATTTTTGTTGCCTTTAGGAGAATTTTGATTTTTCAATTTAAAGCAACATTTCTTAAGATGGCCTTTTTGGCCACAACCATGACAAACACTGTCTTTATAGGGGCAATCTCTACGCCAGTGCAGATTACCACAGCCGCTGCATGCTGATTTGGGGCTAGCTTGAGCCTGAGTTTTGCCCTGAGGCTTGATAGCAGTTTGCTTTCCTCTATGCTGGCCCACATTTAGTATGGAATTAGGTTGCCTTAACACAACCGTCTCCCTCAGTTGTGTTTCTTTGGCAGTTGCCAGATCCACGGCTTTTTTCCATGTGAGGTCAGCTTCATTCAGCAAACAATTTTGAACATCATTACTGGCCACACCCAGTATGAACCTATCTAGCAGTGTTTCTTCTAGAACTTCCTGTTTGAAATTACAGGTGTCTGAAAGGGCCTTTAAGCTAGCCACAAAATCAGCAATGCTCTCCCCTTGTTTCTGGTTCCGCTTATGGAACCTAAACCTTTCAAAGATCTGGTTGCGTGTCGGCTAAAAATGCCGTCTTAACGCTTCCATGATCTCATCATAGGTAGCATCTAAAAGTTTTTTAGGGGAGAGTAGGTCCTTTGCTAACCTAACAATTTTAGGACCCACCAGAGCAATAAATGTTTTAGCTTTATTTGAATCTTCCACTTTATTAATACTCAGGAAGCAGTTTAGCCTGACTTCATATTCTGGGAATTCTTCCTCTAAAGGATTGAATTCTCCCACTGAGCCTAGCATTGGCATTTTTACCCAGCTTTACAGCTAATTGTCAGATATCTACCTGAAATAGTAGTAGCAACAATATCAGTTGCAAGAGTAGCCAATTCAAGAGACTGTAATAATACACCTTGTTAAAAAAAATAGAAATTTACAGCATCAATACTCTAGTCACTGAATAATTCTGAGTTCCTTCATTAGTCTAGCCTCTCCCAATAGTTCTACAAAAATCCTCGTCGCCAGTGTTGTAACTCTAGTAACCCTACACTAGAGCACAGTATAGGTTCCACATAGACACAAATAACACATCAATAGACAAATGCAATGACACAGCAAGTTAGGTAAATAGTTCACTCACCTCTTGGATACCTTAACTTGAATACTCAATGTGCAGTACTGTGGCTAGTCAGAGTAGAGCGGAGATAGACGGGAATATATAGAATAGGGTAGAATAGAATTAGTACATTAGTTTAGAAATTAAGAAGTTAGATACCAACCACAGTAGGTGATTATATACACACTCGGTCAACATTTACTTGTTGTCGAACCCAAGATCACTAGCAGACTGGCTGCGAGTATTGCTCTCTCGAGCGTCTCCAACTTTTGGTCTCTCTAACTAGAACTTACACTACTCGCTATATTACAAAACATAATACAGTGAACATAAAAATGGCATGCCACAGCAGTTTACGCTCCGCCATTTTTCACAAAAACGCCGGCAAATTCGCCGTGCGCTCTCACGAAGTATTTGATGAGCGAATTTCAATATCATAATGTCAGCTGCAAGTATATAATTTTTGTAGTAAGGAAGGACGTAGTTGAATATCTAATATAAAATCTTGACACAAGAAATGAACATGACACGCAAAATTTACGCTACGTCATGTTGAGATAGCACTTGGGATGAGCCACGCTATTCTACGACTATTTTCATGTTTATCTATATATCACGACACTGACCAGATCCTTATACTTAAACACAATGCACACTAAGAAATGACACGATATACTTTACCAGATTTGCTCTATTTGAACACTTAATTTCTTTCACTTACAAGAACGTTGTAACGCACAAGCTAGAGAGGCACGAGAGAGTGACGCTGAAAACCAAGCGTCCCGCGCGGTGTTGCCAATTTCAGAGGCTTCCAACTCGAAAATGTCGAGCGTTATTTTATATGTTATGCATTTACACAAAAACTTCAAGGATTACTAATTATAAGTAGAAAATTATTAATAAAAATTCAGAGTAAGATTTTTAATGTCAATAATTATGCTATTTTAGTGCGAATGATAAATTTTATAATTTTACACTTTTGTAGCTAATGCTACATTACCCCCTAAGGCGCAGACCGAAAGGTCCACCCGCTGCAATCATTTGTAGCGGGAAGGAGTTCGAATTACGCGACCATGCCGGGTTTGGCGGTCGGAAAATGTTACTGAGCGGGGAAGCTTCACCAGACGGGTCTGCAAATTTAGATCAGCAAGAGTTCTTGGTACCGGAGTTACTGCAGCGGTCTCGTCTGGTCTCTCCAGACTTGTCGCTGTTTCACTAAGAGAGCTAGAATTAGAGTCTACGATAGGATTTGAGATAGGGTTTGAAGCTACAGGCACAAAGAAAGGATTACACTCAAGTTGACTAGGCAACAATGCAGCCAACTGAGGAAACTGAGGTGGATGATATGATCGAGTCTCAGTGGAAAGGAAGTTTTGTGGGGAGAATGAAGAGTTAGAAATCACACTATTATCGGAGGTATACGCGACCTTTAATCGATCTATGCTCACAGGGTCGGGTGAACCAGATCTTTCAAGGACGAAATAATTTGGCGTCCGTTTCAGTACTTTGAATGGGCCATCATACGGGCCATCATTCACAACTTTGCTACTATGACATGCATGGCAATTTTGCACAATTTGCTTGGCCTCCTTACGCATCGCTGGCCAGACAAAACGATCGGAAATCAAACACAATGTACGGTTAATTCCAGGATGTGAAAGAGAATGATAGTGAAGAATAGCTACTCTGCGGAGAGTCGCAGGAAGATACAAACGAGAAGGTCGCTCAGCATCACGGTACACGCCGTCAACCAAGGTTAATTTCAAAGAGGTAGTGTTAGAAGGTTTGAGAAGATCCTGGAGTTCGGGATCATCCTTCTGAGCATTTGATATAATGCCGAAGGTGATTTCGCCACCGGGGTTGATAGAGTTAATCCTTGACAGGCAGTCTGCCACTGTGTTCTCCAACCCTTTAATGAAGCGTATGTCAGTGGTAAACTGACTAATGAAGGACAGGTGTCGAGCTTCTCTTGGCGAGTGTCGCTCAGAAGGCATTTTGATCGCCGAGGTCAAGGGTTTGTGGTCTGTGTAGATCACGAAATCCCTTGCCTCTAGAGCATAGCGAAAGTGTCTCACAGACAGATAGATAGCAAGGAGTTCCCTACCGAACGCGCAGTAAGCACGCCCAGTGGGCGATAGCTTTTTGGAAAAGAAGGCAAGAGGAGAGAAATTAGTACCTACTTTTTGTTGCAAAACAGCGCCTACGGCAGTACTGGAGGCATCAACCACTAAACTGAAGTCAGCGTTGGCAATAGGGTAGGATAATTCAGTCGCGGTAGCAAGCTTGTGCTTAATCTCATCAAAAGCTTTACGTGCTGCATCCGTCCATTTAACCTCAGTAGATTTTCCTTTTTTCTTTGGTTCCAGCAAATCTGACAAGGAAGCTAAAGTTTTCGCGCAATTTCTGATGAATCTATGATAGAAATTAACAGAGCCTAGGAACCTTCTCAGTTCCTTCTGGGTCTGTGGAAGAGGAAAGTTTTTGATCACTTCTACTTTGGAAGGCAAAGGTTTTAGACCTAGGCTAGAGATTTCATGACCTAAGTATATCAGTGATGGCTTTCCGAGCTCACATTTGGCAGGATTTACCAGGGAGTCCATTATTAGACAGTCTTTCAAACACGACCCTAAGATGGTCTTTATGTAGCTCCGGGGTTGCGGATGCCACCAAAATGTCATCCAGATACACATAGGCAAAGGTGAGATCCGAGAAGATCTCAGCCATGTGTTGTTGGAATGTCTGAGGAGCATTCCTTAATCCGTAAGGCATCTTCAGGAATTCAAAGAGACCAAACGGAGTGATTACCGCGGTCTTAGGTATCGCGCTTTCCTCAAGTGGAATTTGATGGAAGGCGCTTTGAAGATCTATTATTGAGAAAATTTGTGCTCCCTCTAAATTTGCACTAAAATCATGTAGGTAAGGGATAGGGTAGCGGTCAGTTAAGCTGGGGATACATTGACACTCTTTTCAACACTCTGAGTGTCACTTCGACGGGCACATACACTGTTGCCGGGCTAGCAGGCGGGCAAAGTGAGGTTCACTTGGACATTCTCCCTAGCCATTCTTTGCCGCCGCCTTCCCGTCAATCACTCCATCTACAGATGAGCCGTAGCCTGCAGCATGTCATCAGTAGGGATGTGACATTGAACATATTGCATATATATGCTTTTGAGTATATTTTAGGTAGCACAAAATATGCCCACAAGTATATATGCAGTGTGAGCATATCGCATATTTTACTCAGAACAGCATAAAATATGGCGAACATGCATGATTAACTGTAAGTGGCAGTAAACTGAAACCTAGTAAAACCTTCCCATTACTTTTAAATTATATTATTTTTTTCATCCAGTTTTATTTAATTCTTTTTGAATAACTGGATAAATTTTGTAAATTGAAATTTTTCGTAAATCAATAATAATTGTAAGTTGCTACAGCTACTTCAAAAGTTTACTTTAATTTTGCGGGAATTAGCTCAAGTTTTTTTTAGATATAGTTCCTTATGAAGTGTATTTGAGATTAGTGCGGCTAAAAGTGATCTACAATCATGCCGAAGGTGAACAAGGAGCATCATATTTAGAATACTTCAAGGAATTTGAAGATTTTCAAGCCCAGGAAGAATTTCTCTATCGCATTTATTGCGAGAAACAGGTGACATATAAAACTTTTTTTCACTCAGAACACGTTAGAGAAGTTTTGCGTGGTACAAGGTTTTAGTTTCTAAATATTATCACGCAGAACTTTGTTGGGCTTAGTGCACACTTTATCAAATTATTGTTATCGAAGGATATGAATAATTATTATTGCTCTTGCATAACAATACTGGGACTTCTTACTTCGAGAGCAATAAAATTAATGGATATCGTAGAGGAAACATTGAAGAACAGATATGATACAAGGTATTATGAAGAGTTAAATTGCATTTTGGTGATAAACAAAGGTTTTGAAAAGATAAAAACAATCAACTCAATTTTGACTCGTGAGATCTCTGACGCAATGGATGAATCCATAAAGGAATATTCGAACTAACTTGCTTCACTTTTGCTCCTCTTGTTTCTTGCGATGTCGAGTGGAAGTTTTCGCAGTGTAAAACTTGGCTGGCAGATAATCGTAGAAGATTTGTTTTTAAAAATCTCAACTACCACGCAATTATCAAGAGCAACCCTCGAATTTGATGCTAAAATATATTCCTCGTATAAAAGAAGGATTAAGAAATGTTCCTTGCATTCATGAAAAAATATATAGTTCAGAACCAGCCTTGGATTAGATTACTTTTTTTTCGTTCGTTATCATCGTCCTTGACTCGTTCAGATTAGAATTATTTTTGTTTCAAAATATTTATGTTTAGATAAGTTATAAAAATTAGTTGAGAATTGTATACACTCAATTATTAATAGAAAATTATGAAAGAAATTATTTTTTCCGTGTATGAAGAAGTACACTGTATCCTGTATCATTGTTTCTGTACAATTTTCCTCACAAAAAATATAAATTTGGAGCTATTCAAGTGAAGCATTTATATGGATGCATATTTCTGCTTAGCATGTAATATGCGCTTCCACAATTATGCATAGAGTGTAGCATATATGCATCGAGTGTTTCTACATATGGTTTTTCTAGCATAATTCTTGCCGAAGCCTTCATATTTTATGCTGCATATGCGCAACAAAAATCAGCAAAAACAAGAACATTGAAGAACGTGCAATCAATGACGTACGAAATAAATTATTAGCGCTATTCTACTAAGCATCAGCAGCTCCTGGCGAGAAGTACTAGAGCGCGGAGCGCAGTACCTCCCAACGTAGCGTCTGGATTGCAACTGAGCAGTGTGAAGCAGTGCTGCCAGCGACTACTTTTCGAAAAACCTAGATCATACATAGGAATAAACCTAGATTTGAACCAAAAAACCTAGCCTCCTAAAATGTATTTTTTGACAATAAACTTTTACTTGTGACACACAAATAATACAAAACCAATAAAAAAATACAGTTTACCTATCACAATATGTTTTGTTCCTCGTCATTTCCCTCATAAATGACGACTTTTCCCCCATGCATTTTTTTGTATGGCTCCCACGTGAGGGCATGATTGGCCATGCGTCTTCATATGTTAATTGTTTAGCCAGACTTCGGTCTCTGGTTGTAATAGCTTTCATGGACTTCGTCTGCGACGTTTTTACACCATTAACTTCTGAGAAAATTCTCTCATAGCAAGCTGAGGAATGCGGCATTACTGTTGAACTAGTCATAAATTTGGATAATTCTTCATAGTTGGGCTGGCCAACGCAATGTTTTATGAATCGAATATTTAACCAAAATTCAGGAATACTGACATCTTCGGTGTTTTTTGTGCAGTGCAAGTCTTTAGTCATCCTGAAGCTTCGATATTCATCGTCAAGATCATCTAACTTGCTTTGAGGTACCAGATTTTTGAACTGCGCCGCCAATGTTGCAATGGACATTGGTGCATTATTAGCTGGTAAAGCTAAAGGGTTTAAGATTTTAACTTGCGCAGTAATGCTTCTCTCTTCTAATGAAAATCTTCTTTAAATTTGAACACAAAATGCTGTTAAAAAATGCACAGTCTTTTTCTAAATTTGCTGATGATTTCATTAATGGGAAGGGGTTCTTGCTCCAACAATGTCAGTGTTCGCCCACCTAGAAATGTATCTTCTAGGGATTTGAAAATTTGTTGTCACTTGGATCTATACATCATACCTCACCACAATAGCTAACATTTGCGTTACAGATACACTCATGCTCTCATAAATTGTCTCAGAAAATTTTTGTTTCCTACAAATGTTTAGCTCATTTTTTCTTAGTGCGCAATTGCATCTTGAATTTTACATTTAATCTCGCTTTGTTCTTTTAAAGTCGGTCTTCTTGACAATAGTACTGTTACTGAATGCTCGCTTGCAAGCTCCAAGAAAATGATCAATATGTGCAAAAGGGACATGGTACTCGGAAAAACATGTAATCAATGCTTCGGCAATAGCAATTTTATTAGTTTGACTTAGTACTGTAAAAAAAATTCGTTAAAATGTAAGTTAGATATGGCATTTTCAAAGGATTTTTGGTGTTTTTCGGTATTGATGTGAGTTGGTAGCATAGACTTTGTTGCATTTTTTAGCGTAGCTGAGCGGCATTTACGAAAGCACAATTCTTTATTATCTTTGTCTCTTTGCAACCAGTCATTCGTAATCATTCTTTTCTGAAAAACTGTACGTACCATGTTTTCCTTTTGTGCTTTGGAGATTCTTCGCTCATGATTCCACACTGCACTGTTTATACCTACTAATTATAAAGAATAGGCAAAAACAAGCTAACAAAACACAACGACGATATTACCCTTGCGAACTGTGCGGACAGCCTTCCACCTTACAATACAGTGCCTACAATAGCGACTCACGCCGTCTGGGACACGGTTAAAATAGTCACTCTGTTTAAAACTCGTTGGCTGAAACGAGTAATATTTCCGTTTTCTCGACATGTATAATATTATTGTATATCTGTTACGAAGGGATACTTAATTTTCATAAGCAGAATTGTATTGTAAGCCTCATTTCTTGTTTTGATTTTTGCGTTTAATGCATTCTCAATCTAAAAACCTAGATTTGGCAAGCTTCTCGAAGAAAAAACCTAGAAACCTAGCCTGGAGCTAAAAAACCTAGATCTAGGTTTAAAAACCTAGCGCTGGCAGCACTGGTGTGAAGGCCCGTCTACACTATCAATCTCTTCGTCAATCACGAACACACCAAAACGCGAACAAAAACACAAACTTTTCCGAATCGTGTCCAGACGTCCAGACTATACGCTTTCAGCGGAGAGAAGTTGTTCGCGAGCAATATGTAAACAAACAATACAGCTTCCCAAGTAAGTTTTAGTTAATTGATGCATATAATTGGTAGATTTAATTTTTTGAAAGTAAGTAACCATAATTTATCTGTGTGGACATGTCTGAACAGAAAATAGTAAGAATCGCTAGTTAATGAATTGTGAGAACATTTCGAATATTATCAGTGTCACAGTGGTAAGATGGGATCAGCTGATATACTTCTACCTTTTTTAATGTTTTTTATAAATTTTAAATTTTTGGACTTGAGCTTAAAACTTAAAAATATACTCCTACTGTCTAAAGAATGTTCTTTTTACTTTTTTGTGACGTATATTTTTAAAAGGGGTAAGAAATGCTCATCTTTTTGATTTTGTCAGAAAATATTCCTACATTATTTGAAATGATTTGCCAAAGTTATTTCATTTGTTTTGTTAAAATAGGCCAGCAATTTATTTTGAAAATATAAAACTTAGTTCATGCATTTTATTTGTGTCTCCATATTTTCTGTTCACATTTTTGAGGCATCCATTTCTCAGCAAAGCAAACCAGAATGTATTTCTACTCCTACACAATTAATTTTTGTGTTCTTTTTCTGTAATTTTTCTCCATGAACATTGTTAACACCTAGATCTCATATAACTACTGAAAATAGGCTATCTAAGAATTAGTTCTTCTAAGGGAAGAATCTGAGAACCCAAAGCTAAATGTCAAGCGGGCCATCTATACATTGAATTTTTTTTACTTTTCAAGGACCGTCTTCTTTTAGTTTGCTTTTATTTTTATTGGCACCTGCTCACTTGCTTATTTCATGAAAATTATGACTGTGGAATGATTATTTTTTGGGGGATTTAGAGTTCTGAATTATTGTTAGACAAGACATGTTGATTACAAATAATTTGCTCCTACTCTGGACTTCATACCAATTATATTCCAAAAATTTTGACGCTACTACATAACCATTCTTATGTGTTCCTCATGTATGGAGTATTTTTTACAGGTGGCTGGCAGGAGGTGATTCACCCACTTCTCTACAGTATTTCACATGAATATCAAAACAGTTACTCTCCATCATACCTCAAACTTGTGAGGCCATCTAAACTCTACTTGAGGATGAAAACATGAAGGTATGCATTTCATTGTTGTGTTGGATGGATCTAAATATTACTCTAAAATGAGTATTGTAATGTTTTTCAAGTGAAAAAATAATTTTTCTGGAATATAACAACCATTGAGAAATATTCAGTAGGTTGGAATTCTTTGAAGTATGGTAATGAAATGAGTTAAGTGACCCACGTTTCATCATAAATACAGTATTGACTTGGTACAATAGCAGAGCTGAATATAATGAGTGCAATGTGTTTTTGCTCTCCTGTCTGGTCTTGGGTGCTTATTGAATTGATGAATTCTTGCACTAAAAGGTTATGGTGTGCAATGTACTTACATATATATATTTCAATTGTTCTCGTAGTTGATTGTAACCTACTACTATTAGAACTACACTGAAACCAAACTAGTTCAATTATTTGTGAACTGTCAGGTGCATGAGCTGAATGTATATTTATATTAAAGCAGGGATAGTAGGGGAATCTATATAACCACTGTTTTCTTCCAGTAATAGTGTGCACATCTCATGAAACAATATTGCATTAACCATCAAAAAATGTTGTGGTGGACTTCCATCTGTAATTCCCTCTTTTATACTCATTTACAGACTCCACAAACTCAAGCAGAATGGGAATCGGCAGCCAGCGACTTCTACCTGAAGTGGAACTTCCCATACAACTTATCAAATTTCATGAACTCTTCTCAAGAGATTGCATGCCACTTTAGTGTCACTATGATGGAGTAAGAAAAGAGAGCTCCTTGGCCTGGCGGAAGCAGTGGGTGCTGCGACTGTGTGCTGCTCCATGATGGGGTGCTGCTCTGTGATGTTGTGCAGCCGTGCCGTGGAGGCTAGACTGCAGCTGCGTCCTAGAGCTATCATGAGCTATTGGCCGCCTTGACTGCCTACATTGGCATTGCACAGATAGCGTACCCGTGAACTTCCTGTAGACGACTGCAGTGGTACCAAACATCAGAACCAGTTTGCTTTTGAGGTGGGTCACAGTGACATATAGCGCTGGGTTTGGTAACCTTTTTTTGAAAATTTTCCATCAAAAAATGGCAGCCCTCCACTCTCTCCCTATCCATAATTTCAGTGTTGGTTGGATTGGAATTTGAGGTCTTCAATGATGAGAAGGGATTGGGCTTTATCTACACATGTTAGTATGCCAAGAATTATCATTTTGAACATTTTCTTTTGATTCTTAATCTTTTGATTGTAAGGGAGCTATGATTCAATCTGAAAGGTATTTTGCAAAGTAAACGCTGATCTAATATCGCCAATGAATAAATTTATGAACAGCTAAAATGTTGCTAATGGTTAAACTTCTGAAAAACTAATATTACTCAAAAAATTATGCATTTCTAGAATTTTAAACTTAACTCATCTCTCTTTAAATTATCCATTTCCTTGGGACCTTGTTTGATGTTAATGTTTGTTCACAGCCCGAGCTCGACCGTCCTGTTGGTTTGTGCCGGTGGGCCAGCCGTTGTCCTGTCCTGTCCTGCGCTGCAAAACCCTCCTGGTTTGGTTTTCCACGACTGGCGAGGTGCATTTGCGCTACTGGTGTGAATGATTTATGACTTTATAATTATCAAATTATAATGTACTGGTGTCCAAATACTTTCCTTCACCCGTCGTCATATCATCATGCACATTGGTTTTTTAAATGCTTTTTACTAACATCAGGATACAATGACGGTTACCTGGTTAAGGCGGTACTCATTTCCGACCCCTGGGTAGGGTGTATCTGAGTTCTCTCCTTCCCCAACGGGGAGAAATCACCACATGGCACTAGGATTCAAAAAACCAACACTGTCTTATGAAGGGTGCATTCTTAAACACTTAATTTTGTGAAATAATGTAATCCTGTACTCAAGTGAAGGAAAAAAATAGTCGATTATATTATGAATCATCCCAAACGAGCAGGACATGATCAATTACCAAGAAGATTATAAACCTATTCTGAATACAATTTTCTAGGTCCATTGCCTTCAACCATATTATTTCAAGAATGCATTTTCATAAAACTGATTAACGTTAGGATAACGGTGAACCCAAAACAGGTGTTCTTAAAGAATAATATGTGTATTCATTTTATTCAACGTTCTCAATAAAAATACAAGCATGAAGAAAAAACAGTAAGCCAAAGGTTGAGGCACCCAAAACATGTTATAGAGATACCTTGAAAGGTAAAAATTTGCAAAGGTGACTTGCTGCAAGCACAGATCTTGAATATCTTATCATCCATTGACAAAAACTATAATTAAACAAAATGCACTGCTGTCTAAAAATAATTTACCAGTAAAATCTAATTTTTAAACTATTCCAAATTTTTTTTTCATAAGTTGTTAATGGTTTCTTTTAGCTATGATAACATGTTTGTTGTTCCCCATACCTTGCACTATTTTCATTACCAAAGAAGAGAACCTATGTTACTTTGAGCCTCCTTAACCACAACAACGATGATCCAAAGAGAGGAATAAAGAAGGGATCATCGAGTACAAACATGTACACAGGCTTTGTACATTGTTTAAAAATCCACTAACAATGATAAAATATTTATGTAATAAGTAGTCAACTGCAAGCCATCTAATTCTGAAATGAAACTGATGAAAAGTATATGGCAAATAAATATTTCTCATGACATTCATCACTACACAGCATAACTTACATTCGGGTAAATAATTAGTGAACATTTAGCTCAATGGAAAATCTGAATAGAGATGCGCATCCCTTAACCACAGCCTCATCTTAAATTTTGTACGCAAAGAAACGTCACTGCGTAGAGCGAACTAGTATAGACTATCATGCTGCGCTTGGCGTGCACCTCGAAAATTTTTAATGCAGCCTTGACGCATTCTCGGGTACCAAATTTTAGGGTTTTCTTCAGCTTGAATTAAATTAGACACGTGCTTAATTTCTACGTCTCCTGTATGGACACAAATGTGGCGTAAATCATCACTATAACTGACATTCTGGTAAATAATTGGTGAATATTTGGCTCAATGGAGAAATTTTTCTTAAAATTATGTCATTTATCTTCTACATATCTAATACAGATAATTTGTCTTGTTGGTGACTAATATGAAAAGTATATTAAAGCAAATTTTAAATACCCAGTGGTATTGTATTGTTAAATAATCATAACTTGGCATAGCAATTGTATAACTAGCATATAATGTAGCATAACGAAAGTATAATTTATAATTACTGGTCAAGCACCATCATTAGCAAGGTACAAAAAGACTAGAATTGCATCAATATAGCACTTCACTTATTTCATTATCTTAACATTATTTTAATCATTGCAGTAAAAAATTTTTAATACTTTGTACACAATTGATTTACATCTGTACTACCAAAGTAGAAACATACATTTTGTTCAAGCGCATCAGGATGCTAATGGCAAAAAAATTATGTACTGTATTATTGGCTTATGTTCATCAGTTGAATAATTTCCTTTGTGGAATTATAATCAACAAAAAATTGCACAACAGCCAAATCATTATGACACAACAAAGAAAGAGCATCCTGCTTCATCCTCTTGATAATTCTTTACCTTCACTTTTCAATTCATGTAGAGTCTAATCAATTCATACCCAACACAAGTCTGTTTAGAGACTTGTGTAGGGAGAAGAGGACCACCAGAGAAAAGGACCATAGTGATGGTGGTAGGGATTCATCCGAGGTGCTTGAACTTGAAGGCAGGGCCTTTGTAACGACCTGTAGAGAAGGTAACCAATTCGAGAAAGGCCCGTGGATAGTCTTCAATGATTTCTTGGGTGGCAATGGACTGAAGGACTTGGGTGGCAATGGGCTTTTCAACCTGACGGAAGAGAAGAAAATAATTAGCTTATTAACCATAGGTGGTATTCTAAAAATGAAAGAAACTCTAAATAATTATGAACAACTTGGTATATTAGAATAACACGCTGGAGCAAATTAAATTGTAATTTTGTAAAATTTCATTCAAGCATAGATGAAGCTCATTAAAGTAGTTTTTGTGGAGAGATGTGACACAGCCAGAATTCTGGGAAAGCTGAAGCACTGGAATTGTCACAGGATGTTAAAAGTTGATAATTATTTCCAAAAGTATTAGCAACAAATAATATTGATTTGGAAAAAATGTATCCAATTTACAACCAGCATAGCAGACTGGCTTGTTGAAGTACCAAAATTAGTTCAGAAACAAATGGGAAAATTTATTTTAATTCATATTTTTGCACTTTTTATTTTTAATTTTTATATGCCATGAAAACTAAATACGTATGGACTATATTTTTGAAATAATGCTTCCATACATACTAATCTCACTAACCTCAATGGTCATGAATGAAGTTAGGAAGGAAAATTTTACAATGCAATGAAATACTAACCATTGTTGAAGATCCTGAAGACCCAGCTCTGCAGTTCCGTAGTAGAGACACCTAATGACATTGAGTCACCACTGTTTAAGAAATGCTCGGAAGGATTACAGAGGCAAGAAAACTGCCTTAGGTTTTATTTGAAATAATTTTTCCTATAAATTGATTCCCCTACACAATTGTCTTTCATGCAAAATAGCCAAATGTCGGAAAACTATCTGAAAAATATACAAAAAGGGATAAAATATTTGGTTTAATTTCACATACTGTGCCTATGACATATGACAGTTAAGAAACCGCCCTAAAAGTTAATTATTACTGTTACAGCAAAGCCTGCAAAAACATACACCAATTCATTATAATGATAATTAATGCTTATACTACAGCATACACTTGACCATTAAGAATGGCGTGTTGGATGAATTTACTTCTGTAGATAGATAACAGAAATCTTTGGAATCGAATATGAGACATAATAGTTTAGAACAGCTGATTTATTCAACTTTTCATAGTGTCACATTCATGATATAACAAATGAAAACAAAACATTACCCAAAGCAAAGAATGTTAAGGAAGATTTAAATAGAATTAGGCTAGCTATTAACATAATTTTAGAAAAAGCTTAAATTACAGCAATTCACTTCTGGATACACAAGCAAAAGCAGTTAAAATTTTTAAAAGCCTAACAAGTCCCAGCTTGCAGTTTTTAAAAATGCAAAGAGAAACATGAATGAGAAGAGTTTTCCAATGCTTTTTCATAAAAATATTTAAACTCTAAACATATATGTAAATGACTCTACATACAGCTATAACTTTTTTTTTACCAACTAATTGGATCAACAGGGCAGGTAAATTTGTAAAATAAGTTGCAATTATGCTTATTTAAAACTACAACTATAAGTTTGTAAAAGATAGCAGATTTTTCCCTGAGAATTCTTTTATAATACAATTTTGAAGCTGGGGACTTGATTCTAATGTAAAGAAAGAAAAAGAAAATCTTTTTTCCTTTTTTTTAATACAATTTTTAATCTGGGACTTGATTCTAATGTAAGCATCAGGCTATGAGGGAAATAAAGTATTTTATTAAAATAAAACAAAATTTACCAAGAATCACAATAAATAAAGGCCACATATTGTGCAAATGAATTTTTGTGGCAATTTATCGTCATATTAGTGTCTACCATTGTTGAAATACTACTAAAATATATCCAAAATTTTATTTAGATACCAAAATCACTAAACTCTAATAATTCTATACATGTTCAGCTTCAGTTCAGACAGTTAATATTTCAATTACATTCACATCAATTAAATCCAAACCTACTTACATACTCAGCCATATCTAAATAAAATGAAATAACCACGTAACGAAGTTCATTTTGGTAAGTAAATGTCCGTGCCACCCTACAATTAACTATATTTGCACCAAAAACATAATTAAATCGCTAAAATAGGAAAAAAACAAATAATTCACTCGCAGCAGAACCACCTTCCACAATACATAAACAAACGAGTGTTCGCTGTTTGATGGAAAGTTCGTGTTCGTGTTTTCCAACACGATGGAAAACACAAACACACCGAAATCTGCGAACTTTTCATCGGTGTTCGTGTTCGCGGACTGCTGAAAAACACGAACTTCGGCCGAAAGATTGATAGTGTAGACGGGCCTTGAGCAACACACTCTGCCCGCCGACTTTGACGCTTCTCTGCCTGCTAGCGCTGTGCCAATGTGAACGATCGCTGCCCTTTCGCTGCGCGCGCTTGCCCGCGCCCGATGGTTGTGAGCTTCCAATGCGAGTGTCAATGTATCCCCAGCTTAATAAGAGTAACGGCATTCAACCTGCGG
The DNA here is from genome assembly GCA_030386875.1 of Morinoia aosen. Lineage (NCBI taxonomy): Eukaryota > Metazoa > Arthropoda > Malacostraca > Amphipoda > Talitridae > Morinoia > Morinoia aosen. Next base: position 74,925,353 of record CM059579.1, read on the forward strand.
AAATCCCCGCACGGTCTGAATTCACCGTTAGCCTTGGGTACTAGCAAGAGAGGGCTAGCCCAAGGGCTTTTGGAACTGCGGATGATGCCGCTGTCTAGCATCCTAGCAAATTCTTTCTTGGCTAAAGCCAATCGATCAGGCGGTAAGCGTCTAGCTCTGGAGTAAACTGGCGGTCCAGTTGTTTCAATGAAGTGTTTTGTGCTCGTCTGCATATTTTTAGAAGCTAAGTTAGAGTTTGTTAATGCAGGGTATTCTGCGAGAACCTGCTCGAACATGCACTCTTTCTTGAAAGCAATAGAGAAGGAATGCAAGACATTAGCTCTAGTTATGCCACAAGCGGGAATTGAGATCTGTGTCTCCTCGTCCCTAATTCTACGGTTTTTAACATCTACAATGATCCCCGTACTTCGCTAAGAAATCAGCACCGATAATGGGCTCTTGGACTTCTGCTATCATGAAAGTAAAGGTGAAATTTCTCCTCAATCCCAGACTGCACTCGAGTACTCTCTCTCTCCATAACAAGCTATTGGCGTGCCATTTGCGGCGCGTAGTGTCGCCACTAAATTATTATTTTTATCTTTCGCCGTGGCTGGGATAATTGACACACTTGAACCTGTGTCTATCAAAAATCGATATTTGGTAGTGGGATCGAGTATGGTCAAAAGGCGAGTAGTCTGGGAGTGAGGCAACGCAGTACTCGCTACTATGCGTCGCTGTTGGCGTTTCCCGAAGTCATTTCGATATAACGAGGACAGAATCGAGACCCGCATTTGCGTGCTTGGTCACCAAACTTATGATGGTACCAACATAGGTTACTATTAGCATCGCGAGAGCGCGATCTAAAGTGGCGGTTTTGATTTGACCTATCATAAGATCTACCTCTATCGAGACGTTGAGGGGGAGGATAGTCATAAGGATAGTCGTAGGCATGATAACGTGAGACATTCCTTGGGCCTGGCTGGATATGAGCTACAGTATGACCTAACTGGCAATTCTGGACAGATTTTTTTAGCTCTGCGATTTCTCGTTGCATTGTATCCATTTCCGCTGAGGATTGATTATTAGCAGTATTTGACGGGCTAAAATTCGCAGCTGATGCGTTCAAGGAAGCTACCTGCGGTGCTTGTGACATGTTTAGATTGCGCATCACTGTCTCAGTGGCCTGAGCTAGGGTCTCGGGACTTTCGTTCGGACTGATCATTGATAAGAAGGGTCGCACATTAGTCCATACTTTGCTCAAAAACACTTCTCTGAGAAATCCCTCAGCTACGCCAACACCGGCTGCTAGTTTTCGAAGTTCCTTAACTAACGAAGTAGGAGAGAAAATGACAGAGACAGGTGGAATTGCCGAGGCATCCACAAGAGACCTAAACTTGTCCGCGTCGGACAACTGTAATTTTTCGAGGATTTTACTTTTTAAGATCCCGTAAGGGTTTATAGCAGGCGGATTTACAATTAATTCATTTGAGTCGCTTAACATTTGCGTGGGCACAGCAGCTATTAATGCATAAAACCTATCTGAAGAGTTAGTAATTTTATGATATCGAAAGATAGCCTCAACTTGATTGAACCAAGTTTGGCTTTCTGCTGGTATGAAAGGAAGAAGGGTAATAGGCTTAGTGCGCACTGGAACTGCCTCATTCTCTGTGTCGGACATACTGGCGATTTTTTTTCTTTTTAATGCAAAATTTAGCTATAACGGCACGGAATTTACGTACTCAACACCTAATAACTTTGGTATTGAGGTGTCAAAGGTTTGCGTTTCTAGTTACCTATTCAATCATTCAAACAAAGTTGAAACGGAAAGAAAGAAAAAATGGAAACGAAAATTTCACGGTCGTCAGAAATAAGCGTAAAGCATGGAAATAAGAGAAAAAAAAATTTTTTCTACCTACTGTGGCACATGCAACAAAAGACAGGAAACAGCATGAAAGAAAAAAATTTTTGAGCTGCTCAGAGAACGTTAGCACAGTACATCCATGGAAAATTCTCAAGGCATACTACACAATGGGAAACTTATCATTACAATGATATGCCAACATTATCCTCTCTCACGTTTTTCTCAAACACTTATCGAGTTGAATAGTTTTGTTTTAAGCTTGAACGCTGGGTCACTCTGGGTTGTCACCAGTGTTAGGTTTGGGTGGTGATGAGTTACATTTAAGATAGGTATTCACATCCAACCCTAAACGTTTTCTCAAATAGTGTTTTTCGAAATTGCAAGAGAGGGATAATAAAGACACTGCATGGGATAACTCAGCTCGAAATTTTATTGGAGGAAACCGTGATGACCGATGGCGTGCTTGACTTCGGACGATCTTCTCTTAGATGGGAAACTCCGTGCAAGCGAGATCCGGCGAGCGATGACGCTGGAGGTGTAAGTGAGTGTGTTTGTGGAGGTTCACAGTCTGTGTAATTTAAGCGACTGACAGAATATCAATTCCACCCGTGACGTGGGGATGAGTCACTATTTATGGGTTCAGACTTTAGAATAATTCCACGATGTGAAAAGCAAGTTGTCGTGGTTGAGCGGGTAGATTAATTTGCCATTTGTTGTAGAATACTAGGCTCTACTAGCTCCGAACCAAGTGATTGCAAAATGATATATGACCAAAAGTCAGAACGTCTCACGTCACAAATAAGCAATTTACGTGGTGTATCTCGATGGTTTAGTGAGAGATAATATGCCACATGAGTTTACAACTTGTACAGCTCAAGCCCAAGGAATGTGTGTTGTGGCGTTTGGTGCCGTTGAGGATCTGCAATAATCGAAGACGCTGAATGAGAAGATTCTCGAAGAGGCATCAAGGAAAAATTCCACAACTGACAATCCCTACACTGCAATGGTAAATTTCCCATCACGGAGAAAACCCTGAACTTCTTCCATAGATTTAACTCAAAGCTAATAATTTCTTTACAGGCTCCGGAAGAAAATAGAAAGGTTACAAGCTGGCAATGGCTGTTCCTTTATGCTTGAATTACAGTATAAGAATGACAGTACAAGACTTGTGATTTTTTTAGAGCAGTAATAATCTGTTATTCAATTTGGGGAATTATGGGAAATACATGTAACTTTAAGCACCATGATTCGTGGAATCTAGCTGAAATACGAAACAGAATGAATAAATGAATGAATGAATAAATTTCGTACTTTATAATATGTCTATATCCGAACGAGAAATAAAAAGAAAGCAGTCCTAAATTCATTAATATGTCAATCATACTGAAAAACACTGCAAGTATATCTTGTAGTGAAAAAGAATAATATCTACACTGAGAAAAGAAACACTAAACGTATCTCTTGCAGCATAAGAAAAATATTCAAAACATAATACAGTGAACATAAAAATGGCATGACACAGCAGTTTACGCTCCGCCATTTTTCACAAAAACGCCGGCAAATTCGCCGTGCGCTCTCACGAAGTATTTGATGAGCGAATTTCAATATCATAATGACAGCTGCAGGTATATAATTTTTGTAGTAAGGAAGGACGTAGTTGAATTTCTAATATAAAATCTTGATACAAGAAATGAACATGACAAGCAAAATTTACGCTACGTCATGTTGAGATAGCACTTGGGATGAGCCACGCTATTCTACGACTATTTTCATGTTTATTATCATGTCATGCCTTTCTCCGTCTTTAAGTCATTTGGGTTTTAGCCCGCCATTTTAAATGAACCGCTTCTCATTTGACTGTCCTGAAAAGTTCTAGAACGAATTCGTGATTTTGAAATGAGCGATATTAGGTCAATAACTCAATTATATCAGCAAAGTTAATCGTTAATGTCGCTAAATGTCGGTTTGTGAAGTCGATAATATCTTTATTAAAAATAAGAATAAAAAACTCCGATACATATTCAAACGTTCTAGCTCTGTTCGCGCAATTAGGATTAATTGCTGGAGTTCTCTGCCCTTTCGTAGATTCTATTTCAGCGGGCTGCGCATTCTGGGGTTTTAACCGCGGATCTGGGTTTTTATCTGTCTCCTGGGGTTTACAGTCATGAATTGTGTTGGCAAAACAAATAATTTCAAGGAGCAACAATGATTGTACTACTTGGTAACCACGAAAACAATAAAAAAGAGTAAGAAATTATTCATTAACGCCCTTTTTCGCTGATCTGGGTTTTTTTAGCGTATGCTGGGGTTTTTGGTAACATTCTCGTTGGCGACCCTTGTTGTGATAGCTCTCGCTTCGCACTATAGCAAAGGCTCTTCCGGGGGCAAGGTGTGATAGTTCGTGCTCAAGCGACCTCTTAATTTCTCTTGTGCCTGCGCTTTAAATGTGTGTTGAGCCCTTTTAAGTGATGATTGAACTTAATAAGAGTAAGGAACTGAAGTGAAAGTGTGCTTTATATCTGTAAGAACGGTAGATAGCCATTCTACCTTTGTGTGTGTCATTCGAATATCTAAAGTTGAGCCGCAACGATGGCCGTCGTTTTTTGAAGCGTGCTCTTAATACTTTGTGGGTAAATGTTGAGATGATAGGAAGATTCTTTAAAGAATGAATTTTGTGCCTATTAAAATCATTTGTAAGATCGAAGAAGTGCGTTATTTATTGAAGGGGCCGAGATGCTTTAATTTGCAGCGTTATGATTGAATTTGAAGGTCATGTGCATTTACGAGTCATCTATATGCAGGTGTCGTGTATTGCTGCGCCTCGAGCGCCTTATAAAAAATAGCCGACCTTGAGCCCCTTTCGTGTCTTTGTAAAGTTAAGCCTAGTCTGGTTTGTAAATTGCGTGTGCGTATGATAATAATTTAATGTGATTTCTTTTACTTTACAGGCAATGTAAAACATGAAAAGTAGCTTAGGGTCTGTGTCGTAGCGGAGGTCTCGCATATAAAGATGTGAGTATTTTGAAGTGTAAAGACGTACCACCTTGTTTCCGTCGTGTCGAGTGATAACTAATTTTAAAAGATGTAAAGGTAGAATAATCGAGTAATACTCACTGGTTACCTCTGTTGAACCAGCAGCTAAGCTCTAGTAACAAAATCGGAGACGATTAGAAACTTCTTATTTAATTTTACATTTTGTTTTCTCGCAGTGCTTCTTATTTTTCTTGAAATCTGCGTTGTTTTCGAAACTGTTTATATCGCAGAGGCATTGATCGCCTTTGTGATCGTGATACTAGGTTAATGCATTAAAGAATGTTCTTTCCTTGTGCCGCCGAGCTAATTTAGTTGTAAACTTGAATACTTTCTTTGTGCCTTCAAGCTGATTTATTTGTAGAACTAAATAACCCTTGTTTTTACAGTGACGTATTCACCCGCGCCCAATACATGCTCCTTCTTCTTCCGGTGTTTTTCTCTCCCGCGGAAAGTTCGGGGAGTAAGGGCGCGACAGTCAATCTTCATTGAGTGGCATACTTCCGAGACCTCTGCTGACCCACAGCTGCATCGCTCCCAAACGAAGTAAGTGCCATTAGACTTCGCGGCGTAGGGGCCTTTATTAAAAATGGAGTCGGATAGACCACGGCAGGACTCAAGAGTCGTGCGGCTTGATCGCACGACTCGTCTTCAGGAAATAATAAAATTAAAAATGTCAAGCGCCAGACGGGAAGCCTGGACTGAAGAAGAATGGAACCAGGAATCCCTCGAGTGTCTTCACCAATTTCAAAATTGGCGAGGACTCGTGGAAAACGAGTTAGAATATCTAAGAAAAAATGGAGCCGGACAAGAAGCTAAAAATCTCATGGCTGAGTGCCGGCAATTAAAGAGGCAGGTAAAGTGCTTTCTCGACCCTCGTGTGAACGACCTTTCCAGCGAAAGCTCCACGTCAGCTCACTCAAGAAAGGACGGTCAAGGATCGGGGCCAAAGCGAAGCACCTCCTCTAGAGCTGTGTCTGTGGCGGAGTCCACGAGGCTGGTGGACTTGGGAAAATTCTATAAAGAGGATCAACATTGAGCACCAAGCACGAGTTGCGGCGCTCAGGTCACAGTGTGAGCTCGCTGTGGAGCTTGCTGAAGTAGAAGCAAAGGCAGAGAAAAGTAAAATCTCACTTGAAATAGACGAGATCAACAACAGAGGTCTCTCCAGCCCCGACGGTTTGATCGGCGCAGTCAGCGAAACGGAAAAATCTAGGCACACCGAAGAATGGGTCTCGCAGAACCACGGCAGTGTGGTTTATTGCGCCCCTCCACCTAACCTTTGTGACTCTCAGGCACAGCAGCGGGACGCTGCTGCCCAGTTTCAAGATCGAAAGCGAAATAAGGCCTCCAAAATGCGTCAAAATGCCCCGTGCTCATCGACGAGCTCCGACTCTAGTTTTTTGAGCCGTTCTGAGGTACGTCCCCCACCGAACCTGGAGAGTAGAGGAATTTACAATGCTGGACTTCGGAGTTCTCGCCCGCGGAGAGTTTGGGAATCAAGACCCACTCGAGCCGCTGACAACAATCAAGGGAACTCTACCAATTACAACCCTCAAGACCCGCTTTTGTGCTACCTAGAAAAACCATTGGCTAGCAGTGACTACTGCGCGGGAAATGAACTTAGGCTCGACGCCGCTTCAAGGCATCTAGTTTTAATGGAACTAAAAAAGTCACCTCCCAACCCTTTCCAAGGCGAGCCTAAACGTTACCATACTTGGTTCGCTGAGCTTCGCAACGACTTAAAGAACCTTTCTTTAAATCCGAGTGACGTGGTCGGCATCCTAGAAGCGCGCACATCTGGGGAGCCTCGCGACACAATCGTCGGATTGAGGACTTCATTCGGAAGTGATCCGAAGAGAACTTTGGACGAAATCGTCTCTCAACTAAGAGAACGATATGGCTCGTCGGAGCAAATCACGGCGGAGTTCAAGAAGATGATCGAGAGATTCGACCAAATAAAAACGACTGAATTTGATCCCAAAACCGCTCAATCGCTGCAAACGTTAGGCGACCTATGCTACAGCATCCAGGGGCAGATGAGGGAGGTGAGAGACTTGGAATACTACAATTACGCTCTGGGCCTCGAACCAATTTATGAGAAGCTCCCGGATTTTATTAAATGCCGGTGGAATAAATCCAAGCTCAGCTACCAGAAATCTCATAAGCGCCATCCTCCTTTAGAGGAATTCTGCAGGTTCTTGCGCGAGAATGCTCAGCGCACGTACTCGGGAGTTCTCACCAAGTTTGACAACGACCAGCATACTGGACCTAAGGGCAAGTCCAGCAAGCGAGCCACCGTGCTTGCTGTTGAATCCTCGCAGGTGGAAAACACGAGAACCGAATGCCCCTTACACCATAGCTCCGGGCATTATCTGACGTCTTGCAATAGATTTTCTTGTTTGGATGCTGCGGATCGTAAGGGTATCGTTGTGGAGTGCGGTGCGTGTTTCCGATGTTTCGGAGCACACCGTATAGCTCAATGCACCGCAGATCAGAGGTGCGAAGCCTGTGGTTCCAGCTCTCATCACACGCTGCTTCATTCGGACGGGTCTGAGGGGCAGAGGCGCAGCCACTCAGAAAATTTCGGCGTACGGGGAAGAGGTTTTGCTTCGAGGGGAGGACCAGCGCCTCGAGGACGCTGGTCCCGCAGGTCTCCGCCTCTCAACGAGAGACGCAACGCTCCAGAAATGGGAAACCTGTATACGGAAAAGTGACAACCATCGGAAAACAGAAGCTGCTCTAAGATGGTCTTGGTGGACGTGACGGCGCCCGGAAGAAGCAGTAGAACTCTCCGCTCTTACGTCATCCTGGATGACCAAAGTACTAACTCTTTCGCCACATCTTCTTTGTTAGATTTCTTTGCATTACCACACAAAAAGGAAACTTATTCCATCACCACGATTTCAAGTTCTAAAATTAAATCCTACGGTCGGACTACGGAGGGCTTTCGAGTAAAAGGCGTAAACCGCTCTGAGTCTTATGCTCTTCCCCCGCTATTCGAGCACAACGGCATTCCTATAATAAGTACGACGTGGCAACGAGAGAAGACGTCTTGAAGAACCCCGACATTGCTCATCTTGCATCAGAATTTCTCCCTCTGGACTGCAATGCTCCCGTGAGTCTGTTGCTGGGTCGAGACGCAGAGGAAGTATTAGTTGCAGATCTAATCCACCGGAAGCCCCCTGTCTACAAACCACCTTTGGGATGGGCTGGATGTTGGAAGAATCAACCCTTCAGAGCCTCACATGTCGAACATGCAGATGAGTGTGTATAAAACTCAAGTCGAAGATCACTTTTCGGCTCAGCCTTGTTTCGGTCCTCTGGCTCCAGTCTTCGACACCAGAATGGACGACGAGAGTCCTGGACCGTCCGTTGAGGACAGGAAATTCTTGTCGCTGATTGACGAGAATATAGTTGTAAATGCTGAGGGGCATCTAGAAACTCCGCTGCCATTCATAGATCGCATGTCTAAGCTTCCAGACAACACGAAGGCCGTCTATCGCCGCTCCAGAAACACTTTGGTGCGGTTAGTCAAAGACCCCGCCAAATTACAGCAGTGTTTGAAGATAGTCCAAGACTACGTGGATAGTGGACACGTAGAGGTAGTTCCTTCCCAAGAACTTCAACCGGCTGAAGGACACTTTTGGTACCTCCCGGTTTTTCCCGTTACACATCCCAAGAAAAAGAAGGTGCGCATCGTCTTCGACTCTGCGGCGCAGTATTTCGGACGCAACTTAAACGGAACCTTGCTTCAGGGGCCAGATGCCAACAATAGTCTTCGTGGAGTGCTCCTTAGGCTTCGAGAGAACAAGGTTGGTTTCGTTGCCGACGTGGAAAAGATGTTCCACGCCTTCTATGTCCGTCCCTCCGACCGAAATTTTCTCAGGTTCTTCTGGTTCAAGGACAATGATCCTTGCAAAGCACTTGTCTCATACCGGGCAAGAGTGCACGTCTTCGGAAATCGATCAAGTCCGGCTGTCGCAACTCACTGTCTGCCCCACGCCATTAGGGAAGCCTCAAGAAGGGAGAGAGAAAACGGAGACAGACTTGCCTGGAAGGCTCTGAGCTACGTCGAGCGCGGATTTTACGTTGACGACGGACTGGGATCCGCAGGTTCAGCTCAAGAGGCCGTCGACATTCTAGTCAAGACTCGAGAGTACCTGGAGACGTTCAAGGTTCGTCTTCACAAAATCTCTTCTAGTCATCAGGAGGTTTTGAACGCATTCCCGGAATCGGAACGCGAGGAAGGAAAAGTGGAGTTTTGGGAGGATGGTTGTAGTCAGCGCACCCTGGGAGTGACGTGGAATACTACGACCGACCGGTTTGACGTACATACCGAGGTGGTGGACCGCCCGTTCACGAAACGTGGTTTGTTAGCCACCGTCAATTCAATCTTCGATCCAATCGGCTTAGCTAGCCCCGTCGTATTGGGAGGCCGACTGATCATGCGCACCTTGATCCCTCCCGTAAAACAAGACCCAGAAAATTTGGCAAAGTTGGGGTGGGACGATCCTCTTCCCGTCGCTCATCTTGCGACGTGGGAATCGTGGAAAGAGTCGTTGCGAGGACTCTCCGACCTGTCGTTGGACAGGTGCCTCATTCCTGGAGACTTCGGGGAGGTTCATTCACGAAGTTTGCATTCCTTTGCCGACGCCTCTGAACAAGCCATAGGACATGTCACCTACTTACGATCAGTCGATGTGAGTGGACGAGTACACGTGTCTTTTGTAAGCGCTGACAGCAAGGTGGCTCCCAGAGCTGCCACAAGCATACCACGTTTGGAACTCTGCGCGGCCGTCGAGTGCAGCGAGGCCTCCAGAAGAATATGCGAAGAGATAAGCGTCGAGATCAACGACGTAGTGATGTACTCAGACAGCAAGGTAGTGCTGGGCTACCTCAAAAACGAAACTAAAAGATTTTCAAAGTATGTGACTAGAAGAATTGAAGCGGCTACGAAGGTTCGTCCCAAGGAACTCTGGCGGTACGTAGCCACAGAGTGCAACCCGGCGGATATGTTCTCTCGTCCCACAAGCGCAGAGAACCTGAAGAGAATATGCTGGTTGACGGGCCCTTCCTTTCTGTGGGAAGATCATCTGCCTGACGAGCAAGAAGGCGCAGATATCTCGCTTTCCGTGAGTTTGCCCGAGGAGAAACTCGTCCAGGAATGCTCGAATTTCGTCACCTCCCTTCAGACCCCAGAGCTTCAGCGTGAAGTTCCTGCCTACTTAACTGGTGACTTTGTCTCTGTTCGTAGAGCATCAAGACTGGCGACGAACTTCTATTTCAAATGGAAGGACCGAACTCAGCAAAGAAAAGGAGTGGCTCTGGCCATCAGACCCTTGGAATCACTAAACTTCGGGGGTGAGAAGTTAGCCATCTCTGACGTTCAACACGCAACCTTTCAAGACGTGATCAGTAATCTCAAGAAAGAAAAGGACATTCCTCTGCGCCACCCTTTGTTTTCTTTGAGCCCCTTTATTGATGCTGACGGTCTGTGAGTAGGCGGACGCCTCAGGCGCGTCAACTTGCCCGGGTGTATAAAGCACCCCATTGTGCTTCCCGAAGACCACCCGCTCACCTCTAGCATTGTGTCTCATTATCACAAACTCTCCGGGCATCAAGGTGCTCACATTTCTCATGGAGCCGTACGAGATGCAGGCTATCATATAGTGCACGGAAAGAAGGTCATCCGTAAGTTCGTAAATGACTGCGTCGTCTGCAGAAAATTGAGAAGGAGACCCGAAGAGCAGAAAATGAGTGACCTACCGGAGGACCGACTTGCTTGCACCGCTCCCTTTACGAACACAGGTTTGGACGTGGCAGGCCCGTGGCAGGTCGTCGAGGGAATCTCTACGAGAAGCAATAAGAGGACTTCTAAGGTATGGGCCTTGGTGTTGACCTGTCTAACCTCTAGAGCGGTGCATGTGGAACCGCTGCCTGCCATGGACACTTCTAGCTTTCGAAACGCCCTCAGGCGATTCATGTGCGTTCGTGGATCGTGCAAAATCATAAGGAGCGACCGCGGTTCTAATTTCGTCGGCAGCTATAACCAGGACCTCGACATGAGGTCACTCTCCAAGACGCTGCAAGACTTCGAGGTGCAGTGGATCTTTAATCCCCCTCACGCACCCCATTTTGGTGGAGTTTGGGAACGTAAAGTGGGAGCTATAAAGAAGGCCATGTTGTTCTCGCTTTCCCAGTGCGGCATGCGAACACCTAGTAGAGATGAGCTCTACACCTTTTTTCAAGAAGCAGCATCAATCGTCAACAACACGCCATTATGGTCCCTATCGAGCGACCCTAATGATCCACAACCCCTGACTCCAAACATGCTCCTAACGTTGAAAGAAGCGGGCGACAACCCTCCTCTCTGCGTCACCTCCCCTGCTGACCTCATAGCCTACGGAAAGAAGCGCTGGCGTAGAGTCAACCATCTGGCAGAGGTCTTCTGGCAGAAGTGGAAAAGCGACTACATACAGGAGCTTCAATCGCGCTCCAAGTGGACGAAGAGGACAACCAACTTGAGCCCTGGAGACATCGTCATGCTCGTCGAGCCCGCTCCGAGAAATAAATGGGCGATGGGTAGGGTAGTCAGGGTCAAGAAGAGCGGGGACGGTCTAGTACGTTCCGTAGTGGTATCTCGGGCCGCTACTGCGGGAGGTACGATAGCGTGCGAACGTCCGATAGGCAAAGTAGTAAGTTTAGGTCTCCGTGGAGACAACTAGACCTCATAGTGTCCGGTTCTTGAATCAATTTGATTAGTGTACTCTATCTATCGTGCCCGTCGCAACTGTGACGCGTCCTTCCAGTCTCCCTGTCAAGCTTACCTATTGTTAATAAGCTTATTTCAAGCGGTCGGCGGAAGGTGTCTCACTGCTGCCGATGGGGGGAGGTGAAGAGCTGCAGACTTCTCCTTCCTCTCCCGGTAGTGGTGTGATGCGTGAAGCACGTTCGTTTTTCCTCCCCTACCTATCTCTCACTAAGTCAGTTTGCGGTTTGCCTACTATAGAGTATTAGATTTTGAATACTGACGGGGTTCGCCTCTAATTTTGTTGTATTATTCGCTCGTAACGTTCCTAACACTAGTCACGTGCGTTGTTCTTGTGCCTATCGGACTAAGGAACATTGATCTCTATCTAGATTTAAGAAATTTCGTATTGCAAACGGATTGATTTTATGGTCTTTTAGTATAAGCGTAATGTTACTGATTATCGTGTACCAAGCTAAGGTAATCTTTACGTGCTTTCTTCAAGCCGTCGCAAGGATGTTTGTCTGTGTATTTTTCCATAATAGGGGGGAGTGTCATGTCATGCCTTTCTCCGTCTTTAAGTCATTTGGGTTTTAGCCCGCCATTTTAAATGAACCGCTTCTCATTTGACTGTCCTGAAAAGTTCTAGAACGAATTCGTGATTTTGAAATGAGCGATATTAGGTCAATAACTTAATTATATCAGCAAAGTTAATCGGTAATGTCGCTAAATGTCGGTTTGTGAAGTCGATAATATCTTTATTAAAAATAAGAATAAAAAACTCCGATACATATTCAAACGTTCTAGCTCTGTTCGCGCAATTAGGATTAATTGCTGGAGTTCTCTGCCCTTTCGTAGATTCTATTTCAGCGGGCAGCGCATTCTGGGGTTTTAACCGCGGATCTGGGTTTTTATCTGTCTCCTGGGGTTTACAGTCATGAATTGTGTTGGCAAAACAATTAATTTCAAGGAGCAACAATGATTGTACTACTTGGTAACCACGAAAACAATAAAAAAGGGTAAGAAAATTTATTCATTAACGCCCTTTTTCGCTGATCTGGTTTTTTTTTAGCGTATGCTGGGGTTTTTGGTAACATTCTCGTTGGCGACCCTTGTTGTGATAGCTCTCGCTTCGCACTATAGCAAAGGCTCTTCCGGGGGCAAGGTGTGATAGTTCGTGCTCAAGCGACCTCTTAATTTCTCTTGTGCCTGCGCTTTAAATGTGTGTTGAGCCCTTTTAAGTGATGATTGAACTTAATAAGAGTAAGGAACTGAAGTGAAAGTGTGCTTTATATCTGTAAGAACGGTAGATAGCCATTCTACCTTTGTGTGTGTCATTCGAATATCTAAAGTTGAGCCGCAACGATGGCCGTCGTTTTTTGAAACGTTCTCTTAATACTTTGTAAGTAAATGTTGAGATGATAGGAAGATTCTTTAAAGAATGAATTTTGTGCCTATTAAAATCATTTGTAAGATCGAAGAAGTGCGTTATTTATTGAAGGGGCCGAGATGCTTTAATTTGCAGCGTTATGATTGAATTTGAAGGTCATGTGCATTTACGAGTCATCTATATGCAGGTGTCGTGTATTGCTGCGCCTCGAGCGCCTTATAAAAAATGGCCGACCTTGAGCCCCTTTCGTGTCTTTGTAAAGTTAAGCCTAGTCTGGTTTGTAAATTGCGTGTGCGTATGATAATAATTTAATGTGATTTATTTTACTTTACAGGTGTTAGGATACAATTTATATTAGGCATATGAAAACCGAAGCTACGCAGCAAGGCAACCGACTCTGCAGCAGAGCGCGATCGTGAGGGGATGAGGGGTGCACCACATCAGCAGATGGGAGGAGTACGTAGAGGGTAGCGACTGGACTGAAAAGCTAGTGCGCCAAATTGAATACATAATAAGACGAGTGCAACGTGAATACATAGCACGGAAAAGAAGGGGTTAAAAACTTAATTGCCCACGGGTTAAGAAACCAAGGAGTTATGGGTTTATTTTGAGAAATATGCGTAGCAATATTGTGAAGTAAGGGACACGTCAGTGTAGTGAGGTGACGCTCGAGGGATAGCCAATCACGAAGGGATACGTCACGTTCAGCTTGGCGCGGGTATAGCGCACTGCCGCACGGGACGCGTCCTTTGTGGGGGTGAGATATATAAGCTGAGGCTTGAAAGCAGCCGGTCTATTTCTGCGTGATCCTGACTAAGTGAAGATGTAGGCCTGCGTGTGCCAAGATGGGAGGTGAGATTATATTCTTTGTTCTGTGCTAGGATCAGTCTTTGGATCTATGCAAATGTTTAATTTTTCAATCCGGGGCGTGTGGGATTTATTATCTCAAACAGGATGCCTTGAGTTTAACTTTTTGTATGACGGTAAAATGATTATTTTTCATAGGGTTCTTTTTTTTGAGACGGCATAGAATGGGGAATTAGAATATTCGTGTTTTATTATTAAAGTGCAGGCTTGATGTTTAATGTAACAAAGCGCTTGTGATTTGTTCTAGTAAAAAAGGGAGAAAGTCAATTACTCATGTCGGGAATAGCCACATTGTCAGTTGAAGCTTCATGTCAATTCTTGGAGGGGATATAACGTTTATGTCTCGGGGAATAGATGACTCAACCCCGCTTATTATTTGCACAGGCGGGTTGGGAAGCTGGCCTACGCGTCAGCTGAGACCGAGGGCAGTAGCTGCAGCCGGGCAGTATCAGAGTCGTGAAGTGGTCAGCCGCCTGGTGCTCGCTGCTGACAGGAGTGCCCGGGGTACAGTGCTTACATGTCTCAACCGGTCAACGATCGAGGAGTATTCAGCTTCAGTAAGACAAAAGGAACCAACAGTAAATTAATGTCAACGAAGCGTTAACAAAATGCGAGTGCTGTATTGCAGCGTGAACTCCAGAGGATGGCCGTGGTGCCAGTTTAGATACGCAGCAGCGCGCTGAACAGTGCAAATCCATTTGGCGCGCAGTGTGTAACATGAATTAGGCAGCACGTGGTGTTTAATAGCCGAGGGGTCTAACCCATATTTGACGTAACTATGCATTCATGTGTGCACTAACTAGAAGATTCATTTCATGTGTCCGATTTTGTGAAGTGGGTTATAACCTATGTTATACGTAACCATTTATTCATGTGTGCATTAACTAGAATATTCATTTCGTGTGTCTAAATTTTTAAAGTGCCATGTCGCAAATCATTAGCATCTTGCCTGAGGGCTCTGGTGCGAATATGAGTGTTGCGATAACATAATTTCCCTGTGTCAGCTCCATGTGTTCACTCAAAATAAATGTGTTTAATCTTGAGGCCCATTATTCTCCATGACTAATTATGTGGGTAGCTGGCGAGCAGAAAGGTGTACATTTTATGTATTTTGCGGAGGTTGCAAGTCCTCCTACGTTACGTGCTTGATCAGCATTGTATCGTGACACAGGCAATGTAAAACATGAAAAGTAGCTTAGGGTCTGTGTCGTAGCGGAGGTCTCGCATATAAAGATGTGAGTATTTTGAAGTGTAAAGACGTACCACCTTGTTTCCGTCGTGTCGAGTGATAACTAGTTTTTAAAAGATGTAAAGGTAGAATAATCGAGTAATACTCACTGGTTACCTCTGTTGTACCAGCAGCTAAGCTCTAGTAACAAAATCGGAGACGATTAGAAACTTCTTATTTAATTTTACATTTTGTTTTCTCGCAGTGCTTCTTATTTTTCTTGAAATCTGCGTTGTTTTCGAAACTGTTTATATCGCAGAGGCATTGATCGCCTTTGTGATCGTGATACTAGGTTAATGCATTAAAGAATGTTCTTTCCTTGTGCCGCCGAGCTAATTTAGTTGTAAACTTGAATACTTTCTTTGTGCCTTCAAGCTGATTTATTTGTAGAACTAAATAACCCTTGTTTTTACAGTGACGTATTCACCCGCGCCCAATACATGCTCCTTCTTCTTCCGGTGTTTTTCTCTCCCGCGGAAACTTCGGGGAGTAAGGGCGCGACATTTATCTATATATCACGGCACTGACCAGATCCTTATACTTAAACACAATGCACACTAAGAAGTGACACGATATACTTTACCAGATTTGCTCTATTTGAACACTTAATTTCTTTCACTTACAAGAACGTTGTAACGCACAAGCTAGAGAGGCACGAGAGAGTGACGCTGAAAACCAAGCGTCCCGCGCGGTGTTGCCAATTTCAAAGGCTTCCAACTCGAAAATGTCGAGCGTTATTTTATATGTTATGCATTTACACAAAAACTTCAAGGATTACTAATTATAAGTAGAAAATTATTAATAATAATTTAGAGTAAGATTTTTAATGTCAATAATTATGCTGTTTTAGTGCGAATGAGAAATTTTATAATTTTACACTTTCGTAGCTAATGCTACATGTGCGTGTTTGGTGGAAGTAAATGTTAGGGTACGGGCAAATTAACAAGCCAGAGAATTAGGGCTTTAGGAATGGCTTCAAGTTTTAATTTTTGAGCCGTGATTGATGATGGTGAATCAATTTTACTTGGTTTGGAGTATGAGAATTATTACACACTGAAGACAAATATCCGTAGTTGGAGCAGATGGATATTTAGCCAGTAAATTAGATAATCATACCAGGCTGAAATCAGCTCGCAAAACCAAGGCAAATGCAAGGCAATAAGGTCGAGTTAAATGGTGTAACTTGAAGTTTGAGTTGTAAGTATAACTCTAGGTGACTTAATGCTCAGTGAGCGTAAAACTCATGTGTAAGGTTCAAGTGTTAAAGTCGAGTGTAACTCTCGAGAGTAAAACATCAAGGATCAAGGATAATGTGTTGTGGCGTTTGTTGACGGCGATGAATCTGGAATAATCGAAGACGCTGAATTTATATATTCCGAAGAGGCACCAAGAATAATCCACAACAGTCATCCCTAGCATTGCAATAAATATTTCCCATCGCGGAGAAAACCCTGAACTTCGTCCACAGATTAAACTCAAAGCTATTAGTTTCATTACAGGCTCATGAAGAATAGGAAAGGTTTAACAGCTGGCAATGGCTGTTCCTTTATGCTTGATTTACACACATAAGCATGACAGTACAAGACTTGTGTTTTTAGAGCAGTCATAATCTGTTAACCATTTTGTGGAATTATGGAAAACTACATGTGATTTAAGCACACGATTCGTGGAATATAAATGAAATACGAAACAGCTAAAAACTGCAGGAATTTGAATGAATGAATTTCGTACTCTATGATATATCCGTACGAAAATCAAAAGGCAGTCCTAAACCATCCACATGTCAATTATACTGAAAAACACTGCAAGTATATCTTGTAGTAAAAGGAAAATATTCAAACATAAGTACAGTGTAATCTTGAACATAAAAATGACATGACACAGCCTGTTTACGCTACGCCATCTTTGTGAGCACATCGGCAATCCGCCGTGCAATTCGCACGAAATATCTACGAACGATTTGCACATTTTACAATACCAGCACCGATGGAAACTTCACTTATCTTAAACACAATGACAAACACATAATACTTAAGCACGATTTTCTAAAGTCGAAAACACACTTATTTTCACTTACAAAGCGCTGAAACACACGGGGCGATAACCAAGCGAGAAGTGACGAACCTACAACTGCGTCAGCCGCGGTGTTGCCATCCTAACGATTCAAAAACTCGAACGTCCATCGGCGGTATTATTTTATTTATGTGCTTTTACACAAAAACTTCTAAGATTACTAATTATAAGTAGAAAATTGTTAATAATAATTTAAAGTAAGATTTTTAATGCCAATAATTATGCTATTTAAATGTTAATAAGAATTTCACTGAATTTATACATTTTTGTAGCTACTGCTACATTACCCCCCAAGGCGCAGACCGAAAGGTCCACCCGCTACAATAATTTGTAGCGGGAAGGAGTTCGAACTACGCGACCATGCCGGGTTTGGCGGTCGGAGAATGTTACTGAGCGGGGGAGCTTCACCAAACGGGTCTGCAAATTTAGATCAGCAAGAGTTCTAGGGACAGGAGTTACTGCAGTGGTCTCGTCTGGTCTCTCCAGACTTGTCGCTGTTTCACTAAGAGAGCTAGAATTAGAGTCTACGATAGGATTCGAAGATACAGGCAAAAAGAAAGGATTACACTCAAGTTGACTAGGCAACAATGCGGCCAACTGAGGAAACTGAGGTGGACGATATGATCGAGTCTCAGTGGAAAGGAAGTTCTGTGGAGAGAATGAAGAGTTAGAAATCACACTATTATCGGAGGTGTAAGCGACCTTTAATTGATCTATGCTTACAGGGTCGGGTGAACCAGATCTTTCAAGGATGAAATACTTTGGCGTCCGTTTCACTACTTTGAATGGGCCATCATAAGGGCGTGTGAGGGTTGGTTTGATACTATCGTTACGGACGTACACATGTGTGCAATGTTGCAAGGCAGGATCAAGTTTGTCCTTTGTCTGAGGCATTCGTGGAGCAACATACTTGATCTGACGCATGAAATCCTTGAGACAGGTTACATATGCGGAACGGTCAGCAGATGAAAATTCAGGCAACGGTTTTGGGTCAACAATGTCGCCCGGGAGGCGAAGCGTCTTTCCATACAACATTTCTGCTGCTGTGCACTGCTGATCCTGCCTATACAAATTTCTAATGCTCAATAATACTACTGGAAGTCTGTCGGTCCAGTCATGACTGCAACTAAGGCAACGCCACGCACTCTTTAGATCCCGGTGGACTCTCTCAATGAGTCCATTCGACTGTGGGTGATATGCGGTGGTATTGGTGTTCGCACAACCTAAGGCGGTGCTAAGCTCACTCCAGAATTTGGAGGTAAATTGTGATCCCCGGTCATGCGTGACACTTAAGGGAACCCCAAATCTGGAAATCCAGGTGCTCACAAAGGCGCGAGCTACAGTATCAGTTTGGGTATCAGGGAGAGGCACGGCCTCAACCCATCTGGAAAATCTATCAATCATTGTTAACAAATAGGAATGACCACGCGACAAAGGCAACGGACCCACCAAATCTAGGTGTACGGCGTCGAATTTGTGTCCTGCAAATGCACAACTCTGTAGCGCTGCACGATTATGTTTCACAACTTTGTTACTCTGACATGCATGGCAGTTTTGCACACTTTGCTTGACCTCCTTACGCATCGCTGGCCAGACGAAACGATCGGAAATCAAACGCAATGTACGGTTAATACCAGGATGAGAGAGTGAGTGATAGTGAAGAATGGCTACCTTGCGGAGAGTCGCAGGCAGATACAAACGAGAAAGTCGCTCAGCATTACGGTACACGCCGTCAACTAAGGTTAATTTCAAATAGGTGGTGTTAGAAGGTTTGAGAAGGTCCTGGAGTTCAGGATCCTCCTTCTGAGCATTTGATATATTGCTGAAAGTGATTTCACCACCGGGGTTGATAGAGTTAATCCTAGAAAGACAATCTGCCACTGTATTCTCTAGACCCTTAATGTACCTGATATCCGTGGTGAACTGACTAATGAAAGACAGATGTCAAGCTTCTCTTGGTGAGTGGCGCTCAGATGCCATTTTGATAGCTGAGGTCAAGGGTTTGTGGTCTGTGTAGATCACGATCCTCCCTTGCCTCTAGAGCATAGCGAAAGTGTCTCACAGACAAATAGATAGCAAGAAGTTCCCAACCGAACGCGCTGTAAGCACGCTCAGTGGGCGACAGCTTTTTTGAAAAGAAAGCAAGAGGAGAGATGTTAGTACCTACTTGTTGTTGCAAAACAGCACCTACAGCAGTACTGGAAGCGTCCACTACTAGACTAAAATCAGCATTAGCAATAGGGTAGGATAATTCAGTCGCGGAAGCTAACTTGTGTTTTATTTCCTCAAAAGCTTTGAGCGCTTCTTCCGTCCATTTTACCTCAATAGATTTGCCTTTTCGTTTCGGTTCGAGGAGGTCAGACAAGGGCGCTAAAGTTTGAGCACAGTTGCGAATGAAACGATGATAGAAGTTAACAGAACCTAGGAACCTTCTTAGTTCCTTCTGGGTCTGTGGAAGAGGAAAGTTTTTGTTCACTTCTACTTTGGAAGGCAAAGGTTTTAGACCTAGGCTATAGATTTCATGACCTAAGTAAATCAGTGATGGCTTTCCGAGCTCACATTTTGCAGGATTTACGAGGAGTCCATTGTCGGACAGTCTTTGAAAAACGCCCCTAAGGTGGTCTTTGTGCAACTCCGGGGTTGTGGATGCCACTAGGATGTCGACTAGATAGACATAGGTGAAAGTGAGATCAGAGAAAATTTCAGCCATGTGCCTTTGGAACGTTTGAGGAGCGTTCCTCAAGCCATATGGCATTTTTAGGAACTCAAAGAGACCGAACGGAGTGATTACCGCGGTCTTCTCAATTGCGCTTTCCTCAAGTGGAATTTGATGAAAGGCGTGCTGAAGGTCTATCTTTGAGAAAATTTGAGCTCCCTCTAAATTAGCACTGAAATCATGAAGGTAAGGAATAGGGTAGCGATCAGGTAGAGTAACGGCATTCAACCTGCGGAAATCCCCGCACGGTCTGAATTCACCGTTAGCCTTGGGTACTAGCAAAAGAGGGCTAGCCCAAGGACTTTTGGAACTGCGGATAATGCCATTTTCGAGCATGCGCGCGAATTCTTTCTTGGCTAACGCCAATCGGTCAGGCGGCAATCGCCTTGCACGGGAGTAAACCGGCGGACCTTGCGTCTCTATGAAGTGCTTTGTGCTGGTCTGCATTTTTGTAGAAACTAAGTTAGAATTTGTCAATGCAGGAAAATCTTTTAGTAATTGCTCAAACATGCACTCTTCCTTTAAGGCGATAGAGAAAGAATGCAAGACATTAGCTCTAGTTATGCTACAAGCGGGAATTGAGATCTGTGTCTCCTCGTCCCTAATTCTACGGTTTTTAACATCTACAAGTATGCCAAACTTGGCTAGAAAATCAGCACCTATTATGGGCTCTTGTACTTCCGCGATCAGGAATGTGAAACGAAAGTTTCGCCTCAATCCCAGACTGCACTCTAATACTCTTTCACCGTAACAAGGAATTGGCGTGCCGTTTGCGGCGCGTAATGTCGCCAACAATGGGTTGTTTTTGTCTTTCACCGTGGCTGGGATAATTGACACACTGGAGCCAGTGTCTATTAAAAATCGGTATTTGGTGACGGGATCGTGAATGGTCAAGAGGCGAGTAGTCTGGGAATGAGGCAACGCAGTACTCGCTACTATGCGTTGCTGTTGGCGTTTCCCGAAGTCATTTCGGTATAGCGAGGGCAAAAACGGGACCCGCACTTTCGTGCTTGGTCACCATACTTTGTGTGATACCAGCATAAATTGCTACCGGCATCACGAGAGCGCGACCGAAAGCGACGGTCTTGATTTGACCTATCATAAGATCTACCTCTATCAAAGCGTTGAGGAGGAGGAAAAGGATGATAGTTGGAGGGATAGTCATAAGGATAGTCGTAGGCATTTTGGTGGCTTTGGAATCTCCCTGGGCCTTGCTGAATGTGAGCTACGCTCTGGCCACTCTGACCTAACTGGCAATTCTGGAGAGCTTGCTTTATCTCAGCGATGTCTTGCTGCAACTTATCTATTGTGGCTGAGGATTGATTCTGGGTATTTATGGGGCTAAAATTTGCAGCAGCTGCATTCAGGGACGCAACTTGCGGTGCTTGTGGCGAATTGATGTTGCGCATCACCGTCTCGGTGGACTCCGCTAGCTTTTCCAGCGTTTGATCGGGGCCTGCTAGCGATAGAAATGGGCGCACGTTTTGTGGAAGCTTAGTCATGAAAACTTCCTTCAGGAATCCCTCAGCTACGGCAACACCCGTAGCGAGTTTTCGCAGTTCTTTCACTAGCGAAGTGGGAGAGAAAGAGCTAGAGACAGATGGAATTGCTGAGGCGTCTACCAAACTACGAAATTTGTCCGCATCGGACATCTGCAACTTTTGCAGAATCTTTCTTTTTAAGGTGCCGTACGGATCAACGGCGGGAGGGCTTTCGAGCAATTGATTTGAATCATTCAACAATTTTGTGGGGGCTGCGGACACAAGGGCGTAGAATTGATCAGTGTTACTAGTAACTCTATGATACCTAAACATTGCCTCACACTGTTGGAACCAGGTGTGGGCGTCCTCCGGAATGAAGGGAGGGAGCCTAATGGGTTTTGTGGGGGCTCGATCTTCATTATCTGAGTCAGGCATGCTAGCAATCTCTTTAGGGGTGCGCAATTAAGATATCAGTGCCTATGACTTGGAATTAAGTGGCAAGGGTTTGCGTTAATTCTTTACCTACTCAATCATTCAAATTAAGTTGAAACAGAAGGAAAGGGAATATGAAATTGGAAACGAGAAAAAAATTATGCGGTATGCGGCAATTTGCGTAGGCACAAAAATAAAGCAGGTGAGGAAAATTATTTTTCTACCTACTCAATCGATCAATAACGTTGAAGAAACGGAGGGAAAGAGAGAATGGAAACGCGAATTTTTGCGGTCGTCAGAATAAACGTACTAAACGTAAGCACAGAAATAGGAAAACAATATATTTTCCCTACCTACTGAGGCACATAAAACAAAAAAGGACAGTAAAGCGCTGAAAAAAATTTTTTGTTAGAGCTGCTCAGAGAATCACCATTAACACAGTAATCTAAGAAATTCTCAAAGACTACGACATGGGAAATTTATTACTACAATGATATACCAAAATTACCTCTCTCACAACCTCTCAAATACTTGTCGAGTTCTTAAAGAAGGTTTTGGGGTTATTTTAACTGGGGGTATTTTAACTGGGGTCTTCACCAGTGATTTTTATCTTTGGGGTTGCCAGTGTTATTTTTACTGGGGTCACCAGTGTTTGGATCTGACCGAGGGGTATAGCCAGTCCTCACGAAACCTCGACAAGCATCTGGGAAAAATTATGAGAGGGATAATAAGGCTCTTTGGACTCAGCTTTTTTTGTATGGTTTTATTGGAAGAAGCCGGGAAGGTCGCCGAGACTTGATCCTGCGGATCGACGAGACTTGATCCTGCAGATCTTGACTGAAGATACTTCGCAGTCCGGAGGCAGTCGCTCCGGCCGGTGGATGAGATTTTTAAGTGTATTGTGTTCAGAATATTATATTTACTGAGGGCAATTTGTAAACAAGCACAACAATCGGTGCGTAGCTATTTGTGTGGGCAAAGCCTGCTTAATTTTGGAGCAGGTGAGTTTGATCAAGGTGCCGAGCCTGATGGCGATGAGGACTCTTGGTTGGTTTGAATAGTAATTATGATCCAGGCACGCTGAATTCGGCAATCGAGGGGCTAATTCAATGGTGCCCGTAATTTTAGGCAGTTGAGAATTAAGGCCCGTAATTAGGGAATATATAAGGCTGAAGGTTTTTTGAGCATAGCTAAATCTAATCCAAGTAGAGAAATCCCAAAAGCGGCCCAGGGAGAATGTTGTAAGTGGTGTGTGTGATGACGTGGAGGTCCTGCAAGGAGTCCAAAAAAGCTGGATGAACAGTCCAAGGAGACATCAAGGAAACACCACTGACAGTCCACATCATAAAATAATAATAAAACTCCCACACGGCAGAATCCAAGAATTCCTACAGATTTGACTCTAGTTAATTTCATTTGTTCTCTTCCTCGTCAAGCTCGAAAGTGGAGAGATAGGACAGAAGCCATTAAGAAAACTCTTATACAGCTGCTCCTGCTTTAAATACAAGGCACAAAGTTTCAGAATTTTTAGTAATACTATTGGTGATTATCTAAAGCATAATCGGGGATCAAATCCCTGGAACCATTTCAAAACACATGACTTAACAGGACATGGTTCAAGAAGCAGAAGAAAAGAATTACAGCAATTAAGAATTTCCTATAAAGATAATTAATGCTTCTTTAAGTACTCTAGAACATCTCTATAACTTGTACAAGAAATAACAGAGAAAAATTCTAAGGTTTCATTTGATATAAATCCTACTGAAAATCACGGGTAAATATCAGGTGCAATTAATAAATGGTAAGGAATAATACCCAATAATAAGAAAAGGAAGCACTAAACGTTTTTGCTTGCGCAGAAAGGAAATGTGCGCGAGATGAAACATGAAGATCAGTGCGGCGAATAACCCGGCGGCTCTACACGTCGGCATTCGCCAAAGCCGCCGGCATAATTTGTGCGCACTGGTGAAAGGCAAATGGTAGTGGGTATTTTTGTCACAAGAATGAGCAGAATGAAATTAAATTGTTATTAAAATGATTTAAATTGAAATAAGTGCGATTACGCAAGGTTCAAGGAGTATGAGCTATAAAAAAAAGACGACTCTAAACTTTAGCAAGTATAGACATGAATAACCTTCGTAATTTGTACACATACGAGATTATTAGGAGACGTCTTTAATTATTATTTCGCGTTGAAACATTATTTAAGAGAAACTACTGCAAGTACGCCTTGTAAAAAAAAAAAGAAGATACTATTATAAAACATGCTTATAGTGCAGTTATGGTCACGGCGTAGTGACGGAAAACGGCAGTATCTGCTCCGCCATTGAAAACAACAAAGACACCTATCGACAAAGAACGCCGGCGATTTAGCCGCGTGCGTTCACGAGTCAGTTTTTATGAGTAATTCTCGATATGATACTGGCAACCACAATATAAGTTTTGCCGTAAAAAGAAACAATGACGTTAGCTGAATATCTAGTATGAAATTTCAACACGTGAATCTGGAAATGACACGCAATATTCACTCTATATCACCGAGTTAGCACTCTAGATAACACATGCTAGTCTAAGAATCTTAACACTATTTGAGAGTTTATGACACTGAGCAGTTCTTTAAGTTTAACACAATCACACGAAAAAGAAACACATGGCACATTTAATTTTACCCGGTTTCTTTCTATTCCAAGCCTAAATTTCACTTGCACTTACAAGATGATGTTCGCACGCTAAAGCCACAAGCAAGAGTGAGCTAGTTCAAGTGACGCTCTTCGATGTTGCCGTATCGGGCTGCTTTAAACTCGAAATGTCGAATGATTATTTGATCTCTCATGTATTTACACAAAAAACTTCAATGATTACAAATTAGAAGTAGAAAATAATTAATAATAAATTATAGTAAGATTTTTAACGCCAATGATTAATTTTATTTAAGTGCGAAAGGGAAAATTCATAATTCTTACGCTTTGTAGCGATATGCTACATAGATGCCACGGCTGCAGAAGCTGGAGACATTGGCACAGTTGCATTCTTATTGAAGAGGGAAGAACCCTGTCGCATTCGCGAGGATTCGCTACTCGTAGAAATATCACTGGATCTCACGCGAGGGGAACTTTCATTCCTGGGGCTGAATGTAGATGACAGCACTCTGGAAACCTCGGTAGGAACAGGACCGCGACGGAGGTTGGGCATAGGATACACGCTCGTGAAGGTAGACCTTGAGGCGTTCTCTTCGCGGTTCGTCACTTCGACGCTGCGGGAGGAGTTGGTGCACCGGGGCTCGGACTGGAGGGTGGAGAGCTCGTCCTTGAGCAGCATCCTGCGGGACGCAGCCTCTCCTGGTTTAACTTCCCAGTACTTATCGCGTAGTGGAGCTGTAGTGACCTTATGCGATTCTAATAGTAGGGTTCTGATTTCATTATAGCGGTATCGATCGACGACGGGTATCGTTTGGATGAGCCTTCGTTCTTTGGCCGTTATTAAGGTTTTGAGGGCAACAACAACCTCGTATTCGGTGAGCCTTTGGGCTGTACAGTGGTTCCCAAATCGTTGTAGAAATTCCTGCATACCTTCTTTCTCTGGTTCGAATGGTGTGATTTCAGGAATCTTAATTCTTCTCGCCTCTGGGGCTCTGGGCTGGTTGAGCTGTTGAATGCGAATCTTATGCTCGCGCTCGCGTTCTCGTGCTTGTTCTCTTTCTCGTTCTCTTTCTCGTTCTCTTTCTCGTTCTCTTTCTCGTTCCTCTCGTTCTCGTTCTCGTTCTCGTTCCTCTCGTTCTCGTTCTCGTTCTCGTTCCTCTCGTTCTCGTTCCTCTCGTTCTCGTTCCTCTCGTTCTCGTTCCTCTCGTTCTCGTTCCTCTTGCTCCAGCCTTTCCAATCGACCGAGGAAAATCTCTCGGTATTCCGGCTGTTCTGGTGTTATTCCCAGCGCTTCAACATATTGTTGCGCTTTTTGTACGCAATTCATCTTAGCGAGTTACTTAATGTTGATTATTAGGCGAAGTTCCTTCCGCACTGCTCCAACAGCGAATTTCTGTGGAGGCAGGAGATGCGTTCGATTTTTGAGTATAAGGCGTAGTTCCTTTAGCACTGCTCCAACAGCGAATTTCTGTGGAGGCAGGAGATGCGTTCGATTTTTGAGTATAAGGCGTAGTTCTTCAGCACTGCTCCAACAGCAAATTTCGGTGGAGGCAGGAGATTCGTTCGATTTTTGAGTATAAGGCGTAGTTCCTTTAGCACTGCTCCAACAGCGAATTTCTGTGGAGGCAGGAGATGCGTTCGATTTTTTAGTATAATGCGTAGTTCCTTTAGCACTGCTCCAACAGCGAATTGCTGTGGAGGTAGGAGATGCGTTCGATTTTTTAGTATAAGGCGTAGTTCCTTAAGCACTGCTCCAACAGCGAATTTCTGTGGGGCAGGAGATGCGGGTTTTATTTTACCGGCTTGAAGAATAGTTGCAGTTTTCCCGAGTTTGGGTCGCTGAGTAGAGATGCACCTTTTTCCAGGGATCTGGTCGCTTAGTTCGGGCGCCACTTGTTAGCTTTTGGTTATAGATTGTAGTCCCTTGTTCGGGAAATACTTATCAGATTCTTTTACATTTTGGACTTATCCTCGTTGGGAAGTCAAACGTTGGTTAATTTAGTCGTTTTTTTTCTTGATTTCAGAGGTTGATACGATTTGATTATTTTTCAATTTTTATTAATAGAACAGGTTGCTGCAGATCGTTTAAGACCAAATAATAATGTTCCAAATTTTCAGAGAGCGGCCAGTTCGCTGCGTCGTTTTCGAATTCTCGGGGAGCAGACAGTTGATTTCGTCGCTCTGAATTATCGGGGAGCAGACAGTTGATTTCGTCGCTCTGCCAAATTTCAGATCAGCCGGATTTAAGGGGGTTTGGCGAGTATCTAGGATACTCGTATTAATTTTCGGCGAACATTATTTCCAGAGCCGGTAGCGTAAGGCTAGAATTTCGTCTGGCATACTGGCGGTGGGCCTAACAATGTCATTCAAGATAATGTGAAATACCATGAGAAGAAAGAAATTGCTAATCTCTTTAACAACTTCTTCGTAAACGTAGGGAAAACTATAGCTGATGGTATTCCAAGTGAACCTACTGATCACCTGGAATTTATGGATCATATTCGAGAACCCAACTCCTTTTTCTTTACGCCTACAAACTCCTCCGATGTAATTACGTCAACAAACAACATGAAAAATAAATCGAGTGGGCTACAAACGTTTCCGACTAAAGTACTTAAAGTTATTGCTGACATTGTAGCCCCGCTGATATCAAATATTATTAACCAGTCTCTCTAACTAGGCACTTTCCCGAACTCCCTCAAAGTTGCTGAGCAACCCCTATCTTTAAAAGTGGTGAAAAAACCTGTGTAAACAATTATCGACCTATCTCCGTACTACCAATTATTAGCAAAGTATTCGAAAAGATTGTGTATAAAAAAGTGTACTCTTATTGTAGGGTCTATTTCACGCCTACATGGGGAGAGCATCGAAGTCAAGATTTTGCCAGGTCGTGCGACTTCGCATCTCCCTAACTCTACGACCTGATTTGGTTTTACAATGTCTATCAAACACGTGTAGCAGCAAGTCTTTATTGTTACTACAAACAGGTCATAAACATTGGTCTGTAAAGGATACATAATGTTACACAAGCGAATATGCAATAAATGAATAATGAACAAACTAGAGAAATGAAATAAAAATACCTATTGCGCAGCGACACAGACGCCCCAACCGAAGTGCAACATATGCAACACCGGCGGAGGCAACCGAGCCCTACGCTAACGAACGCCAAGTGACAAGAACAGGCCAAGAGGCAACGAAGTTCGAACTAATTCAAACACAAAGGGTCGCGCTGCTTTGTCGATGACAGAACTGCGGCAACACCAGCCCCTAAAATTCTAGTTCCTAAATTTTACAACACTTCATTTGAACGCAGCAAAATCAACTTAGAAATAGGGCGAACAATAACATTAGTTCCAAAGCTATTCGAAAATTTACATCGAAATTTAGGGATTTTTATTTTTGCCGATCTGACGAATCCGAACTTATCCATATTAACATCAACAATTCTACCTAATGGCCATTGGCTTCTAGGTAACTGAACATCGGCTACGAGCACCAGGTCGCCGCACGCGTACTATCTTCTTGGAACTTGCCATTTTTGCCGTTCCTGCATCAATAAGAGATAATTTCTCTTCCATCTTGTCCAAAAGACGTTAGCCAAGTATTGTACTTGACGCCACCGTCTCCGGCTGTAGTTTTCTTCCTTTTTGAAGAGCCCAGGTGGGTAAGTGACGCCAGAGTTCAAAAGCAGGAGCTGGTTGGGAGTAAGGGCTTCTGCATCCGTGGGGTCGTCGGAAACTGCGGTTAAGGGACGACTGTTCATGATTGCTTCCACTTCGCACATTAAGGTGCTAAGAAGTTCCTCTGTAAATTTGATGCGCTGCTCATTCAGGAGCGACGTCAGTATTTTCCTGACGGTCCTAATTTCTCTTTCATATACCCCACCAAAATTTGAGGCTGTAGGAGGATTGAAGACCCAGGAGATGTTTCGTTGCTTCAGCCAACTTGCTACCACCGAACCATTCCATTCTTCAATGGATTTTTTGAGTTCCTTGTTGCCTGAAACGAAGTTCGTTCCGTTGTCGCTGATGAAGGAGGTTATGTTGCCTCTCCGACAAAGGAAGCGTCTTAGTGCACAGATAAATGAATCTGTAGACAGAGAACTTGCGATTTCCAGATGGACAGCTCGGCTGGCCAGGCACGAGAAAATTACTCCGTACCTTTTCTCCGTCTTCCTTCCGTGGGCAACGTGGAACGGGCCGAAGAAATCTACGCCCGTATTGGTGAAAGGAGGCGAGTCTCCTCTCACTCTAGCTTCTGGGAGCTGAGACATCAGCTGGTCACGAGGTTTTGACTGAAGCTTGCGACACTGGAAGCATTCTTCGACAACCTTGCGTGTCAACGAATTTGCTCTGACAACCCAGAATTTCTTGCGCAGATTAGCTAAAATACTCTCGCGCGTCCAAGATGGCCAACTGCGATGTGGACGCCTTCAATCAAGAGTCTTGTTAACGGAGAAGCTGCAGGGAGAATGATTGGATGTCGCACTGCAAAGCTAAAATTTGACCGTTCTAAACGCCCGCCGACTCGCAGTACGCCTTCTGCGTCAAGAAATGGGGTAAGTTTTCTTAGATTAGAACGCTTTTTTACATTTTGCCCCTTAACGAGGAGAGCGATTGACTCTGAATAATATTTATCCTGAATAAATTTCACAATAACAATTTCCGCCTCCTTCAGGTCGTGGACAGATACGGTGGCACACTTCAAACCTCTACGAGAGCGCAATGCATTCTTGAGTTTCAACTACCAAGCTATTCTATATTTTAGTTTACTCCAACTAGAAACAGAAGTCATTAAAAGATCTATCGGGGACGACTTGTCGGTAATGGTCATAGTACAACAGATTCAGCCTTTACCTCACTGTCTCCGTCAGGCACCGAAAGATCGAGTTCCTGCGATGGAAAGTTTTCTTCCAACGACGTTAGGAAAACCGGACCGGATGTCCAACACTTGGTACTAAGCAACTGTTTAGGAGAACATCCTCTACTAATAATGTCGGCACCGTTTAATTTCGTTGGTACGTAATACCAATCATCAGGGCTCGAAAAATTTCTGATGAAACAAACTTTATTGTTTACGAAGCGGTGAAAACGCTTCGATTCATTTTTTATGTAACCAAGTACGGTTCGGCTATCTGACCAAAAATATTCTTTGCCAACAGCAAATTCAAGTTCCGCTTTAACCTTCGCGGACAACTCTACTCCTAGCTTCGCGCTACACAGTTCTATTCTAGGCACAGTTTTAAGCGTCGAATTACTGAGTGGCGTCAATCGAGACTTGCTCGCTAGTAAGGAACACGACACAGTTGAATCTGAATAGAAAAATTTCAGATAAATGCAGGCTCCATAAGCAAATTCACTACCATCTGTGAAAACGTGCATTTCGACCTTATAATGAGACAGTACAAGTTTGAGGCAACGGGGAAGTACAAACTGCCCCAAATTCAAGATCTCACTATACCATTTATTCCAAGCAAGGCTTAAATGCGCGGGTAACTGATCATCCCAACCTATTTTCAACTTACAAGCCTCCTGGAACAGTTTTTTGCCAGCAACAACACAAGGAGTTACCAAGCCAAGAGGATCGAATATAGAAGCTACGGTTCTCAAAATGCTACGCTTCGTCACAATTTCAGTCGATTGATCATTTATTCTAAACCCAAGCTCATCTTTGTTTTTGTTCCAGATCACGCCTAGAGCAGAGCATTCTGGATTTTGTGAGAGGTCGCGCACGTCATCGTGATCTGCATCACAATTTAGAGCTCTCAATACGGCTTCAGAATTGCTCGAAAACCGGGAAAGTTCAAAGCCACCCGCTCGCAGCACAGATTTAACCTCTCTAGCCAAAGCAACGGATTCGGTTTCAGTTTCACAAGAAGAGAGGTAATCGTCTACGTAAAAACGTTTTAGAACGGCGGCTCTAGCTCTTTCACTGTAGGTTTTATTGTCAAGAGCTGTCTTACGCAACGCGAAATTCGCTATGCTAGGAGAGCTGGTTGCTCCAAAGACGTGAACAAGTAATCTATACTCTACAACTCTCTGAAATGTTGAATCAAACCAAAATAAACGTAAATAATCAGCATCAGGTTTTGGTACCCTTACTTGATAAAACATTTTTAGAATATCGGCAATGACTGCAACATTGTTTTGCCTAAACCTAAGCAAAACACCAAACAAGTTATTTGTCAGGTCAGGCCCCTGAAGCAGTTTATCGTTCAAGGATACACCTCGAAATTTTAACGAGCAATCGAAAACTACTCTAATTTTACCCTTTCTCTTGTGAAAGACAGCATGATGAGTCAAATACCAACAACGCTTAGGACTAACATCAAGCTCGTCTGGTGGCACAAGTTCCATGAAGTCATTATCTAGCATAACTTGCATGAAATTTCTATACTCTTGGAAAAGTAAGTCGTCATTGCCAAACTTTCGCACAGTTGACTGAAACCTATTAAAGGCTTGTTGCCGATTATTGGGAAGATCGTCATCTTTGAGAGGCAGCTTAATTTCGTAATGGTTATCTGGCAATTTGCGCACACTATTGCCTACGCTAGCAAGCCATTTTTTGTCATTTTGTGACATGGCCAATTCTCTGGTGCTCTCAAGGAAATCTTTCTCAAAAAATGCATCGATATCCTTTGCTAGCGAGTCTCTCGTGGCGACTCGGCAGCACCTTGCCTTGCTATCACCACGAGACAAAGGGCCGTTCAGAGACCATCCCAGAGCGTACAGGGCCGCAAAAGGTTCGTCTGCACCTCGCTCAACTATTTGCGAAGGTTTCAACAATGCTGGCATGTTCATGCCAATTAACACGTCTACAGGCGTATTTATGAAACGAAACGGGACATCAGCCAAATACGATAGGCCTTTAGTATCTTCTGAAGACCCCAAATCGCTTGAAGTGAAGGGCCAGCTTTCTGTCTCCTTGCTATATAGCACAGGTATGGTAGTCACAAACTCTTTGTCAAGG
Organism: Morinoia aosen; assembly: GCA_030386875.1. NCBI lineage: Eukaryota > Metazoa > Arthropoda > Malacostraca > Amphipoda > Talitridae > Morinoia > Morinoia aosen. The sequence continues at coordinate 74,956,772 of CM059579.1, forward strand.
TTGTAAACCTGAATGTTATTCAAAACGAGAGTCTTCATATCGCTAATTGCGCCCTGCATCGTTGTTAAATCAATTTTAGACTCTTCAGCCGCAACGCCTAACCTTGTCAACAAACTTTCATTGAACCAACAGTCTGATGAAGCGTTATCAAGTGCGCAATTCACTATTACCTCTTTACCGCCGCTCACCTTGATTATTGCAGGTACAATTGGCGTAGCAATTTTAATGAAAGAGCGACCCCCATCCTTGCCAGCCCCACTGATGCGGTAATTTCCAGCCTTGCCCGAACTGACCCCAGCATCCGCTGCCGTAGCTGCCGGCTCATTACTTTGTCTATGGGAACTAGGCGACATTTTACATGGGTCATGGAGGACAGTAGGGTGCCCCTTTTTACAATTAGCACAAGTAAGCCTACTACGACAAGTCTTTGAAAAATGGTTTCCTTTCAAACATGCGAAGCAAAGTTTACATTTTTTGACAAACTTAACCCTATCAGCAACAGGCTTACTTTGGAACAAATTACACTCGAAAATGCCGTGATCTAACTTCTCGCAGTACAGGCACAAAGTCTTCAGTTCTGCTAGTTTCGCAGCTGTAGAATTAGTTAAAATTTTCCTAGTGCCAAGTTTTTTAGCTTTGTTATCCTGAGAATCAGATATGGTACCAAACAACGGTTGCTTAAGAACAGATACTTCTAGCTGTACAAATTCCGTCAGAGACTTGAAGGTTACATGCCCTTGAACAGCGAGCAACTCATGAGTTCGTCTCCTCCAACGTTCACGCATTTTATACGGCAATTTTTTAACAACATTCATTATTTCTTTAGGACTCTGGAGTTGATTACAAATAGACATACTTTCTAGAAAGTGACAACAATCTAACAGGAAGATAGAAAGGTCCTGCAGGGCATCAACGTCGTCATTTCTAATCTCAGGCCATTTATCTAGCTTTTGAATATAAGCATGGGCAACGTTAAATTCATTTCCGTACTCTCTAACTAGAAGTTGCTTCGCCGCAGTAAAAGCGGCCGACGGATCCTTATGGGAACAACTATGAACAAGTTGCCAGGCCTTGCCTGCCGTGTACTGTTCCAAATAAACTAGTTTGTCACCGTCATCGCTGCATTTAGACTCTACTATACGTTCAAAGGTCTGCATAAAGCCTTTAAACTTCGTCGGATCCGTACCGTCGTAAACGATCAAATCCTTTTTAGGGAGCGAAGCCCTATCGTAACATTGAGCCATAGCCAAAGATATTTCATTTTGCCGCGCCAAAATGTGCAAAAGCCTATCTTCAGATGCCGAACTTACAGTAGAAGGCTGTGCTGGCGCTCCCAGCACCGAAGGCTGTGCTGGCGCTCCCAGCACCGAAGGCTGTGCTGGCGCTCCCAGCACCGAAGGCTGTGCTGGCGCTCCCAGCACCGAAGGCTGTGCTGGCGCTCCCAGCACCGAAGGCTGTGCTGGCGCTCCCAGTACCGAAGGCTGTGCTGGCGCTCCCAGCACCGAAGGCTGTGCTGGCGCTCCCAGCACCGAAGGCTGTGCTGGCGATCCCAGCACCGAAGGCTGTGCTGGCGATCCCAGCACCGAAGGCTGTGCTGGCGCTCCCAGCACCGAAGGCTGTGCTGGCGCTCCCAGCACCGAAGGCTGTGCAGGCGCTCCCAGCACCGAAGGCTGTGCTAGCGCTCCCAGCACCGAAGGCTGTGCTAGCGCTCCCAGCACCGAAGGCTGTGCTGGCGCTCCCAGCACCGAAGGCTGTGCTGGCGCTCCCAGCACCGAAGGCTGTGCTGGCGCTCCCAGCACCGAAGGCTCGCCAGTAGATTTCCTTTCAACTTCGTTGATGCTCGCGTCCTCCAATTCATCACCAAGAATTTTTAGCTTAACGTCAGCTTCTTCACTGGCCAAAATTTGCCTTTGATGTTTCAATGAGAGCAAACACCGTTCATAATTCGTCTTCAAATCGAATTCTTGTATTTCGAGTGCTAACGTTTTCTGAAGCACAGATTTTCTCGCTACGGCATCAGCTCGCTGTTCAGCCAAATGAATCCTCGACGACGATGTAGAAACTGCGCTCCGTGAAGTTCTTGAAGCGACCGCTGACCTAACCACAGCCACCAAGGGCTGATCGATGACATGTTGTACGGTATCTCTAAATTGAGAAATACCTTCTTTGTGGCGATCTAACCACTCTTCATGCTTCTCATGGCACGCCTCGTAGAGCCTCTCTACTCTCGTCAGATACTCCGTGTACAAGGACCTGATGGACGCCAAGTTATTTTCGGGGTCGTCGAGCAGTTCTTCAATCTCGTGCTTAATACGAGTCACCGACGCCAACTTGGCTGAGGGTGGATCACCAGCAGCAGGAAGCGTCTTGCCTGGAGGAGAACGTACGGTTGCCATAGCTTTACCGTAATTTCAGAATTTCCATAATTTTCACCACGTTTCACCACAAACGAGTCTTCACCACAAGTGCACACTAGAATGATTACATGCACTTCTATGGAATGTTTATGACTAAATGTGGGGTCTATTTCACGCCTACATGGGGAGAGCATCGAAGTCAAGATTTTGCCAGGTCGTGCGACTTCGCATCTCCCTAACTCTAGGACCTGATTTGGTTTTACAATGTCTATCAAACACGTGTAGCAGCAAGTCTTTATTGTTACTACAAACAGGTCATAAACATTGGTCTGTAAAGGATACATAATGTTACACAAGCGAATATGCAATAAATGAATAATGAACAAACTAGAGAAATGAAATAAAAATACCTATTGCGCAGCGACACAGACGCCCCAACCGAAGTGCAACATATGCAACACCGGCGGAGGCAACCGAGCCCTACGCTAACGAACGCCAAGTGACAAGAACAGGCCAAGAGGCAACGAAGTTCGAACTAATTCAAACACAAAGGGTCGTGCTGCTTTGTCGATGACAGAACTGCGGCAACACTTATTTTGAACAAAAATCATTTCTTTACGATGAACAATACGGCTTTCGCTCTGAAAAATCAACAACACAGGCTATATTAAATCATTTACAATTCCTCTATTCTAATAAAAATGAAGGAAAGCCTGTCTTCTCTGTATTTCTTGACTTTCGAAAAGCATTCGATTGTGTGGACCATAAAATACTACTCTCGAAACTACACTGTTATGGCATTCGAGGGATTGCCCATGATTGGTTCAGATCATACCTAACAAATCGGAAGCAATACGTTGTCATTGACGACGCAAAATCAGACCCACAGACAATTAGCCATGGAGTTCCACAAGGATCTGTTTTTGGGCCTCTCCTGTTTCTGATTTTTATCAATGATATTGTAAAATCTACATCATTCTTCAAATTCATACTTTTTGCCGATGACAGTACGCTTTCTGCGGTCCTTCCGAACCAAAATCCCGCTATGATTGTGGAGAGTATAAATAATGAACTTCATAAGGTTTCATCGTGGCTCAAAACTAATAAAATAAGCCTTAACATTGATAAAACAAATTATATTACATTCTCATACAAGAAAGAACAAATTACACTCGAAAGAGGCATCAACATCTCTCCCATGCATTAAAATTGGCGAAAGTGAAATCGAAGAAACCAACTCATGTAAGTTTCTGGGCATCATAGTAGATAAACATCTGACCTTCAAAGAACACATCACTCATATTAGTTCTAAATTATCAAAATCCATCGGAATCCTGAATAAAGTTAAAAATTTTCTGCCTGAAACAGCTTTACAAATGCTCTACCGAACGCTTATTTCTCCATACTTGCAATACGGAATAGAAGCGTGGCACGGAACTGATAAAAATAAAACCAACAAAATTTTTACTCTGCAGAAAAGAGCTGTCAGAGCGGTAAAGAACCTAGAATATAATGCTCACACAAATGATTCTTTCAAAAATTTACAAATACTTAAACTTTCGGATCTCTACAAAATCTCCATCTGTAATTTCATTTACAAAACATTAAGAAATGATGGCGACAATAGCTTAAGACAATTATTGACTGCGCAAACTGGTCATCACGACCATTTAACCCGAAATAAGAGTAAATTCATGCTTCCTTATTATTCGAAGGCCCGGTCGCAACACAGTATCCTCTTCGTTGGAATCAAAACTTGGAATTCTATACCTGCGGAGATCCGTAAATGTAATTCGTACAAAGTATTCAAAGGACATCTTGAGTCTCCCTTCCTATCAGAATACTAGTCGTGTAAGATCACCGTATCAAATCTTGCCTCCTACATGTAACTAATGATAATGTAATAATGTAACTGGCTTTGGGTAACATAACCGATCTTCAGTCTGCTCTTGAATCGTTTTATCGAACATACTGTTAAAAATAGCCGATTTGACCTATATTGTAAAATACAACATAAAATATCGAGTAAATTATCTCAATGATCGGTCTAATGCAAAACTAGGTTAAGTAAACTAGGTTAAACATTATTGTACACCTTAGAATAACGTGATGATTGGATGCCCTAGAAGTCGCTGAACTTGTTCGGGCCCACAGGTAGCTATACTCAAATTTAACCATTGTACTAGACTTAAGAAACATTCTACCCCTGTATCACCTGTGGTAAATAAATTGTTTAAATTGTTTAAATTGTTTAAATCTCGTCAAAAGCTTTACGTGCTGAATCCGTCCACTTGACATCGGTAGATTTACCTTTTCTCTTTGGTTCCAACAAATCTGACAAGGGAGCTAAAGTTTGCGCGCAGTTTCGGATGAATCTATGATAGAAATTAACAGAACCTAGGAACCTTCTCAGTTCCTTCTGGGTCTGTGGAAGAGGGAAGTTTTTGATTACCTCTACTTTGGAAGGCAATGGTTTTAGACCTAGGCTAGAGATTTCATGACCTAAGTAAATCAGTGATGGCTTTCCGAGCTCACATTTGGCAGGATTTACCAGGAGTCCATTGTCGGACAATCTTTCAAACACGACCCTCAAATGGTCTTTGTGTAACTCCGGGGTTGCGGATGCCACCAGGATGTCATCCAGATACACATAGGCAAAGGTGAGATCCGAGAAGATCTCAGACATGTGTCTCTGGAAAGTTTGAGGTGCATTTCTCAGTCCATACGGCATTTTTAGGAATTCAAAGAGACCAAACGGTTTGATTACCGCGGTCTTAGGTATAGCACTTTCCTCAAGTGGAATTTGATGAAAGGCGCTTTGTAGATCTATCTTTGAGAAAATTTGTGCCCCCTCTAAATTTGCACTAAAATCGTGCAGGAAGGGGATGGGAAAACGGTCAGGCTGAGTAACAGCATTTAACCTGCGGAAATCTCCGCACGGTCTGAATTCACCGTTTGCTTTGGGCACTAGCAAAAAAAGGCTAGCCCAAGGGCTTTTGGAACTGCGGATGATGCCGCTGTCTAACATCCTAGCGAATTCTTTCTTGGCTAAAGCGAATCGATCAGGCGGTAAACGTCGAGCTCTAGAGTAAACTGGCGGTCCAGTTGTTTCAATGAAGTGTTTTGTGCTCGTCTGCATATTTTTAGAAGCTAAGTTAGAGTTTGTTAATGCAGGGTATTCTGCGAGAACCTGCTCGAACATGCACTCTTTATTGAATTCGATAGCGAATGAATGCAAAACATTTTCTCTAGCCATGCCATAAGCGGGAATTGAGATCTGTGTCTCCTCGTCCCTAATTTTACGGTTTTTAACGTCCACTATCAACCCGAACTTTGCTAAAAAATCGGCACCAATGATGGGCTCTTGTACTTCTGCAAGTAGAAAGTTAAAAGTAAAGTTTCGCCTTAACCCCAGACTGAGAGTGAGTACTCTCTCCCCATAACATGCTATTGGCGTGCCATTTGCGGCACGTAGTGTCGCCAACAAATTGTTATTTGCTTTCGCCGTAGCTGGGATAATTGACACGGATGAGCTTGTATCTATCAGAAATCGATACTTGGTAATAGGATCGAAAATGATTCAGAGGCGAGTAGTCTGGGAGTTAGGCAACGCAGTACTCGCTACTATGCGTCGCTGTTCGCGTTTCCCGAAGTCATTTCGGTATAACGAGGGCAGAATCGTGAAGCACACTTGCGCGCTTGGTCACCAAATTTTGCATGGTACCAACATAAATTACTATTAGCATCGTGAGAGCGCGACCTAAAACGGCGGTTTGTAGCTGACCTATCATAAGATCTGCCTCTACCAAAACGTTGAGGAGTGGGTGCGTAGTCATAAACATTTTGGTAGCTTGGGAAGATCTCCCTGGGCCTTGCTGAATATGGGCTACACTGTGACCTAACTGGTAATTCTGGAAAGCTTGCTTCAGCTCTGAGATCTCGCGCTGCATTGATTCCATAGAAATAGGAGGTTGAATATTAGGAGCATTTGACGGGCTAAAAATCGCAGCTGATGCGTTCAAGGAAGCTACCTGCGGTGTGTGTGACATGTTTAGGTTGCGCATCACTGTCTCTGTGGCTTGAGCTAGCGTCTCGAGGCTTTCGTTCGGGCCGACCAGCGACAGGAAAGGCCGCACGGTAGTCGGCAATTTGCTCATATACACTTCTTTGAGGAATCCCTCAGCTATGCCAACACCGGCTGCTAATTTCTTAAGTTCCTTTACTAACGAAGTCGGAGAGAAAGTGACGGAGACAGGTGGAATTGCTGAGGCATCAACAAGAAACCTAAACTTGTCCGCGTCGGACATTTGCAATTTGGCTAGAATTTTTCCTTTCAAGGTTCCATACGGGTTAACAACAGGCGGGTTAATTGTGATTTCATTAGAGTCGCTTAGCATTTGCGTGGGTACAGCAGCTATTAATGCATGAAACATGTCGCTCTGGTTGGTAATATTATTGTATCGAAATATAGCCTCAACTTGGTTGAACCAAGTTTGGCTTTCTGCTGGTATGAAAGAAAGGCGGGAGAGTTATAGGCTTAGCGCGCGCTGGATCTGCAACATTCTCTGTGTCGGGCATACTGGCAATTTTTGTTTTGAGTGCAAAATTAAGCTATAACGGCACGGAATTTACGTAATCAAAGCCTAACAACTTTGGTATTAAAGTGTCAAAGGTTTGCGTTTTTTTTAATTACCTACTCAATCATTCAAATGAAGACATGAAACGAGAAAAGAAAGGGAAAAAAATTTTTACGGTCGTCAGAAATAAGCGCAAAGAACGAAAGATGGTGAAAAAAAATTTTTTCTACCTACTGTGGCACATGAGACAAGAGACAGGGAACAGCAATGAGAGAAAAAAAAGTTTTAGAGCTGCTCAGAGAACCGTTAGCACAGTACATCCATGGAATATTCTCAAGGAAAACTACGACAAAGGGAACTTATCATTACAATGCTATGCCAACATTATACTCTCTCACGTTTTCTCAAACACTTATCGAGTTGAATAGTTTTTATTAAGCTTGAAAGCTGGGGTCACTCTGGGATGGTCACCAGTGTTACGATTGGTGGTTATGGTTTAACTTTAATATAGGTATTAACGTCCAACCATAATCGGTCTCGATAGTGTTCTCGAAATTGCGAAAAGAGGGATAATGAAGACTCTTTTAGGGGACTCAGCTTTGGGTATTTTATTGGAGGAAGCCTGTAGGACCGATGGCGTGCTTGAACTTCTGACGACCTTCTCTTGGATGGGCGGAGTCCGCGCCAGGCGAGTGGTCCGGCGAGTGATGACGTAGACAGGAGGTACGTGTGCGTGTTTGGTGGAAGTAAATTTTAGGGTACGGGCAAATTAACAAGCCAGAGAATTAGGGCTTTAGGAATGGCTTCAAGTCTTAATTTTTGAGCCGTGATTGATGATGGTCAATCAATTTTACTTGGTCTTGGAGAATGAGAATTATTACACACTGAAGACAAATGTCCATAGTTGGAGCAGATGGATATTTAGCCAGTAAATTAGATAATTATACCAGGCTGAAATCAGCTCGCAAAATCGAGGCAAATGCAAGGCAATAAGGTCGAGTTAAATGGTGTAACACGAAGTTTGATCTGTAAGTATAACTCAAGGTGACTTAATGCTCAGTGAGCGTAAAACTCATGTGTAAGGTTCATGTGTTAAAGTCGAGTGTAACTCTCTAGGGTAAAACATCAAGGATCAAGGATAATGTGTTGTGGCGTTTGTTGACGGCGATGAATCTGGAATAATCGAAGACGTTGATTTTATATATTCCGAAGAGGCACCAAGAATAATCCACAACAGTCATCCCTAGCATTGCAATAAATATTTCCCATCACGGAGAAAACCCTGAACTTCCTCCACAGATTAAACTCAAAGCTATTAGTTTCATTACAGGCTCATGAAGAATAAGAAAGGTTTGACAGCTGGCAATGGCTGTTCCTTTATGCTTGATTTACACATATAAGCATGACAGTACAAGACTTTTGATTTTAGAGCAGTCATAATCTGTTAATCATTTTGTGGAATTATAGAAAACTACATGTGATTTAAGCACACGATTCGTGGAATATAAATGAAATACGAAACAGCTAAAAAATGCAGGAATATGAATGAATGAATTTCGTACTCTATGATATATCCGTACGAAAATAAAAAGGCAGTCCTAAACCATTCACATGTTAATTATACTGAAAAACACTGCAAGTAAATCTTGTAGTAAAAGGAAAATATTCAAACATAAGTACAGTGTAATCTTCAACATAAAAATGACATGACACAGCCTGTTTACGCTACTCCATCTTTGTGAGCACATCGGCAATCCGCCGTGAAATTCGCACGAAATATCTACGAACGATTTGCACATTTTACAATACCAGCACCGATGGAAACTTCACTTATCTTAAACACAATGACAAACACATAATATTTAAGCACGATTGTCTTAAGTCGAAAACACACTTATTTTCACTTACAAAGCGCTGAAACCCACGGGGCGACAACCAAGCGAGAAGTGACGAACCTACAACTGCGTCAGCCGCGGTGTTGCCATCCTAACGATTCAAAAACTCGAACGTCCATCGGCGGTATTATTTTATTTATGTGCTTTTACACAATAACTTCTAAGATTACTAATTATAAGTAGAAAATTGTTAATAATAATTTAGAGTAAGATTTTTAATGCCAATAATTATGCTATTTAAATGTTAATAAGAATTTCACTGAATTTATACATTTTTGTAGCTACTGCTTCCTATATATACAAGAATATTTATATCGTGGGTACTATTAGGATGGATAAATTTGTTTTTCATCCACATCAGCCATTTATCATTCATATTACTTGAGCAAAAATCAATAAATGGATGATACCGGATAGCTAGTATAGATGATAATGTTTTTAGCACTAAAGCCCCGTTTACACTGGTATACATTTTGTCGCAAGCTCGCGTGTATACGTCTCATGCGACACATCACAAAAGCCGTAAGCGTTTACCGCGGCGCACGCTGCTCAAATAATACAGCTCAATCTCTCAAAACAAGTCAGTGCATCATTTACCGCCATTTGAGGTGGATCACCATCGCTTGCCTAAATATTGTTTCTGCATCGTAGGCCATGTAATCTTTTCTTCATTTGCAGAAGTGAAATTTTAATAAATTCACTCATTTTCATTCAAGTATAATTGAAAGCAGCCTCCTTAATATTACAATCCTTATATTTGTTGCTTTTAGTCCGGCATAGGCATTCATGGGCTTTGTAAACTTCAATTCATTGCAACGTAGCTTCTCGTGGCAAAGTTGCATCTGTAGTGAACTTTTGGGACTCATTTCACTTGAATTTATAAAAACGTTAAAACGATTATCTTGAAATTAAGTTATATCAATGGAATGATTTTCATAAATTTACAAACCTGAATTCATTCGTTAAAACCCGAAATTTTACCAAAAATGTGTTTCGAAAATATTTGCCGATCACGTTTTCCGCCCGTCACTTCCGTTGGAAACATTGCGCAAGCTCCCGTTACCATTTCGCAAGCTCCCGTTAGCCAGCCGTCCAGGCAGAGTCGTCATTTACGTAGAGATTCTCCTGTGTGCAGTGCTTGGGCCCCAGAGCGGGCATATGTAAGTAACAAGTGTTAATGTTAAGTTTTTCATTTTATTTTATTGACTTGTCTGTTTAATTAGAGCTTGCTCATGTAACTGACTTAGGACCGTTCTCTCTGTTTTTTTACTGCTATATCTTGTGCCGAGATTCTAAGAGTGTTGTGCTCTTAGTGATTACAGGATGTTATATAAGGTATGATTGTTAGTTCTTTTCTGAAATTGTCTGAATATTCTAGAGTACCAATTCCTCAAATTTCACTCCAAAAATTACCCTAGTTCCCTGGGTTGGAGTATTAGTTCAACCTTCAAATTCCTGTTGTCATTTTTGCTGCCTACTCTCCTCTCACACATTGTCATTTTTAGGGTTTACTGCCAGAAGTGTTGTTGTTCAATATAACCAAAAGGATGCCAAAATATTCTGCTAATCTGCGCCATCCTTGTCATTGTTGCCTTACCTTTTGTTTGCCTTGCTAGCCTCAGAGTAAGCTGTATTGTGCTCTCAACTAGTACGATTTTTAGCATTGTTTCCTTCATGTTCTGCAATTTAATATGAAGGGTGCCCCAAGTTAATTCAATTATTGTATATATTTGATAGTCACCCAGTGAGCATATGGAGCTAATTCTATCTCACCTATCCCTCATGAGTCATTGTGTTCAAAAACTATGATGAAATTTTTGTTATCATTAAAACCTAATCTATAGTGCATTTCAGGCAAAATTTTTTGCCTGTGCAAATCGTTAGTAATAATTTTTAGCAGTAGTTCATGCCAGTAAAATATTAAGGTTAATATTTTTACCCGAGCAATGTGTTGATGCTCCGAAGTTCACCCCATGCCTGCACTCCGGCGTCAGGGTGCAGGTTGGGGGTGTTTTCGAAGAGACTCCTCGCTTTGAGGCGGCATGTTAATCGCAGATTGTTTACAGCCTGGCATGTGTTAAATTATGGCTCGCCTTGATTCTTGTACAAGTTAACCCAAATGTGCTGTCCCCTTACAGGAAGCCCCGAGACACTCCACTGTTACTACCGCCATCTTAGTTCACACTTAGAGAGGCCATAACCCGGTAGAAACACGTATATTGAGAGCTGCCTCCTTCTTGGTTTTCCTACTCAGTTCCTTTGCGGTTCTTTCTTTTCCCTCATTCCCCTTCACGCCTCATTCCTCATACTCGTTACTTCCCTCGTCCAAGCCACGTGACGAATTGAGTTTTCACGGCTGTGTCTGATTCACTTGACGCTGAGCCATTTCATCAACCTTTGGAGAATTGAGCATTCACCAGCTGTGTCTAATTCACTTGACGCTGAGCCATTCATCAACCTTTGGGGAATTGAGCATACACCATCTGTGTCTAATTCACTTGACGCTGAGCCGTTTCAAAGAGCCACTGGGAATCCATGCACACTAACCCTCCACCAACATACATTCACCATCTCACAACAACAGCTGCGAGCCGGTTGCATCCCTACTCAAGATTGGACCAGGAACAGTTCATCCTGAAGCGACCTTGATGGAGCGACAGCCACAGCCTCGATGTGAGCGGTGCTGCGTTCCTCTGACTGTCAAACACTTTCTTGTTGAGTGCTCCCGGTATGCTGCTGCCAGGAATGTGTGTTTCCCGAGACTGCGAGGTCCTGATGAGGATGTAATGATCGGAATGCTCAAGGAAATCGAACGTTCAGCTTTCAGTGGTGACGGCGCTTAAAATGTTTCTAGAGAAGTGCTACTTGATGTCTCAAATTTAGCCAGGAAAGGGACAGCGTAATCAAGGAACTTTTTCACGTCTGAGATGTGGATGATTAAACTACAATATGGCCGGGTCCGCTGCGTAGATGCCTCTGGGGATTTCAGTGTGGGTAAGGCGCCCGGTCATAAATTTGTGGGCAGCTGAAATCCCCTACGGGGTTTTTGGCTGTCCTGTGTTCGCGGATTGTGCGTCGCTCTGTAGATGATCTTTTCAAAGATCAACTAGGACTCTTATAAAATGACAATGATGTGGGTGGCAATTGAAGCGGTCTTTGTGATGGCTGCTGTTGTGTTTCCATGATAGTGATTGTGAAAAACTTTGAACAACATTTATATAGTGTGCTTTTGTGTAACGATGTGAATTCTGTATGTTAAACTGTGAGATCTACGGCGCGATATAGTACGAATTACTGAAGCGCTAGCAAATCAATGCTAATACTACTACTACTCCTGAAGCGACCGACGGGTGTTGACAAGTCTTCCCAACAAATAAAGACCAGAGAAAACAAACCCATATTTCCTTGCCCTTCCGTGTGGTCCAGTCCGTGGTAAAGTTCTAGTATTGATTTGATTAAATTGATGCATAAAGCATCCGAACACCGCCTTCAAATCCTTGTGAGTTTTGCTAACCACTAAATTCAATGTGCGTTAACACGCGCTGGTGACCCTTTTAAATTGCTCTGCTCTTCAAGCTTCACATAACTAAATTAAGTTCCTCAACTTTGAGCGAACTTTAAACATCCACCATAATGAATGAACAAAGGGCAATACATTTCCTCATGACTTCTAACTCCACACTGACCAGAGAGAGAGTTGCTAGGCTCACGTGTGTCGCGCCCATGGTACCATGATCACGCCTCACGAATTCAATCAGGGTGAATAGGGAACTTCCTATACACACATATATGAGCCTCAGTGCTGAGCTCGGTATATATGTTTAGTGCCTTACGGCTGAAATGTCCTTTAGTATAAACGGCCCCTAGGAGTGATCAATTTTACACGATCTCCAGCATATCATGCTCATAAGCACCGGATTACGACTAAGAGAAATAAAAAACATTTATTTATAAAAAATTTCACGCATGAGATATGTTACGATTGGTGAGTACGGTTAAACTGTAATATAGGTATTAACGTCCAATCATAATCTTTCTCGATAGTATTTCTCGAAATTGCGAAAAGAGGGGATAATGAAGACTCTTTTAGGGGACTCAGCTTTGGATATTTTATTGGAGGAAGCCTGTGGGACCGATTGCGTGCTTGAACTTCTGACAATCTTCTCTTAGATTGGAATTATATATCTCTGAAAAAAGCCATCAAAACTGAGAGCTCCAGAAACAAGGACCAGTATGCAAAATTCGTTGACAAGAACAGTGGCAGTTTCGAACAACTCATCGATAAATACATCGATAGAAAAGTCTTCGATCACGCAGTTGGAGACCTCATACCCCAAATACTTTCTAATGTAACGAGAACACCAATTCACGTATTTGATGAAAGAGACAATGGGATTTGGAAGACGACAATCTCCCCTACATCAAATGCTCTGATAAACTGTCCTCCGGTAAACATACACCGGAAACAGGACCACTATAGCGCCCTCTTGAAAATGCGTGATGAAAATCGTGTTGCTCCCTCCCCCATTTTGTGACTAAATAACAGTGATCAAATTGAATATGAAGCTGAAATCACAAACAATGAACGCGGCAATAAAGACCTAGAGACGAATACTAAATGCCCTGCTAGACCTAAAAAATGCAATAACTCCACTAAAGATCTGCCTATTGAGGTAAATAATATCAAAATATTACACATAAATGCTCGCAGCCTCAATGGTAAAATGGATGACGTACGAGTAATGTTGATCACTAACGATATCGATATTTTATGCGTATCTGAAACATGGTTCGATTCACGAGTCGAAAGCTCATATCTCAGCATTGCCGGGTACAAATTGTACCGTTATGACGGAGTCAAGAGTAAGAGAGGTAGCGGTTCATGCATTTTCATCAAAGATGTCTACTCTACATCCTTAGTTCCGATAAAAGAAAAATGCGAAGACATAGAAATGGTTTGGCTCAATGTTCAAGTAAACAAACACAAGTCTTTCATTATCGGCAGTCTTTACAGACATCCGTCAGCATCTCTTCGTCCAACATTAGATTTCATTGAAAATACGCTTAGATCAATCTCTGCAGCCAAAAAGTCTTTCTACGTTTTCGGAGATTTTAACGTGGATCTGACAAATAAAAACAATCAGCTAAGCAAGATGCTGCACAGACTTAATCTTTCTCAAATGGTCCAAGAACCAACGCGAATTACCAACACTTCTAAAACTCTTCTTGGCCTAGCAATTACCAACAATCCCCAAGCAGTACTCAGCACAGAAATCTTACCGTCCTTTTCTGATCACCATTCGGTAGAATGCCAAATCAATATTGCAAAAGAGAAACAGAAATCTAGTTACATTACATATCGCATGAAAAACCACTACTCCCCTGAAATATTTCAAGAAAAGCTATTAGACAGATGGAGTGAATTTCAAGGCATGGAAAACACCGATGATGTCAATCTACAAGTTTCGCTTTTCAACGAAAATTTCGTATCAGCTTTTAACGAATGCGCACCTTTCACTACGAAGAAAGTTAAGCCAAGAATTTCTAAATGGATAACAGATGAGATAAAACATTTGAGCAGAGCTAAAAGAAATTTGCAGCGTGAGTACAAACTGAATAAATCAGACAGTACGCGTCGAAAATTATATAAAGATCATGAGAAGATCCTACGAAGAAAAGTTAAGGAAGCAAAACGGGACTACTTCCACAAAGAACTCTTGGCGGCAAAACAAAACCCTAAAAGAACTTGGGAAATCATTAGAGAAGCTGCTCAGTATAAAAATTCAGACTGCAAAAGCACTTTTGACAACCCCTCAGAAATGGCGAATGACTTTAACACTTTCTTCTCAAAAGTTGGCGAAGATGTTTTCAATGAAGTATCCAGGACAGTTTCAGACACATCTACAGAGGCAAATCTGAGCGATGTTTCATCCCCAAATAGTAGCAACAAGTGGAGACCAAAGCCAGTTAGCGTCATAGAGATACGAAAAATCTTATACTCACTAAAGAATACTAAAGCGACTGGACATGATGGCATAAGCCTCCAACATATTAAAGACAGCTTCCCTGTCACAGCACTCTTTATTCGCTTGATAATAAATACATCTATAGTCACAAACAAGTTTCCCGATCAATGGAAACTATCCATAATTAAGCCATTACATAAATCTGGTGATATCGACATAGCGTCAAACTACAGACCAATCAGTCTCCTGCCTGTTATGTCCAAAATATTAGAAAAAGTAATAACAAACCAGCTCTCGTCTCACATAGACGAGTCACATCTACTGCATCGCAATCAATATGCTTACAGGAGGAATACCAGTACTCAGGACGCCCTGTTAAACATAACAGAAAAAATTTACAAAGATATTGACCAAAAAAAATTAACTCTCTTACTATTGCTTGATCTCTCCAAAGCTTTCGACAGTGTTGAGCATAAGAAACTTCTAAAAAAAATTTCAAACCTCAGAATAGACACTCAGTGGTTTGAAAGCTACCTACGAAACCGCTCTCATGCAGTGTGCTTGAATAACAAAATGTCATCATTCATACCAAATAACTTTGGCGTTCCTCAAGGTTCAATCATCGGCCCACTCCTATTTTCAATTTTCATCAACGATTTCCCCACCATGCCGGCAAACACAAAAATCTCAATGTATGCTGATGACGTACAAATTGCCATGACAAGCTCAACAGCGGATTTAACAGAAACACAAGCCAACGCTGAAAACCTTCTGAGAAATCTGAAATTGTGGTATGACCATAATGGCCTCAAACTTAACGCAAGTAAAACGCAATGCATTATTTTTGGATCACAGAATGCGACTGAAAATTTACCACCATTCCAGCTAACATTTGGAGACGATACAATTAAACCAGTCGATAAGGTTAAAAATCTGGGTGTTTGGTTTGACAAAAATATGACTTTCAATTCACACGTCGAAACAATGTGCAACAAAATTAACGGAACCTTAATGTTCTTTCATCGTATAAAGAACACACTTGACGAAAAATCTAGATTATTAGTGATTCAGTCTTTAGTTTTATCGCGTCTGGACTACTGCAGTCTTGTGTGGGGAGACTTACCTAAATGTCGTCAGGAAGAGTTGCAAAAATGTGTAAACTTCGCCGCCAAGGTGGTATGCAAAGGAAATTTTAATAAATACGATCATGTCACCCCTCTTTTAAGAAAATTCGACTGGATCCCAATACCGAACAGATTCATGATCCAGAAAGCTCGACGAGTATTCTCCTCTCTGTACCTCCCCCAAAGTAATGCAGAGGTGGTAAAATTTTTTCCATCTAATATCCCAAACGAAAGACCAAACCGGAGGAACGATGTTTTAGTCAGTTACCGTTCATCTAACGTGGGACAAAAAGCTCTCTCAGTTTCTGGAGCTTTTTTGTGGAACAAGCTTCCCCAGCATATCAAAAACTCTAAAACTGGAAAAGAATTTAGAGTAAATGTGTCACGTCATTTTACATCTCTGTCATAGGGCCTGCAGCATCTCGGTGTGAACTTCCCATCTATCAGAAATTTTAATTTTTCCTGAAATTTCTGTTAGAAATTTAGAACCTATTTCATTTTACGTTTGCTAAGCGATTCGTATATTCATCTTACTTATTTCTGTCGACAACAATGAGCACCACAGCCGTCAGTTCAGTGCAGCAGAACAAACGTTCTTTCCATAATTAGGAGTATTTCCTCATCTTTATTTTGTTATTTCTTTCTCTTTTCTGTATTAATATTTAACGTCCGTATGACAAATATACCATGAAATACATTTTGTGTGTACACCAATAAACAGGTTTATAGACGTGAGGGTTGTGCAAAGTTTATAATGAATTAAATTTTTGGTTAACGTTGTCTCGCTATTTCAAAATCATTCTCGAAGATGTTTTCAATCGATTTTCGGCTGAGCTGGAGGGAAAGGGGTAATTTAAGCATTGCATTTAGTCTTTTTATTTATTTTTTTTCTTTTCGTGCGTTCAGCGCACACTAGCACTGAACTTTCAAATCGGAAAAAACTCTAAATTTCTGTAATCAAAATTATCATTTTGGATCATGGCCTAATCTTCCTATATGTGCCAATTTTGTGAATATTCTCCACTCAGATGTGATATCCGGCCACAATGTTACTCCATTTTATCCCACGTACACATGTCCCTATAATGCTGAAGAGTTGTGTTGCTTCTTGACTATAATCTGATTTTTCTTAAAAATTTCTGTGAAGAAATTGAATAACAGCTCATTTTTATGTTTTTCGAAGTCTTCTCTTCCTTTTAGTTATTTTTTTTGCGAAAAATTACTTAGGATTACAGTGAGCTCAGCTGTCATTTTCTGTGTAGTAGATGGTAGGTTGCTTCTATCTTTTATGTTATATATGTATTTTTTTTTTTTTTTTTTTCTAATATTTTATTTTCAATAAGTATATAAATTAATATGTGTGTGTACGTGTGTAGGTATATATATGTATCTACATAAATAGATATACATGTTTCTATTTCATTTCTTTACGCAAAAACCATTCGGTTAATAAATTTTATTGCAATTGCGAAATGATTCAAAAATAGATCTAGCACTTCCCCAGAGGGCGTTTCTGTGAATCGGATTAATGTCATATATAATTAATGAAATAAAGTGCAATTTGAGCATATGAATCGTAGTAAAATTATCTTTCTGTCCGGGTTTTGTACAAGCTATGAATTTTGATATTGAATATATGTTTGTTTACCCATTTCTACCAATATTTTGTAGATATTTGTCAATCATGAGTGGTAACCGGCTTACACTGTATCTCTATTTTATCCCATGTACCCATGTCCGCATGATGTGGTGAATATCGAGAAGATACGAAATATGTTTTTGGTGGTGATAGGGCTTTGCATATTTTTTAGGGCATATTTTTCATTTCTCATTCAACTACCCTTGACAGAGATAGACTATTGGCAAGCCACGTGTGGTTTGTCTATTAGTACGCCTCGTATATTTTGTCTATTAATATGCCTCGTATGGTCTATCTATTTTGTACACCTCTGATAGCTTGTCTATTAGTACACCTCGTATAGTTTGCCTATTATTATTATGCCTCGTATGGCTTATCTATTTGTACACCTCGGATGGTTTGTCAATTAGTACTCCTTGTATAGAACTTTTGTTAGACTACTAGCACACCACGAATGGGTCTGTCTATTAGTACGCCTCGTATATTTTGTCAATTAATATGCCTCGTATGGTCTATCTACTTGTACACCTCTGACAGTTTGTCTATTAGTACACCTCGTATAGTTTGTCTATTATTAGGCCTCGTATGGCTCATCTACTTGTACACCTCGGATGGTTTGTCAATTAGTACTCCTCGTATGGAAAATTTGTTTTAGGATGCCCTATATTTAAGAAACTTTTAAAAGCCAATATGTTGGCATGTATCTCATGTGACAATTTGGAAATAAACATTTTTTCTTTTTTTTTCTTTTCTTTTTTTAGATGGGCGGAGTCCGCGCCAGGCGAGTGCTCCGGCGAGTGATGACGTTGACAGGAGGTACGTGTGCGTGTTTGGTGGAAGTAAATTTTAGGGTACGGGCAAATTAACAAGCCAGAGAATTAGGGCTTTAGGAATGGCTTCAAGTCTTAATTTTTGAGCCGTGATTGATGACGGTCAATCAATTTTACTTGGTCTTGGAGTATGAGAATTATTACACCCTGAAGACAAATGTCCGTAGTTGGAGCAGATGGATAATTAGCCAGTAAATTAGATAATTATACCAGGCTGAAATCAGCTCGCAAAACCGAGACAAATGCAAGGCAATAAGGTCGAGTTGAATGGTGTAACTCGAAGTTTGAGCTGTAAGTATAACTCAAGGTGACTTAATGCTCAGTGAGCGTAAGACTCATGTGTAAGGTTCAAGTGTTAAAGTCGAGTGTAAAACTCGAGAGGTAAAACATTAAGGCCCAGGGAATGTTTTGTGGCGTTTCTTGACGGCGATGAGCCTGGAAAAATCGAAGACGCTGAATTTATATATTCCGAAGAGGCACCAAGAATAATCCACAACAGTCATCCCTAGCATTGTAATAAATATTTCCCATCATGGAGAAAACCCTGAACTTCTTCCACAGATTAAACTCAAAACTATTAGTTTCATTACAGGCTCATGAAGAATAGGAAAGGTTTGACAGCTGGCAATGGCTGTTCCTTTATTCTTGATTTACACATATAAGCATGACAGTACAAGACTTGTGATTTTAGAGCAGTCGTAATCTGTTAATCATTTTTGTGGAATTATGGAAAAACTACATGTGATTTAAGCACACGATTCGTGGAATATAAATGAAATATGAAACAGCTAAAAAATGCAGGCATATGAATGAACGAATTTCGTACTCTATGATATATCCGTACGAAAATCAAAAGGCAGTCCTAAACCATTCACAAGTCAATTATACTGAAAAACACTGCAAGTATATCTTGTAGTAAAAAGGTAAATATTCAAACATAAATAAGGTGTAATCTTGAACATAAAAAATGACATGACACAGCAGTTTACGCTCCGCCATCTTTCCGCGAAAACACCGGCAGTCCGCCGTGCGCTCTCACGAAGTATCCAACGAGCGAGTTGCAATATCATAATGACAACTGCAAGTATATATTTTTGCAGTAAGGAAAGGACGTAGTTGAATATCTATAATAAAATCTTGACACAAGAAATGAACATGACACGCAAAATTCACGCTATGTCATGTTGAGATAGCACTCGGAATAAGCCATGCTATTTTCACGACTTCTACATCTATTTACATATTTATATGACACAACACTGTCAAGATCACTTATACTTAACACAATGAAAAACACTTATTATTTATTTAAACACGATTTTCTAAAGTCGAAAACACACTTATTTTTCACTTACAAAGCGCTGAAAACACATGCGGCGACAACCAAGCAAGAAGTGACGAACCTGCACTTGCGTCAGCCGCGGTGTTGCCATCCTAACGATTCAAAGACTCGAACGTCCATCGGCGGTATTATTTTATTTATGTGCTTTTACACAAAAACTTCTAAGATTACTAATTATAAGTATAAAATTGTTAATAATAATTTAGAATAAGATTTTTAATGGCAATACTTATGCTGTTTAAATGTTAATGAGAATTTCACTGCATTTATACATTTTTGTAGCTATTGCTACATTACCCCCCAAGGCGCAGACCGAAATGTCCACCCTCTACAATCATTTGTAGCGGGAAGGAGTTCGAACTACGCGACCATGCTGGGTTTGGCGGTCGGAGAATGTTACTGAGCGGAGAAGCATCACCAAACGGGTCTGCAAATTTAGGTCCGCAAGAGTTTTAGGAACAGGAGTTACTGCAGCGCTCTCGTCTGGTCTCTCCAGACTTGTCGCTGTTTCACTAAGAGAGCTAGAATTAGAGTCTACGATAGGATTCGAAGATACAGGCAAAAAGAAAGGATTACACTCAAGTTGACTAGGCAACAATGCGGCCAACTGAGGAAACTGAGGTGGACGATGTGATCGAGTCTCAGTGGAAAGGAAGTTCTGTGAAGAGAATGAAGAGTTAGAAATCACACTATTATCGGAGGTGTAAGCGACCTTTAATCGATCTATGCTCACAGGGTCGAGTGAACCAGATCTTTCCATGACGAAATACTTTGGCGTCCGTTTCACTACTTTGAACGGGCCATCATAAGGGCGTGTGAGGGTTGGTTTGATACTATCAATACGAACGTACACATGTGTGCAATGTTGCAAAGCAGGGTCAAGTTTGTCTTCTGTCAGAGGCATTCGTGGAGCAACATACTTGATCTGACGCATGCAATCCTTGAGACAGGTTACATATGCGGAACGGTCAGCAAATGAAAATTCAGGCAACGGTTTTGGGTCACAATGTCGCCCGGGAGGCGAAGCGTCTTTCCATACAACATTTCTGCTGCTGTGCACTGCTGATCCTGCCTATACAGATTTCGAATGCTCAATAATACTACTGGAAGTCTGTCGGTCCAGTCATGACTGCAATTAAGGCAACGCAACGCACTCTTTAGATCTCGGTGGACTCTCTCAATGAGTCCATTCGACTGCGGGTGATATGCGGTGGTATTGGTGTTTGCACAACCTAAGGCGGCGCTAAGCTCACTCCAGAATTTGGAGGTAAATTGTGATCCCCGGTAATGCGAGACACTTAAGGGAACCCCAAATCTGGAAACCAAGG
Organism: Morinoia aosen; assembly: GCA_030386875.1. Lineage (NCBI taxonomy): Eukaryota > Metazoa > Arthropoda > Malacostraca > Amphipoda > Talitridae > Morinoia > Morinoia aosen. The sequence continues at coordinate 74,977,830 of CM059579.1, forward strand.
TGCTCACAAAGGCGCGAGCTACAGTATCAGTTTGGGTATCAGGGAGCGGCACGGCCTCAACCCATCTGGAAAATCTATCAATCATTGTTAACACATAGGAATGGCCACGCGACAAAGGCAACGGACCCACCAAATCTAGGTGTACGGCGTCGAATTTGTGTCCTGCAAATGCACAACTCTGTAGCGCTGCACGATTATGTTTCACAACTTTGCTACTCTGACATGCATGGCAGTTTTGCACAATTTGCTTGACCTCCTTACGCATCGTTGGCCAGACGAAACGATCGGAAATCAAACGCAATGTACGGTTAATACCAGGATGAGAGAAAGAATGATAGTGAAGAATAGCTACTCGGCGGAGAGTCGCCGGCAGATACAAACGAGAAAGTCGCTCAGCATCACGGTACACGTCGTCAACCAAAGTTAATTTCAAAGAGGTAGTGTTAGCAGGTTTGAGAAGGTCCTGGAGTTCATGATCCTCCTTTTGTGCATTTGCTATATTGCCGAAGGTTATTTCTCCACTGGCTTGGACAGAATTAATTCGAGAGAGACAGTCAGCAACTGTATTGTCGAGACCCTTAATGTACCTGATATCCGAGGTGAACTGACTAATGAAAGACAGATGTCGAGCTTCTCCTGGTGAGTGACGCTCAGATGTCATTTTGATTGCTGAGGTCAAAGGTTTGTGGTCTGTGTAGATCACGAACTTCCTTGCCTCTAGAGCATAGCGAAAGTGTCTCACAGACAAATAGATAGCAAGGAGTTCCCTACCGAACGCGCTGTAAGCACGCTCAGTGGGCGATAGCTTTTTGAAAAAGAAGGCAAGAGGAGAGATATTAGTACCAACTTTTTGTTGAAAAACAGCACCTATGGCAGTACTGGAGGCATCAACCACCAAACTGAAGTCAGCATTGGCAATAGGGTGGGATAATTCAGTCGCGGTAGCTAGCTTGTGCTTAATCTCATCAAAAGCTTTACGTGCTGAATCCGTCCACTTGACATCGGTAGATTTACCTTTTTTCTTTGGTTCCAGCAAATCTGACAAGGGAGCTAAAGTTTGCGCGCAGTTTGGGATGAATCTATGATAGAAATTAACAGAACCTAGGAACCTTCTCAGTTCCTTCTGGGTCTGTGGAAGAGGAAAGTTTTTGATTACCTCTACCTTGGAAGGCAAAGGTTTAAGACCTAGGCTAGAGATTTCAGGACCTAAGTAAATCAGTGATGGCTTTCCGAGCTCACATTTGGCAGGATTTACCAGGAGTCCATTATCAGACAATCTTTCAAACACGACCCTCAAATGGTCTTTATGTAGCTCCGGGGTTGCGGATGCCACCAAAATGTGATCAAGATACACATAGGCAAAGGTGAGATCCGAAAATATTTCAGACATGTATCTTTGGAAGGTCTGAGGTGCATTCCTTAGTCCATACGGCATTTTCAGGAATTCAAAGAGACCAAACGGAGTGATTACCGCGGTCTTAGGTATAGCACTTTCCTCAAGTGGAATTTGATGAAAGGCGCTTTGTAGGTCTATCTTTGAGAAAATTTGTGCTCCCTCTAAATTTGCACTAAAATCATGGAGGTATGGGATAGGGAAGCGGTCAGGTAGAGTAACGGCATTCAACCTGCGGAAATCTCCGCACGGTCTGAATTCACCGTTAGCCTTGGGTACTAGCAAGAGAGGGCTAGCCCAAGGACTTTTGGAACTGCGGATGATGCCGCTGTCTAACATCCTAGCAAATTCTTTCTTGGCTAAAGCCAATCGATCAGGTGGTAAACGTCGAGCTCTAGAGTAAACTGGCGGTCCAGTTGTTTCAATGAAGTGTTATGTGCTCGTCTGCATATTTTTAGAAGCTAAGTTAGAGTTTTTTAATGCAGGGTATTCTGCGAGAACCTGCTCGAAAATGCTCTCTTTTTTGAAAGCAATAGAGAAGGAATGCAAAGCATTAGCTCTAGTTATGCCACAAGCGGGAATTGAGATCTGTGTCTCCTCGTCCCTAATTTTACGGTTTTTAACGTCCACTATCAACCCGAACTTTGCTAAAAAACCGGCACCGATGATGGGCTCGTTTACTTCCGCTATGAGGAAGTTAAAAGTGAAGTTTCGCCTTAACCCCAGACTGAGAGTGAGTACTCTCTCCATATAACACGGTATAGGCATGCCATTTGCGGCACGTAATGTGGCTAACAAATCACTATTTCTGTCTTTCGCCGTGGCTGGAATAATTGACACGGATGAACCTATGTCGATGAGAAATCGATACTTGGTAATGGGATCGAGAACTATCAAGAGGCGAGTAGTCTGGGAGTTAGGCAACGCAGTACTCGCTACTATGCGTCGCTGTTCGCGTTTCCCGAAGTCATTTCGGTATAACGTGGGCAGAATCGTGAACCGCACTTTCGTGCTTGGTCACCAAATTTATGATGGTACCAACATAAATTACTATTAGCATCGCGAGAGCGCGACCTAAAACGGCGGTTTTGAGCTGTAGGAGGTTGCTAATTTTCTGTAGCACCTCCCTCGAGTCTATCATGGGGTTTAAGGCCCGGTAAGGGATAGTAACAAATCGGTCGGAGAAATAGGTTTATTGTTTAGATTACTGAGGCCAGTAATCTCAAAAAGTAGCGAGAACGTAAAATAGTGTGACTAAAAGAGTGTAAACCTAAGGGTAACTTGAATAAAACGAAGTAAACGAGGCAATCGGTAAAAGGAATAAAGGAGATGAGCCTCGGGACATTAAGATGATGTTAGACGTTGCCACATTAACATAACGACATTGTAATGTATGGTCGGGCACGAGTAAGGTGCAAGTAAGTGGGTAAACAAAAGGGGGTAGCGGCGATCTGACGAAGAAACACAAGAGTTAGTAACGCCAAGAACGCAAACATGAACTCACATCAATACATAGTTACATAAAAGAAACTAAAAGAATTAGTTTATTTCTTTCGAGAGACTAAACTACTACGATAAATGAATGACAAAGATTTTATCTGAATGACAACGATTTTATTTGAATTCAGCGTAGAAATGCCTAACGTACAAGAGGCTTTGCATCATACAATCAATTACTTAAATTATCCTAAATCGTTCCGAACTGCAAGAAATCTATATCTAACCATCAATACCTTTTCTTATTCGTGACAAGATACGGCTTAGGCTAAACATAGAGCCGGCGACTTAAAACAACTGATTTCGCAGCTTATGCATTTCATAATATATACACTCAAAAATCACTTGATTGTTTCTTCAACTATCTTAATTTCATCAACACAATAATTGAACACTGGCAGAAAATAGACACTCACCCAGACGGTTTTATGGAGGACACGGTACGACTACATCGAACTGGCGTTCGTTAGGAAATGGCTGGTGTCTACCACTTGACGACCGGCCTTGGCAAAATGTTGCCATATAGTCTTTAGTATTTCGATGCGCGAGGCGCTTGTGAAATAAAATGAAATTTGAGTCGCCATCGACACTTTTGTTTTAATATATAATTCATTACAGTATATTTAGAATTTTTCCTAGGCACCACAGAGCTGACCTATCATAAGATCTACCTCTATCAAAGCGTTGAGGAAGGGGAGGAGGATAGTCATAGGCATGATAGCGTGAGAAATTCCCTGAGCCTGGCTGAATGTGAGCTACACTATGACCAAACTGGCAATTCTGGAAAGCTTGTTTCAGCTCTGCGATTTCGTGTTGCATTGATTCCATTGAAATAGGAGGTTGAATATTAGGAGCATTTGACGGGCTGAAAATCGCAGCTGATGCGTTCAAGGAAGCTATCTGCGGTGTGTGTGACATGTTGAGGTTGCGCATCACTGTCTCTGTGGCTTGAGCTACCGTCTCGAGGCTTTCGTTCGGGCCGACCATCGACAGGAAAGGCCGCACGGTAATCGGCAATTTGCTCATATATACTTCTTTGAGGAATCCCTCAGCTACGCCAACACCGGCTGCTAATTTCTTAAGTTCCTTAACTAACGAAGTCGGAGAGAAAGTGACGGAGACAGGTGGAATTGCTGAGGCATCAACAAGGGACCTAAACTTGTCCGCGTCGGACAACTGCAATTTGGCTAGAATTTTTCCTTTCAAGGTTCCATACGGGTTAACAGCAGGCGGGTTAATTATGAGTTCATTAGAGTCGCTTAGCATTTGCGTGGGCACAGCAGCTATTAATGCATGAAACATGTCGCTCTGGTTGGTAATATTATTGTTTCGAAATATAGCCTCAACTTGGTTGAACCAAGTTTGGCTTTCTGCTGGTATGAAAGGCGGGAGAGTTATAGGCTTAGCGCGCGCTGGATCTGCAACACTCTCTGTGTCGGACATACTAGCAATTTTTGTTTTGAATGCAAAATTAAGCTATAACGGCACGGAATTTACGTAATCAATGCCTAATAACTTTGGTATTAAAGTGCCAAAGGTTTGCGTTTTTTAATTACCTACTCAATCATTCAAATAAAGACATGAAACGAGAAAAGAAAGGGAAAGAAAAAAAATTTACGGTCGTCAGAAATAAGCGTAAAGCACGAAAGAAGGTAAAAAAAATTTTCTACCTACTCTGGCACATGAGACAAGAGACAGGGAACAGCAATGAGAGAAAAAAAATTTTTTAGAGCTGCTCAGAGAACCGTTAGCACAGTACATCCATGGAATATTCTCAAGGAGAACTACGACAAAGGGAACTTATCATTACAATGATATGCCAACATTATCCTTTCTCACGTTTTCTCAAACACTTATCGAGTTGAATAGTTTTTAAGCTTGAAAGCTGGGGTCATACTGGGAAGGTCACCAGTGTTACGATTGGTGAGTACGGTTAAACTGTAATATAGGTATTAACGTCCAATCATAATCTTTCTCGATGGTGTTTCTCGAAATTACAAAAAGAGGGGATAATGAAGACTCTTTTAGGGGACTCAGCTTTGGATATTTTATTGGAGGAAGCCTGTGGGACCGATGGCGTGCTTGAACTTCTGACGATCTTCTCTTAGATGGGCGGAGTCCGCGCCAGGTGAGTGCTCCGGCGAGTGATAACGTTGACAGGAGGTACGTGTGCGTGTTTGGTGGAAGTAAATTTTAGGGTACTGGCAAATTAACAAGCCAGAGAATTAGGGCTTTAGGAATGGTTTCAAGTCTTAATTTTTGAGCCGTGATTGATGATGGTCAATCAATTTTACTTGGTCTTGGAGTATGAGAATAATTACACCCTGAAGACAAATGTCCGTAGTTGGAGCAGATAGATAATTGGCCAGTAAATTAGATAATTATACCAGGCTGAAATCAGCTCGCAAAACCGAGACAAATGCAAGGCAATAAGGTCGAGTTAAATGGTGTAACTCTAAGTTTGAGTTGTAAGTATAACTCAAGGTGACTTAATGCTCAGTGAGCGTAAAACTCATGTGTAAGGTTCAAGTGTTAAAGTCGAGTGTAAAACTCGAGGGAAAACATTAAGGCCCAGGGAATGTTTTGTGGCGTTTCTTGACGGCGATGAGTCTGGAAAAATCGAAGACGCTGAATTTATATATTCCGAAGAGGCACCATGAATAATCCACAACTGTCATCCCCAGCATTGTAATAAATATTTCCCAATACGGAGAAAACCCTTAACTTCTTCCACAGATTAAACTCGAAGCTATTAGTTTCATTACAGGCTCATGAAGAATAGGAAAGGTTTGTGTGCTCGTCGTGTCGTGAGACTAGCGAACTTGCCTCCGTCCAGGCAGACCCTGGTTCGAGTCCCGGCGCTGGTGGCGATTTTCTCTGTTGGGTATAGGGGAAAAATTCCAAGCACAATACCCCACTCTACCCAGGTGTCTGAAATGGGCACCGGTCTTGACCGGGGGAAAGCGTAATGGCGTCCTGGCGTTAGTTATAAGGCATTTGAAAATCCAATGTATAAGGTGATATGTATCAGGCTTGAAATTGGAAATAAAGCATCCGTAGATGCCTTCATTATTATAATTATTGACAGCTGGCAATGGCTGTTCCTTTATTCTTGATTTACACATATAAGCATGACAGTACAAGACTTGTGATTTTAGAGCAGTCATAATCTGTTAATCATTTTTGTGGAATTATGGAAAAACTACATGTGATTTAAGCACACGATTCGTGGAATGTAAATGAAATATGAAACAGATAAAAAATGCAGGAATATGAATGAATGAATTTCGTACTCTATGATATATCCGTACGAAAATCCACAGGCAGTCCTAAACCATTCACATGTCAATTCTACTGAAAAACACTGCAAGTATATCTTGTAGTAAAAAGGAAAATATTCAAACACAAATAAGGTGTAATCTTGAACATAAAAAATGACATGACACAGCAGTTTACGCTCCGCCATCTTTCCGCGAAAACACCGGCAATCTACCGTGCGCTCTCACGAAGTATGAAACGAGCGAGTTGCAATATCATAATGACAACTGCAAGTATATATTTTTGCAGTAAGGAAAGGACGTAGTTGAATATCTATAATAAAATCTTGACACAAGAAATGAACATGACACGCAAAATTCACGCTATGTCATGTTGAGATAGCACTCGGAATAAGCCATGCTATTTTCGCGACTTCTACAACTATTTACATATTTATATGACCCGGCACTGTCAAGATCACTGATACTCAACACAATGACAAACACTTAATATATAAGCACGATTTTCTAAAGTCGAAAACACACTTATTTTCAATTACAAATCGCTGAAAAACACACGGGGCGACAACCAAGCAAGAAATGACGAACCTGCACTTGCGTCAGTCGCGGTGTTGCCATCCTAACGATTCAAAGACTCGAACGTCCATCTGCGATATTATTTTATTTATGTGCTTTTACACAAACTCTTCTAAGATTACTAATTATAAGTAGAAAATTGTTAATAATAATTTAGAGTAAGACTTTTAATGGCAATACTTATGTTATTTAAACGTTAATGAGAATTTCACTGCATTTATACATTTTTGTAGCTATTGCTACAGATACATACCAGCCTATTGGCTTATTAACATTTCTTAATACAAGACATCCATAGACAAATGTAATCTACAAGGAGTACTGATAAACAAACTATACGTGGTCTTTTAACAGACAAACCATAGCCCATAGTCACCAATCGGCCAAAGTACAAATTGAAATTGGTAGCATGACATTGTAGCGAACCTTCGGCACGCAACTCAGTATAAATTTCGGAAATTCTCAAAATGATCATTAAAAAATTTAGTTAAATAAATTCAACCATTAGAATAAAATTTTCATTACGAAATTAATTAACTTCTATCCTCAATTTTATTAAAATTGTGTACTGAAAAATTCAATCTCTAAGAAATCACTTTTGAGTAGTAACGAAACCTCCCATGTCGCCGTGTCGGCAACATTTCACTCGCACAAGCGTCACTCGTTTCAAATCATTCAAAGTGTGTACATCTCGGTTTTCTTCTCTGGTGAGAATTAAATTATTGTGTGTGCTTAGGCTGTTCTACGGGTAACTATATAATTGATACGTAACTTGTAAATAATATTGTGTGTGTAAAATTAAGTAGGTTATCTCAATTTACCAACTGTGTTAAGTGTGGATTTAGGATCTTTTCCAAGAAGCAATTCCTAAGATGAAGTTTCAGAATTTGACCAAACATAACCGGCTGGACTAGCCAGGAAATTATACTTTTTAGGATGCATACTAGTAACCTATTCACTGTCATTGTGTCAATTTTGGGTTGGTATTTTGTGCATGTGTTTTCCAGCTTCTGATTAATCTTGTGTCTCAAGTGTTGTATTTTTTAATCAAGTTAGGTTGTGAAGTAATCATAAATCAATTCAATTATTACAGCTGTATTTTTCTTGATGAGGTTAGGTTTTGCATCAATTATCATTTTTTAATCTTTGCAGCTGTATTTTTTCTTAATGGAGTTAGGCTTTGCATCAATTATTGTCAGGGCCAAGTGACAGAAGTATTCCGTACAGCTCTAATAGTGGGGACGTCAGGTCAAAACGCTCTACTTTCCCCAACCGCCTCGGGAATTGAAACACGGAACAACCAATAGATTTATTGATTGCATAAATATAGGAAAAATAGAAATATCTTAACTTAAAGTTAGGACAGTGGAATGCAGGTCGAGAACCCGTGATGGTGGGCGAGCACAACAGCGGTCATCGAACACACGCCAGGATGGGGCACCAAGGACCGGTGCAGGATAAGGCACCAAGGACCGGTGCAGGATAAGGCACCAAGGACCGGTGCAGGATAAGGCACCAAGGACCGGTGCAGGATAAGGCACCAAGGACCGGTGCAGGATAAGGCACCAAGGACCGGTGCACGCAGGTGCGCTAGGCTACAAGCCAGCGAGTGAGCTAGTTGGTAGACTAGACGGATGAACATGAACAGATACGAGCGTGGCTTCCTTTGGCACAGGGCAAGTCCAGCCTGCGAACAAACACAACACCATTAACACTGTTCGCGGCTTGCTAGGGTCAAACCTTGAATTAACGGCGAGAGAAAATCTCACTAGCAGGTCTAGCGGGAAATAAGGCAACTAGTATTTCAATTTCAGTAAATCTACAAAAAGCAAGACAATGCAGAAATACTTGTTAGATTTGTCTCTAACTAACAGCCAGTCTAAGCCTATCGATTCACACAAGGCGTTCCAAAGAGAGGAAGGAAAGGGCACCACTTAGCACGGGGCTTCGGGTACGCAAAATCCACACAGGAAGAGCACAGACACAGTTAACGGAGAAAGAAGATTATGAAATACGATAAAGTTGGGGTAGAAAGTAGTAAGTGCTGAAAACGGAACAATTAACCGGAAAAGAGTTCTTGACATTACAACACTTAATTTCAATACAAAGAACGCCTACTTAACTTCAGATAGGGCCCTAACAGCACCAAAAAACAGAAGTAAACTTACTCGTCAGAAATGGTGACACTATCTACTGTTTAGAAAATTACGTTCACCAGGGTTCTATACGGTTCAAGTTCAAGTCTAGAATGGAAAAGAAACAATTAGCGACAGGGCTCAACCCTGAGCTACAATAAACAGTTAATAATCACACATTAGAAGGAGACTACAGTAGGCTCGTATGATCACAAAAAGGTACCAATCTGTGAAGCATCGCAGGCTATATAAAGGACTAATCTATGTCTTCCGATGTCACTGGGAAGAAGAGCGGAAGGCCGGCAGGGTCGCCCCTACACGACTCCCCCCTCAAAGATTCTATCCTGACTAGAATCAACTACGAAGGTAAACTTTGCTAATTTTAACAACAGAGATCATTACGAGAGTTGAAAGAACAACTTACACCTAAGAACCACTCAGCAGGCTAAGTTAATAGCCTTGAGTTACACATGAACATTTAGTTATTACCAGCGAATGCGACGCCTCCACAAGGAAGCAGTCTTTCATCCGTTGGAAGTCGGCTGAGCAAATCTGCTCCAAGGTTATCTTTACCAGGAATGTGGACAATCGTGAACCTAAATGACTGTAGGTTCAAAGCCCATCTCATCAAACGGGAGTTTTCACACTTTATTTATTATGCCTAGTTTCGACAGATTGTCAACTTCTTGGTCAAAGTGAGACTTCAAGGGAACAGGTACGGGATAGAATTTAGCCCGAACTGGTTGAGAGGTCATCAGTTGAACCTCGTACGTAATGGTATTAGTACACCCAGGACGAGGGTCAAGAACTTTGCGATACTCTTGTAGCAAATTCTGCAGATCTCCGATTTCGGGTTTCGTTAACTCTGCATTAAGAACAGGACGCTCTGTTTCATCAGACATGTCCCAGTTAAGCATACTAGACCACCCAGTCTCGGCTTCAGAGAGGTCTGAAGGCAGCTCTTCAATTACACAATTTTGGCAGATGGCCAAGGGTCCTGCCCGCATGGGGACAACAGAGGATGCGGTTTCGTCACCCCGGCTGCTATCATCTGAAGATCTACGGTAGTATCTCTTTAATAGGTTTACGTGGTACAACTTAGGAACACCAGCCTCGTCAATCAGGTAAGTAACTCTACTTTTCCTCTCAAGTATTTTGAACGGTCCCTTCCAGGCCATCAACAATTTATTTGAGTTATCAGGCAACAGTAACAAAACCTCATGACCGGGACTAAACTGTCTGTCCTGGGACTTAACATCGTAGTAGTCTTTGTAGCGCTTAACGCTCATGCCAGTATTTTGGACTGCTATCTTTGAACACTCTTGCAGTTTCTCCTGCAGTTCAATTACGTACTGGAAAGAAGATCGTTCTTCCACCAGGGAGTTGTCTTCCCACAGGTCTCGCAGAACTGACAAGGGGCCACGTACCTGACGCCCGTAGAGTAGTTCGAACGCTGAGAATCCTGAGCGGTCACTAGGAAGCTCGCGCAACGCGAAAAGAGTGGGGATCAAATAACGATGCCACTCCTTCGGCTTGTCTGAGCATAACTTACGTAAGCACGCTTTGAGTGGGCCGTGGACACGCTCTATCCTACCATTGCCCATCGGGTGGTAAGGAGTGGTGAACACGGGTTTAACACCGAGGAGTCGATGTAACTCACCCATTAATTTAGAAGTAAATTGAGTACCTCGGTCTGAGAGGATTACTCGGGGTATTCCAGTCCGTGAAAATATCGACAACAAGGCCTCTGCAACGGACACTGAGTCAATCTCTTTGAGAGGTACAGCATCCGAAAACCAGGTGGCGAAATCAATTAATATCAGGATATATTTATGGCCCTCAGAGGAACATGGGGTTAAAGGACCAACCAAGTCTATGGCAACCTTACTGAAGGGCTCAGTAACTACCGGCATTGGTTCCAGTGGAACTCTTTTCGTTTGCCCCTTTGGGCCTAGCCTCTGACATTTATCACACGAGCGACAAAAATTCCTGATATCCATAGTGACAGAAGGCCAGAAGAATAATTCCCTAACACGTAGTTCAGTTTTCCTATGGCCGAAATGGCCAGCAAGAGGGGACTCGTGCGCCATGGTTAAGACGCTTTTACGGCAAGGCGCCGGGACCACAAGTGAAAATTTACCTATAAGCCTAGCTGTTTTAGAGGAGATACACCGACGATAAATCAGGTCTTTGTGCTTCTCAAAACAGAAAATAGATTTTTCCCTCATCACAACACGTTCTCCTGACTCTACTAATTCTCTAATTTTTGAAAGACTAAGACAAGACTCCTGCATCGCTTTAAACTCTACAGGAGTTATGTTAATGCAGTCAATATTTGGCAACACCAATGGATGAATTAGTTTAGAAGTCTTACTTGAACGAGTACTAACTGCTGCGACGGATTCGGGTTTTGATTCCGATTCTAATCCTAAATCATACAGGGGAAGATGTGAAGCACCATCTACGTTACCAATCATCACTGAACAAAATTTGATCGGCGCTCTGATTGCGTCGACCCAGCCACAAAAATATTTGCATCTAATGTAGCATCTTACCAACGGGAAAACGTCCCTTCTGCCTAAGTAGTCTGAGACCTCTACGGTCTTGCATTTCGAGACATCTGTGTCAGGGAACAAATCACACGAAACAATTACTGCGCTGCAGCCTGAATCCCTCAAGATCGTGGACACGTGGGTCCCGTTAACAGTACCAGAAGTATAGTAGTTTCGTTTAATGGCATCATCGAGACTGAACTGAACATTATTAACCCTATCAGTAGTGGGCTTTGCGTAAAGGAAAGGATTCCTAGGACAATTACGCTTAACATGATTAGGATCACCACACACAAAACACTTCGTAGAAAATCGTTTAGGGCTATTGGCTCCGAACAGAGGTCTTAGTTGGGGCTGGAGGGTTGTTTACACGGCTCTGAAACTCAGGACCATAAGCCTTCCGAATGACGGATTTATCTTTCTGCTTAGGATAGGCTTTATGAGCCACACTCCAGTTGTCAGCAAGGCGAACTATATCTTCAATCGTGTGAGCATCTTGCTCCTTAATGAATAACCTCAACTGTGGGGGAACGCAACTAAGCAGCTGATCAACAAGAAAAAAGTTCTTCAGACTTTCAAAGTCTTTCTGAACAGAGCGAGACTCCAACCAAAAATCTAAGACTCTGGTCAATTGTACGGCAAATTGTTGATAGGTTTGATCAGGGCAAATTCTCATGCAACGAAACTCTTCTCTGTACGTATCAGGAGTTTTATTGAAACCTTCAAGTAGAGCTTTCTTTAGTTTTGAGTACTCTCCAGTGATATCAGGAGAGAGGGCGGCGTAAATTTTTAGCGCCTTTCCCTCCAATAAGGATCCTAGCCTAACTGCAAATGTCCTCTCGCTAATACCCAACAGGGAAGCTACACGTTCAAACCTAATTAAGTAAGAGGTGATTTCTTCACCGTCTTTCAACACGGGCAACTTTGGCCGCAAATTTAAATCTGAGCAATCAACATCAGGTGACTTATTACGTAACTCTAACACCTTCAGTTCGTGAGCTCTTTCTTTCTCCTTCTCATCAGCAAGAGCAGCTCGCTCCACAGCCCGTTGATCTCGATAAAAAGCTTGCTGCTTATACACGAAGTCCACAATAGCGTCTCCCTTCAAACCCAACTCGGTAGCCTCAGCCTTAAGCTCAGCAATGGTCGGGAGGCCTGACATAATGGATTCAAGCTAGCAACTTCAAACAGATCAAGGCAACCAGTATGGCTGATTAGCCAATGCACGCTTACAGAAATTACGGATAACTTGATGTTCGACAAGTCCCTAATAGAAATTGTCCGAACAATGTATCGCAGTGCCTTCTGCCAATACTATAAAATAAACACACTGAGCCTTTACACTTCCACGCCAGCACCGCCAATGAGAAAATTCACTCACCTCGACCAGCAGACTCGCCAACAGTGAACAGTGGCGTGTTACGCGTATTCAATCCAGAGGTTAGGTTGGAATGGAAGGTATGAGCGAAATTAACCCGAACATCCCCCTGGCAAGGTCGCCACAAATATGTCAGGGCCAAGTGACAGAAGTATTCCGTACAGCTCTAATAGTGGGGACGTCAGGTCAAAACGCTCTACTTTCCCCAACCGCCTCGGGAATTGAAACACGGAACAACCAATAGATTTATTGATTGCATAAATAAAGGAAAAATATAAATATCTTAACTTAAAGTTAGGACAGTGGAATGCAGGTCGAGAACCCGTGATGGTGGGCGAGCACAACAGCGGTCATCGAACACACGCCAGGATGGGGCACCAAGGACCGGTGCAGGATAAGGCACCAAGGACCGGTGCAGGATAAGGCACCAAGGACCGGTGCAGGATAAGGCACCAAGGACCGGTGCAGGATAAGGCACCAAGGACCGGTGCAGGATAAGGCACCAAGGACAGGTGCAGGATAAGGCACCAAGGACAGGTGCAGGATAAGGCACCAAGGACCGGTGCAAGATAAGGCACCAAGGACCGGTGCAGGATAAGGCACCAAGGACCGGTGCAGGATAAGGCACCAAGGACCGGTGCAGGATAAGGCACCAAGGACCGGTGCAGGATAAGGCACCAAGGACCGGTGCACGCAGGTGCGCTAGGCTACAAGCCAGCGAGTGAGCTAGTTGGTAGACTAGACGGATGAACATGAACAGATACGAGCGTGGCTTCCTTTGGCACAGGGCAAGTCCAGCCTGCGAACAAACACAGCACCATTAACACTGTTCGCGGCTTGCTAGGGTCAAACCTTGAATTAACGGCGAGAGAAAATCTCACTAGCAGGTCTAGCGGGAAATAAGGCAACTAGTATTTCAATTTCAGTAAATCTACAAAAAGCAAGACAATGCAGAAATACTTGTTAGATTTGTCTCTAACTAACAGCCAGTCTAAGCCTATCGATTCACACAAGGCGTTCCAAAGAGAGGAAGGAAAGGGCACCACTTAGCACGGGGCTTCGGGTACGCAAAATCCACACAGGAAGAGCACAGACACAGTTAACGGAGAAAGAAGATTATGAAATACGATAAAGTTGGGGTAGAAAGTAGTAAGTGCTGAAAACGGAACAATTAACCGGAAAAGAGTACTTGACATTACAACACTTAATTTCAATACAAAGAACGCCTACTTAACTTCAGATAGGGCCCTAACAGCACCAAAAAACAGAAGTAAACTTACTCGTCAGAAATGGTGACACTATCTACTGTTTAGAAAATTACGTTCACCAGGGTTCTATACAGTTCAAGTTCAAGCCTAGAATGGAAGAGAAACAATTAGCGACAGGGCTCAACTCTGAGCTACAATAAACAGTTAATAATCACACATTAGAAGGAGACTACAGTAGGCTCGTATGATCACAAAAAGGTACCAATCTGTGAAGCATCGCAGGCTATATAAAGGACTAATCTATGTCTTCCGATGTCACTGGGAAGAAGAGCGGAAGGCCGGCAGGGTCGCCCCTACAATTATCAATTTTTAATCTTTACAGCTGTATTTTTTCTTAATGAAGTTAGGCTTTGCAATAATTATCATCTTTAATCTTTGCAGCTGTATTTTTTCTTAATGAAGTTAGGCTTTGCACCAATTATCATTTTTAATCTTTGCAGCTGTATTTTTTTCTTAATGAAGTTAGGCTTTGCATCAATTATCATTTTTAATCTTTACAGCTGTATTTTTCTTGATGAAGTTAGGCTTTGCATCATTATAAAATTATCTCATTTCCCACAGCTGCATTTTAAGTAAATTAGGTTATTTAATCAATTAAAGACTTTTGTAGTTTTCCATTGCTACATTTTTAATTAAGTTAGGACTTGAATCATTTACAAATACTTACTAGCTTTCAGTCAAACGTTAAGCCCACTTCAAGTCAATCTCATAAATAATTGTTCCTTAGTCTTGCTCAGAACTATTCCTCTACCTAATTGCGCGTGACAACGCATAGTAACCGAAGATTTGTATTTTTTAACATAATCACTGAATTAACTATTTTTAACTATTGATTTTTGGTAGGCTAATTTTGTGTATAATAATGTTAGTAACTAGTAGCTGATTCAGCTAAATTAGGGTGATTGTGCTTACCTCTGAGAAATCTCTGACTAATCTAAATTCCCAACTCCTAGAAATTTCAATCCAGAAATCATCTAAGTCTCTGGTTTGGGGTTATTTTAGTTTAACTGGCAGCTGCTTGCTGTCATTTGTGTTACCTATTCCTTTTACCTCCTGTCAATGTCGGCTACCTCCAGTGGTTGTTGTTCAATATAACTCATAGGATGCCCTAATATTATTCTGATATGCACCCTCATGATCATTGTTTTCTAAATCCTTCTTGTGCTCTGAACTTCCTTCTTAACTACGGGTCTGTGCACTTGGTGCATAGATTCCGCGTTCCCTCTACCCTTTACTAAATGGTACTTCCTCCGTCCTCTCTTAGGATATCCTTCGAGTACCAAATCAGGGAGACTAGGAATTTTCTCATATATTAATAGGAATAATAATCATAATAATTAGGCTGTACGTGCCCTCTCTGGCACGATTCCTAGCTTAAGTCAGTTAATCTTCTTGACAACTTTAGCCTTAGTATGCTCATTGCAGACAGCCCTTGACTGTTGCTTAGGGGTGTAAATCGATCTAAGAAACTAATACCCATTCGTAAAGCCCTCATTGTGAATAGTAGTACACCTAGATCATTCGGCGGCAACAGCCTTGATTGGTAATCAAGCTAAACACACTCACGTTGCCTAACCATTAATATTCTTTAATCTCGAGGACTAATTTTGCTCTCCATGTCGGAGACAGTTAGGACACGACGCGTCACGGCTATGTAGTAACCCGAGCACATTTGTGGATTAGTAAAATGGGAAAAATGTTACCTAAGGTAATTACGCGATTGTCCATAAGATGTACTTATTATTGCGACTACCTCGGCCGTATTCGGGCGCCAGAATTACGGGCGAGGTATCAGCATATAAGCCTCTATTTGAGATAATTGTGTTAATCGGCAGGAGTTCGCAGCCTGGCCTGTGTAACGACTGTTCTCACCTTATGTTATCGTGCTTGAACAAGTAACCCAAGCCCTACTCCCCTACAGAAGAACCTGCGAGGCCGACACACAAACACCGCCAACAACCCTCTATTAACGTTCCTCAGATTCACTTGAGAGCGTACAATTAGATTCATTCGGAACGTTCTCAGATCCACGTGAGACGTTTCCAAAATCTATTCAGCCAAAGGGCTAACCTCATACCAATTAAGCCACAAGGCTCACAGGCAGAAACCCCGACAGGGACTGCCTCCTCTTTTTAAGATACCATCCATCTCCAATTATCACCGCACCTGCGGATAGTTACACCCACAAATACATTCTCGCCTGGATCCACAACGGATTCCCTCTAGCCACGGCACCGGCTGGCACGTCACCTGACTGGACCCGGACCTTCTTCCACAAGAAGCGGAGCCACCTCCCAGCGGCCGTAGCCACGGCACCCAGAGACTACCAATAAAGTTCATAAGGCGAGAAGTTAAAGTTCAGTCATTATCCTACAGAGAATTCACTCGTGCAAGTCGAAAAATAGATGCCAGTAGAGCATCCGAATACTTAATAAACTCCTTCTGAGGACAGAGTCAGTGGCCCTAATTCATTCATTTTGCAATTCAATGTGCTTTACCCGAGCACTGGTGACCCGCCATTATCAAAAGAACATCTTCCTTGTGAAATCGATAAAGTCCTCAATATTCGACCTTTAAAATCAAATTCAATTGTTTCCCCCACTTTGGGAGAACTTCATACTGGTGACCAGAATTCATACCAGAGTGGTTGTTTTTTTTTTCACTTGCACGAGTTGTCCTTTGTGGGTTTGTGAGCGCATGCCAGTGTTGTTAACTTCTGTTGATGGTTGTCTTGAAAGAGGTAGTACTCTGCTCCTTCACTCTTCAGTAGCCAAACATAGTATTTCCTCCCAAAAATCCTTCCTAAATTAAGTGATTGCTACTGCAGCCTATCCTAACAAACTCTTCATGGTTTTCCAATGCTACTGAAACTACCTTTTACAAAACTCTTCATGCATTTCCATTGCTACTGAAGCAAACCATAGGAGACCTTCTAGGAGAACTTCCATTGCTACTGAAGCTCCTTCCTAATAACCTTCGCAATTTCCATTGCTACTGGAGCACCTCTCATTGCTACTGAAGCAAACCATTTGGAAAGACCTGTGTCAAAATTAACCAAAATGACGACCCCAGAGGGTCCAAACGATTATGCGAACTCCCCACTAAAATTGACACCTTTTGAAATTAACGGCATCGATGCCTGGTTTCTACAATCAGAACAGTTTTTCGAAAGCCTGAACATAACGGACGAAAAGCGGATGTACTTTGCCCTAGTTAGGAGTTTACCCACGCAGATAATAGATGACGTTTCAAGCTTCATGAACCCTAACCTTGATAACCCTTATACCCTCTTAAAAAACGAAATTTTAAAAATTTACAGTAAGGATCGTTTTTCTCGGATTCTTGCCCTTTCGAAAAATCCAACAATTCAAAATCAAACCCCTATTGAGTTGCTTAAAAATATGAGACGTTTAGCGAAGGGGCACATGGACGACGAAACACTCAAAGCATTGTACATCCAGCGTTTGCCTGCGCACGTACGACCCTTTCTCATTTCCCCCAGCGCCCCCTTGGAACTAAATGAGATAGCCCAATTCGCCGAAAAACTCCTCGATCCGAAAATATCGGGCCTGAATAGCCTAGTCACGCCCCCTGCAGTAAATCAAACTAGTAGTAGTAGTAATAGTAGTGGCAGCGCCACTGACGCGCTGTTACGAGAACTAGCTCAGCAAGTTGGAGCGTTAGTCGCTAACCAGCAAGCCGAGCGTGCCAACACTCGGGGAGATGTGCACGCGGTAACTCAACACCAAATATCACCGCATCAGCACGCAAATTATCATCCTCAAAACCCCCCTCCGTTTGACCGCCAGGCCCGTACAAATAGGTCATTCAATCAGTTCCAGAGGAATGGCCCTAGACCTAACAATAGGCAGAATCAAAACCCTCAAGCTAGGGACTTGTGTTGGTATCATCAGCATTATCTGCATATGGCTCGCAAATGCGAAGGCCCTAACTGCCCGATGCTTGCACTTCTACACCAAAAAAACGGGTACAGCGCGGCGTAAGAGCGAGTCAGACGCCGTCGCTTACTAAACCGATATTGACTCGATGCCTCACGATTTTTGACCCTTTAACCAGCATTAGATTCCTCATAGACACGGGTAGCGCTGTCAGCCTTATCCCGGCCTCCCAAATAGAGAAACAGGGTATGGGAACCCCGAGCCTTAAAGCCGCGAACGGCTCACCCATCCTTTGCTACGGCACAAAATCCCTTACTTGTTCCCTGAATCTCAAGCGTTCAATGGAGTTCGTGTTCATAGTGGCGGATGTGGACACAGCCATCATTGGTGCGGACTTTCTGCAGAGGTTTGCGCTCGTGGTGGACGTGAGAAACGGATGCTTGTTTGATAGCGAATCCAGTGAAAGAAGGCCTCTCCACTCTGTCAATATGGTGAACGTTACAGCAAGCGTGACCCGCAACGTCGCTATCACTTGCCCATACGAGCGAATGTTGGCAGAATTCCCTGCCCTTTCCTTACCTAACGTAAACCCTAACCACAACACGCTGACGGAACACTATATTGAGACGAGTGGTCCGCCCGTTCACGCTAAAGTGAGGCATCTACCCCCGGACCGGTTGCTGGAGGTAAAATCTGAATTCCAGCGGATGATAGCTGATGGGACAGTTCGCATCTCAAAGAGTCCCTGGTCTAGTCCTTTGATTTTAGTGCCTAAAGCTAATGGCGAGACGCGGATCTGTGGGGATTATAGGATGCTTAACGCAGTCACCACACCCGATAGATTCCCCATTCCCCTATTGCAAGACTTCACCGCGAATCTTGCAGGGGCAAAAATCTTCTCTAAAATAGACCTCAAGCGTGCCTTTAATCAGATTCCGATGCACGAGAGTTCTATACAAAAGACCGCAGTGTGCACGCCGTTCGGTTTGTTCGAGTATCTTCGCATGCCATACGGCCTGCGTAATGCTCCGCAAACCTTTCAGCGGCACATGACGGAAGTCCTTTCCGACCTACCCTTTTTGTATTGTTATCTTGACGATGTGCTAGTGGCTTCGGGGACGCCTGAGGAACATGTACATCATCTGAGAGAGCTTTGCAAACGACTAGCGTCGCACTCACTACTGATCAATCCAGAGAAGTGTGTGTTGGGAAAGAAGGAATTGACTTTCTTGGGTCACCACATTAGCGAGAGGGGAATTAAGCCGCTTCCCGAAAGAGTGGAAGCTTTGCGGAATTTTCCAAGACCCACTACTCAAAGATAGTTGCGCAGGTTCTTGGGATCGGTTAATTTTTACCACCGGTTCCTGAGGAACTGTGCAGAGACCCTTGCCCCACTCACCTCCTTGATTAAACCTAAGAAAAGAGGCAAACCCGTTACGGTCGAGTGGACTGGGGAGGCAGAGAGAGCGTTCGAGCTCATCAAAGAGAGCCTCGCTACTACTACAGAATTGGCTTACCCACATCATAAGGCAGATTTCAGCCTGCTGGTGGATGCGTCGAGTGTAGCGGTCGGTGCGGTTTTACAACAAACTGTCAATAATGTCACTTCCCCGTTGGCGTTCTTCAGCCGCAAACTCTCTCCCACCGAACAACGTTACAGCACGTTCGGGAGAGAGCTTCTGGCCATATACTTGTCGGTTAAGCACTTTCGCTATACCCTTGAAGCTCGTCAATTCATAATTTACACAGACCATAAACCTATAATCAACGCAATCCGAATGCCTCCCGAGCGCCATTCCCCTAGGGAAAGCCGGCACCTGAGTTTTATCGCGCAGTTCACGAGTGACATCAGGCACATCAAAGGCGAGGAAAATACGGTTGCTGATTGCTTATCGCGTGTGTACAGCGCGGTACTAAACCCGTCAGCACCCGAGTTCCGACCCTCTGTACAAGCGGTTTCGCTAGCCGATGTCATTCGTGCGCAGCAGTGCGACTTGGAAATCCATAACTTGATTGAGTGTCCCGACTCTTCCTTAAAGCTCTCACTCAGAGAAGGCGTTTACTGTGACGCCGACCGGCCTAACCGATACTACTTGCCTAACAATTTGCGCTTGCCCACCATTAAGCATTACCATGAAATGTCCCATCCTGGGACGGATAGAACTTTCCGCCTAATCGCAGATCGTTTAGTCTGGCCCGGGATGCGTAGGGCCATAAGAGAGTTCGTTCGCAATTGTCCAGATTGCCAAGCTAGCAAAGTCACTCGGCACAACAAAGCCGCAATACAACCTTGTACATTTTCAGGCGGCAAATTTGACGCAGTCAATATAGACTTGGTAAGCCCACTACCTAACTCTCGTGGGTATAGTTACTTACTTACAATGATAGACCGTTTCTCACGCTGGGTCGAGGCTGTTCCCATCGCTAACATAACTGCAGAAACTGTAGCACGCACTTTTGTCGAAACGTGAATTTCCCGGTTTGGAGTCCCTCTGAGCATCACGCATGATCGTGGGGCTCAATTTACTTCCACCTTGTGGTTAGAGATCTCCAAAATCCTAGGTAGTGACAATATCTCGACTACCGCGTACCACCCCCAATCAAACGGACTCATCGAGAGAGTCCATCGCGACATGAAAGCATCCCTTCGTTGTCTGCGGTGTCACGACGACTGGGTGGATTGCCTACCTATTGTATTACTTACCCTGCGGAACCTGTTCCGGCAGGACCAGAAGTGCACGTCCTCCGAACTGCTTTACGGGAAGTCCTTACGATTGCCTGGTGATGTTATTGATCCCACGTACCAAACCGATGATTCCCCCAGCCAAATCGCTGATTACGCATCACGCCTCAAACGCGCCATGGGCGAAGTAGTTTACAAACCGCCTCGCCTACCTTCACCTTCTGAAAACCTAGACCCTTGTTTGCAGAGTTGTGAACATGTTTATGTGCGGGTGGATGGCGTAAAAACCCCACTGCGACGCCCTTACGATGGCCCCTATAAGGTCCTCAAGAGGACTCCTAAATTCTTCGTAATCGAAAGGGGCACCAAAAGCGACAGTGTCAGCATAGATCGCCTTAAGGCGGCGTTTTTGTCCCTTCCGGACGACACCTCCACACACTCTCGTGAACCACAACAACTCAGGCTGCAAATTAGCCCCAGGTCAACACCTGTCGAGCCCACTGGTTTGCACTTGTCTGCTTGGGCTAGGACCCTTCCTCCCACTATGGAGTGCAACGAGTTCATCGTTCCCCCGTATACCGTTCAGAGAACCCTGCTGGAACCTAGTAATGCGGGTGCCCCCGTTTCGGATAATGCTTCTGGTACTGTAGCCTCCCATCACGGAAATTTCCCAGACACTCTGTCATTGTCACAGTTGGGGATCCGAACGTCAACTTTCACAGTTCCCCAGCTTATTCCTTCTACAGTCCCCGAGCATTGTAGCAGGTCTGGCAGACCTCTTCGTCCGCCAGTCCGTTACGCGCAGACTTAGGGTGGTTAACTCTGTTCTGCCCTTCTCCCCTAATTTTTGGCTGTCACGGTTCTTTGGGAACTCCTTCGGAGTTTGTTATTTTTCCCGCGTAATTGTCGGGGATCGGCTTCGCCGCTACCAGACCTTTCGGTCTTCTCTGGGGGGAGGGTAGCTGTAGCGAACCTTCGGCACGCAACTCAGTATAAATTTCGGAAATTCTCAAAATGATCATTTAAAAATTCAGTAAAATAAATTCAACCATTAGAATAAAATTTCATTACGAAATTAATTAACTTCTATCCTCAATTTTTATTAAAATTGTGTACTGAAAAATTCAATCTCTAAGAAATCACTTTTGAGTAGTAACGAAACCTCCCATGTCGCCGTGTCGGCAACATTTCACTCGCACAAGCGTCACTCGTTTCAAATCATTCAAAGTGTGTACATCTCGGTTTTCTTCTCTGGTGAGAATTAAATTATTGTGTGTGCTTAGGCTGTTCTACGGGTAACTATATAATTGATACGTAACTTGTAAATAATATTGTGTGTGTAAAATTAAGTAGGTTATCTCAATTTACCAACTGTGTTAAGTGTGGATTTAGGATCTTTTCCAAGAAGCAATTCCTAAGATGAAGTTTCAGAATTTGACCAAACATAACCGGCTGGACTAGCCAGGAAATTATACTTTTTAGGATGCATACTAGTAACCTAGTCACTGATGTAGCATTCGCTACAAAGCGTAAAATTATAAACTTTCCCATTCGCACTTAAATAAAATAATTATTAGCATTAAAAATCTTACTCTAATTTATAATTAATTATTTTCTACTTCTAATTCGTAATCATTGAAGTTTTTGTGTAAATGCATGAGACAATAAAATAACACTCGACATTTTTCGAGAGAGGAGCCTCTGAATGGCAATACTGCGCAGTGCGCGTCTCTTTTCAAAGCGCACCTTCACATTGGCGTCTCTCTTTAGCTCGGTGTTACAGCACTTCTCGTGAGTAAATCTGTGTTAGAAAATAATCGTGTTTCTTTTTCGTGTTCAGTGAGTATAAATAGTGACAGTGCTGTGTATTTAGATACGTAGTTATGCGTAGAAGTTGTGATGTAGCATGTTTCATTCAGAGGATATCTCAACATGACTTAGCGTGAACCTTGCACGTCACGTGCACTTCGTGTGTCAATAATTTTTATATTAGATATTAAACTACGTCCTTTCCCTTACTGAAAGTTATACATTTTGCAGCGGTCATATTGATTTGAAATTCGTTCACAAAATACTCGTGAGAGAGCACGACAGAACTGCTGGCGTTTTTGTTCCAGTTGTCTTTGTTTTCCAAGATGGCGAAGCCCAAGCTGCCGACTCATGTCATTTAAAATCGTACTTTTTGTACGCGGGATAGTATTTCTTTTTTTTACAACATAAAGTGCAGTAGTTTCTGAAGGCGACGTAAATAGTAATTGAAAATGTCTTTTAATAATTTCGTACAGTTTATAAATCACGAAGATTATTCAGGTATATGCCTGCTAAAGTTTTTCTAGTTTCTTCATTTTTATAACTCCTTAAATCTTGCGTTTTAATCGCATGTATTTCAATATAAATCACCATCAACAAATTTAAATCAAATTTCTCTTATTCTTGCGGCAGAAATACATACTAGCATCTGCCATCGTAAACGAGTACTCCTCGCGCAAAATGCTTCGTGAACGCTCGAAGTCCACGCCGGCGGTTTATTGCAATGGCGTAACGTAAAAACCGCCGGGTCATTGTCACCTTGATTTTCATATTTCGTCCTTGCGAATATTTTCCTTCTGTGCAAGCAATGTGTTTAGGTTTCTTTTCTTAGTGTAGATATTATTCCTTATTTTTATCAGTGATGTTTTGCCAGTGCTTTTCAGTATGAGTGACCTTAATGTAAAGCTGGGATTCTTTTTCCCTGTTATTTCTCGTACGGATATAGAGATGTTCTAGAGTACTAAAAAAAGCAGTAATTCTCATTCTATGCAATTTTAGTTGTTGTGTGTCTTTTCTTTCTGCTTCATAAACCACGTGTTATTTAGTCACACGAAATTTGCTATAATTCCACAAATGGAATCTCCGATTATTTGCTTTGAAAGAATAACCAGTGGTTCTTTACAACGTCTCCTTTTTAAAAATTCATGCCCTTGCATTTAAAGCAAGAGCAGTTGTACAAGAGTTTCTAAATTACTTCTATCCTATCTTGAGCTTGATAAAAGAGATTATTAAATTAGCTCGTGTCGGATCTGTAGATTTCTCGAAGAATCTACGTTGTGGTAGTTTATCATTTACGATGTTGGGGACTGTCAGTGGTGGAATTTCCCGTGATGTCTCTTTGGACTGCTCACACAGCGTTCGTCTTTTTGCAGACCTCATCGTCATCACCAACGCCAACACACCAGTTTTCCCCTGGGCCTTTCATGGGACTACCTTTTCTGGAACTAGTTTTGGGCCTTCTTCTCTTGTGAGGACTTTGTGGTGGCCTTGTTTGGCCTTAACTGAAAGACTACCAGTTATTCCCTTAAAAGTCAACTCCCTGCTTTCACTACGATAACTATATTGCCCGGCTTGAAATTAAACAAGCCGATACCTTAAATTGAGACTACCGACGTCACGGGTCTTTCAAAGTCTTATAAATTGGGTTCCTATAAATTCCAAACACACACCCACACTGTCGACTTCGTCACCAGCCGGAGCCTTTTCGCCTGCACGGACTGCGAACCATCGTCAGCCAAGTTCTTCAGTAACTCAAGACTCGGCGGTCTTTTCCGGCTCCTTCAAATAAACCAGAGACAAAAGCTGAGTTTCCAGAGTGCCTCATCATCCCTTTTTCATGGTTTGCAAATACTTATCGATTTACGTTTAGGTTTGGCTATACCCACGGCCAAATCAAAACACTGTCATTGTGTCAATTTTTGGTTGGTATTTTGTGCATGTGTTTTCCAGCTTCTGATTAATCTTGTGTCTCAAGTGTTGTATTTTTTAATCAAGTTAGGTTGTGAAGTAATCATAAATCAATTTAATTATTACAGCTGTATTTTTCTTGATGAGGTTAGGTTTTGCATCAATTATCATTTTTTAATCTTTGCAGCTGTATTTTTTCTTAATGAAGTTAGGCTTTGCATCAATTATCAATTTTCAATCTTTACAGCTGTATTTTTTCTTAATGAAGTTAGGCTTTTGCATCAATTATCATCTTTAATCTTTGCAGCTGTATTTTTCTTAATGAAGTTAGGCTTTGCATCAATTATCATTTTTAATCTTTGCAGCTGTATTTTTTTCTTAATGAAGTTAGGCTTTGCATCAATTATCATTTTTAATCTTTACAGCTGTATTTTTCTTGATGAAGTTAGGCTTTGCATCATTATAAAATTATCTCATTTCCCACAGCTGCATTTTAAGTAAATTAGGTTATTTAATCAATTAAAGACTTTTGAAGTTTTCCATTGCTACATTTTTAATTAAGTTAGGACTTGAATCATTTACAAATACTTACTAGCTTTCAGTCAAACGTTAAGCCCACTTCAAGTCAATCTCATAAATAATTGTTCTTTAGTCTTGCTCAGAACTATTCCTCTACCTAATTGCGCGTGACAACGCAAAATAACCGAAGATTTGTATTTTTTAACATAATCACTGTAGTAACCATTTTTACCTATTGATTTTTGGTAGGCTAATTTTGTGTATAATAATGTGTCGCGCTAACCACCTAAGCGCCAACTTCCAGATAAACCTGGCATTGACATAGTCTCTTCTGCATTAAGTTAAATGATAGTATGACAAGCAAAGACAATAAATAAGGATTGCTCACCTGAACTTCGAAGAAAAGTTGTCCAGGGAACACTTCCTCAATGATAGCCGGCTCTCCGGGCTCTCAGATGCCCGAAAGCAGGACCGGTTTAGAAGTCGTAACGCTCAAGGCACGTGCTGCCGACTCCATAGGTGGTTGTCTTCTGACGTGTTAGCCGGCGAAGGCCTCGACGTCACGTGCGCTCCGAATCCGTCGCTGTGACTTCGGATGCAGCTCGCAAAGATAAACGAACACATTAAGGATGTTCGACATACGCGTTTGTTGCCAGGAAGGGGAAGCAATCCATTATTGCCTGCTTGTCATATTTAATTAATATAATTCTTTTAGGTCAATTAAGAATTGATTTTGACCCAGTCCCTTATATTACAAGATATTAATTAACTTGCATGGGACATACAAGAGGAGCAGGCTGGAGTTGCGACACAATCCCGGCAAAAGAAAAAACGGAGTTTTCATTTGAAAATTCCGTGAAATACACAAAGACATGCAATGTCCTTCCAGCTCAATACTGCAAAGGACCAAGTAATAATAGCTGCGCATAACACATAATTGAAAGGGTTTACAAATGCCCTTTCTTAATAAGATACGTTAATTTACTACGTTGCTGACGCGCCGCTTGCCTAAGAGGGCGGTCAGCAGGAGTAACTACCGGTTCTTCGGACAAGACCGAAGAATCCGTATCAAAAGAATTTGAAGAATTAAGCTGCTGAACTCTAGGGTGTTCAGAGGTAGAACTACCCCTTTGAGTTTCAAACCTCGCGGGAGGTTCGGAACGAGGGTATGATTCCGCGTCCGAACCACTCCCGTCTGCGCTATCTCCTACCTCCTCTGGAGTAGGATCGGTCACAACTAACTCCAGTGGGTACAGTAACGAGATTTTGATGGCGCTTTCAGTATTATCAGCCCTTATAATTCTTACAACACGGACTTTGCCGTCGCGACCAGGAAGCAAAGCACTGATGCGAGCCAAGGCCCAAAATGGTCTGGGTTTTATCGGGTGTTTTACAAGTACCACTTGACCCACAGATAATAATTTATTTTGCAAAGGTAAAGATTTCAGAGGATATGGACCTCGCAAAGAAACAAGATACTGAGAATACCAAAGCTCCCTGAACTTAGCGACCATGACATCGCGTCTCTCCAAAAGAGTAAGCAAATGCTCGCGATGCTCAACATCGTCAGTCTCCAAGTCCGGAAGCTCATCGGACAGAATAAGAGAATTAGATGTAGGATAAAGCTGAAGAAATTGAAGGGGCATTATAGGTAGAATCGAGTCCCCCATCTCAGTGTAAGAGAGGGGACGCCGATTAAGGTTAAGAGAAATATCAGAAATAACAGTAATGAAGGAAGAATAAGAATAAGTGCTACGTCCAAAAAGTTTATATATGCAATCCTTTATGGACTTGAACAGGCGTTCCCATATCGCTCCAAATTGAGGACTATAGATAGGGATAGTTTTGAATTTAATATTAAAAGGTCGAAACCGCTCTTCATACAAAGAGGAAGTTAACACTTCCGATAGAAGATCGGGAGCGGCGGTGAAAGTTCTAGCATTGTCAGAATAAACAGTGTTAGGAATGCCCTTTTCGTTTGTAAATCTAATGAAGGCAAAGCAAAATTCCTCCAAAGTCATAGATGGAAGAACTTCAATGTGAATAGCCCTAGTCTGAAAACACGTAAATAACAGTAAGTACACCTTTTGCTTGTGACCAAAAGGGTCTAATACCCAAAAGTGGGCAGAGAAATCCATGCCAGTTGTGGCAAATGGCCTCACGAAATTAGTACGCGAGTCAGGTAAAGCAGGAGGATCGGGATAGGAAAAAGCTTTGGCGTTTAGCTTCTTGCATACAATGCATTTAGCCAAGACGCCGCGAACTGTGCGCTTGCAGCGTGGCACGACATAACCGTCTAACTTAAGTTTCTGAACGGTGATGTCGAGCCCCTGATGGTTAAGAAGTTTGTGAGTGTGCGAAATTAGTAAATGAGTCAAATGTGAAGAACTAGACAGCAAGATGGGGTTGCGAGTGTTATAGTCTAATTCCTCAGCATTCGCAATACGACTATTCGAACGAATGATACCGTGCGAATCGAGAAAAAGGTTTAAAGTTCTAACTAACAGCGGCGGCCGAGGACTTTTGTTTTTCAAGGCCTCGAGCTCGCCTGCAAAGTGTATACTTTGCATAGAAGAAATAAGGAACAGGAAAGCTCGCAATTTTGCATTGCCCAAATCTGCATGTCGAAAAATAGCGACAGCTTTAAACACCTTCTCAACCGTACCTAGTAACTTAGGATAGGAGGAGAAGCGTTCAATCTCCAAAATAGGAGCTTTACACGGAGGGACAACATTAACATTAATACATGCAGAGGATATAAATTGATGGGGAATGCATCCCAAGTGGCCCTTGGGCCACTGGTCCTTACCTTCGCGAATCCAGTCAGGACCTGTTAACCATACATTTTTACTCTCGAGAAACTTTGATGCTTTTATGCCTCGAGTTAACATATCTGCCATATTGTACATGGTGGGAACGTATTCATAGTGAAAAGAAGCTTTAGTTGTACCTTCCAACGTTAGTCGCATGCTGTCTATATCCTTAATTCTATTACTGACAAAAATATTCTTTCGGGGAGGCTTACCACTCAATAACCAAGCCAGGGTAACCTGGGAATCGGTAAGAAAAGTTACACTTGAGACCGTGTAGGGAAAATTGACGTCACTCATCAGAGAAACAAGACACTGGTACGCAAGATACACAGCCAGAAGTTCTAGAGAAGGAAGAGTTCGTTGCCTAGGAGGTGAAACTTTAACCTTAGAGAAAAGAAGTGAGCTGCGCTCTTTTTGGACACCGTACATACAGGTTCCAAAAGCTCTTTCACTAGCATCACAGAAAATTACGAGGTCAACTTTCTCAGTTTCAACAAGATTCATCCTAGGGAACTCAAATTCATGCAATTGAGAAAATTCCTGACAAAAATTACGCCATTCTTTACAGATATCATCTGGAACGTCTTGATCCCAGCCTAGTCTCAACGGTGTTAATTTACGTAAGATGAGTTTTCCTCTAACAGAGAAAGGTAACAGAATTCCCAGCGGATCATACAACGAAGCAATGTCTGACAGCATACTTCTACGAGTTTTACAGGAAGGATTTAAGCTTTTTACAGATATGGAAAGAGAATCAGAAGAAGAGTTAAAGTTGTAACCCAACACTCTGGAGAGCTCACTGGAGCTACAAAGAGAAGGGTCAATCTGAGACAGAAGATTAGAGTTATTAGACTGCCATTGACGCAGTGGAAAGCCGCTTTCTTTGAAAGCTTTGTTTGCGCGTTGAAAAGTGTCAAGCGCAAGCTCGGGACTATTAGTTGTGAATATAAGGTTATCAACGTACAGTTTGTTAGACATGATGTCTCTAACCACCAAATCACTAATAGTTTTAGCATGTAGTTTGAGAAGAAAATTGAGAATGTAAGGGGAAGCGACAAAACCGAATAACAAGGTTGTGTACCTAAAATATTTATATTCCCCATTTTGAAAGAGAACAAAACTAAACTGATTTCGGTCAAAATTTTTGGCTAACTTCACTTGAAGGAAAGCCTTGAAAATATCTGATAGCACAACAACAGAATTAGAGCGAAAATACACCAACAAGCCAAGCAAATCATTCATGAGGTTAGGACCTACGTATGAGGCCTCATTTAGACTAGGCAATTTACCTCGCTTGAGCGAGCAATTAAACACTGGGCGTATCTTGGAAGTGGTAACGTGTTCTCTCACGACAGGCCTATGTGGTATCCACTTATGCTCACACACATTTAAATTCTCGAGAGAGAGAGGCTCAATTATACCTAGCTCGAGTTGTTCCTGAAAGACATCGTTATATTGCTTCTCTATCCCTTTACGAGAGTTAGAAGCAGCAACTTTCTGCGCGAGATAGCGCGCCAACCCGAAACTATGTGGCACTTTCGCTAGTATATTACGATTCCACGGTATGTGAACATGATAGCGGCCTTCGTCATAAACTACGCCACTCTTAAAGTCTGTTAGCTCTTTATCATTCTCCACTTCCTTAGCAGGCACCCCTATTAATTCTAAGTCTAGAAGTCTATCAAGACCGGCCTGCACATCACACTCAGTTCCATCCAAGGCAGAAGAACAAACTTTAGGAGGCTCAAAAAATGCCTCCAACATACCATGATAACGCTTAGTTTTAGGTTTACTCTTTTTTGTTTGCTTTTTTTGGTTATTTTCAATAGTCAAGGAAGAAGAAACTTTATGCAGAGCAGAAGAAGAGGAAGAAACGTCAGGCGAAACAACAGAAGGAGAAGAACTCTTAGGCGAAACAACAGAACAAGGCGAGCCACCGTCTTGCTTTTTAGCGGCCGAAGCCACAATAGGAAAAGAGGATTTATAACATTTTAGATCCCCGAAGGGTAAAAAACCGTTAGCTACACGCATAACTTTATAGCCAGCGACGTTTTGCAATTCAAGCACTCGAAAAGCTTGAAGAGCATCAACCCCCAGAATGCCGTTGATTTGAATATTGTCATCAACGACTTCAGGAAAGGAAGTAGACAGAGGAAGCTTAGTCTTAAGGAGCTCGAGTTTAGATTTCAAACCCTTCATCCCCATCTGTAGGTGCAAATTTTGCATTGCAAAAATATCAAGCTCATGCTTCTCACAGTCAGGAAGCACGAGCTCGACGTTAATGTGCTTGCCCCGCAACGGGACAGAGGCACCAACCGTGTTTACAGTAATTTGCTGCAAATCATCGTTAGAACTATTAGAACTAACGGTATTCAGGTCAATCAACGTTTGTTG
This sequence comes from Morinoia aosen, assembly GCA_030386875.1. NCBI lineage: Eukaryota > Metazoa > Arthropoda > Malacostraca > Amphipoda > Talitridae > Morinoia > Morinoia aosen. The sequence continues at coordinate 75,007,932 of CM059579.1, forward strand.
ACTTCCTGAGTCAATGACGAAATTTACACGTTTAGAAATATTATTAACTTTAGTAGAAAGAGCGATTACAGGGCACATTCGAAAACGTGCCTTTAACCGTCAAGAAGATGAGGCGGCAAGAGAAGAAAAACTTACAAACTTAGGGCATAACGGGCTAACGTGGGTATTAGCCTTACATAACGAACAATGAAAGGGCAAGCCTCTGCTTTTTGCAGGGCAAGACTTAGCTACGTGGTTGTGACTAAGACATACGGAACACAATTGCAACTCGCCTACTTGCTTCACGCGTTTTTCGTGAGTATCAAATTTACGGCAAGAAAAGGACGTGTGACCGGTCTGCTTACAAAACCGGCACACTTTCACGTTAGGAAGGTTAGAAGATACAGGAGAAGATTTAAACTTAGTTTCAGCTCGAGTCTTCTCCTCCACCCTATCATTGCGAAGGGAGAGACATTTCTTAGGTTTGGATTTAGTTTCCAACAGAGACAGCACATGATGCGCGTTCTCAAACATTTCTAAAGAGAAGAAACTAGCTTTACAGTAACGAAGAAGTTCCAACAAAAAAAAGTCAGGCAGTTTGGTTTTAATTATAGCAGAAAACAAGAGATTGCCTGATTTCTCGTTACGAAAATCTACTCCAAGCTTAGAGAGCTCAAGTAGACGAAACTTAACTTTAGAAAGAAAAGTCCCTATTTCTGCAAAGCTAAAGACACTGGGAGAATTTATTAATTCGTCCAGTGCAAGAGAAACTAGTTTGTCTGCGTTCAAAAATTCCTGCTTGAGCAAAGCCCAAGCAGCTTGGAAACAATTCTCATTGGGAAGTCCCTCAACCAGACTCAGGGCTCTTCCCTGCAATTGATTTTTTAAGAATATAAACTTTTGCTCCTCGCTCATATTAGGATAGGCTTGAAGAGCATTAAGAAAAGATTCCTGAAAATGGAGAAAAGAAAAAGGACAGTGTTCATTATCACTGAACTTTCTTAAAGTTAACTGAGGAGCTCGGAAAATGTTTAATGGTACATCCACAACAGAAACCTTACTAGCCTCAGAAGGAGGCGCGGTATCATTAGAGTTTGATACCTGTGCCGAAAAAACTGAATTTTTTAATTCAGCTATTAATTCAACAATAAGTACTTCATATTCAGCTCGTCTAACTAACTCCTCCTCAGAAATTTCCTCAAGGTCAGAAGGTAGAATAGAGGAGAGATGGCGAAAGTCCTTTAGAAGGCTACTCAACTGAGGAATAGCCTCCCTTAGGAAAGAAGGTGCACAGCCAGGAGCTAGCACTTTCTTTCGCAAAGCGGTAATACTACATTTTACTCCCCGCATTTTCATGCTAAGGGCTGAGGCGTTAAACGTTTCAGTCATGTTACGTTTGCAAAAAAAAGGAATGAGTAAATAGTTAATAGGCTTATTAGAAAAAAGTTCAGCTAATAAAGGTCTACACTTTTTTAAGTGGACAAATTAGGTTACATCCCTATGTTATATAGATAGAAAAAATAAAAAAAGACACATAGAATACACAAAAAGGTTCTTCCCCACCAATTTAAAGTTTGATCACATTATAAATAGTTACACAATTTAAATTTTTCACAAAAATATTATTTTTAAATTTTTGCTTCAAATATATTTAATTTATTACTTACATACTAATACACAAAAGTGCAATCAGAAAAATTCTAATTGTGCAAGGTAAACAAGAGACTAGCTTCCAAAAGCACAGGGAGCCAGTAATACGAACAATAGTACCTTGCACAAAAAACGACACGAAAAAATGCACTTTAAGCTAAATGAGAAGAGAACCACCCCGGCCTCAAGCCCGGAAAGCTCGGCAATCAACAAGATTTTCCTAATTACGGAACATTTATTACATTTATTTTAAGTTTTTTTTTTTATGAAAAACAGTTATTTAAACTGGAGAAAGAAGAAACAAAAAGATATAGTCACCAGGATTATTCCTGAAGCAACTCCAGCCTTACTTAGCAGCTGACGAACGAATTGCGCACATCAGAACTGCGAACTTTCAAATGAAATGAAGAAGTTTATAATTTAAGAAATTCTTCGTATAAATGAATTTTGAGTTGAAAGAACAAAGATTTGAAGATTAGATCACTTTCTTCGAAGTATTCGAAGATTAAATCACTTTCCTCATAAAGTTGCGAAGATTACAATTACGTTAAACTTGACTTCGAAAAAAGTAACTTTCGAAGGAAACAAATATTAAGATTTATATAAAAAAAACTTTTCTTCGAAAAAAAGAACTATGTCGCGCTAACCACCTAAGCGCCAACTTCCAGATAAACCTGGCATTGACATAGTCTCTTCTGCATTAAGTTAAATGATAGTATGACAAGCAAAGACAATAAATAAGGATTGCTCACCTGAACTTCGAAGAAAAGTTGTCCAGGGAACACTTCCTCAATGATAGCCGGCTCTCCGGGCTCTCAGATGCCCGAAAGCAGGACCGGTTTAGAAGTCGTAACGCTCAAGGCACGTGCTGCCGACTCCATAGGTGGTTGTCTTCTGACGTGTTAGCCGGCGAAGGCCTCGACGTCACGTGCGCTCCGAATCCGTCGCTGTGACTTCGGATGCAGCTCGCAAAGATAAACGAACACATTAAGCATGTTCGACATCCGCGTTTGTTGCCAGGAAGGGGAAGCAATCCATTATTGCCTGCTTGTCATATTTAATTAATATAATTCTTTTAGGTCAATTAAGAATTGATTTTGACCCAGTCCCTTATATTACAAGATATTAATTAACTTGCATGGGACATACAAGAGGAGCAGGCTGGAGTTGCGACAAATGTTAGTAACTAGTAGCTGATTCAGCTAAATTAGGGTGATTGTGCTTACCTCTGAGAAATCTCTGAATAATCTAAATTCCCAGCTCCTAGAAATTTCAATCCAGAAATCATCTAAGTCTCTGGTTTGGGGTTATTTTAGTTTAACTGGCAGCTGCTTGCTGTCATTTGTGTTACCTATTCCTTTTACCTCCTGTCAATGTCGGCTACCTCCAGTGGTTGTTGTTCAATATAACTCATAGGATGCCCTAATATTATTCTGATATGCACCCTCATGATCATTGTTTTCTAAATCCTTCTTGTGCTCTGAACTTCCTTCTTAACCACGGGTCTGTGCACTTGGTGCATAGATTCCGCGTTCCCTCTACCCTTTACTAAATGGTACTTCCTCCGTCCTCTCTTAAGATATCCTTCGAGTACCAAATCAGGGAGACTAGGAATTTTCTCATATATTAATAGGAATAATAATCATAATAATTAGGCTGTACGTGCCCTCTCTGGCACGATTCCTAGCTTAAGTCAGTTAATCTTCTTGACAACTTTAGCCTTAGTATGCTCATTGCAGACAGCCCTTGACTGTTGCTTAGGGGTGTAAATCGATCTAAGAAACTAATACCCATTCGTAAAGCCCTCATTGTGAATAGTAGTACACCTAGATCATTCGGCGGCAACAGCCTTGATTGGTAATCAAGCTAAACACACTCACGTTGCCTAACCATTAATATTCTTTAATCTCGAGGACTAATTTTGCTCTCCATGTCGGAGACAGTTAGGACACGACGCATCACGGCTATGTAGTAACCCGAGCACATTTGTGGATTAGTAAAATGGGAAAAATGTTACTTAAGGTAATTTCGCGATTGTCCATAAGATGTACTTATTATTGCGACTACCTCGGCCGTATTCGGGCGCCAGAATTACGGGCGAGGTATCAGCATATTAGCCTCTATTTGAGATAATTGTGTTAATCGGCAGGAGTTCGCAGCCTGGCCTGTGTAACGACTGTTCTCACCTTATGTTATCGTGCTTGAACAAGTAACCCAAGCCCTACTCCCCTACAGAAGAACCTGCGAGGCCGACACACAAACACCGCCAACAACCCTCTATTAACGTTCCTCAGATTCACTTGAGAGCGTACAATTAGATTCATTCGGAACGTTCTCAGATCCACGTGAGACGTTCCAAAAAATCTATTCAGCCAAAGGGCTAACTTATACCAATTAAGCCACAAGGCTCACAGGCAGAAACCCCGACAGGGACTGCCTCTTTTTAAGATACCATCCATCTCCAATTATCACCGCACCTGCGGATAGTTACACCCACAAATACATTCTCGCCTGGATCCACAACGGATTCCCTCTAGCCACGGCACCGGCTGGCACGTCACCTGACTGGACCCGGACCTTCTTCCACAAGAAGCGGAGCCACCTCCCAGCGGCCGTAGCCACGGCACCCAGAGACTACCAATAAAGTTCATAAGGCGAGAAGTTAAAGTTCATTCATTATCCTACAGAGAACTCACTCGTGCAAGTCGAAAAATAGATGCCAGTAGAGCATCCGAATACTTAATAACCTCCTTCTGAGGACAGAGTCAGTGGCCCTAATTCATTCATTTTGCAATTCAATGTGCTTTACCCGAGCACTGGTGACCCGCCATTATCAAAAGAACATCTTCCTTGTGAAATCGAAAAATTCCTCAATATTCAACTTTTAAAATCAAATTCAATTGTTTCCCCCACTTTGGGAGAACTTCATAACATTATTTCTCTCCCACAGCACGAATACGCTTCAAATTACAATTCCCATGAGGGAATTGTGCAAAGTATAAAAAATCTAATTTAAATATATGTATAAGTACCTAATGGCCATTTAAATTCAGTTTTGCATGGTTTAAATTAATTTTAAACGATTTATAACCGAACTATCTCCCAATAACACAATGTGTTCTCCGACGTGGTTAGTTTTTTAGTCAGCCTCGTATGGTTTGTCTATTAGTACGCCTCGTATAGTTGTCTATCAATATAAAACCTTTATATTAGGAAATTTTCAAAATTAAATTTGTTGTAGTGCATTTCATGTATCATCTATTTTGGAAATAAACTGTTTTTCTTTCTTACTTAGAAGTGATCTCAAGTATTTGTGGCATACGCATGTTTGGATCGTTGTATGAAAGAAACAGAATTACTAAGGATGAATGGCAGAGTGCATGGAATGAGTACAAGGACCAGCAGAAAAAGTAAGGAGAATGATAAACGAGGCTAGAGTTAAAGAGGAGAGACACCAAGTTGAAAATCTAAGAAAGAAAGGTCCGGATGGAATAAAAGATTGTTATAAGTTTGTACAAGGTACTGATAGAAGTAGTGAAGTTCAAGTTGATGAATTAGTAGTTAATGGTGGCAGTGTGCAAGATAGGATGCAAATGGTGAAAGCAGTTGAAGAATACTGGGAGGACATTGGTGGAATGAATGAGCAGGTTACAGATTATGCACCCATAAATTTTCGGATTGATGAACGTGAACTGCAAATGGAAGACGAAATCACTTGTGAAGAGATTGTAAGTTTTTTGAAGAAAGTGAAAAACGGAAAGGCATGTGGCCCTGATAAGATCCCATATGAGTTCTATTAATATGGAGGAGAGAGTGTAGTTGGTATGTTGAAATGTGTATTTGATGAGATATGGAAGAGTAAAAGAGTATCGGATGACTGGAACAAGTGTAATGTAGTTCTGTTGCATAAGGGTGGACATAAAAGTATGAAAGAACTTAGAAATTACAGACCAATTGCACTGGGTGAAACTGTATGTAGGATATTTTGTGGTATTTTGAACGAGAGAATGAAAAATTTAGTTGAGAAATTAGGAGTCCTAGGTGAAGAACAGAATGGTTTTAGGCAAGATAGACGTGGGGAAGATAATATGTTTGTAGTGAGTGAAATAATTGAGCAAATGAGGAAGGATGATAAGGTGTATTTAGCATTCCTGGATATTGAAAAAGCGTATGACAGAGTGGATTGGGTTAGGCTCTTTGAAGTTTTGAGAAAAGTTGGGTTTAGCAGAAAAATAGTAAAAATTGTACAAAGTCTGTATGAGAACACAGGTTAGGAAATTCGGAAACGGGACAAGTGAGGAGTGTTAGAGGAGTGAGACAGGGCGGTAAATGTGTAGCGTTGGTCAGTAGGGTAAGTTCCAAAAATTCGTCCACTTTGAATTTCCGTACACACCAGGTATATTTTACTTTAACAAGCTAATATGGAGTTGAAGTTCATCGAAAAGTGGTTCATGTGGTAACTGCTGGTTTATAATATTGTATAATTGCCACACACCGCAAATAAATATCACTGTTTGAACAAAAATGGCAGCCCAAGTGAATGACCTGCATTTCAGTTGTTTATGAAGTCGTCACAACTTAACTGACTACCATTTTGCATCGCCGACTAAAATTTTTCAAACTAATAAAATACTCATTTGAAACGGAAAGTGCATAGAAGAAAACTTGTTTATTTCGATCTAATTAACTATGCTAAGGCATCGAAATTTACAAAATCGACAACTGTCATCTCCTTCAGATTTACCGTTTAGTTTTGTCTCTGATGATGAATGCGCTTGATTAAACAGCTACTCATCGATTTTCAAATTTTTGTTGCTTGAATCATGGTAATAGCATCGAAATAAACAACTTTTCTTCTATACACTTTTTTTGTCAAATGAGTATTTAACGAGGTATAGCGGTAGGTTTGGTTTCGTCTTTGACGACGATCGAACTAGAAGCGAGACGGCATTGCAGTGTTGCCGTCCAACATGCTGTTTGAATTAGTTCTCGCTGCAAACACTGGAGTTGCGGTCAGTAATTTACCGCTATAACTTGTAAAATATTCATTTACGATGGAAAGTGCATAGAAGAAAACTTGTTTATTTCGATCTAATTAACTACAATTAGACACCAAAAAGTGGAAAATCGATTACTGACCAACGCTTTATATTTACCGACAGGGCTGTACTCTGTCTCTTCTGTTGTTTGGATTGTACACAGAAGAATTAGCAGTTCGACTGAGAAAGAGTGGCTTAGGACTGAAAGTTGGTAATGAGAGACTGAGCTGTTTGTTGTATGCTGATGATGTGGTTGTGGTTAGTGAATGTAGACATGAACTGCAAAGGATGCTTGACATTGTGAATGGATATAGTACAGATTTCAAGATGAACTTCGGTGCCGACAAAAGCAAGGTTATGGTTATAAATAGTGATGAGACTGACAGAGACAGACTGTGGAATATTGGAGAAATCAGAATAGGTAGAACAAAGGAATACAAATATCTAGGTTGTATGATAAGGGAAGATGGATGCACTAGAACTAAGGGTGAGAAAGTGGCAAAAGCTATGCAGTGGAGTGGACGATTAAGTAGCGTGGCCAGATACAGAGCAAACAAGTATGAATGTGTGAGAGGAATGTGGAAGTATGTTGCTGTACCTAGTGTCATGTATGGTATGAGTGCTCTTGCCTGGAATGGAAGTGATCTTGAAAAGCTGGATGTAATACAAAATAAGGTAGGACGGTTAGCATTGGGTGCTCCAAAATGGACAGCTACAGAAGCCATTAGAGGTGACCTTGGGTAGAGCCTATTTTCAGAAAGAATGATGAAAGCGGTGCTGAATTATAAGGTGAGAATTGAAAAAATGCAGAATCGCAGATGGGTAAAGCAAATTTTTGAATAGAATCTGAGTGTAAGCTATTGGGAGAAAGTGTGTTGGGGGCATGCAAGGAAGCTTAGTATGCAAAAGATTATTCATGTTAGAATTGGGAGACCTGTGGATGACTGGAGTTTAATAAATCCTGGAGGTGTAGGGCCTGAGTGGGACTGCAAGAGGTGGAAGAAAGAGATTGAGAGGCAAACAAAAGAGTTTGTATTGAATAAGTGGAGGCTTAGCATGATGCGGAAGCCTACACTTGAATGGTATATGAAAAAAGAAGCACCTAAGTTTGAGATGTTCTATGTTGGTAGTTTTGGAAGTCAACTCTTGTTTGCTGTGAGATGTAAGTCATTGAGTTTGAACAGACGTACATGGAGGTGGAATGAGAATAATAACAGATTATGTCGGCAGTGTATTAGTGGAGTGGAGGAAACAATTGAGCATTTTGTGTTGGAATGTAGTAAGTATGAGCAAGAGAGAGAAAGTTTTATGAATGTGGTGCTTGAGCAGTATGGAGAGAATGAGTGGTATGCCAGATGTGCTGAAGATGATTGCGGTATGAGCTGTCTTGCTGGATTGGATCAGGAGTGTAATTTGAGTATCATTGAAGCTATGAAAATGTTTCTTGTGCATGCCTGGAGTAAGAGACAGTGACTGGAATGAGCCAGTCAGGTAGAATGGTCAGTAATGACCCAATATGCCTGGGGATGATGTTTTGACACACCTGCTATCCCAGTGATGCCATCCAATGGCAACTTGTGACAAGGATTGGTAGATCCTGAGTAGTTTAGTGGACAAGTCTGGTACCAGGCGCTGAGCTCTTTGTATGAGAATTGTGGAGGGAATTGTAGGCCGTTACAAAGGCCCCGATGCTGTCGGCCCTCAATTTCAAGTTCAAGTTCTAGTTCGTTGTCTGAGTATGGGCAAATTGCCACCTAGTTTAAGCTCCTTATGGTGATTTCTCGTTTGTGCCTTTGTTTCAGTGACGCTTGTCTCACACAAGTTTAATTAAGATTAATAACGGTACTGTGGTAATTATTTTTTTTCTTAAATTTAAAAGCAGAATATGTAGCTGCAACCTAGGTCTGGACCTTTCCTTAAATTTGTAATGCCCATGCCAAGACTTTATCAGGCCATTTTTCTATTCTCGCCTTGGCACAGCGGTTAAGGGATCGGACTTGTATGTTGGAGTCGGGGGTTCGTATCCCGGCGCTGGCGCTGCGATTTTCCCCATTGGGTATAAAGGAAAGCTCAAGCACAATACCCCACTCGACCCAGGTGTCGGAAATGGGTACCGGCTTTACGGGGAAACCGTCATGGTGTCCTTTATATATAGTGTTAGTTATAAGACATTTGAAAAACCAATGCTTAAGATCATTTGTATCAGGCTTGTTGGAAATAAAGCATCCCAAAGATGCCGATGTTTGTTTTTTGTTTATTCTTAACACTTTCCCTGCGAAGGGACCCAACGGTGGTCCCTTAGGTGGTTTTCAAAGTGTTGCTGACCCACCTGCAGTCACTAACTTGTTGATTATAAATACTTAATGAAAGGTAAACAAAAGCCCAATCGAGTTTATGTTTGCTATTTTCAAAATAGATTAATACAATTGAATTAAAATTTGAATTAAATATTGAACTTCAGTTTAACCCATCGCAGTTAACGTGTTATCAAGCTCATATCTTGAAAGTTGTGCAGGCTAAAGCAGATAGATTAGCCACATGAGATTCCAATCTCTTGTCTTGTGTGTCTATTATGTGAAAATGATCATATTTTAGACAAGTTTTATCATGGTTATTTTTTCAAGAATTCATGTGTAGGTAAATTTTACTTGTGTAAGAAGTAATATCAGGATTAGTGAACCTTGAATAATAAAATATTTTTTTACCCAAATTTAGTATACAGTCATTAAAATGTTCAATATTGAGTTTAATTCAACGAATTTCATAATTTCGTAGGTATAGACAGGTAATATAGGGTAATTCATCAAATATCAAACTGAACTGATTATCGAACAACTTTGGTAATATGCGCGTAATAAATTTAGTAAGCATCCAAACTTGCTCAGTGCCGGTGATCTTACATCTTAAACTCCTATTTTAGTGATAAAAACTCATTTCTGTGAGCTGCAAACTGCTACCAGCTGTTGCGAACGCATTTTCTGTACGACCCTTACAAATTGGTCATATTTTTTCACATGAAAAATCTTGCGCACCTCGGGAAAATTGCGACGGTTTAATTGTTGTTGGGTCAACGTCAAGCTCCAGTCATAATTAGAGAGTAGTGTTGTCATATGATGTTCTGTTGCTGTATTTTTTTCTTTCCCGCCAAAACCTTGATAATTATTCCATGTTCGACATTCAGTTCCTTTTTCATGTCAGTATTAATTAGTAAACAAAGGTGTTCAAATCAAAATTCCTTATAAATCATGAATATATGCCTCGAACAAGGCTTTTCGATTCTTAATTCTTTTAAATAACTGAATTGATCTATTGAACGCCTGTTTCATTTCCTTAAAATATTGTATATACATAGCAATTGTGTGTTTTGCATTCATCTATATATTGTTCTATGTTTATTTCAGGCGATTGATATTACAAACTAACCTTTAGATGAGAAAAACAAGTGTTTACAGAGGTGGCTCCAACTCGCAAGAAAAACAGCGAAGAGAACCTATTACGTGCTATTGCAGAGGTTAAAAATGGATCCTCAACATACCGAGCTGCGTCAGTAAAATATGGCATTCCAATTGCAACAATCACTATTTTACGTTCTCATTACTTCTTGAGATTACTGGCCTCGGTAATCTAAACCATAAACTCATTTCTCCGACCGATTTGTTACTATCCCTTACCGGGCCTTAAACCCCATGATAGACTTGAGGGAGGTGCCACAGAAAATTAGCAACCTTCCACAAGCCTATGGCAATATATACGGACGTGCTTAACATTACAAAGTGTATTATACGGGTCAAAGGTAAATAAAAAGTCAATTTAATTACTGAAGAATATATTTGTTACAAAAATAAGTAAAATAAAATAATATCTCCGTCTTAATTGTATACAAGCTTGGTCTACCTCCCCAGAGGATATAGGCTACGTTGCAATACTTAGCCATAATCGTAAATCTAAGATCTAGAAAATGTACTGTAGTATAAAGAAGAAGGCCCTCCTTTAAATATATTGAAGGGTATCTCACAGCCTTTTTTCCTAATCCTAGATAGGCCTACATAGTTTTTAATAAGTGTTGTTTGGATTAAAAATTCGAACAAAAAACCTGTTTGGATCAAAATTCTTGTTCGATTCATGATCGATATTGATGAAATTATGTTATTAAAGAATTCAATTTTTAGAACAATGAATAAATTCCAACAATCTACGTTGTCTTTAAAGCGACATCACAGAACAAGAAAGCAACTGTTCAAGAATAATCTTGAGGCCCGCAACAGTTATTCAGAGCTAAAGTTACCGATTTATGAAGGTTGTTTCTAGAGACACGTGGTTTCTGTTTGATATTTGATGAATTACCCTAGTCAATTTTAAGACGTTTTGCACAAATGACAATGTGCCCGGAAATGCTTAGTTTTTGAGTTATTTAAGTTTGAAGTTATACAAACAGCTCCTAAATGGCCTTATTTGCGCAAAAACAGTCATTGTTTTTGCAATGAAAACGGAAGCTAACCTCTATTACAAACGTAAAGAGGTTGGGTTGTGAGGGATAGCCACAGTTCTTTTAGTGAAAATTATAAATGTTTCTAGTGACGTTTGTTTACATGGACTGGAAGATGGCTGCCGCCATGGCCGCCGCCATCTTGGTGCCGGTGTAAACAAGATTGCGATCGTTACCCTAACGGGTGGGTTAGAAGCTTTATTTATACTTTTCACTAAAAGAACTGTGGCTGCCCCTCACGACCCAACCTCTTTACGTTTGTAATAGGGGGTTAGCTTCCGTTATTGATTAAAATATGCTAGCCGCGCGCGCTTCAATGGCGCACACAAGCCAGCTTCAAAGTTGAATAATTCAAAAATAACGCATAACCGGGCAGAATGTCATTCATCTAAAACATCTTAAAATCGACTATGTTACCTATCTATACCTACAAAATTATGAAATTCATTGACAACGTTAAGTGCAATATTGACCATTAAAATTGTTCAAATCTAGGGTAATTCATCAAATATCAAACTGAACTGATCATCGAACAACTTTGAAAATATGTGCGTAATAAATTTAGTAAACATCCAAACTTGCTCAGACTACAGCTCAGTGCCAGTGATCTTACATCTAAAACTCCTATTTTGGTGATAAAAACTCATTTGTGTGAGCTGCAAACTGCTACCAGCTGTTGCGAACGCATTTTCTGTACGACCCCTACAAATTGATCATATTTTTTCACTTGAAAAATCCTACGCACCTTGGAAAAATTACGACGGTTCAACTGTTGTTGTGCCACCGTCAACCTCCCGTCATAACTAGAGAGTAGTGTTGCCATATGGTCTGTTGCTGTATTTTTTTCTTTCCCGCTGCTAAAACCTTGATAATTATTCCATGTTCGATATTCAGGTATTCATGTCAGTATTAAGGGGATCATCCGGGTTTGAGACCTTTTTCGTCCGATTCATTTGAAAATTGGCCAGTATATGTCTTTTGTAAAAGTAAACCTTTTTTACTCATGTCATTTTTTTGATTTAGGCCTTAGTTTTTTTTTTTGACGAAAAATGTGTTTTTTGTATATTTTTATTGATATTTCAGATTAGAACTCCTCCTTCAGTTTTGATGCTAGAACAAAAACAAAGACAGTTTTAGAACCCTTGGAACATTTCTAACAAACGCTCATTCAGTTTTTTTCAAATTCAAATTTTTTCTATTTTTTCAAAATTTTTGGAAATTTCAAAAATCAGCAACAATTTTTTGGGTTTAGAACTATATATTTCTTCAAAGAATTCAAATTTGAAAAAAAGCAGAATGAACATTTGTTAGAAATGTTCCAAAGATTCTAAAACTGTCTTTGGATTTGTTCTTGCATCAAAACTCGAGAACTAGTCCCATGATGAATGTTGAAAATTCAAAGTGTTGGGTATAAGCAGAAAATATAATTTTGTGTTGAAGTGTGATATAATGAACAAATGATGTAATTGAATGCAGTTTTAATTTTTATTTCGATACTTTCCATACATAACTTCATATTCAAACTGTGAATTGTGATTTAAAAAAAAAACAAAATTATAAAATTTTTTCCCGTTTTATCAAAAAAATTATTTTTTTCTTTTTTCAGTCTGATTCTTATGAAATTTGACTATGATATGTAACCTTTGAAAAGAAACACAACTGAATCCATTCATTTTTTTGATTCAAAGGTTTTTGCTGTGAGATATATCAATATAAATATAGGTCAATGTAAAGTTTAATGCAATCACAGAAAATAATAATTGCAATCCCAGGAATCAGTAAAGGAACCCATTTAAGAACGTTTTACAAGAATGACATTCTGCTCGCTGATGAATTATTTTTGAATAATTGAACTTTGAAGTTGGCCTTTGCGCCAAAGGAAGCGAGCGCGTGAAACTGAATTTAATTAATAACGGAAGCTATTACAAACGTAAAGAGGTTGGGTCGTGAGGGGGAGGCATAGTTCTTCTAGTAAAAATTATAAATAAAGCTTCTAACCCACCCATTAGGGTGACGACCGCAATCTTGTTGACATCGGCTCCAAGATCGGCTCTATCAATCAAAAGTGAAAATATTTTGAAAAATATATTACTGTATAGCCATTAAAATGTTTCTATTTTAAATGGCTAATATCTCCAAAATAAATCCATGACATGACATCAGATAGGTAGTAAGTTAAGGTTAGTTAGTTTGCTTTTGTTTGCTGTGGGCCTATTGTCTCCAGGAGAATACTGATGGGTCAATTCTGTCATAGATAAGCTCTTTGAATTTCTATCTGACATGCCCTTCTTGCTTCTTTCAGTTCACATGCCTTCTTCATAATCTCTATCTTGTCTTTTCTTCTTTTTCCTTCCACAAGTTGCTGTTTTGATGTGCATTATCAATTCATTTCAGCCCCTACCTCTTCTTTGACTTTTATCATATTTCATACATTTTTTTCTCAATTTCTCATTTATGCGCAGATGATCTTGTAGAGCAATACAACGTGTGCATAGATTCTGTTGTGTTCCTTAAATTCTATACCTAATAGTGCCTTTATCCATTCTCTCCTTGGATCATACTTCTTGTGGTTACAGAGGCTAAGACTAACATTTATTTCCATATACCTTTAATTTCAAGTCCTTCAATAGTAATTATATCTATTTTGAATCCTAAAACCTTAATTGCAAAAATTGATTCTCATTCAGCATCATCTAAAATTAACTTTGACCTATTTTTTATCTCATCTCTCAGGGAAATGCAATAATTGTATCATGGAAATAAATATCATAGAAAGATGTTCCTTAGATGAAGGCTAGATAGGCCTGTCAAAAAAAGAGTAGGTTGTTCCAGACATTTTTTACTTTCTTCTTCAACTTTGATCCTTTTTAATAGAAATACTTCTTAGTCATACTTTTCATATGTGCAGGGTACAGGGATATAGCATATATATTATTTGTTTCCTTAGTTATATTCTAAATATTGCTTTACACTTTCTGCTCTTAAAGACACCTTTGTTGTAGTTTGGAGGACTAAATTTAATTTAATCTTTTTACATGTAACTGTTGGATGCTTTCTATTGTCTGAATTAATTGCAATGGATACCGGCATTTTTATCATATTGTCATTTTTGAATTTAGAGGTTTCTCAAATCTTTAGATATTACCAATGATTGATTAGTCTATTTTGTAACTTTCCTAAAAAATTGACAGCAATATTTCACTGTTTTCTTGTTTAACTTGTATTTAGACTTTACTTATGCTTTGTTTTCTTGCAGGTAGTGTGGGAAACAGTTATACTTAGTGGTGAAGTGCAGGAGCAGCCCTATGAACAAAAGCAGCTCTACCTACTTGTGACATCAGCATTACCTACTTGTGACATCAGCATTACCTACTTGTGACGTCAGCATTACCTACTTGTGGCACCAGCATTACCTACTTGTGACATCAGCATTACCTACTTGTGACATCAGCATTACCTACTTGTGACGTCAGCATTACCTACTTGTGACGTCAGCATTACCTACTTGGTGGCATCGGCATTACCTACTTGGTGGCATCAGCATTACCTACTTGTGGCATCAGCATTGCATACTTGTGGCATAAGCATTGCATACTTGTGGCATAAGCATTGCCTACTTGTGGCATAAGCATTGCCTACTTGTCGCACCAGAATAACTACTTGTGGCATCAGAATAACTACTTGTGGCATCAGAATATCTACTTGCAGCATCAGAATATCTACTTGCAGCATCAGAATTACCCACTTAGTGGTATCAACATTGTACATGTAAGCCAAGTAGTAGCTACCAATATAATTTGATTCAATTTGGTGAATAATAAATACCATTAAGCCAAATAGTAGTTACCATTACATGTGAAAATTTGATTTTTGCTTTTTGCATTGCACTAAGAGGCTTGAATTTCATCCCCTGTTTCAGTATTCTCAAAAAATTCTGCTCAGTTTCCTTTGTCATTCTGGGCATAACTTCAAACAGATCCTCAGTTGGAACAAATTTAAATGCAAGTTTGAGATGTAGTGGTTTTCTTGGTTATCAATTATACTTTTGATGTTCATTTCTAGTATTTAAGGTGTTACTTGAAGTTAGACATCACATACATTGATGATTATTTTATGCACTCCAAAATTACAGTACAATATCATATCTTATAAAGTACCTGTTTGGGTTTGTGTGGTAGTTCATACCCTAAGCTTTTGAAGTTATTCTGATGGAAAAAATGTTTGAAAATATTTGTATGGGTAGAATTGTCTTTTACTTGCTCTATTATTAGTTGCAAAGTTTCAAATTTTCTCAGGTTCAATAAATTTGGCATGTTTATTAATAGTGTGTTTTCTATGTCAACTTCTATTCATGCTCCTCTAATTTGAGGCATATTTTTCAGATTGAAACCAAGCTGTGGGTACAGAAGACTCCTCATCAATCAGCTTGCCTTTTTCTTTAGATGTGGCTGATGATCTGAGCTATCTTCGTGTGTTTTGCCCGGGGACTGTTGCTATCATAGAAACACATTGAAAGCATGGAAGGTAGTACAACTAATGATGCTCTTCTAAATTCAAAAGATGTATTAGGAGCTCCTGTTGCTGCATTTGTTGTTTATGATGAACCTGATTCAGTCATCCCTGAGAGGGAAAATTTTTCATTGGAGATGAATCTGGCTGGAGGCAGGAATGATATTTTGAACAATGCAGGACAACACATACCTCTTTATTCAAATCCTAACCAGGTAGCACTGCTGCCATCCTTACAGCATGGTGACCTAAATGCAAACAACATGGCTTACCATAAAATGAATTCAACTGCTCATCAATTACAAATCATCAGTAACAGCCCCATATCTTATAATAACTGTGCAAATTTGCCTGGGGTGTTGAATCACACAGCTGTGCCTGAATCTGTACAAATACTCACTGCTGGTCCCCACCGAGATTGTGATGGAGGGCTTGATTTCCAGTACCCTTCATATTTGCCTACAGTGACGTTAAACCGGGGTGCACGGAGGGCCGATCTGGCATCCCAATACAGAGTGTATGGGGATGTTCCACAAGCATCTCAACCTGTCAGTCGGACTTTTTACGTATCTAATCATGACCCAACTTCAACTTTGTTGACCCAACCCAATCCAACCTCTGTCATCAACTCTAGAATGGAAGCTTCACTGCCAAAAAATCTTTTGGTTCAGCCAAAAATTGAGATGAGTGATGCTCTACCATGTTTGGTTGAGCCTATTACTGATAGATTGGATAATGAGGTGCTTTCTAATGCTCGTGTTTGCAGGCAAAATTCTATTCAATTGGAGTCTTCTGCTCTAGCCAAGGAAAGAGCTGATTTAGAAGAGTTGAGAAAACAGCTGATCCTTAAAGAACAGGCTTTAAATGAGAAAGAAGAAAGACTTAATATGGTTCAGGGTAAGGATAAAGAATTCTCTAACAACTTATTTTGGTCTGGGGTCCCCAATAAGCATAGGTACACTACTCTAGAGGCACAGCATTGTGAGCCTTTCTTTGGATCTCGACATATCTCAGTTTTAGATAAACAATCTACTTCTAATACACTTGCTGCTGCAAGCAATGCTAATTCAGGCGTAGCAGATCAAGGTACAGAATGCATGAGCCACAGTCTTGAAGACATGAATGAAAATTTGGAAGTGAATCCTCGGTTGATATCAAAGACTTACAAACGCAAACTGAGGAGTATAGATAAAAGTACTAATGAAACTAGTGGGTCTTCTGTTAAGACCAATGTCCATGGTCACCAGAAGAAAAAATTAATGTTTCCTGAAACCCTTTCAAATGGAGCCTCTAGCATCACTATTACTCCTATTTCTGGAAACTTGGAGACATCTGGCACATCTGCACATCAATTCAAGGCCTTGCCAAATGATCAGGTGAAAGTAGAAAAACTTCTAAGTAACACTTGTATAGACGATTTGGACTGCCCTAGTGAAGCATCCCATATTCATACGCATGCCTATCAATCATTGCTTCCCAAGAAAAGGAAACGAGAGTCTTCACCCAGTGTGAGGGTGCAAGATAAACTGAGCCACGAGTGTGAGGGTGCAAAAAGATCCAGGCAATTGCAAGAAGATGGTGCTTGTAATGTTAACCACTCCTGTATTAACACTGTTAATGAAAGTTCAGCACCTTGTGGTATTTCTGCTGATATGAAAGATTCTTCCGAGACGACGCAAAGGTGGGAAAAGCTTTCTCCTGTAGCAAGTTTTATCATAGCTTCACCTGAGCACAGTTCTTTTGATTCACGTGAAGATATCAATCCTGTGTCTGGCATTCCAAACTCACTTCAATACAGAGATTCATCATCGAACTCTGATGCTCCTGGCCATCCTCCTAGTGCTGTGGACCATAGCACACTTCGTCCTACCGTTCTAACATTACCAGAGCAGTGTGATGGGAGGAATTATCTACCTGAACACCATGAAGTTGCTTGCATGAGTTCTATCCCAGCACATGAGGAGGTGAGGTACATAAAGACGTTACCTCAACAAGACATAAGGTTCGTAAAGACTCTAGCTGGAGATGCTCAACATGATGTCCAGTATATAGAGACAGCACCTGAACACAATCATGTGAAATACATTAAGACATTTCCTGATCGCAATGATGTTCAGTACATACTTCCTTCGAATTTAAACAGTGTGTCTCGGTCATTTGGAAATAGCGTCACTTTCGTGCATGGGGCTCCTGTTGAGTCAAGACCATCTTTATTAAATGGCAGCTACCCACCTTCTTTTGGTGGCTCCTTACCTGCTGAGCAGAGCAGCCTGGGTAGCTCACCGAGAGCAGTCGAGTCTGATGGCCACAGACGTGACTCTCAAGTATCATTTCAAACTCATGTCCTAAGTCTCAATAGTGCAAACTCTCCTGGCGTTAATACAGAAGCCTCAACGTTAGAAAATGATGCATTGCATGCTGTTGGCACATTCAATGACAGCAACGATGAAAGCTTAACGATATGTGATGGGGAATGCACTCCTCAGGAGCCAGATGAAGAACAACCTTGCAGTGTTGGTTGTTTGGAAGACAGCTCAAAATCTAAAATGAAAGGATTGACCATGACATCTTTGGCTGCCAACCAATCACCCAGCAAAAACTGTTGCAACAATGAACCGTCAAACCCGCACGCGACAGTCTCTTTGCCCATAGATCAAAATTCACTTTCTGACTCAAGATCTTCTGAAGACCCTGCCAACTGTCCAAGTTCTCAAAAAATATCAACACCAGCAAAAGATGGGTCGCCGCCCGCCGTGTCCTGCAATGTTGCAGAAATATCTAAGGCCACTGCTTTAGCATCCCTTTCTCCTAACACTGCTACCAAGGGCTCACCCATGCATGCAAGAGTTGTCTCCCCTTTAAGTTTTCCAAATTCTCCTGGATCTCCTGATGTTTCATATTTTCCTGAGTCTGAGGTACTTAGTAGTGATATTTATTCCAATAAAGATGAGGAACACAGCAATGCAAGAACGTCATCTCTTTTCCCTTTTGTGGAACCAACACCTGAAGAGCAGTGCATGACAGTTATGTCTTCAAGTGACAATGCAACCTGTAGTGACTCCAACAATGCTGTTCAGACAAACCAATGTTTGTCCGCCTCTGTTACGGATCAGGCTGACGAGATAATTCCAGCAGATGCTGATGATCCTGCAAATAATTTTAACTCTCCCAGTTCAGATATCAACTCATCAATTGAGGCAAAATTTCATCCTAATGCCAATAAAGAACAGTCTCACCTATCAAACAACATTAATGAGTATAGTAGACTTCTAGAAAGCACAGTGTGTGATAATTCGTTTTCACGTGGTGCAGGTGATTGCAATAACGACGATACTATTCTATCGCCTAACAAAAGTGATATGGTGGATCCCATACAAAATGGAGCATCTGACTGCGAGGCTTCAGGAGCTGATCCTGATGATAATTCTGTCATTGGTGAGAATGTTACAGTTTCATCACAGCCCTCAAAACGTAGGAGCCAGAAAACATCCAGCAGAAAAAGGAAGCCTTCAAAAGCCAGAAAAGTGATGATGCAGAAAATAAGAAATTTCTATAACAAGAAATCCGCGGCTAAGGAAGAGGTGGATGCCGATTCCCCTGCGAATTATCAATGTGGAGTTTGCTGTGATAGTGTTGTGTACACGTCATGTAAAAATTTCAAGCGACATGTAATGTCTGCACACAATGGGCTTGCGCGAGCAACTGGCCTGTCTCAAGATTTTACAGAAGCTGATGAGAAATTTGCTTACAAGCAAGTACTTGCAGCGGGTCTGAAGCTAGTCTGCAAGCGCTGTAAGGCCTCGTTTGCGAGTTTACTTGGCTATGAAGGTCACATGACGTGGTGTGGAAAGTCTGCGTTAGAGAGGACGCATCTCTGCCCCAAGTGTGGATGGTCTGGCACTATATTTACTGTTAGAATTCATCTCAGGACCTGCAGTGGCTTTAAAAAGTGTGATCCGGCCGATGAACCTGAGGTTAGACCAGCTAAGAATTCTAAAGTAAAGTGCCAGGTGATCCATGAGCAATTAGCGAATGAAAATTCTGATGGTCAAGACTCTGACAGTCCAACAATTGAAAATTATCATAAAGCAGATTTTTCTAAAAACAATGATTATTTTTTAGTTTTGTGTAAACGAGTAAAAAAGCCCCTTCCTGAAAAACTACTGAGTCAGTGGCAAACAGATGCCAGTAAAAACTTGCCGCTTGTTTGTTGCTTTGAGTCTTGTGGTGAGACTCTGAAGACTGTCGAGAAGATTAGTGAGCATGTCAATGGCTGTCCTCTTCGGCCTTTGAAAGAATTTCTTTTTATGTGCACCCTCTGCGATTTGACAGAAGAGGGTCTCTCGATGGAGGAGATAGTTGCACACTTGCTGAAAAAACACTCAGAAGAATTGAAACAGGTGTCCGTAATTCAGAGGCGAGGCCGAACTCGGAAATGCATTTCAAGAAAATGTGATGATAAACACAGAATTCTTTCGTCTACTCTGGACTTCAGAGAAATCAATCATTCCAATCAATTGTTTCAAGATTGGCAAGTTAGAATGAATGAGTGGACCATTCCTGCTAAACCTTTTCAGTATTTCAGCAAATGTGCTATTTCACCAAAATTTTGCATTGATGATAGTAAGAGCAACTCGGACTGGCGAAGCTTAGATTTATTTGGTGCTATGAGCCATGAGAATAGCAGTTACTTGTTTTGTGGTGGGTGCATCACTGCTAGTGCCTGGTGTACTTTTCCATGCGACTCAAACTTCGGGCAGAGTTGTGATCAAGTTCTTGCATTAGGAGTCACATCTGAGGCTAGAGATATTGTGATAGCATCTCCTCAGCACTTCAGGGGCACCATACAGATTTGGAATTTTGATGTATTGACCCGTATTAATTCAGACGATGCTACTTCTCCTACCCTGTCATTCCACATAGCTCACAACTATGGTTGTGTGACCTCTTTGCAGTGGTGTCCTTCCGGTGCTTTTGAGCCTGTTGGTTCAGGAAACCGGCTTGGAGTACTAGCAGCAGCGTGCACAAATGGAGAAATTCATCTTTGGTTCATACCACATCCACAATTGCTACCACGAGCGAAATGTCGCGTATACCATAAATCTCCTGATCTGACTCTTTCTCAGGCCAGTTTTGGAGATGATGACGAGATTGAAAGTGTACCTCTGAGAATTGACTGGCTTCCTTCCAAGGGTCATATGCTCATTGCTGCCTCAATGAGTGATGGGTCTGTTTTTGTGTGGAATTTGCATGCATCAAGCCTTAATAGCAGCAATGCTTCAAATGGAAGGATTTTATATCCATGTTGGAATCTCAACACCCACTTAGGTCCATCAAGAGCTATTGCTTGGTGCCCAGTTAGTAACGGCGCCAACCTGGCCACGGGTGGAGATGACCACATGCACCACTTGTGGGACTTGCAAGGATTTTGTGAACCTGCTCGTCTTTCCACCTCACGTAGGGATGTTTTCACTGATACCAAATGGCCCCTCAACACAACTGCCACCCTCCTTTCTTTTGAGGACTCTGTAAGTGATGGATGCACAGCTGCATTTAGAGAATGTGGATTCTTTGGTAATGTTCTTTCCTATTGCAAATCCAGGAGCCCAACATGGAGTCTTTCTTTCAGTGATTTGCTTGGTGCCACTCTGCAAGGTACTCAGATAGGAGAATGCGTGATAACTTTTCCCAAAGATTTGTACAAAGTAGCTCATGAAAAGATAGACCGTCAACACAGGTTGTGTTATTCAACCTCTGTGAGACAATGCCGTCTGTCAACTAAAAATGGCAAAGAAGAACTTGGGGTTGTTTTTCAGGAAACTCCTGAGATTTTAGAACCCAAGTCTTCCAAACCAGTGGATCCACTCTCCTTGAAATCAGGCTCTACTCCTGTTGAAGATAAAGAAGTATCTTGCGAGTGGAGCTCAAAAGGCAGTTCACTTGTTTCCATCACAAGTGTGGCTTTCAATCCTAACATAGGGACACATGATTGGCTTTTCTGTGGCTACAAGAGTGGGTTGGCACGAGTCTTGCGCATACTTCCCCAAACAAGCTAGAATATTGACGCGCTCTTCTAATAGGTAATATTGTCATGAATTTTTACATCATTCATCAATTTTTAGATAGCAACTTTGTTCTGAATGAAACTAGTGTGAAAGAGGCTTTAAACAGTTTTGAAAGTACAATTTTTCATACGTTTCTAGTTTCTAGTTGAATCTTTTTCGTGTTACTGCCACTCAAGATGCTGTTCTTCAACTTACCTCAAAAATCCAGATATCTGAAATTGCAATGCTGTTATGTTATTAAGTATGATTTATTCTGACCGAGGTATCAGAACTTAAGAATGTAAATGTTTTTCATACGTATTCTATGAACAGCATCTAGATTTACTGATAAAAAAAAAGATCTAATTTTGTATGATTAGTATTTGTTATACTCTTATTCAGTGAGTGAGGTGCCATGTCCGTGAATCTGCATTCAGTTCAATGATTATGCTGTGTACTAGGGAATATGGACGTCATTGGACAAAATTACGTAACAATTACGCCAGCTATCACTTTTGTGCTAGTATATGAATAAATTGGATCAAATTCAGAGTAAGTGTATACATCATTGTGCATAAAGTCCACGCTAGTGAGGTCCAAATATATATCGACCGTAGCCTGGCAGGGTTAATGTTTTGCTGGATTCCCTTAAAGCAGTGGTTCTTACCTTTTTT